>CM038723.1:9668053-10268053 GCA_021613375.1 Megaleporinus macrocephalus | reverse complement strand
GATCCACGTGAATCTCAAATCACAAGTATCTGAGTGTTTATTCAACTCTAGATTTATTTACACCTCATATGGATATACTACTGAATCTACTGAACTTCTGCTCGCATACACTGACCCAGGGCAGCCCCCCGACCACGACTGCAGTATTGGTTTGACGCGCACTCCCCCATAGAGTCTTATTCATTTTCAGTGACACCCAAACATCATCGTTTTATTTAAACTACAGCCTCCAAACTGCCTGTACTCACTCAGGGCAGATCCACAAACACTAATCCACAGGCATACCGACTGGTACTCCTCTATTTGTTGTTTATACGCAACCATCCTTTGTTTCTAGACAAAACTAACACAAATACAGGCCCTTGAAGAGAAAGTTACTCAACAAAGGCCATGTTTACACGCCAATTCATTCTGATTATAGATTAAGACTGAGGTGTTTATATGCTCACCCTACGCAACACTCTGCTGGAAATCTCCCTTTACGTGCACACGGCAAATAATCGGATCCAATATTACGCGCATGCGTAGAGCACATCTTGGTGTAAACGTTACCATGACAACAAGCATCAGGCAAGGTCAGTCAGAGTGCGACCAGCAGAAGTGTGTTACCTGAATTTTCAGTTAGCGTTATTGCTCAGTTATTGCTTAATTAGTTCATTAATTCATTAAAATGACGGCACATACTTATCAAAGAAGGGCCGAGAGTAAGATGTCATGCCCTGCAACATCGTTTTCATCCGTGTTAACAAGGAGTCGATCTCCTATGACTTCATCCATAATTTAGTAAAACGGGAAAGTGGACGGATTTCACCGTTGTGCTGTGTAACGCGCCGATCTGAGAAACTTCCATCTGTTTTTAGTTTGCTCTACTGTAAACCCACCGTCGTTCCTTTGCTCATACACTGGTATGAACAGCTCGTTATTGCTTTACAGCCATCCATCCTGCTAGCTATTTTTAAATCTTTTAAGTAGAGATGGAAAGATCGATCGGCTATGTATCGGTATCGGCCAATTTTTAATCAAAATATGCGATCAGTGATCGGACAATATTTCTCCAGTTTAGCCGATCCCGAGAGCTGATCAATGGCGTTAAACAAATGAGCCTAATTTCTGTATTTACAGCTAGTGTTTTGGTTGAAACCCCCTCCGGCCAGATCCTTGCAATTCCTATTTGAACCACTAGGTGGAAATACATACCCTTTCATTTTTGACAGACTGACTAAAGCGGCGCGCCTGGCGAGAACTGTTTTCCTTTGCTTGCGTTGCGTCCGTCTGGCAGCTTGTTGTATGTGACACAGACTCATCCAGAGTGTTTTTAAAATGTGTAAAATTAACCGTGTCTCGTCAAAGACATTTAATTTAATGAGCTTTTTTAGTTTTAAATTAAGGGTCTAAATTGAATGATTACAGTATTTGGGATATTTGTTTGATTTAATTTGTTTATTTACTGTTAATTTTGTTAAAAAATATTATGTTGTTTTACATGAAAAATGGTAATAAACCAGTTTAGACCATGTTTCATGACTTGCTTGCGCTTATAACTACATGTAGCCCTGCCGTGGCATATAGCCCCGCTGTGATAAAGCGTGTTCCCCCAACCACAAAATGTGGCCAAGAAGACACCCTTTATGGGTAGAGTTGGGCGAATGGTCTGGAGCACCGGATAAAAACGACAGAGAGGCAAAATTAGTCCATCACCTTTTATAGCCAGTCACCTCCAAATACACACAACTCCAAAAAAGCAATAAAGAGAAAGAAAAAAAAAATAAATAAACACACAAACAGAAAGCAAACGGCCTCTCAACAGAGATAAGGCAACGACTATAACATCAGAAGTTACATAATTTTTACTAGCTTACACAGCATTACCTCTCACAGGCAGCTTAGCGAAGAGTCCCCTTTCCTCCATCATTGGGGGGTATAAATACAGGTAGCCCCTCCCCGGCATATACCACCATCAATTACAGGATAAAACACCACACCCCAATCACTCACACAAAGCCCCAAAACCTTCAACATGGCAATGTCACGGCACATGGTCCCATCACAAACAACAGCCGTCTCTGGAACAGACAGTCAACCTGCATACCATGATCAATACACATATTCTCCTTCAAAAACACTCTTCCTCCCCTCCCCGTCTACACAGGTTGGACTCACCCAGGTAAGTTAAATTCAGGAGCTACCCCACTGGTACTCTTTTGGAACCCTGAAGGTAAGTATCAACAGTGCCAATTTGAAAAAGTTAAGAACATATGCCTGAGTCACTTGGTAATGGGTAGGGGTAACCTACATCATTACACCCGCCCTTTATCGTTATCAGCTATCGGCCGATCGCGCTGAAAGGTGATTGGCGATCGGAATCGGCCTCAAAAGCACTGATTGGTCCATCTCTACTTTTAAGGTTTGAATCATGAGCTTTGTCTCTTCAAGACCAGTCTCTACCTCCCACCATGTTGAAACGTCCTCTATGACGCTACAGTGCATGCGTATTTAAACTTTTCGATTGGGAATGTAATCGGATACAGGCGTTTACACGGCTTTTATTCTTCTATTAAACTGATTATTTATGGAATTACCCACCTCCTTCAATCGGACAGAAATTGTAATCGGAATGACCTTGATAGGACTAGTCTATTCGGATTGAGGTGTATACGTGGACATATTCACGTAGCTATTAGTTGGATTATTAATGGATTATCAGGCTGCATGTAAACATAGTCAATGAAAAGCTTTCAAGTCAGACATGATTCAGGCTTGTAACAACATTGCATGGATGGCTGTCCTAGAAGGGTAATGAAGCTGAATCCAGCACCACTCCAAAGCTCTCAAGCTAAATACCACACCACCGCTGCTTTCCCAAAAAGAGTAAAGTACAAACCAGCACCTGTTCTGAAAGTATAAACCAAGTGGTTTCGTTTGCTTAGTTGGTATCAGTGTCATAATAGTTGTCTCTGTTCTATAAACAACTTTCAATGACAGCTCTTAAGAAACCAACCAGCAATTGGCTGTACCTTGGCTCCTGTTCAAGAGGTACAGAGGTATGAAAATAAAGCTGGCCCTTGTCCTGGGCAGCCTCCAGCAGCAAGCACTTTAAGGGAGCTAACAGTTAGGATACCAGCTATGAATCTCTTGGACTTGCTTTTGGTTTTGTGCCAGTTGAGCTGGTTGTAGCTGCTTCCCAATGTGTTAGCCCTCTCTAATGGACAACATTCCAGACATCTGGAATGTTAAAATGCATCAAGATATGTAGGAAGCATGCCAATACGTCTACTGCAACTATTGCCCATAAAGTGTGGTGAGTTGTGGCTTAATATGATTAGAGGAGAACGCTAAGTGCCCAAGTCGGCCAGCTGACCTTGCACAAATGTCGATACTCTATTATGCGGCAATGGAGGAGAGTCATCAGCGCCACACAGGCTTCCCAACAAGCATCTCAGTTCTCAGACAATCCTCACAATCGCTGCTCTAGTGGTCCGTATTCACATGTATGTTGCTCTGAGAACAAAGATTTACTGTATGCCCAACGACAAATTAGACCATACAGTGGCTGGATTTCAACCTGAGCAAGGACCTGAGAATGGACGCTTGTCTGGTCACAAATTGAATAACCAGGTGCACGTGATGCCATGTTTCTGTGTTTTCTCACAGTCTTTCTTCCCCAAACTATTAATGAATATAACATTAGCCAGGAATTCAGCAAAGAATGTTATTTGAAAAAGCAGCAAACTGGGCTCAACAGATATAACGATGCCTTGTTCAAATCCAACACATTAGTTTTGAAATCCACATTATTATACATGAACAAATACACCTCTGTAAAGTAACTAATGTTACTCACAATGTCAAATTTGTTGAATATTTATTAGAATATTTGATTTATAGTGCAATTTATGGAGTTTAAGGAGCCAAACACTGTATATATACACAAGTAGCTAATGTTATTTACCATTCATGCATCCATCCATTCATTATCTGCTGCTTAATCCTGCTAGTCGGGGTCATGGAGGGGCTGGAGCCAATTCCAGCGTCTTCGGGCAAAGGCGGGGTACACCATGGACAGTTCGCCAGTCAATCACATGGCCCACACTCACGCACTCACTAACACCTACGGGCAATTTAGAGTGACCAATCAACCGAACATGGATGTCTTTGGACTGTGGGAGGAAACCGGAGTACCTGGAGGAAACCCACTCAAACACGGGGAGAACATGCACACTCCACACAGAATGCTGTGAGGCGACAGTGCTGACCACTACACCACCGTACTAACCACTACACCACCATACTAACCACTACACCACCGTACTAACCACTACACCACCATACTAACCTCTACACCATCATACTAACCACTACACCACCATACTAACCTCTACACCACCATACTAACCACTACACCACCGTGCCAACCACTACACCACTGTACTAACCACTACACCACCGTACTAACCTCTACACCACCGTACTAACCACTACACCACCATACTAACCTCTACACCACCATACTAACCACTACACCACCGTGCCAACCACTACACCACTGTACTAACCACTACACCACTGTACTAACCACTACACCACCGTACTAACCACTACACCTCCTTACTAACCACTACACCACCATACTAACCACTACACCACCATACTAACCACTACACCACCGTACTAACCACTACACCACCATACTAACCACTACACCACCATACTAACCACTACACCACCGTACTAACCACTACACCACCGTACTAACCACTACACCACTGTACTAACCACTACACCACCATACTAACCACTACACCACCATACTAACCACTACACCACCATACTAACCACTACACCACTGTACTAACCACTACACCACCATACTAACCACTACACCACCATACTAACCACTACACCACCTTACTAACCACTACACCACTTTACTAACCACTACACCACCACACTAACCACTACACCACCATACTAACCACTACACCACCATACTAACCACTACACCACCGTACTACCGTATGTTTGTATTGCACTACATCCGAGTGCTAATGTAAACATCCAGCAAAGTATAAATGAAAAATATGAGATATAAATATGCTGATCTGAAAACTGTGTGGGAGTGGCTAATGAGCAGCTTGATTGACAGCTGTCTGTCTTGCTAACACTCCCGTCCTGCTCAGCCCCTGCATGAATGGACAAACAGACAGACAGAGCGAAGCATAATTAAATAAACAGATGATTGAACAATGCTGCTGTATAGATAAAGAAATGAAGGGGTGACAGGCATCAACAGACCGGTCCAGCTTGTGGCCTCTGAAACTGTTTTGTGTGGGCGGGGCCAGAGACAATAGACCTATGATTTGTTAGGAAATGCTTAGAGAAGCATTACTCAAGATTAGGACCACCCAGTTCACATGACATTGTAGACATTTATTAGACTCTGGGATGACATTTTCATTAGACTGTAGTCCAGAGAAACAGTCAGTTGGAGACACAAAAGGTGGTCCTAGCGATACGAACTTGACTACTCAGGAAAGTTAGATTTGTCCCTTTCTGTTACTTCTTTATAAGCTTTTATTTTCTGACAGTAATCAGACTCTGAATCTATGTGAAATACCAAATTTATGGAGCTCTACTAAAAAAAACCTCCACACGAGCGGATGAGGCCTCAGAAAGCTTCATGAACGACATCCGAAGACCATTAAAAATGGTTCCCAGGTTATCAGCGTTCACCCTTTCCACAAACTGCCTGCACTAAGTCACTCCATCATGACCGAACAGAACACTCTCCAAGAAAAACCGGCATCAGACTTCACACTGGACGTCTGCTTAGCTAAGACTAGCACAGATGTAGGATAGACAGAGATGGAGCGGGAGAGAGAGAGAGAAAGAGAGACAGACAGAGACAAAGAGAAATGTCATGTCTTAGACATTGCAGGACTGTGCGAACGGAGGCTCATTGGCATTCCGGGGGTCCTCCGCTCTCGCTCCCCGCCACCTACTGCCAGGCGGGAGAGTGAATATTCATATTCCTCTCGCATATGCGTCATAAATCGCCGCATATTCATACCCCGGCTCACATTCATCCATCCCAATGAGCCTTTTCCAGTCCAGCGCGAGAGAGGCTGTTAGCGGAGGCTAACAAGAAGCTTTCAGCATTCAAGACAGACCGAGAGCGAGAGAGAGAGAGAGAGACAGAGAGAGAGGGAGTGAGAGAGAGGGGGGCGTAGTTTGATATGTTTGACTCAATTCTGAACCTGAAACAACTTTACTGAAAGAATGTCTTCTGGGTGTCCCTTTACGCATCACTGGACGCTTCGCAAGAGTTAACAGATTTCGGGAAACCCAGAGAGGCCCCGAGTTTCAACATTATCACTGTGCCTCAATACCATTCCGGCAAAGTTTGAAAAGTTGTTGAGTAAATTTGGATTTTTATATGCAAATTAACTTCCCGGCAACATGTAAACTCCATACCCCACCAGGGGGCAGCACACAGCCTGCAATAGACAGCTTTGGTCATCAATTCTGCACGTTATAAGGCACGTTTTAGATGCTGTAATCTAATTTAAACAGAATGTTAAAGGTCGTAATGCTCAACATGGTGTCAGAAGGAGCCAACCAGCTTGCTGGTTAGGCTGCTAGCGGAGATCAACAATACTGTAGCCATACCACAGTAGCCGGATCACGCCAGAAGTGACATATATTTGTGAATTGTTGACACTACAACCTATTTATTAAGTATTGTGGTCTCTTTCTGTTCAAAATAGAGATGGGTTCAGTCTTTTGCGGAACAGACTTTCCTATACGGAATTCATTTTCGGTCTATAGAAGGAAAAACAGAGTGACATCTGTGGATAGCTATAGTGGCTTTGGCAACATACACCAGATTACAGTTATAGTACAAAGATTTAGGTGGTCACCCTTCTCTTGCATATAACATGACATCACTGTGTTGCGATGGCGTGACCTGCAGACGGAGGGCAGGAAGTGATTTTCCACATAGAGAGTGCCATCACAAGCTCTCTAAATGCCTGTGGTTTGGTTTGCTTAAGGTTGCTCAAATAGATCCAACAGAGAAACCACTTCTGAGCTTCTGTTTTATAGGTTTAGCTGATTTTAGCTTGTACATAAGGTAATTGCAGTAAACTCACTGAAAAACGAGAGCCCACATGGTTTGGGTATATGTCTGTGGCCGAGACAAGGCTGAACTCAATATCTTATTCAGCTTTGTGTTGTCAGGAGGAACAGAGTTTGGTATTTTTCTCTGTTTATTTGGGTGTGACAGATTTAAATCAATCAAATCAAAGCTACCAGCAGCACCACTAACGATTTCCGGCGACAGGCGGCAGCATGAATGTGGTTAACGTGAAGTGGGTGGATCCGGCGACGCAGTTGAGCAAAGTTTAACTTTATACGAATTAGGAGCGAAGCAATGTGGCAATCACCAATAGGAACTGAGCATTTTGCAGCATGAAACGCATGTTATCCCCGCCACTATGAAACGGTTCGCTCCTTTTATGGTTCCTAGATCATCGTTCCTACTAGAGAAATTTATAGACAAGCTATTTATTTTCAGGATGTTTATTTTTAGTGGGGACGCGTCCCATGAGTGGTCAAAATTGAGTTTTTGTCTATATACTCTGTAGATACTAGCTAGTAAAGTATACTGTACTGCCACAGCATTTCCTTGGCGTCAATGAAACCAGAATCTGATACGGAATTCAGTCCTCTAATGTTTTTCATTCCCAAAAACTGTTATCAATACTTTGTTCTCAGACATTTCCCACAAAATCTATTAGCACTTATGCAGGCAAACTGTATTTACCATAACCTTGACTCCAGCGTGTGTCCACATGCAATGTTTCTAACACCACACGTCCCAGGTCCAACTTAATCCTGCACCAAACAGGATTTGTAATGGTAAATCATTGTTGACATTAAAATGTAGTCCTAGACTAAGCCTAATAAGTGTTCAAGACACCACCCCTAAGAGTCTTCCCCAAGAAAAATCATAACCTTCGCATCTCCCGCATGAGGGGTAATGGTGTTATCCATCACAATATCCAACAGCTGCTACCAGCAACATCACCAGATAGAACCTTAGTCACCACCGTGTCCACAAAGAAGACCATAGCTGCATCCGGCATAGAGTACTTCCATACTACACAGTATGTGAAAGTGATAGGCGAGAATGGCTAGTGTGTCCAAATGTGCAGCATTCAGTACATGAACATTCCTCTGATGTCCTACTGAATTGGGAGACTGCAGGACATCCTATGTGCTATCCTATGATTTAACTGGGGCTATGGAGGCTTCCTCATGGATCGCCATCCCAGTATGGATTCGTTCTGATATCCTCTTAGTTAAGTTTTTAACAAATAGCGGGGCGTGTACGGTGGTGGTCTGATGTCTTGCATCACAGGATGTTGGCAAGATGGTAAGATCCAACTGGTCCAACAGTGACCACTGGGTCCAGTCGAATACGTACTGGCTAAGTATGCAAATTCAGACACCGCTAATCAATTCTGATATCCTCTTAGTCCAGCAATACACTCAGTGCTCAGTACCTGAACCTCTGTTTATCAATCCTGCTTTCCTCCCACACTATTGTGATGTTGAGAGCTGACCCCCCCCCCCCCCAGCCCCCTTTTAAAGCCCACTCTAGAAACGGAGTTGAAGCAATTTGTGTGTGCCGTAGCCATGGAGGCCAAAACGCACAGGGTTCACAGACTGGTTACGTGCCTGACTACTCTTGACTACTGTAACAGGGACAAGCATTTTCTGCACCAGTGAATGTGCGGCAGGCCATTTGAAAGCTTACAACAAACGCAGGTGTGTGTCGGTGCAGGCCGACCGGTTCGCCCCCGCCGCTTTTAGTTGCCTTGGTAGCAGAGGAGCTAATTTGAGGAATGTCTTTTTTTTTTGTTTTGTTTTGTTTTTTTTATTTTTGTTTTTTTAAATCACACACTCTCTATTTCAGCTCCCGTACACTCATCAGTCCTCCCCGGCGCTCCAGCCTCCTCTGGGATTTCCACCGAACGGTAATCCTGAGGCACAAAGGATGAAGCCGACTATAAATAACCGGCTCCAGCCCCTTATCAATCATTTCCTGTTTGATTAATCAGTTCTGGCTGAAAGCCCCAAGCCAGCACGCTGCTCCAACCAATCAGATTCTTATCTACTGCCGCACGGCCCCACTTTCACAGCCAGACTCCGTAATTCAATTTTCCTTTTAGCAGAGGATGGTCCCACTTTCAGAGTTGGGCCCCCTAATTCTATTTTTTCCCTTTTCAAAATAGGTTGCAGACAAGCATGCAACACAAACGCACACACACACACACACATTAAATTGTACATTAGGGAGGAGGGTCTGTTTTAGGTAAATGCTCTACTCAGAAGGTTTAATTTCCTTCAGGATCAGATGCTACGCATGTTTTATTGGGTGCTTTAAACATCCTGACCAATCACAGCTGTTCTGAGGGTTTTTGAATGTATTGCATTCAAATGATCCAATACATGTAAATCATATCAGTCCGCAGCAGTAGCATCATCACGACTAGCAAAAAATTAGTTCAACCACACTTCTACACTGTCAAAAGTACTCGTCTGCCTTCACACATATATAAGCTTCAGTGATGTCCCATTCTGAATCCATAGGGTTTAATATGATGTTGGCCCAACCTTTGCAGCTATAACAGCTTCATCTCTTCTGAGAAGGCTCTCCACACGATTTAGGAGTGGGTTTTTGAATGTTCTTCCAGAAGGGCATTAGTGAGGTCAGGCACTGATGTTGGACGAGAAGGCCTGGCTCACAGTCTCCACTCTAGTTCATCCCAAAGGTGTTCTATCAGGTTGAGGTCAGAACTCTGTGCAGACCAGTCAAGTTCTTCCAAATCAAACTTGCTTATCCATGTTATTATGGAGATTGCTTTGTGCACAGGTGGGCAGTCATGTTGAAACAAGAAGGGGTTGTCCCCAAACCATTCCCACAAAGTTGGGCACATGAAATCGTCCAAAATCATTTCTCCAGAGAACATGTCTTCACTGCTCTAGAGTCCAGTGGCGGAGTGCTTTACACCACTGCATCCGATGCTTTGCATTGCACTTGGATGCAGCTGCTACGCACTATTCTTGAGCTAATCTGAAGGCCACATGAAGTTTGGAGGTCTGTAGTGATGGACTCTGTAGAAAGTTGCCAACCTCTGTTGACTATGCTCCTCATGCGCCACTTTACGCTGTAGTTCCCAATCACTCCCACTTTGTTATAACACCACTGACAGTCGACTAAGGAATATTTAGTAGTGAGGAAACTTCACGACTAGACTTGTTGCACAGGTGGCATCCAATCATGGTACCACGCTGGAGTTCACTGAGCTCCTAAGAGTGAGCCATTCTTTCACTAATGTTTGTAGAAGCAGTCTGCATGTCTAGATGCTTGGTGATCAACATGACCCAGCCTATTACAACCTGCCCTGATAGCAGACTAATTTTGGCCTACCTTCCATTGCTATGGTACATATGACTGTAGCCTATAACGTCCCATAACTCTTCTTATCACTTGACTAGGAATCAGATCCTAAAGTTCTTGAGCATGTTATCTTGTTTTAAATATCTTTTGCAAAAGGTAGCAGTCCAAAACCCAAAGACAAGGCTATGTTTCCTCCTTGATGATGCTCTGCTAGGCTCCTAAGCTCCTCCTTGTAACAGGGGGCAGTTTTGCCTTCAGTAAGTAAAATCCTTGCTTAGATTGTACTGAGGTCAGGAGACTAACTTGGCTATTGCAGAACATTCCTCTTCTTTGTCTTAAGAAGCTCTCAGGCTGCTTCCGCAGTATGCTTTGGGTCACTGTCCTTCTTCCAGTAAGTTTTGAAGCATTTGCCTGATTCTGGCCAAATAATATAATATAGCCCCGTGCTTTCTCTCCAGCTGTTCACCGTTAGCGTTTAGCATTCAAGAGCATGAGCAACATCACACGCGCTCCAGCATCCTTCAGCTGCTCCTTCCTGCGCCAGCGCAGCTGCACCAGGTCTAATGGTCCAGACTGGAAGGAAACGGGGCCACGAACAGAGAGCAACTTTGTCCATAGACGGTGGATTAAAGGCCTCCATTGATTCAGAGAAAACATTAGTCAAGATCCCAAAGAGCTGTGCAACCACTAATGACCAAACGGACAGGTAACATTCTGGTTAAGGCAGCTCTGAATTTTAGAGTTAGTGCTGCATCAATGCATTGTGAAATGTCAATTTTAAGCTCAAAAATTTAAATACATTTTTAAAAATTGTGTTTTTCTAAGTGATGCATTATAATTATTTAATATAATATTTAAAGCCAAAATAAATGTGACAACAAATATTTTGGGTTGTCACTAATATTTTAGGTTTAAATATTACAGGAAAAAAATGTGTGTAATAAATTATACGATTATGACCAGTAAACAAAACACAAGATTCGAGAGTTTCAAGAGTTTTACTGTCATATGCACAGCAGAACAGACAGTTACACTGCACAATGAAATTCTTACTTTGCTGTTCCTCTATTCACCAATAGATAAGATAACAAAAAAAAGAAATAAATAAAAATATATACAAAATATATAAAGTATAATAATAAAGTTGAAGTAAATAAAAGTATTTTTTTATTTATAGTTACGTGTGACTGTACGTTTAAAATAAATACTAAAGTCAAAATATATAATAAATACCATTGGCTACCAAAGGAACACACAAAGACGTCTGCCACGGTGGGCACCATCATGACTGCCTTGCACAGAGAAAAGGCTTGTTCGATAAAATAACCAATTTATTTTTGTTACATAGATTTTTACAGAGTCATTTGATTCAATAAGTACATGCAAGCCCTTATGCTATCTGTTTAAACTTGTTTTTTAACAAGTTAAAAAAGTTTAACTTGGCCTGTAAGTGGGCATTAAGCAACTGACCATCTCACAGAGGACAGCAAACAAAAATTGGGACTGGGCCACCAACACTACTCACTCACATGCAGACATACTGAAACCATAGCCTATCAATCTGACAGGCACAGAAAGCACAACATAACAAGGAAATAAAGTAGGTCATATGATAAATACGATAACAACAGTAGCCACAAGTAGCCTGACATTAGCATAAGAACAATGAGTCACTAGGCATTCAACAATGCACGTGTGTGGGAGTTGCTATTAAGTTGGCTGTGTGGAGCACTGAAGGAGTAGAAAGAGATTTGATGAGTCTCATTTTGCACATATCTGCACTATAAATAATGTTTCTGGAGCTAATCTGAATAAAAAAGCTGCCATTTTTTGGGATGTCATGCTGTTGGCTCAAGCGCCTACACGATGGCGCAGTGGGGAAATTCTGGGAGTAGCTACAAAACATGTCTTCTTGGCAAGGTGCAAAATACAAGCAGTCCTAGGGGCTCCTAATTAACCTCTTGGACTAAATGAAAGTCACACATATCTAATTTCTGGGGAGGCGGTCGCTGTAAATAAACTAATTATGATGTCACTGTTTAGCTGCTTCACTCACAATCTGCGAGCAACTGTCTGTTTCTTAACTAACTAAAGCTGCAGTACTGAGCTGCCTCAGTGTAGCACGAATTGGTTCACCTAGTTGGTCTCTTTCACCTTCACAGTCTTGCAACTGTAACTAAGCTTAGTATACCATAATATACTATAGCAGATCTGAAAAACTGAAAACTAGCCTGATTTTTTAAGGGACTGGTGGAAAGAGTGAATTGCTACTCACTTTTCAAACCAAAGGACAGAAAAGAGATAAGCAAGATAAGCAAGATCTCAATCAGTGTGCAGAAGTTCTCATTTCCAAACCAGCAGAGAGCATTTTCAGAAGAAGACCCAAAGATTTTGTTGCCTTTGAGGCGCCATTACAGCAAATGAGCAGCCAGCCAACACTGGCTTAGCGAGCCAATGTCCAGTTTCCAGTACACAAAATATCAGGGAGTATTTCACACATTGCTTGTTGGACTTGCAAATCTTGAGCTGTTGCCCAGTTTTACAACGAGCCGTGCATGAAAATGGGCTGAGGATGCAAATGGATGGTGTCTTTGTGCTGAAAGGGCTACATTACAGCTGGCAGATTATGGTTTTTGCAGATATGTTCCTAGTATTTTAAGATATTTTAAGATACAGGTGTGTTTAGCCTGTGATACTGATTATGGACATATCTTCAGACTTATTCTGATTTGAGCTTCTGTAAGTCTTAATTAATGAATGTTCATTTTAGAAAACAAAGACAAAAAATAAGTAAAATAAAGGACTTGGGCTGAAACAAACATAGGCCTGTAGGCTAATCCCTAGCGTTTGTACTGCTATGAGGAGCCTGAAATATGAGTAGTGGAAAGATTTCCGCAGCAAACAGAGAAACTTCTATGAAAACATGTTTACTAGGTAAAAAGCAGCGGAAAGAAAAACAGTGGTTTTTGGAAGCTAAGACTTTGGATGAGCTAATGCGCTAAACTTAAGCTAGCAGGTGCACAGTGGATGCTAACGAGGTACACAAGGTATTTTCTCCTCAGTAGACAGTTTTCCAACATGTAAGTTTGTCAGATAAATATATTTTCTTCATTTCTGGATCTATTTATACATTAGCCAGACAAACCTTAGTTAGCTCAGTTAGCAATAAAGCTACACTAGATCTCTTCTTATTCACACTAGAGAACATGCTTATGTTAAGCACTCCTTTATGTAGCGTGTGCATACTTTGTAGTTCATCTGTTTCATTGTTTACTTTGTTACCCTGTTCTTCAGTGATCAGGACCCCCACAGGGCACCACAGAGCCAGTACAATTAGAGAGATGTATCATTCTCAGCACTGCAGTGACACTAATATGGGGGTGCTGTGTTAGTGTGTGTTGCGCTGTTGAGAGTGGATCAGACACAGCAGTGCTGCTGGAGTTTTAAACACCTCAGTGTTACTGCTGGACTGAGAACAGTCCAAAACTATCCAGCCAACAGTGTCCTGTGGGCAGCAGCCTGTGACCACTGATGAAGATGAAGGACTAGAGGAACACAAACTGTGCAGCAACAGATGAGCTATCATCTTTACATCTACAAGGTGGACCAACAAGGTATAAATGTAGACAGTGAGTGGACACAGAGTTTAAAAACTCCAGCTACACTGCTGTACCTGATCCACTCACACCAGCACAACACACACTACCACATCTTTATATCTTACATGGCTGGGTATGTAAGCAAATTCATTACATTTCAGCAACACTGTCTGTAGCTGTTTCTCCTTCACTCCCACTACCCCCAACCCCCACCCCAGCCCAGGAAAAAAATAAAAAATAAACAATACAAAAAACTCATCATGGACTACCACTATTTTTCCCTCTCTCCTTCGTCTCTCACTCTGAAAATACATGAGGCATTTATCACGTTAATTAAAAAGCTGTCCTGCGCTCCTCCACATCATGATGACACCGAGAAAATAAGAACATGCGCGCCGTGAGGTGAAGACGACAGCGGCATTTATTACACTGTGAAACGCAGATGGCCACAATCTCACCGCTCAGCTAAGAGAGCGTCGGCCTCACGATTTACAAGGTGTGCACTTTCAGATCACCGTATGGTTAGCAAAGCGGAGCTGAGCTCTGTGAGTCAGTCTGAAACCAAGCTGTGCCAGGTGGCGTCCATGGCCAGGGGTCCAGTACTGTAGCTGATGCCCCTTCCACAGAGAAAAAGTCAGACATAATGAAACTTTGGTCTCAGAGACCAAAGAGTGCAATAGTAACTACAAAAATTCCTTTTCTGAAGGAAGTGCAGCTTAAGCAATGCGAGAAACGAGGGATAAATAAACGACAAGTAGAGGAGTGCGGGTCAGTGTGTTTGGGGACCTGCCCTGCCCATGCAGTTCGGTGGCTGTAGGTTTAACAAACCATTATATTTGGGTGTGCTCGAAAATGAATGGGACTCTATGGAGGAAAAAGAGGGATGAAAAAAACAACAAATAGACGAGTGCAGGTCAAACTAATGCTGCAGTTGTGCTCGGGGGTCTGCCCTGAGTCCGCATATGCGAAACGGTGTCTGTCGGTTGAGCATAAGTTGAGTAGATTGGCATGCACTTTTCTATCCTATTCATTCCCTATGGGAATAAATTCCGGAAAAAATCTGTTGTTTTCCGGAATCCGTGCATCTGATCAAAAAGCTGTATACAAGCCCGAATCACACTATCAGACTGGAGAATATGGAGTTGGAACAGTGTTGACATTTCTAAAACTTTGGGACAAGTTACGCAATAGTCGAGGCGTTATTAACTATATTTTTATTATGACTGTAAAAATAGTCAAAAGTAAGAAAAGCTCAGTTATCTGTATTAATCTCTCCCTGAAAAAAGAAACAGAACACTGGATTAACCATTGAGATCAATTTATTATGTGACGATGTCCATAAGTATTCCTCGTCATTTCTTTGAGATAGCTTTTATGGGCATATACGGCGCTTCGGACGTCTGGTTACTATCACCACCATTGTGAACAGGTAAGCTTGTCTAGAACATTTCACATTAAACCCACTCTAAGTGACTTGCATTAACAACATAATCGTGTAGACCTTTTGAAAAGAATGAGGGAGTCCTCCTTTAAAATTCCACTTGAATTCTTCTTACACTGAAGCGAGCGGCTCTGCTTGACAGTCAGCAGTGCTAAACGCTGAGGTGTGTTTACGTGTGTGGTTTACTGGCCCGCTGTGTGTGTTTAGATTACACAAAGCTTGTGTATCTGGCCTCTGTCTCAGTACGATTAATGGCTGGGTGTTATGGCCGAGGTAGGTCTGGCCTGTCGCCCCATCTCAAGGCCTGTAAGTGCAGCTCCCTGTAAATGCTGGGTTAAAACTACAAACATTATCAGACTGTTTCTGTGCACTGAGTCCCCCAACAGTATCACTGAAGTAGGCCTGGCTGATGCTAGAGCTCAAAATCTTCTTGTATTCATTTTATTTCTAACAATCTTATTAGAAAGCATGCTATACATGTTATATGTGCATGTATTTGCGTTTATATTTATGTTAGATTTATATCTATAGGTATAATTTGTGTTATCATAGTCTTATTAGTCTAGCTCAGTTATTAAAACTGTTATGGTCTGGTTGCGCCGGCTGACTTGCTGGTTGTGCCACCTGACTTTTCAGAGTAATTTTAAATTAAACAGGCAACTACTTAGACACCCAGAGAAGCCTTAGTTTGTAAACTTGACTTTACCCTTACATTTCTCTCAATTAAATAAATATTATTATTATTATAACTATGCATGTGCATGATTTTTTTGAGGAGGTTTTACCACCTAACATGAAATTTTATGACATTGATGACTTTGTGTCTATTTTATGATACATGTTACATTTTATGTCTCCTCTTTCATAAAATAAAATAAAAGTGAGAAGAAAAAAAGTCCTTTGATTTTGGTTGTACCGCCTGACATTTGAGGAAGTAAGAACTTGTGGACAAACGATGCTCCAGTGTGCAAATATGCCTTCAAAAAATGATATATATATATATATATATATATATATATATACTACCACTCAAACGTTTAGGATCACTTTAGAATTTCATTTCATGCAATTTTCATGCAATTCATAAACAATATTGTCCATTTCACAATTAATTTAAGTGTATCAGATGATTTTTAAATAATACAAATGTTTGTATTTGTATATACGCTTATTTTGCATAAATAACAACTTTCTTTAGAGACCCGTCAGTCCATTGTTGTGTCCATTGTTGTGTTTTCAATTGAAAACAAGAAAATTTCACTGTGATCCCAAACTTTTGAGCGGTAGTATATAAATATATATGCTCATATAGTTTATATTTCTGTATTCCTATAGTATATATTTTCTCTGTTTGGATTGGATGCCCTGTGTGGGATGGCAGTCTCACTTGATATGTTTAATAAATTCTCTTTAAAATCCTCAAAAACATCAGAGGAAATCAACTCCAGCTGCTTAATTTGGATCCCTTTGAAGTCAGTATTGATCCATCTGCTTCCTGACAGCCATGAACAGCACAATGTTTCATTTTTGTTCATTTTCCCACATCTTCCACTCCAATACCTCTGCTCCAGGCTGTTCACAGGTACAGCACTCGGGGTCACTTGGCTAAGAAGTGAGTGCTGACTAAAATTAGTTTACATGTATACAAAAACATATTAAATCAAAGCATAATAAAGATTACTGACAGTTACTAAGGGTACTGTAGGCATCTAAAGCCATGCCTAACCCCAAGTGACATTCTGGCAGGTGAGAGAATTGAGAAAAAGTGTGTCTGATCCACTTGTACCAGCGCAACACACACTATTTAGATTCCCTGCAGTGCTGAGAATGACCCACCACCCTGTGGGTCCTGTGGGGGTCCTGACTATTGCAGAGCAATTTGTAAGTGTAGAACTGCTAAGTGTTCCTATATGGTAAGTGGAGCTGATAAATGGTACAACAAGTGTAGACACAAGGAGGTTGTTTAAGATTGAGAATGATCAGCGTATGTATGTCACACTATCTGTGTTTGTTGATGGCGTATCGCTATAACAGTAATAACAAAAGCGAAACCTTAGGAAGACTTTCAACAGGTACATGGGATGAACCACTACATCACCCTCTACTAGGTGGGGCTGAACTGCTGTGGCTTAATAGGAGGTCATAGGTAAATATGCTTAGAGCTGTGACATCACAACCATGGTGAACAGGCTGCTTAATTTCCATATATGGACTGTACAGACTGGAGTTTAAACAGGTTTGTAGTGTTTCATGTTTAAGTACTGAACTGGTGTGACACAGTTCTAAACGGCTGCTGCTTACTCCTCTTTAGTTTACTAACTTTTAAAACAGCTTTCTGAACGTCCCACATAGTCTCATATGTAATTTGTCACCACTTGAGTGCTAAGTCTTGAGACTTATGATGCCACGAGAGCACAGACCTAACAGGAGGGTCTATCTTGGGCGTTTACTTGTTTACTGCAGAGATTTAGCTTGTGCTATCTGCCACTTCGTGTCTAATGTAATCAGAAGTTGCTTTAATATCAATTCCTCAATGAGGAGCCCTCGTTCGGTAGGCACTTTGGACAGAGCGCATCATCAATTCTGTTTCATCCTGTTTGAAACGTGATAGAAGCTCGTCCTCGAATGAACTGAGCGAGACGGTAATAAGCTGCGAAGGTTTCACTGAGTAGCAGCTCTCCAGGGGAAGTCAGGAATTAGTCTACATGACAGGTATAAATAAAGGTATGTGAAACGGAAGTAAGTAAGGAGAAGTTCTTCAGGGGGTTGAGTACTTTTAAAGCTGCCTTTAAAAGAATAAAAACATAAATATCATAACATTATAGAATTTTATAAGTAAATCACCAGATTTTGTGATAATTTAGTGACAAATAAGGTTGTATGGTTGCACTGCATGACATTTTAGACTTTTGAGAGTGAAAAAAAACCCAAAAATGAATTTGATATAGATGCACTAAAAACTGCTTTACATGAAAGAGGTACTGTTGAGAGGTATTATTTTATATATTTAGAAAATTTTTAAATTAAATGATTTCTTGGGAAAATAAAGAACAAATAGAGCTAGAGAAGTGTGGATGGTTGTGCATAAACAACAAATAGAGGAGTGCAGGTCAGTGTGTCTGTGGATTAGAGGTTGGGGATCTGTCCTGAGTGAGTACAGACAGTTTGGTGGCTGCAGGTTTAACCAAACCGTAATGTTTGAGTTCGGCCAAAACTGAATAGGATCCTATGAGAGGATCAAAAAAGGAATTAAAAAATTACAAATAGAGAAGTGCAAGTCGGTATGTCTGTGGATTAGAGGTTGGGGATCTATCCTGAGTGAGTACAAACAGTTTGATGGCTGCAGGTTTAAAGGAACTGTAATGTTTGGGTTTGATCGAAACTGAATGGGATCCTATGGGAGGAATAAAAATAGAATTAAAAAACTACAAATAGAGGAGTGCGGATGGGTATGTTTGTGGATTAGTGGGGATTAGTGGGGATCTGCCTTAAAAGAGCTCAAGCAGTTTGGGGGCTGTAGGTTAAATGAACAAATAATGTTCAGGTTTGACTGAAAATGAATGGGACCCTATGGGGAAAAAAGAGGGATGAAAAAAAACAAAACGACGAGTGCAGGGTGAACCAACACTGCAGTCGTGGTCGGGGGTCTACCCTGAGTCAGTGTATGCGAAACGATGTCTGTCAGTCGAGCAAAAGTTTAGTAGATTGGCATACGCTTTTTAATCCTATTCATTCTCTATGGGAATAAATTTTGGAAAAATTGGCTGTTTTCCGGAATCTGTGCATCCAATGAAAAAGCTGTACACAAGCCCGAATCACACAATCAGACCAGACTATCTGGAGATGTAATTGAGTTGATATTTAGAAACTTTAGAGTTAAGCGGTGGAAGTAAACAAAAAATTAATAACAATATTAATTATATATTATATAGTTAACTTATAGTTATATAAGTTATAGTTATATAGTACATTGTTCTGCTGAGGTTAATGACATTAATGTGTTAAATATCTCTTGTTTGTGCTGTTTTTTTAATTAAATATCTACCAAAGACAGTTAAGACACCACTGATTTCTTTCTGTTTGCATTTGATCTACCGTTCCAGCTTTTATGGAATAAAGTTTATATAGCTGTTACACTAAAATCTCACATTGAACTTCATATTCAGAGCTCTATTGTGCTCAGATTTTAGTCTAGGTGCTTCTGGACCCCTGATTTCTCCCCCGATTCAAGATAGCAGTGTAACATTTTTTTTATATATCACACGCGTGTATCCTTTGAAATGTGTGGTGGGATAGATGTGAATCGTCTAGCCCAGCGCTGTGATGTTTACAGCTCACCGCCGCCTCTGGTCTGTTGTGCCAGGGGTGAAAAACTGACTCACTGCCCGTCTGTCTGCTATTAAAGTCCAACAACTTGCCAATCAGCTGCTTCTCCAGCTCTCTGATCTTCTTCACCTCTTCATCCTATGGTTGGATCCGCTGTCCCAAAGGCGCTGTATCTCTCCTAATCCTTCAAAGCAAACCAAATCCCCCCAGCATCCTCCGCCAGGTGACGTCTGATCCGTCAACACCACCAAAAACCCAGTCTTTCTCCCTCTTTTACCTGCATCCACAGTTCCGGGAAACGGATTCGCGCTAGTCTGGCCCAGTTTCAGAAGAAATTACGGCCAGAAAACAAACAAAAGGCACTTCTATTAGGCTGGGGCGTGGAAGTAAACTACAAGTCTAGCCAGCAGACTCATGCATACACAGCATTGGGAGGACCGGGAACAAAAGAAAACGTAAATTAATTTAAAATTTCCATTAGAAAAGACAAAAATAACCAATGTTTTATTCAACAAACTCATTGATAACTGATTAAAATGTTGACTCTTGTGGTGAGATTTGGGTATCACACACACCCATACATGCTGATTGTCTTCCCTGGGTCAGATGGGACCTTCCCGGAAGACAATGCGACACGTCACACAGCTATAAATGTCCCACATGAGTTGGAAGAGCTGACCAAGACAAAGAACTACCCTAGACCCCAATTTCCCCAGACTTGAACCCAATTGAACATCTGTGGGACCACTTGGATCATTGGGGATCATTGGTCACCTCGAGTCCTTCAGGCTTCAAGTAGGGCTCGGCTTGACCCGCCATCCCTCAAGATTCATGAAAGACAAGACTGTTCTCTGTCCTGGCACCCAGATGTCCGAACAGCGAACTCACCCACAGTCTTCAAACGCAGACTGAAGACCACTGTCTCTCTGTGAAGCACTTATAAGCACTAATCTACTCAAGCGTTGGTATGAATCATAATTGCACTGAAGCGCAGCTGCATAACTCTGTATCTTCTTGAAACACTGGCTAAGTATTGCACTTATACTGTATGTAGTCTTGTATATGTTCTCTTCTTCAGTCTTGCTAGGCATTGCACTTATACTGTGTCTAACCTTATACTTTGTTGTCTTCTTTCTAGGTATCAGCACAGCCCTTTGTTTGTAGCAGTGTTTGAGTGCAAGAGTAGTTTGGACTAGAGATCGACCGATATATCGGGCCGATATTTGCCATTTTTTTATATATCGGCATGGGCCGATATCAGTGTTTCGCACTGTCAGGCACGTCCGCGGGCAGCTCTGTGTGCGGTGAAACGTGCTACTGCAGGCGGAAACCTTTGGAACTATTCGGCCAGTAAGTAAAAAAGAATAATTAATAGTGAACAATGATATTTTTAATGAGGCGGTTACGTGTTTCTAGTTCCGGCTGTGAACGTGAACCTGAGCGGATGTTTTACTGCTTAGCTCAGAGGCTAAATCTAACTAAATCTAGTGTAATACACACATTAACACGTTACTGTTACACAGAGAGTCTCTCAGGAGCAGCCAGAGTCTCTCAGATATTACTCAGCTTCCAGCACTTGAGACAAACGTAACTAAAGAAAGAGTAAAGAGTCATTACAACATATCAGTGTCGAGCATGAAATGAGGCACTCTCTGTAACTGCAGCAAACATATCTGCTGTGTGTAAGTATCTTTCAATGCACTTTTTAATATCTTGTTAGTTATAAGTATGAAAAGATGTATGTTACACTCTGTCAGCAGTAATAGGGTCATACTGTATTTTTTGGTGGGCAGATAAAAATATAAAAATAAAAAAGTTTTTTCTTGTTAAATCAGTGTTTAATAAATGATGTTCAGTTCAGACATGTTGTGCCTCCACTTGTAATTAATAGTATGACATTTTAGCAGCAAATAAAGCAGAAAACTTCTAGATATCAGCTCTAAAAATCGGCAGCCCATATCGGCCTGACCTCTAAACATCGGCATCGGCTATAGAAAAACCCATATCGGTCGATCTCTAGTTTGGATTGGATAAGAGCGTCTGCTAAATGCCCTAAATGTAATTGTGTCTCCTCTATGGATCCATACATATATATATAATGTGACTCGACTATATATATATATATATATATATATATATATATATATATATATATATATATATATATATATATATATATATATGGCGTATTCAAAACTATATAAAGATTTTTGTTTATATGGCTGAACTCTAACTATACATTAACCCACCTGGCCTAGATGTTAAATTGGAATCTGTTTGGACCTGACCTCCACTGAACTGCAAAAGACCAGCTTAACCAGTCCGGCCTCAGAGCCTTCAGATCCATTAGCCTCCCTAGACTTTTCTTCTCTGAATCAAGGCGTCCCTTTCCATCATATCTCCACGACCCCAGCTATCGATCGCACGCAGCATTAGGCTTCGTCGATAGGCAGGGAAACGTGCGCTGCAATCAATGCTGCACCCCTGGGGGGAGGGCTGCGTGAGTGGGCCCATTAAGTGATAAACATTTGGACACTGCGTTTGATGGCAATCGATGCGCTCGCGTTCGTGGGCCCTTATGTGTGCACCCAGGCTTGGATGCTATTTAGATAATTGCAGCAGTAGACCGGCCGGAGCCAGCTGTCTGGACCTTTACATACTAATGCTGTGGTGAGACTGTGTTTACGCAAGTTTATTCTGTTGTGATCCAGTAATGAAAGGTGGCGAATGAGAGTATGGAGTGATGGAGTGAGCAACAATATAAAAGAATTTAATCTTAAAAAATGACAGTTAATAAATAGTAAATATAATAATATAAAAAAATCTAAAAATACTGTGTTAAAAGAAACGATCCAGCATTCCATTCAGCTGACAACACAATCATAACACAACTGAAACTTACTGAAGCAATTGTTTCAGTAGTGATGGTTTCAGTAGTATACAATATCAGCTCATATTGAGGTCATTAACGTTTTCATGACTAGCAACTATTGTTTCATATTTTTATTAAAACACAAAAAGAAGTTATTTAACTGCAGAAACTTGTTTTAGTGACCATTTATAATGTGTACTCTGATTTTTAGACGTCAGGACACATTTACTTCCAAACACTGGGATCTAACTGCTCACCCTGTGGCCATGAGGGATGGGATGCAGTCCCACCCCCTACTCTAAAATGCAGTGGCTAAAATAAGGCTCCGCTCACGTGTTTCAATACTGACATAAAAGTTTCTTTTTTCTTAAAAAATTAACTTGTAATACACATTAATCTTTCAAAATCTTTATGCTTTAAAAGTGCACAAAAGAGATTTTACAATAGATTTTACAATCCTTCAATTTTAAAATTCACATTAATTAAATTTCATTAAAAGAAATTTGTATGTGCATAATTTGTATAACCTGAATATGAAGATTAACTCTCAATGGTCCATTCATAAACAGATCATAACATAAACATTACGGTATCGAAAACATCAAATATTGGGATATTATGTTTGGTGATACTGTATCGATTGTCAAAAACACAGTATCAATACACAGATTCCTGGCAGACAGTGAATCTTTGTGTATTGTGTTTAAACCTCTGACCACTAGATGGCAGTGTTGTAATCCATTTTCAGCTCCACTCCAACATTAACAAGCAGCACAAGGGTGCAATGCTATTGTAAACTTTGGTAAACCTGTTCATATAGTGGTGTGTTTTTAATAGTAGGATTTAGAAAATCGCAATATATCACTTTGCTTGCAGTATCACAATATATCACGATACATTGAATCGTGACCGCTGTATCACAATACGTATTGTATCGCCAAGTTCTTGCCAAAACACAGCCCTACGGTTTCGTTAAACCTACAGCCATCAAACTGCCTCACTCACTCAGGGCAGATTCCCAACCTCTAATCCACGCAAGGGCGTAGAATTAGCATGGACTGAAGTGACGTGTCCCCACCAATATCCAGCGATCACTGAATTGTCCCCACCAATAATATAATCCCCTCGGAAAAAAAGACCTAGATCAGTCGACATCTCATTAACCTAGAGATGGAGAAAGGGTTCAATCAAGTTCTCTACTGGAGTCCTGAATGAGATGTCAGCTGCACTATGGCTGAAGTAATGTTGATAAGTCTTTAGATGTAAACTCACTGTTTACTGGTTTGGGGGTGGGATATGGGGGTAGATTCATAGGTCACCCCCCATTGTCAAGAGCAAACCTACGCTCTTAAATCCACAGACATACTGACCTACACTCCTCTATGTGTCGTTTGTGCACAATCATCCTACGTTTCCTTCCCCATATAACACTATATCACAGTTTTTTTAGTTGGAAGCTACCAACTAGAGACCACCAGAAAGCAAGACCAGCCAATTCACCATTGTAGGCTTCAGCACTCATCCACCACAAGGTAACTGTCTTTCAAAGAAAAGAGAAAAAAGAAAAACAATCTGCACAGTCTGCAATTGATTGTGTTCCAGACTGCAGTAATGGCTCACCACTGGCTCGTGATCAGAAAGTCTTGTGTGCCGGGTCTGGAGAAGCTTGATTGAATTCCTGAATCCTTAAAGTTGTTTAAGAAACGCTAAACACACAGGACGCACACGGAAAGCCGGAATGAAATTTTGCGTTGACGTGCCTGAGTGTGTTTGTGTAGTAGGGAATGGAGGCTGGGAGGAGTGGAAAGGTGTGGATTGATTGTTCTCAGCAGGATTGAGCCTCAATTGGCCTTCAGCACAGGGGGGATTTGTGAGCGTGTCCATATCGGAGATGTGAACGTGGCAGTAATGCGTCAGAGCGGGAGACAGCAGATTAGTGTGTGTTTATGGTACACGGTAGGGGTGAGCGATATGACCATATATAATCACTGTTGTGATATATTATGTCACAATACTGTTTGCTGAGCATATCTGTGGCTGGGGTGGAGGGGGGGAGTGTTCACAGTGTGCATTTTTTGAGGGGCTAATAACAAAAGGTGGCCGTTTTGGGGCGTATGGTTCTGTTTAACACTGATTATGCAGCTCCTGGTGGTTGAGCTCTAAAGTGGTGCATTATTCTGTAGTCGCTCATATTAGGAATTCCATAATTTGTAATTCGCAATTTTTGAATGGGCCAATAGAAATGTTCCAAAATAACCTGGAAACAATTCTGGCTCCATTGACTTGCATTAAAAGTAAAGTAGGTTTTTGGCCCCTCCTGTAAAGTTGTAATTTTTGGAAATCCTTGCGTTTTTTATGCGTTATTTTTGAAAATCATTATTTGGTTTTATTTTGTTTTTTTGGTCTGGTTAGAAGTATTAGCCATGTTAAAATCTAACCTGTATCCACAGCAACATTCCATATATCCTTTCAAGGTCGTAGGTTTGCTCTGGACTTTGGTGGGGACCTATGAATCTGGCTCGCTGTGGGCGTGAACACAGGGTTACACCTTTTTTTTGAAAAACAACTCCACTCTCTCTTTTTTTGCTGCCATCCTCGCTTGCTTTTGACACCCATGTGTCACCCACGTTGCACAGTGAGTCTCGCATATGACTGGAAAGCTTTCTTCCCAGCTTTGGTGCTGCTAACAACCAAACGTAGCTACAGAGTCTCACATGACAGCAGGGAACAGCACAGCCAATCACACTGGACATATGTGTTACGGGGAGGTAGGGCTCCAGTAGAGAACGTGATTTTACCCTTTCTGCACCTCTAGGTTAATGAAACGTTGACAGATCTGGGTTTTTTCTCGGAGGGGATCAAATTATTGGTAGGGTCATGTCCATGCTAATTCTACGCCCTTGTATCCATTAGCAACAAAACATTACTTTTCGGTAAAACACTGTATACACACATACAATGTTTGCTTGACTTACTTTTAAATAATGTTCTGTCACAAACACTGAGAGCTGGTAATTTATAATTTGTTATCTATCTACTGAACTGCTCAGCCTCCTTTAATGAAGCCAGACTTCAGTTCAATTACAGAAAATACAGAATATCCAGTACTGTGATAAGGTTTTAGGCACTTGGGAAAATTATTATATTTAAAAAGCTATTTTCTTACCAAACAGGAAGCTTTTATTTGCTTAGCAAACACAGTATTAATACAGGTTCCAAACCCTTTCCAAACTTCTCCTTGTGGAAACACCTCAGTATTATTTACAGTTCTAATACCTGCTTTGTCTGCTCAGTACTTCATTAAGCTAAATCAAGATTGCTGCTGAAAGAACTGAATACATTCATACAATGTCTGGGGCGTCTAGGAGAAATCTGGAACTACACTTTGTTCTTCAAACTGGAGCTCAAGATATGATCTACTTCTTTCACAATAAGATATTTATGCTACTTTGTACTGTATTTATTCTTATGTACATCTATTCTATATACATGTATTGTTAAGATAAAGGCTTTAAAACAATGAGTTCAGGTGCCTCCGACATTTGCACAGTAGTGTAAACCAATTAAACCGGTGGTCTAATTCTTCACCTGGTTTCCAGGTAAACAAAGTCTGCCTTCAGCTGCTTAGCCAAAACTGTTTGGTCTGTAGCTGTCAGGTGAGAAGCAGGTTGTTTCAAGGGGGCATGTCAAAAATATGTGAGCAATGTCAAGTGTGGTGTGAGACCTAAATGTGTCTCATTACCAGAGTGTGAGAGTCGGCAGCCCTGTGCATGCATGTTTAAACAATGAGCATCCGTGAGTCAGTCGGTGAGCTAGTGAGTGACTCAGTAACTCTGCCTGCTATACAACATCATGCAATTAAGGCCTCTAAAGAAAGCTGTCTGTAGAAGGTCGTTTGGGCTGTAGTAAACCAGGCCAGGTTTGGAGTGCGCTTGCAGATCAGGTCAGAGATATGAGCATGTCTGGTTTCATCCCTGTAGGTCACATTCATATGGGGTGCAAAGTGGACTTCCCCTCCAGATGGTTTCATATTTTATAGGCCGAATAAATAAATCAGCCACAAAATCAGCCTGGACGCCAGCTCGATGTGTGAGTGTGAAGCAAGAGAGAAAGAGAGAGAGAGAGAGAGAGAGAGAGGGAGAGCAGAGAGTGCAAGAGCGAACCGAACCACAAGGAATACAAAATTCTACATGGGAAGAAAATAAAACCACCAACAAAAATAACTGTGTAGGTTTGGCTAATAGGGCCTATAATAGAATATATACAGCAAAAGTGTCCTGTGATGGGTATATATATATATATATATGTATATATATATATATATATATATATATATATATATATATATATATATATATATATATATATATATATATATATATATTAGAAGTGTGCCATATCGTATCGTACACAATAATATCGGCAACATTTTTGAATATCGTAAACGATATTATACCCTGAAATATCGTGCCATATCACTCATCCCTAATTATCACATCAGGGTACTACTGTTTACTGTTTTTAGCAAAAGAAAAATTCACACTTTTCTTATTTCATATTATATGTCTACTAGAGACAGAGTTTATCTGGATAAATTCTGGATCATTGATTTCTGTTACAATCCGATGAAAATTCTTGTATTTTTTAATATCTCAGTTAGGGATGTGCAGTTAGGGATATCATATCATATGCAATAATTAAATTTGATTTTCAATTTATTGCAGTAGTGTATTCTTGATTTTTTTTTTAATTCAATGTTTTGTCATATCGCCAAGAGTATCGCTATCGCAAAAATACTATATATATATATATATATATATATATATATATATATATATATTTTTTTTTTTTTTTTTTTTTTTTTTTTTTTTTTCCCCTGGCACTGGTACATTTTTACATTTATGAACATAAAGCTGCCTGAAACAACAAACAAATCAGATTATACAATACTGGGGACATCATTATATTTAAAAAAGCTCTTAAAAGCTATTAAATATTCTTAAAATATTCAATTAGTATTAACGCAGTAAGTAGTGCTTTTACATATGTCCGTGTGTTTATTTAACCCTTTTCAAGCCATTTTCTTGTGGAAACAACCCAGTATTATTTACA
Organism: Megaleporinus macrocephalus; assembly: GCA_021613375.1. Taxonomy (NCBI): domain Eukaryota; kingdom Metazoa; phylum Chordata; class Actinopteri; order Characiformes; family Anostomidae; genus Megaleporinus; species Megaleporinus macrocephalus. Next base: position 10,240,238 of record CM038723.1, on the reverse strand, counting down.
GGTCTCATCTAATACCTGCTTTGCCTACTCAGTACATATATGGAACTGAATACATTCATACAATGTCTGGGCCGTCCAGAAGAAATCTGGAACTACTTTGTTCTTCAACTTGGAACTCAAGATATGATCTACTTCTTTCATAATAAGATATTTATGTTACTTTGTATTGTATGTATGATTATTTACATCTGTTCTAATCATATCTGGTGTTCTTATTGGTGCAAATACAAATATTGATAAGATAAAGGCTTTTAACTAGACATTACTACCTAGAGAAATGATAAAGGAGGAGGAGACTTGCTGGAATATGAATGGGATAGCTCATAGCTCCTGGTGGACTCAATAAAAAAGCTAAATATTAATAGAAAAATGTGTGAAATCATTGACTGACCGTATAAAAACAGCACTGGCCAACGATACTGCTTAGAATTATCTGTGTCAGTGACCAAATTTGATATTAGCCTGTTTTTAGTTATTAGCCTGAGTTCTAGGTGAAGTGTCAGGTTTCATACGACGCTCATCTTCAGTAAGGAGTGAATAGAGGGAAACAAGGCCACTTTCTCAGAGCTCATTCTGTGGTTGCGTTCACTTTCTCTTCAGCGGCGCATCTAAAGGCAGTGGCAAATTAACCTGATTGATGGATTTTCTCTGCTAGTGCCTGATTTCCACACCGATGAGGAAGAATGACACACTCTGTTTAATACACTCAGCAAGACAGACTGCAGGAACAGCTAAAAGCAAGTGGCCAGTCTAATGCCTCGTAGCGGTGGCACTTAGTTTTGATGCTCCACTTTAACTGCACTGTGGATGCTCGTCTTACGTCTTACTGCACATTTAACTAAACACCTAACGCTCCTGAAGCCTATAAAACATCTAAATGAAAGAGGAGCAGTACAATATCAAAATGTAAAATACATTGGATGTGTTCAATTCGATTTTTTTCTTTTCAGCCCAGTGTTGTTTGTTTGAGTAAGACAGTTTGATTCGGTTATAAAGATACAATTCTATTATACATATTACACTGTCATGTTAACGTGGCTGGTCATGTGCCTCCTGCAGCCAAACATCTAAACAAACTCTCCCTTTGCACTAGGAGAGACAGTTCTCAGCCCGCGTCCTGAAACCTGACGAGAGTGAGAAGAGCTTAGTCTGCATGTTCCTAGGAGCCGCTGCCTAGAGATTCTCAAGGTGAACAAGGGAGTTGGGTTTCAGAGGGGAAAGAAGGACAGGACCGGAGGTGGGAGAAAGAGAGAGGAAAGGATATGAGTGCAAGTGCAGAGAGAGAGAGAGAGAGAGAGAAAGCTCAAGAGAGAGAGAGAGAGAGAGATTAAAAGACTTCTTTTACTAGCTGAGGCTCTATCATTAAAGTGGTGTCTGTGATTTTAATCCAGTATGAATCTACAGGGTGTATAGTTTTTACATTCTGTAACAATTGTAGAGGGATTATAATCCAGTATGAATCTGCAGGGTGTATAGTTTTTACATTCTGTAACAATTGTAGAGGGATTATAATCCAGTATGAATCTGCAGGGTGTGTAGTTTTTACATTCTGTAACAATTATAGAGGGATTATAATCCAGTATGAATCTGGAGGGTGTATAGTTTTTACAGTCTGTAACAATTGTAGAGGGATTGTAATCCAGTATGAATCTGCAGGGTGTATAGTTTTTACAGTCTGTAACAATTGTAGAGGGATTTTAATCCAGTATGAATCTGCAAGGTGTATAGTTTTTACATTCTGACAATAACAACTGTAGAGGGATTATACTCCAGTATAAATCTGCAGGGTTTATAGTTTTTACATTCTGACAGTAACAATTGTAGAGGGATTATAATCCAGTATGAATCTGCAGCATGTAGAGTTTTTAACAGCCTAATACCAATACTTGTGGAGTGATTATAATCCAGTATGAATCTACAGCATGTATAAACCTTATAATCCAGTATGAATCTGCAAGGTGTATAGTTTTTACATTCTGACAATAACAACTGTAGAGGGATTATAATCCAGTATGAATCTGCAGGGTTTATAGTTTTTACATTCTGACAGTAACAATTGTAGAGGGATTATAATCCAGTATGAATCTACAGCATGTATAGTTTTTACAGTCTAGAACAATTGTAGAGGGATTATAATCCAGTATGAATCTGCAGGGTTTATAGTTTTTACATTCTGACAGTAACAATTGTACAGGGATTATAATCCAGTATGAATCTGCAGGGTTTATAGTTTTTACATTCTGACAGTAACAATTGTAGAGGGATTATAATCCAGTATGAATCTGCAGCATGTAGAGTTTTTAACAGCCTAATAGCAATACTTGTGGAGGGATTATAATCCAGTATGAATCTACAGCGTGTATAGTTTTTACAGTCTAGAACAATTGTAGATTCTGCTGTGCGTATAGTTTTAACAATAATCGACAAAATTCACACACAAATTATATAACTTGCCCCAGTTACACCATTACAGCTCCAACAGAGCATAACAAAACAGAGACTGTGAATAATAATAATAATATTAATAATTCTACCGATTATTTTAATGTTTAAGGTTAAAAATGTGTTTACACAAACAACAACAAATCATACATTTGGATAAAAACATTAATCTGGTAAAAATCCATATACATCCAGTTCATCTGCTAAAGTTCACACCAGTTTTCTCCAAGGTTCTTGTAACAGTGAGGTGCTTTAGCATTTATAAATTAAGGTGGGGGTCAGATCAGCAGTGTTGAACCACGATAAAGCTACGTTCCCCTCTGCATCCCCAGAGTGTCTCTGACTCACGCTAGAAGTGAATGGAGGAAACAGAAATGGCTGCCGCTTCTCCAGCCTCTTTCCACGCAGTGAGTCATCACGACCAGCGCACGTCGCCAGAAACAAACAGGCCCACGAGTGGCCAACTAGCCGAGTGAGTCAGCCGGCGCAGGGAGCAATTTGGCTTTGCATCGAGGAAAAGTTGGGAATTGACAATAAATCAGATTTACACAATTTCCAGCCTCCTTCCTCCAAAAGTGGTCTCTCAGCAAAGACGGGCTTTACATTAACTTTGTGCGACTGTAGAAACTACACACATCCCGGTGGAGCTGTTAGCAGTGCGTTAATGAGAGCGTGTGACTCTGAATGACTGGTATCTGTAAACATGGACACACTTACACTGCCCAGCTGAAAGCAGCAGCATCTGCCCCGAATCTGGACTTCCGTTTAGACCTTTTGTAGTGTGCTTTGTGTAGTTTTGTAGTGGTATGTGTAGATTTGTAGTGTGATATGTGTAGTTTTGTAGTGATATGTGTAGTTTTGTGTAGTTTTGTAGTGATATGTGTAGTTTTGTGTAGTTTTGTGTAGTTTTGTAGTGATATGTGTAGTTTTGTGTAGATTTGTAGTGTGATAAGTGTAGTTTTGTAGTGATATGTGTAGTTTTGTGTAGATTTGTAGTGTGATATGTGTAGTTTTGTAGTGATATGTGTAGTTTTGTAGTGATTTGTGTCATTTTGTGTAGTTTGTAGTGTGACGTGTAGTTTTGTGTAGATTTGTAGTGTGATAAGTGTAGTTTTGTGTGGTTTTGTAGTGATATGTGTAGTTTTGTGTAGATTTGTAGTGTGATTTGTGTAGTTTTGTAGTGATTTGTGTGATTTGTGTAGTTTTGTAGTGATATGTATAGTTTTTTGTAGTTTTGTAGTGTGATTTGTGTAATTTTGTGTAGTTTTGTAGTGTGATTTGTGTAGTTTTGTGTAGATTTGTAGTGTGATGTGTAGTTTTGTGTAGTTTTGTAGTGATATGTGTAGTTTTGTGTAGATTTGTAGTGTGATTTGTGTAGTTTTGTAGTGATATGTGTGGTTTTGTGCAGTTTTAGTGCATTCTGTGTAGTTTTATAGTGTATTTTGTGTAGTTTTATAGTGTATTTTGTGTAGTTTTATGGTGTATTTTGTGTAGTTTTATGGTGTATTTTGTGTAGTTTTATAGTGTATTTTGTGTAGTTTTATAGTGTATTTTGTGTAGTTTTATAGTGTATTTTGTGTAGTTTTATAGTGTATTTTGTGTAGTTTTATGGTGTATTTTGTGGAGTTTTAGTGCATTCTGTGTAGTTTTATAGTGTATTTTGTGTAGTTTTATAGTGCATTCTGTGTAGTTTTATGGTGTATTTTGTGTAGTTTTATAGTGTATTTTGTGTAGTTTTATGGTGTATTTTGTGTAGTTTTATAGTGTATTTTGTGGAGTTTTAGTGCATTCTGTGTAGTTTTATAGTGTATTTTGTGTAGTTTTATAGTGTATTTTGTGTAGTTTTATGGTGTATTTTGTGGAGTTTTAGTGCATTCTGTGTAGTTTTATAGTGTATTTTGTGTAGTTTTATAGTGCATTCTGTGTAGTTTTATGGTGTATTTTGTGTAGTTTTATAGTGTATTTTGTGTAGTTTTATGGTGTATTTTGTGTAGTTTTATGGTGTATTTTGTGTAGTTTTATAGTGTATTTTGTGGAGTTTTAGTGCATTCTGTGTAGTTTTATAGTGTATTTTGTGTAGTTTTATAGTGTATTTTGTGTAGTTTCAGTGAGGTTAAGGTTAACAACAAAGAGACCACTTTTTTAGGATCCTGTTATCTCATGTTAGCGCTGATCTATCAGAGCAGTGCCTTTTCTTTACATTTCAGCCTCTTTGGCTAAAAAAATGGTCCTCTGGTCCGAGTTCATTCCCTATCTTTCCGTTGAAGGTAGTTCAAAAACAATACCCCCGTTTTACTGAAGTCCCTTCTGTTCTCTACTGCCGACGGCGCAGCTCTTCCTGTTGAGGATAGAAGCTTCCAGAGGAGCGGGCAGCTCTAAACCTCGCCTGGAGCTTGGCTGCTGGCTAACCAAACAGCTTTAGCACTGGCTATCCCATCTGCACACCCACCCTTTACCTCGCCACTGAAATACACAGCACAACCACAGAACACAGAGAGAGTGGAGTGAGCAGTTTGGTGAACAACCTTACAACTGAACCAATGAACCAATACCAATAAACCAATACCAATGAACTGATACCAATACCAATGAACCAATACCAATGAACCAATACCAATGAACTGATACCAATACCAATGAACCAATACCAATGAACCCATACCAATATCAATGAACCAATACCAGTGAACCAATACCAATGAACCAATAGCAATACCAATGAACCAATACCAATACCATTGAACCAATACCAATACCAATGAACCAATACCAATACAAATTAACCAATACCAGTAAACCAATACCAATACCAATGAACCAATACCAATACCAATGAACCAATACCAATACCATTGAGCCAATACCAATACCAATGAACCAATACCAGTGAACCAATACCAATTAACCAATACAAATGAACCAATACCAATACCACTGAACTAATACCAATACCATTGAACCAATACCAATAAACCAATACCAGTGAACCAAAACCAATACCAGTGAACCAATACCAATACCAATGAACCAATACCAATAACAATACCAATGAACCAATACCAATACCAATGGACCAATACCAGTGAACCAATACCAATACCAATAAACCAATACCAATGAACCAATACCAATACCAATACCAATGAACCAATACCAATACCAATGAACGCTGCTTGAAGTCATTTGCCTTAAACTGCGTCAACGTCAGCATCATGATAGCCCCCACTGGAGTATTCCGAAACACACTTCGGTTTATACTTCCTGTCCATGAGGCCACATGGATGGACAAAATATTCCATTACTTATTTGCTAGGTTAGCCTCGTAGCTCTGGCGCACGACAGCATCTCAGCATGGAAACTTGACTCTTCCCTTAAGTGTTCCTTCAAGGAGTGCTTCGAGTGCCGAGCGCGAGAGGTGAGAGTGAGTTACGGCTCGGGAAGAGCCTTGGAGAAGAAAGGGGGAAAGAGGGACGGACAAAGACAAAGAGGGGTGCTTAGAGACTCTGCACCTCAGTAAACCTCTCATCAGAGATTAGCATGTCTCAAAACACACTTCAGCCCTCGGATTAATGCAGAGTGGCTGAGAGATTTCCCCCGACACCTCCACTCACTCACTCTGCTGCTCCGCCCTCATCTGTAATCTCAACACAGAGCGGAGTTTAGCAGGAGGCTCAGTGGGATCCAAACACCGACAACACAGCATACACAGACCTGCCTGAGTATGTGAGCCTCGTACATTCTCAGAACAGAATCCAACCCCTGAAACTGACCAATAGAACGAATGTGATGCTCAGGAGCAGCCACAGAGGGTTCCAGAGCTGGAGCAGAGGAACTGTGTTCTTTGGAGTACTGGAGCTTCATTTAAAACCTGTGGGATGAGTTGGAGTGATCCAGAGGGGATTATCAGTACTCACTAATGCACTTATGGCTCGATGCAATCAAGTCCTCACAGCAAACGTTCTAATGTAAAGGCTGGTGTTGCAGCAAGGGGGGTTATTCCCTATTAACACCCTTTAATTCAGAAGAAAGGCCACATAAGCATGGGGTCTACAAACCCTAACCTGTAAGATCTCCTTCAAACCAGACAAACCTACAGTGTTGGGGGTTCTGATCATATGTGGAGACCTGAGACCACTTCTAGAGGTGGTCAGAAATGACCCTGTAATATAATGCAATGAGCAACTCTAGTGTGAACGGTGGACCCGCTCAAGACCTACACTGAGTTGAAAGAGTTTATCTATAGAACTATTTTTGGTGCTACGTTAAACCAATAGGTTCCACATACAACCCATTCGGCATCAACCTGGAGAACCATTTCAGGCATGCAAATGGTTCTACATATACGTCATGGTTCTAACAGAACCACTTCCTTTACTAAAGAACCCTATTTTGTGTACAACATCTCTAAATAGTAAACTGTTCTGATGCAACACTGAAGAACTGCCCAATCAACTTCATCACCACAGCAGAGCTGACAGCATCTGTATTGCTTCGTTCTTCAGCTTCTCTTCTTATAGTATAGTAGATGCATCAGCTGTCCACGCAGTCAACAGTGTAAAACAAGCACTCATGGGACATTCCTATCTGGCCCTTGACTCCCCAGCAGAAGTGATGTGTTAAGTCCAATCTTAAGTGGCCACTGGAGACTGGAGAAGATACCACCAGGTGAACACGACACTAATAGGCTGCATATGTGAGAAACTTGGAGCAATGAACATCTACCAAAGATGCATCCATTAAAACATTGGGATTATATGCGGCCACCTAAGATCCAGTCAGTCAAGCCACTTTCAGAGGTGGTCAGAAATGACCCTGTAATATAATGTCATGATCAACTGTAGTGTGAACGGTGGACCCGCTCAAGACCTACACTGAGTTGAAAGAGTTTATCTATAGAACTATTTTTGGTGCTACGTTAAACCAATAGGTTCCACATACAACCCATTCGGCATCAACCTGGAGAACCATTTCAGGCATGCAAATGGTTCTGCATATACGTCATGGTTCTAACAGAACCACTTCCTTCAATAAAGAACCCTATTTTGTGTACAACATCTCTAAATAGTTAACTGTTCTGATGCAACACTGAAGAACTGCCCAATCAACTTCATCACCACAGCAGAGCTGACAGCATCTGTATTGCTTCGTTCTTCAGCTTCTCTTCTTATAGTATAGCAGATGCATCAGCTGTCCACGCAGTCAACAGTGTAAAACAAGCACTCATGGGACATTCCTATCTGGCCCTTGACTCCCCAGTAGAAGTGATGTGTTAAGTCCAATCTCAAGTGGCCACTGGAGACTGGAGAAGATACCACCAGGTGAACACAACACTAATAGGCTGCATATGTGAGAAACTTGGAGCAATGAACATCTACCAAAGATGCATCCATTAAAACATTGGGATTATATGTGGCCACCTAAGATCCAGTCAGTCAAGCCACTTTCAGAGGTGGTCTGAAATGACCCTGTAATATAATGTCATGATCAACTGTAGTGTGAACGGTAGAGCCCGCTCAAGACCTACACTGAGTTGAAAGAGTTTATCTATAGAACTCTTTTTGGGGCTACATTAAACCAATAGGTTCCACATACAACCCATTCGGCATCAACCTGGAGAACCATTTCAGGCATGCAAATGGTTCTACATATAAGTCATGGTTCTAACAGAACCACTTCCTTTACTAAACATATCTAAATAGTTAACTGTTCTGATACAACACTGAAGAACTGCCCAATAAACTTCATCACCACAGCAGAGATGACCTCATCTGTATAACTTCGTTCTTCAGCTTCTCTTCTTATAGTATAGGAGATGCATACCTGTCCACGCAGTCAACAGCCTATGTACACAAATGAGCACTCATTGGACATTCCTATCAGGCCCTTGACAACAGAAGTGAGGTGTTCATCAAGTCCAATCTCAAGTGGCCACTGGAGACTGGAGAAGATACCACCAGGTGAACACATGAATCTAACTGTAATGGGCTGCATATGTGAAAATGCTTCCTCATGTTCTTTCACGACCTGAGCCTGATAACCTGGACGTTCAGGTGGTCAGTTGACCTTTTTTTGCCATATGATGTTGTTGAGCCTCAACCTGACCGACCAAAGCACCCTGTGATCATAACACTGTCTCCAGAGATTTGCCCAGTGGGCACAATGCATCTGTGGTGCATGACTTCATACGCTTCCCTCCTTTCCCTGCAGCGTCCATCGCTCTGAAATAGGGTCAGTCTGGACTAATCTGAGCACATGACCTTCTTATGTCCACACAGCTGTTTAGTTCCAATCCTGTGAGTTCTGGTCATGTGGAAATGTTCTTACTTTCACTAATGAACATAGTCGTCGGTGATCACAGTCATTCAAGGCTTTCTTGAATGAAGCTGCAAGTTCTCCACTGACCTTTCAGGTTTTATTAATGTGCTGGACAGTTCTGACCCCAGTTCCATTAATTTTAGATTCTCTTTAGTGTTTTTTTCTTCCCAATAGGGGTGTAAGAAAATATTGAAATATCGAATATCAGGATATTATGTTTTGTGATACTGTATCGATTCTCAAAAACACAGTATCGATACACAGATTCTGGCAGACAGTGAATCATTGTGTGTTGTGTTTAAACCTCTGGTTGTAATCCATTTTCAGCTCCACTCCAACATTAACAAGCAGCACAAGGGCGCAGTGGTATTGTAAACATTGGCAAACCTGTTCATACAGTGGTGTTTTAATAGTAGGATTTGAAAAATCACAGTATATCACTTTGCTTGCAGTATCGCAATATATCACGATATATTGAATCGCGACCACCGTATCACGATATGTATTGTATTGCCAGGTTCTTTCCAATACACAGCCCTACTTCCCACATAGCTGTTTAAGAAGTGTAGAGCTACTTACTGCATCAGTAAGGGTTAAAATAAGACTGCCAGCTGATGTGTATTAATCACTGCAGTCATTTTTCAATCAAAGGCTTCTTATAACCAAACGCCAAACTCTTTTTGGCCAGACGGTGTATGTACCTTTAAGAAAAACTGGAAGCAACTGACTGGACACCAGTGTAGTGCACCGGAACACCAAAGCCCTCCAGTGTCAGCAAAGCCTTTATTTGCCAGTAAGTGAAATGAACACCACTCTAAATCTAACTGTACGTTCATTCTCAGCCTGTAACTGACAACAGGAACCAATTCAACCTGAGCACTCCAGACATCTAAAGAATCTCTGAGAAAAACAAGACTATAAGAAATGAGCTAAAAATATAAGAATTTCAAATATGAAACAAATCTGTAACGGTGGGAAGCAGCTGGGAGACATCTGACTTCAGCCTGATTGCTTCTAAACATCCAATTCCGCGTCTCTCTCTTCCTCTGCCACGACTCGATCCTGGAGCGCGTCGTGTTTGGTGCTGAAACGAGTTCCTAATTGTGTTTTGAAGGCGGCTTTTCATACTGCGAGTTTTGGCCGCAAAACAAAGCTCTTTTCATATGCTTACTCACTCCCTCCTGTTTCAGGCAGCAGGAAAGAGCTACGGTCAGTCTTTCAGTTTCACTCTAACTCAAAACGTGACATTTTGTTAGAAACACAGCTCTTGTAGTTTCACCATGCTGGTCCTGTTAGAGACTGCAGCTCATCTGCACAGCTTGTGTCATCTGTCCTCTAGTCCTCTGTCTATGGTCAGTTTCAGTCTGTTATTGTACACCTACACTGGACTTATAGAGCAGCCGTTTCTAGTAAAGTGGCCAGTGAGTGGAAGCACAGGTTAGGTGTTTCTAATTAAGTGGCCAGTAAGTGGAAGCACAGGGTAGGTGTTTCTAGTAAAGTGGCCAGTGAGTGGAGGCACAGGGTAGGTGTTTCTAGTAAAGTGGCCAGTGAGTGGAGGCACAGGGTAGGTGTTTCTAGTAAAGTGGCCAGTGAGTAGAAGCACAGGTTAGGTGTTTCTAGTAAAGTGGCCAGTTAGTGGAAGTGCAAGGTAGGTGTTGCTAATAAAGTGTCCAGAGAGTGGAAGCACAAGTGGGTGTTTCTAGTAAAGTGGCCAGTGAGTGGAAGCGTAGGGTAGATGTTTCTAGTAATGTAGCCAGTGTGTGGAAGCACAGGGTAGGTGTTTCTAGTAAAGTGGCCAGTGAGTGGAAGCACAGGTTAGGTGTTTCTAATAAAGTGGCCAGTGAGGGGAAGCACAGGGTAGGTGTTTCTAATAAAGTAGCCAGTGAGTGGAAGCACAGGGTAGGTGTTTCTAGTAAAGTGGCCAGTGAGTGGAAGCACAGGGTAGGTGTTTCTAGTAAAGTGGCCAGTGAGTGGAAGCACAGGGTAGGTGTTTCTAGTAAAGTGGCCAGTGAGGGGAAGCACAGGGTAGGTGTTTCTAATAAAGTAGCCAGTGAGTGGTAGCACAGGGTAGGTGTTTCTAGTAAAGTGGCCAGTGAGGGGAAGCACAGGGTAGGTGTTTCTAATAAAGTAGCCAGTGAGTGGAAGCACAGGGTAGGTGTTTCTAGTAAAGTGGCCAGTGTGTGGAAGCACAGGGTAGGTGTTTCTAATAAAGTAGCCAGTGAGTGGAAGCACAAGGTAGGTGTTTCTAGTAAAGTGGCCAGTGAGTGGAAGCACAGGGTAGGTGTTTCTAGTAAAGTGGCCAGTGAGGGGAAGCACAGGGTAGGTGTTTCTAATAAAGTGGCCAGTGAGTGGTAGCACAGGGTAGGTGTTTCTAGTAAAGTGGCCAGTGAGGGGAAGCACAGGGTAGGTGTTTCTAATAAAGTAGCCAGTGAGTGGAAGCACAGGGTAGGTGTTTCTAGTAAAGTGGCCAGTGAGTGGAAGCACAGGTTAGGTGTTTCTAGTAAAGTGGCCAGTGAGTGGAAGCACAGGTTAGGTGTTTCTAATAAAGTGGCCAGTGAGTGGTAGCACAGGGTAGGTGTTTCTAGTAACGTGGCCAGTGAGGGGAAGCACAGGGTAGGTGTTTCTAATAAAGTAGCCAGTGAGTGGAAGCACAGGGTAGATGTTTCTAGTAATGTAGCCAGTGTGTGGAAGCACAGGGTAGGTGTTTCTAGTAAAGTGGCCAGTGAGGGGAAGCACAGGGTAGGTGTTTCTAGTAAAGTGGCCAGTGTGTGGAAGCACAGGGTAGATGTTTCTAGTAATGTAGCCAGTGTGTGGAAGCACAGGGTAGGTGTTTCTAGTAAAGTGGCCAGTGAGTGGAAGCACAGGTTAGGTGTTTCTAATAAAGTAGCCAGTGAGTGGAAGCACAGGTTAGGTGTTTCTAATAAAGTGGCCAGTTAGTGGAAGTGCAAGGTAGGTGTTTCTAATAAAGTGGCCAGTGAGTGGAAGCACAGGGTAGGTGTTTCTAGTAAAGTGGCCAGTGAGTGGAAGCACAGGTTAGGTGTTTCTAATAAAGTGGCCAGTTAGTGGAAGTGCAAGGTAGGTGTTTCTAATAAAGTGGCCAGTGAGTGGAAGCACAGGGTAGGTGTTCCTAGTAAAGTGACCAGTGAGTGGAAGCACAGGGTAGGTGTTTCTAGTAAAGTGGCCAGTTCAATCAGAGCACAAGGGGGCGTTTCTAATAAAGTGGCCAGTTAGTGGAAGCGCAAGGTAGGTGTTTCTAATAAAGTGGCTAGTTAGTGGAAGTGCAAGGCAGGTGTTTCTAATAAAGTGGCCAGTGTGTGAAAGCACAAACCAGGTATTTCTAATAAAGTGGCCAGTGTGTGAAAGTACAAAGCAGGTACGGTACAAAGAGCAATAGAAGAGTTTCCAATAAAGTGGCCAGTTCAATAAAAAGCACATGGTAGGTGTTTCTAATAAAGTGGCCGTTGAGATGTATGTGTGTGTGAAGAGAAGGACGGGAAGTGTACAATGAGACACTGCAGACAGGAACGTACAGTATTTCCAATATTTTACTGAAGGTTCCAGAAGCCTGTATTCAGTTACACAGCTGTTTTGCTGACATTGACCACATGCAGCGGTCAGCAGGAACATGACATCAGATACTGATTTAGAACCTGTCCTGTTTTTCCATATAAGGGATGTTAATGATAAACTACTAATCCACAGATGCATAAAAGTCTGATCAAAGCTTTTGGTTGAGAAGTTTCTTTTAATTCCCAATAATAAGCAATATTTGAACAAGCAGGTTTGGAACACAGCCCTGACCCTTTAAACGGGAAACAAAGGGGCTCAGGTCAAACCAGACAACCCAACAGCAGAGGGGTTTCAAGCAGCAGGAGAAATAGCTGAGAAACAGCCAAAGAAGAGAAGATCTGAAGAAAACAGAGTTATTAGTCATTAGATCAGGCGAGAGAGAAGAGTCGTGTTAACATCAGTGAGTCATTTTAACAGTGGAGAGATCTCAGAGAGCTGATGAGACTAAGAGTAGCATCTTATTTGCCAGCCTGAGGCACCTTAATATAACTGCTGGAGCATTTAAGGTGGAGCGGGATTGTTTGTAAAGAATTTTAGGGCCTTAGAAAATCTTAGAACATCTAAAAATATAAGTTTCCATCATGTCCAAGTATTTGGAGGTCGGAGCTTGTAAGGGCACACTGACGGGAGGGGTGTATTTGTTTTGCTGCTGAGTTTGAGCATCAACAATCGTTCCCCAGAATCGCATACTGCACCTTTAAACTCTCTATGTAGTCTCAGACTAGCCGGTTAACACTATATTATACACTGTCAACTAGGGGTGTAAGAAAATATCAAAATATTGAATATCGGGATATTATGTTTAGTGATACTGTATCGATTCTCAAAACACAGTATCGATACACAGACTGGCAGACAGTGAATCTTTGTATGTTGTGTTTAAACCTCAGACCACTAGATGGCACTGTTGTGATCTATTTTCAGCTCCAACATTAACAAGCAGCACAAGGACGCAGTGCTATTGTAAGTATTGGCAAACCTGTACATATAGTGGTGTGTTTTAATAGTAGGATTTGAAAAATCGCAATATCACTTTCCTTGCAGTATTGAGATATATTGACTTCGATAATGATCACATTCTATCTCCCAGGCCTTCCGCGAGAGCTGTGCTGCTCAGAGCTGTTTTAAGACAGCAGGTCTTTAAACTGTGCTATAACAGAGCACTTCGGAACCTAATCCAGCCACCCAGCTCCTCCTGCCCCACTGAATTAGAGCTAGAGAGAAGCTCTTTGCTGTAAACCTCACACCGCTCTAATCAGAGACACACAGCCAGCATCCGAACACACACACACAAACAGCAAAACGAGTGGCAGGTCAGGGTCACATGCCAGTAGCACAGACACATCTAAGTAACAGAGGAACGGGCCGGCCCAGCCGTCCGCAACAAATTAGGCAGGGTTTTATGTGTGCGTATGTGTTTTGGATGCACTAACAGAAATTAAATTGGCTTCTTCCTCCGACCTCCTTCAACTTCACTTGTATTTAAAATCCGATGGGACGCCCCGCGGAGAGCAGCCTGTGTTTTCTCCCAGTGGGGGCCATTATAAAGTTGGGGAGAGATACAGCAGCGAACGGCACCGACACCAACACTCTGAGAGGCTTTTACAGCAGCACGTCTTAAAGCGAACATTTGCTGGAAATGGAAACGTTCGCTCACTTATCAGCGCATCAGACCTACTTGGCATCGGACGTTTACTTCTTTAGTAAAAGCTAACGCAGCCACAAAAATAAATAAATAAATAATGACCTTGCTTTCAGTACAGCAGTTTTCCTGGAAGAGGAACTCGATTATCTGACCTGCATGTGCATGTAGTTTATGCGGGATGTTGTACAGGTGGTACAGGTGTGTGTGTGTGGGGTGGGGGTGTGGTCGATTCCACTGACATGGACAAATTTCTGCTTTAAACGGTGGACAAATTCTAGAGAAGCTTGCCGAGTCAGGTATGTTTACAGTGGCGATAGCTGAAACCAGGCATCTGATGTGTTTAATGCCTTAAATTTCCAACACCGAACCTGTTTTGGTTGAACAACCACATATGACATTTTTGATACTTCATCCATCTGTTCCTTTAACATTTACCACTTCTTTCTCTTTTTGTTGCTGCAGCCTTGTGGGTTTGGAGAAAGGAGAGGCTGCACTCTGCGATATGGATTTAAACCAGCTGCAGACACCACACTTCCAATTTTAGAGAATGTCATAAGACTGCAGAGCCCAAACATGTGCCCCGCAGACTCGGTTTCCCTCCAACATCCACCACCCCACACACAAGCCTCCATAAGAATGCAAGTCTCTGAAAACAATGCAAATCCTCGGGTAATGCACCAAGCCTCTCTGTGTTGCTCAAATATATATGCACCGGCACACATAAGCGCACACGTGGAGTACAACTCTGTGAAGCCTGTGAAGGACCTACAGGACGATGGGAACGCAGTTGGGAATTTAGAGAAATGGTTAGAAACGGTTAGGAACGGAAAACAGCAGCAGCTCTATGCCAGAACTCTTTACTGAAGAAGCCATTGGAAAACTGTTAACATATTTTAACGTAAGCTTTGATCTAATCTAGAAAGTAGGGCTGTCCAGAAATACCATTTTCTGAGGTCCAGAGCTTTGTTATTTGGAAATTACTATGGGATTTGGACTGAGGAAGTCGTTTGGAACACAGCGCAGAAAACATAACCACCGGTAAATCCAAATCTCCAGGCTGGCTGCTTTACTTGCACTCACAGCAATGCTTCGCTCTGTCTACCAGACCCACTAGACTCTCTTAGTGGTGGGCTACGGAGTAAAAGCACAGTGCATTACTTTGGTACAAAGGGCAAACATCAAAAGGCATACAGCCTGAATAAGAGTCCAGTGTGGAGGGTTGCTGGCTGCAGCCGTCCACAGGAATACATGCTATGTTATAAGTAAATAAATAAGTTTTACATTCAGAGCCTGAATACGGGTGGAGTGGTGGATTTTCCAAAGGGCTGGTTTTTGGCTCTTTTAAAACTAAAACTAATCTAAAACTAAAGTTGAAGTAGGGACAGCAACCTTGAGCTGTTTCTCCTGGGCGCTCCTAAGCAAATTGCAGGTGACTGAATTAAATTTAGCCAATACCTTCCAAATAAATGAATGTCCAAATAGTCCAATATTTGGGTCCAGCTTTACTAGAAAGGCAGAAATATTAATGTGAATCACCTTTAGCTTAGTGCTAACATACTACTAGAATCCCACAGGCGTGCTAGCTAGCAGCTTATCATAGGGCATGTGTTCCCTTACGTTATAGCCTACATCAAGAGTTTCAACATTCTGGTCTAAACTACAGGACTAGCTCTAATAATTCAGCATTCACCACTGAGGTCTGTTACAGAGATCTTAACCTTTATGAAGGCTCATATTTACAGCTATTGAAAACCATTATAATACAAGCCAGTGCTCAAGTTGGCGGTTTCCAAAATGAGAAGCATGAAAGAAGACTTTTTGGTCACTGTGTAGTTCTATATGCATGGTTTAAAGGGAAATACCACATATTTCAAAGAGGATTCCACATAATTTAACAATGAAGAGGTACACAAAGTCAACACACAGGTTTGGTGTAAAATGCCCTGCTTTAGAAAACTTAGCAAGTCATAATTGTTCACAGTGGTGGTAATAGTAACCAGACATTTATAGTTTAAAGCCTATAAAAGCTCCCGCACACAAATTATTACATGAAATGTTTGCGAATTTGCTGCCTTTCATCTAAAACATTGCTGTGGCCCAAAATGTTAAAGTTTTTATAATTATAATCAATCCATTCATGCTGGAGGGATACATATAAGGCATTGTGGAGTCCAAATAGATTATTTTACCATCACTGATATTGCTGGTGGTGTAGTGGTTAGTATGGTGGTGTAGTGGTTGGTACGGTGGTGTAGTGGTTAGTTTGGTGGTGTAGTGGTTAGTATGGTGGTGTAGTGGTTAGTACAGTGGTGTAGTGGTTAGTATGGTGGTGTAGTGTTTAGTATGGTGGTGTAGTGGTTAGTACAGTGGTGTAGTGGTTAGTATGGTGGTGTAGTGGTTAGTATGGTGGTGTAGTAGTTAGTATGGTGGTGTAGTGGTTAGTACGGTGGTGTAGTGGTTAGTACGGTGGCTTCTTATAATATAAAGCTGCTGCTGCTGCTGTATTCAAATAACATAGAAAAATTGAATTGAACAAAAATACATGTTTTTGTTAGGACTGTGATGATATGATGTAATTTAAGCCCCTCAAAGCGAAGTCCTCATAAGCTGGTTATGTGATGCTCCATAGATTAGACCTAATCATAACATTCCTCCAGTCTGACTGTAATCCTATTGTGCTACAGACCCGCTCCCCTGAAGAAGGAAGCCACGTCTGATGCCCGTGGATTCAGCAGTGCAAAGCCTTTAGCTCCGCTGAATGACCTGATTACTCTGCTCCTAATCTGCCATTAATAAACATGTGGGTCTCCGCTCTACCGCAAGCTGTACTGGTAGATCAGTACGAAGCTCCAGCTGCAACCAGCATCGCCGACTAGATACGGGTTGCCTTTCATTCTCTGAAAATATACAAATCCTTACTGTATGGTGATGTGAGCCAGGTCTGAATCAATTCAGTTGAGTTAAAAAGTCAGAAGAGACGTGAAGGTTCACTGGTGGTTTTGGATAGCACGCAAAATAAAGATTCAATGCCATTTCCGACTAGACAGGTCACGTGGTTATGTGTTTCCCCCTTCACTCTTTTAGCTCTATAGATTTTTAATTTCATTTTCAATTCTCTCAAGGTATATCGTCTTTCACTGAATATTTAATCACTGCATAAACTCAATAATAACTGCGCTCCTTATAACAGTTGTCTGACCTCAACTTGACATTGGCTTGGGTTTACTCTGTGGACGCAGCAGAACATGAGCTCTGAAGGCTGAGCAGAGATATGCAGCAACTGGATCGGCGTATCAGGGCTCTCCTGGAGCGGCGGACTGAGCACCGCAAGCAGAAAAAGTCCAGTGTTCAGTCATTTCAGTACCATCAAGTCCAGTGGTCACACTGACTTGAACCCAGTGCTATGTCACAGCTAAAACCAGGACTCTCCAGCTTTACACCAACACCAGAGAAGGACTGGGACCACCAGCATTGCTGGGAAAAGAGAAGATCTTCATCGCTCTCTCCGCTGGATTTCACATCCAGTGTTTTGCCATCTGTATCCTTTAAAGTAGATTTTAATGTTCTGCTACTAGTCTATAAGGCCTAACAGGCCTAACAGCATTCAGCGGTTCACCATTGAGGTCTGTCACAAAGCCATGGTGACCTTTATGAAGGCTCATATTTACAGCTATTGAAAATCCTTACAAGACAAGCCAGTGCTGAATTTTGGTGGTTTATTTCGAAAATGCCTTCAGCTCGGTTAAGAAAGCATCTCAGGTGGCTCGACATAAGGCTCCTTCAGAGAATGATCACGAGTGTGAAGCTGTAAGAAAGCTAATTCAACAATTTTAGTTCAGTTTAGTTCAGTTCAGTTTTTGGTCACTGCATGGTTCTATATCCATTGTTTAAATGAAAATTTTCACAGATTTCAAATAAAATTCCACATGATTAAAGAGTTAAGATGTAAACAAAGTCAATCAAAGTGGTTTGGTGTCAAATGCTCTTTTCTAGAGAAACTTGTAGTCAGAATTGTTTACAGTGGTGGTGATGGAAACCAGACATCTGAAAAGTTCATTATAGTTCTAAAGGCCTCTATAAGCACTTATAGACTAGATCTAAAGTTCTACAGGCCCATAAGGCTTGTCTATAAGCTTTTATAGACTAGATCTGAAGTTCTACAGGCCCATAAGGCTTGTCTATAAGCTCTTATAGACTAGATCTAAAATGTACAGGCCTATAAGCCTTGTGTATAAAGCTTTTATAGACTAGATCTAAAGTTCTACAGGCTTATAAGGCTCGTCTTTTATAGCTTAGATATAAAGTTCTACAGGCCCATAAAGCTCATCTATAAAGCTCTTATAGATTAGATCTAAAGTTCTACAGACCTGTAAGCCTTGTCTATAAAGCTCTAATAGATTAGATCTAAAGTTCTACAGGCCTATAAGGCTCGTCTATAAAGCTCTTATAGACCAGATCTAAAGGTCTAAAGGCCTATAAGGCTCGCTTAAAAGCTCTTATAGACTAGATCTAAAGCTCTACAGGCCTATAAGGCTCGTCTATAAAGATCTTATACACTAAATCTAAAGGCCTAAAGGCTTATTGGGCTCATCTATAAGCTCTTATAGACTAGATCTAAAGTTCTACAGGCCTGCAAGCTTTGTCAATAAAGCTCTTACAGACTAGACTAATAGTTCTACATGCCTGTAAGGCTTGTCTATAAAGCTCTTACAGACTAGATCAAAAGTGCTACAGGCATATAAGGCTTGTCTATAAAGCTCTTATAAACCAGATCTAAAGGTCTAAAGGCCTATTAGGCTTGTCTACAAAGCTCTTATAGACTAGATCTAAAGGTCTACAGCCTATATGCCTTGTCTATAAAGATTT
Source organism: Megaleporinus macrocephalus (assembly GCA_021613375.1). Lineage (NCBI taxonomy): Eukaryota > Metazoa > Chordata > Actinopteri > Characiformes > Anostomidae > Megaleporinus > Megaleporinus macrocephalus. Next base: position 10,221,400 of record CM038723.1, on the reverse strand, counting down.
TTGGGTTGATTGGTGTGAAAAGTGCTCTATAAAGACTATTATTATTATTCAAATGACTATATTTATGTTGTAGACGATCCCCTGTAAACGCTTTGGACATCTGGCTCCTAACACTGTGAACATTTCAGCAAGTTTCTCTAGAATGGAGCATTTCTCACCAGATGTTGTTTACATCTTAATTATACAATTATGCAACGACTAGTAATACATTACACAGTTAAACACAACTGTAACAGCAAACTTGAAGTATTTTTCTTATATTTCTGTTCAAATCGATTCTATTTGAAATTACTACGCAGCACAACAGAGTTTCTAAATCCCGCCTCCTCGTCCCGGGTATAGGTAGCCAGGTTTGGCAGCTCCCCGACTCCGTAAAGGCACCACTGCTAGAGTCACCAGGGCCTCCATAGAGACGTGAGAAGTGAATTTCTAACCCTACACGCACTCGAGCACACTCAGAGAGAACAAACAGAGCAGAGGCCAGCACAGCGGGGTCCAACTCACGGCCTGTACAGAACACAATGAAGGTGCGGGGGGCAGTCGTGACCTCTTGCTTCACCCATCCGCCCTCTCTCGGTTTTCTGGGCCATAGGATGGGGCCATGCCTCATGCTTCCACGGAAACTTCTTTTCATTCTCAGGGCACTATTATAGTTGGACCTCTTTCTGCTCACCATCTTTGAAGCTGCCAGCAAGTCGGTGTGTCATTAGAATCACTGCTGCAGTCCGTTTGCTGAGGCTCGGTGCTGACCTGCAGGGCTAAGGCCAAATCAGGACACATTTGATTTTTTTATTTCATGTGCTCTCCTGTTCGTTTCCAGTTGGAGGGAAAATATCAGTAAATGAAATAATTAGTAAAATAATATTTACATCAGTAATACTAAGAATGACGTGATGGACTACCATGGACCTGTGCAGGTCCTTCATAGCTGGTCTTATTTATGATGCATGCAGATGCTCTGTGTTCTACAAGTACTGCCCAAACTCATTACTCATATATGCCACGTACTCATGTAGTTTAATATGATAAAACAATATGTTATGTTTCTGCAACAGCTTGATTATTTAACTATTATCATCCAAACAGCTCCTTCTTCTAAAAATAGGTGGCTCTTGGCCAGGTTAAGGGGTTTAAAGCCCCAGAATCTTTGACTGTGAGGTATCAGATAAAGCAAGTACCAGTCAGCTCAGGTCTCCAAGCTGTTTAAGTTTCGATTTCTTGTCCAATATCAATCTGTATGTATGGCCATGTGGATTATAAGGAGTGCTGTACATGACGCATCAACTCGTCTTTATACAATCAGGCTGCCGAGGCTTCACTGACTGACAATAGCACTGTGGTGGCAGGCGAGCAAGAGCACCTTGTAGGCTGCCAGCTATTCAAAACTGTAATCAGACTAAATCAGCATCTTGTATTTACATATAGTTGCCATTTTTTTAAAATCAGCTTATTTTATGCACTCAATCCTAACATTTACTTTGTTTGGTGCACCTTGTGGATGTAAAGTCTCAGTAAAGTGACTTTAGATACATACAAGATAGGTATGCTTAATAAAGTGACCACTGCCCTAGTTAAAATTCCAGGCTATTCCACAACAGATCTTATGGTAGGACTAAAGAACAAGTTCGTTTGGAGGGGGGGTAATGCCCTAACAACTAGGGGTTTAGAAAAATATCGAAATATGGAATATCGGGATATTATGTTTGGTGATACAGTATCAATTCTCAAAAACACAGTATCAATACACAGATTCCTGACAGACAGTGAATCATTGTGTGTTGTGTTGAAACCTCTGACCATTAGATGGCAGTGTTGTAATCCATTTTCAGCTCCACTCCAACATTAACAAGCAGCACAAGGGCGCAAAGCTATTGTAAGTATTGATAAACCTGTTCATATAGTGGTGTGTTTTTAATAGTAAGACTTATAAACAATCGAAAAGAGCTTTCTTACATACAAAGCTCTTAACAGTCTTACTCCTTCTTATCTCTCTGACCTCTGCAGCTAGACTACTTACAGTTCCTCTGTCTAACCTCCACGGTTTTGTTGATCGAGCATTCTCCAGACTTGCTCCCTGCCTCTGGAATGCTCTTCCGCCGCTGGTTAAACACTCAAATTCCCTCCTCATATTTAAATCAAATCTTAAAACCTATTTCTTATTGCTGGCATATGACCTTCCTCAAGTTTGACTGTTCTTCACTATTTCCTGTTATGTCTACTTGTAGTATTGTTACTCTGTTGTGTTGTAAAATCATTGTTTTGACTGTAAGCGTCTTTGGGTTCCTAAAAAGCTCTATATAAAAATAAAGTTTTATTATTATTAATAATATATCACATTGCTTGCAATATCACAATATATTACAATGCTTGCAATATCACAATATATCGTGATATATTGAATCGTGACCGCTGTATCGCAATACATATTATATCGCCAGCTCCTTGCCAATACACAGCCCTAATAACGACCCCCCGTAGATGTCGTCTACCAATTTCAGATGTCATACCACATATCAGGACTGATATAACCCATAAAAAAAAGAATGTGACACCTACAGCACAATTTTTGACAATCAAATAATCCAACTTCGTAACCACTGTGATGCAATCCATTGGCGATTCCCATTACCATCATCAATCAGCTCAAGCCTATTGACCTTACATATTATCGCTGCGGTACTACTGACCTGAGCTCACTCAACTTTAATAACTCCTTAACAACTCAGAACATTTTAGAAGCGGGGGAGACCCTTCTAAACGTATTACTCAGCGAGCGGCTCGGCTTATGTAACTCCGAGACGTCAGGCCTTGTTCTTTTGTGAAAGCCGAGCTGACATTGAGAGAGACAAGGAGGCTAACACGCATGAAAGAACAACCCAGAGAGTCCAGGACACATTCAAAAGAGCTGGATGGCTCTATTGAGCGAGGAAGGACACGCGCGCTGGGACGCGGCGCGAAAGCGACTGGAGCGAAATGCAATAGGAATGAAGGAGGCAGCCAAAAAAACACGGAGCCAAACTAAACGATGGAGTGTTTAGACTTCCCCTGTGCTGGGTTTGAAGTCAAAACTGCCCCCCCTGGTCTGGACTGGAGACAGGGCAGCAGAAAGAATCCTGTGTTCCTGCGACGATGAGCGGAAAGCGGTCAAAGAGTGTTTTTTTAAGGAAGTTTCATGAGGCAGTGTGCGGGGGGAAGAGAAAACTCTGAATTATTTAAAGGCAAGGCCTCCTGGTCGTGTTTGCCGATGAATTTAGACCACAGTCCCTACATACAAACACACAGAGCACGGCTTTTAAATCAGCCATGCCTCCCGAGACCACTCAGTCGTAGTGACTTCTTAAGAGACGAGTTTTCAAGCAGGTTTAGAACATCAAAAAAAGAAATCAGAAATTGTCAGAAAATACCTCTGCTAACGACTCTGGTTAATGATTCTGAAACCTTACCGACTGTTTCAGCAGTGACGGATTTGGTGATGAAAACTCACTAACCAGTACATGAGTTTAGAACAGTAGTACACATATAAAAACTCAGATTTTACATTAAACCTTTCAAAAGCATTTCATTTTAGAAAGTGTGTTTGGGTAGTGACTGCTCTTAATGTTCCACACATGTTTAGACTTTGGGACACATTTACTTTAAAACAATGAAATCAACCATATATTTTAGAATACTCCCAGTGAAACGTTTCAGAACTGTTCTAAAAACGTTTGGCTGGTAGTGTACTAAAACGTTTGTCTGGTAGTGATCTAAAACGTTTGTCTGGTAGTGTATCTAAAACGTTTGACTGGTAGTGTACTAAAACGTTTGACTGGTAGTGTACTAAAACGTTTGACTGGTAGTGTATCTAAAACGTTTGACTGGTAGTGTACTAAAACGTTTGACTGGTAGTGTATCTAAAACATTTGACTGGTAGTGTATCTAAAACGTTTGACTGGTAGTGTACTAAAACGTTTGACTGGTAGTGTATCTAAAACGTTTGACTGGTAGTGTATCTAAAACGTTTGTCTGGTAGTGTATCTAAAACGTTTGTCTGGTAGTGTACTAAAACGTTTGACTGGTAGTGTATCTAAAACGTTTGTCTGGTAGTGTATCTAAAACGTTTGACTGGTAGTGTATCTAAAACGTTTGACTGGTAGTGTATCTAAAACGTTTGTCTGGTAGTGTACTAAAACGTTTGACTGGTAGTGTATCTAAAACGTTTGACTGGTAGTGTATCTAAAACGTTTGTCTGGTAGTGTATCTAAAACGTTTGTCTGGTAGTGTATCTAAAACGTTTGACTGGTAGTGTATCTAAAACGTTTGTCTGGTAGTGTATCTAAAACGTTTGTCTGGTAGTGTACTAAAACGTTTGACTGGTAGTGTATCTAAAACGTTTGACTGGTAGTGTATCTAAAACGTTTGTCTGGTAGTGTATCTAAAACGTTTGTCTGGTAGTGTACTAAAACGTTTGACTGGTAGTGTACTAAAACGTTTGGCTGGTAGTGTATCTAAAACGTTTGACTGGTAGTGTATCTAAAACGTTTGTCTGGTAGTGTATCTAAAACGTTTGTCTGGTAGTGTATCTAAAACGTTTGACTGGTAGTGTACTAAAACGTTTAACTGGTAGTGTATCTAAAACGTTTGTCTGGTAGTGTATCTAAGACGTTTGACTGGTAGTGTACTAAAACGTTTGACTGGTAGTGTACTAAAACGTTTGGCTGGTAGTGTATCTAAAACGTTTGGCTGGTAGTGATCTAAAACGTTTGTCTGGTAGTGTATCTAAAACGTTTGGCTGGTAGTGTACTAAAACGTTTGACTGGTAGTGATCTAAAACGTTTGACTGGTAGTGATCTAAAACGTTTGACTGGTAGTGTACTAAAACGTTTGACTGGTAGTGTATCTAAAACGTTTGACTGGTAGTGTACTAAAACGTTTGGCTGGTAGTGATCTAAAACGTTTGTCTGGTAGTGTACTAAAACGTTTGACTGGTAGTGTACTAAAACGTTTGACTGGTAGTGTATCTAAAACGTTTGACTGGTAGTGTATCTAAAACGTTTGTCTTGTAGTGTACTAAAACGTTTGACTGGTAGTGTATCTAAAACGATTGACTGGTAGTGTATCTAAAACGTTTGACTGGTAGTGTATCTAAAACTATTGACTGGTAGTGTATCTAAAACGTTTGGCTGGTAGTGTATCTAAAACGTTTGTCTGGTAGTGTATCTAAAACGTTTGACTGGTAGTGATCTAAAACGTTTGGCTGGTAGTGTATCTAAAACGTTTGTCTGGTAGTGTATCTAAAACGTTTGTCTGGTAGTGTATCTAAAACGTTTGGCTGGTAGTGTATCTAAAACGTTTGTCTGGTAGTGTATCTAAAACGTTTGGCTGGTAGTGTATCTAAAACGATTGACTGGTAGTGTATCTAAAACGATTGACTGGTAGTGTATCTAAAACGTTTGACTGGTAGTGTATCTAAAACTATTGACTGGTAGTGTATCTAAAACGTTTGGCTGGTAGTGTATCTAAAACGTTTGACTGGTAGTGATCTAAAACGTTTGGCTGGTAGTGTATCTAAAACGTTTGTCTGGTAGTGTATCTAAAACGTTTGTCTGGTAGTGATCTAAAATGTTTGACTGGTAGTCATCTAAAACGTTTGGGTGGTAGTGATCTAAAACGTTTCACTGGTAGTGATCTAAAACGTTTGGCTGGTAGTGATCTAAAACGTTTGACTGGTAGTGATCTAAAACATTTGGCTGGTAGTGTATCTAAAACGTTTGTCTGGTAGTGTACTTAAGCGTTTGACTGGTAGTGTACTAAGACGTTTGACTGGTAGTGTACTAAAACGTTTGACTGGTAGTGATCTAAAACGTTTGACTGGTAGTGTACTAAAACGTTTGACTGGTAGTGTATCTAAAACGTTTGACTGGTAGTGTATCTAAAACGTTTGACTGGTAGTGTATCTAAAACGTTTGACTGGTAGTGTACTAAGACGTTTGTCTGGTAGTGTACTAAGACGTTTGTCTGGTAGTGTATCTAAAACGTTTGACTGGTAGTGTACTGAAAAGTTTGACTGGGTAGTGTACTAAAACGTTTGACTGGTAGTGTGCTAAAACGTTTGGCCGGTAGTGTACTAAAACGTTTGACTGCTAGTGTTCTAAAACAATTGGATGGTAGTGATCTAAAACGTTTGACTGGTAGGGTACTAAAACGTTTGACTGGTAGTGTACTAAAACGTTTGACTGGTAGTGATCTAAAACGTTTGACTGGTAGTGTACTAAAACGTTTGACTGGTAGGGTACTAAAACGTTTGACTGGTAGTGATCTAAAACGTTTGACTGGTAGTGTATCTAAAACGTTTCACTGGTAGTGTACTAAAACGTTTCACTGGTAGTGTACTAAAACGTTTGACTGGTAGTGATCTAAAACGTTTGACTGGTAGGGTACTAAAACGTTTGACTGGTAGTGTACTAAAACGTTTGACTGGTAGTGATCTAAAACGTTTGACTGGTAGTGTACTAAAACGTTTCACTGGTAGTGTACTAAAACGTTTGACTGGTAGTGATCTAAAGCGTTTGTCTGGTAGTGATCTAAAGCGTTTGTCTGGTAGTGATCTAAAGCGTTTGTCTGGTAGTGTACTAAAACGTTTGACTGGTAGTGTACTAAAACGTTTGGCTGGTAGTGTATCTAAAGCGTTTGTCTGGTAGTGTACTAAAACGTTTGACTGGTAGTGATCTAAAGCGTTTGGCTGGTAGTGTACTAAAACGTTTGACTGGTAGTGTACTAAAACGTTTGACTGGTAGTGTATCTAAAACGTTTGACTGGTAGTGATCTAAAACGTTTGACTGGTAGTGTATCTAAAACGTTTCAATACAATCATTGAAATAATCATCACTTGATTATTGACATAATGAACTTACACATATGTGGGGCTGTTTCATTGTTTTATCCCAGAATACACCAGAAAGTAAAGTGCACAGCGCTGGTGGCTGAGCTTTAAAAAAGGCCCAAAATAGCATAAAAATAAAGACAGAAAGCCTCCAACTGAGGAAGTGTGTCTCCCGCAACCACAGTCCCAAGAGAACAAGGGCGCTTACAGCACAAGAGAAGTGCGAGTTTGTAAAATTCCAGACGTTCCCCTACAGTCCTCCGGCAAACAGAGCAAACAAAAGCCGGGGAACCGGAATAAAATATCCGAAAAGGTCAGATACCTCGGAGAAAGAGAAAACCGACACAGCCGTCAGAGGTTTCTCAAAGAGGACGTCAACGGCACTTTCTGCACCACATCCCATTCACAGATAGAGAAAATGTCAATGATTTGCATTCGCTGTGTAACAAAAGAGCCTCAGAGTCTGAAGAGTGGAAAAACTGTTAGTGTGGATGAAGAGCTGAAAAATGAACCCTGACAGTAATGAAGAACTAGTACACATTATACATGTTTTAATTCCATACAGTGGACAGTGACTATATATATAAAAATGTCAACTTTACAGGAGAGAACAAAAACTGCCTTTACTTTCAATGTAAGTCAATGGAACCAGAAATGTTTTCAATCTATTTTGAAGCATTTCTATTGGGCCATTCATCATGAAATTTTCAGGCAATGTAAACTGTCGTGTTCAAATGATGCAGAAAAGTAAAAATTAACAAAAATGGGAATACAGTCACATATTAACACAAACACACACACATATATATATATATATATATATATATGCACACATATATATAAGCCTTGACCCTTAAGCCTCAGCCCTCTGAACTGCAGGACCACTTAACCCCTCACGTTCCAACGCAGATTGAATAGACATGTTTGAATAATTTATTTGCCTATATTTTTGTAATTGTTTAGATGTTGATTGTCAAACTGTAAGTAGATAAAATTATATTATGTGTGTGTGTTAAGAATATTTTAGGGTCATGAGGGTTCCCCAATATATATATATATATATATATCATTGCTGGCCAATGAAAAACAACCTAAAACTTACTTCACTTTCAATGTAAGTCAATGGAACTAGAATTTTTCCGAGCTGTTTTGGAACACTTCTATTGGTCCATTCATCATGAAATTTTCACACTATATAAACGACAATTGGCGTGTTCAAATGATGCAGAAAACTCAAAAACGATACTATGTTTGTCATTGGACAGCAACGATGTATATATAAAATTATATCCAACTGCATGTAGATTGTATCATCCACACAATAAATAGGCAACACAGGTGACCCTGCAACCATGTACCCAGCACGTTTACTAATGAATCACCATCCAACCACATTACATTTGCCCAAAAATATAACAAAAAACATAAAAATATAATCTCATCACATCTTAGTGTCATTATTTCAACACTTATTGCTTGTACAAACATCAGGTTTGATATAATCTGGGCCTGTAAGCATCCTTATCTATTAATGTGATATCTATAAGCACCGAACATCAGTCAAGTTTACAAACTTCTTACTTCTTCCCCAAGTTGAAGACCTCTGAAGGTAAAAATGTAGTTTTTTTGCAAAGTTTTTTTTTTTTTTTTTTAGGAAAGAATGCGATTACTTTCGAATTTAGCCCTATCTCAGCTGACATCAAATGACTCTTGGCGGAGAGACCTATTAGGCTCATTCTCACATGTTAAGAATTTTATATTTGGGTTCTACTACAATAGATTCACATGCCTCAATTTTCCCAAAATACAATACTACAATACAATACACCTGTTTTCACTCTCCCGTCTCCCTATAAGCCCAGTGTGTCCTGATTGGTCAGTTCATCCACTCTGTTCTGATTTGTCAGTATGCTGCTGATCCTACAGTGCTGTGGCTGTTCTTACAATGGTGTTGGTTTCACCGTATCAGTTTGAGCCTGAGTCTGATCCTGAAAGTCAGGTAGAAGAAGCTGATAGACCCAAGCCACCTTATTGGTAGACCTAATTCAACAAGTCCTAGCTCTCTGTGTGTTGTGTTTGAGGCATGCCAAGAGCTGTGTTATGAGATGATGTCACCCTGTAACAGAGAAAAGAGCTAGAATTCCACTGAAGCGCTTCAAGCAGCTGATAAAAGTAGTTTCTATGAGAGAGAGTTTCTCCCTGTGGCGTGTACATCAGGCTTTATGGACCACTTACATACAGAAAACATTATTTAACACACTAAAGGAAGAAGATAAACAGCAAGACCATGATAATAGGCCGTACTTTAACCCAAATTCGGTGATTCAGTGATTTAATATGTGGCCATTTAAATCAGCTCATGAGATTTTTGTCCCCAGCACACAGTGTTCTCATTATTGTTCTTAAATATTAAAGGTTTCCTCTAAAACTAACAGCATGTATTAATGTCGGCTGATCTGCTGGGCCTTTGTTTGTTCTCTGGAAAACTTTCAAATGGCGTGTGAGCGAAACTGAAACACGGCCTTCTTTATGATCTCGCACACACACACGCACTAATGAAGTAGCCCTCGTCCTCACGATGCTGTGATTAATCTGAGCAGAATCCTTTCATCTGCTGTGTGAGGAGTATCTTCATATCAGCACATCTGCTGAATATTTAAGAGCCTCCTGTGAGCCACGCTGCCAACCTGCAGCTACATCTGGACACTCCAGCAGCAGGACGCTGGACAGCAGCCAAGCACTCCAACGGCTTCCGAACACAGGTGAACCAGAGTCAGCCCACACACACACACACACACACACAGCCATCAGATGCATATTACTGCTGGCTAGACCACCCAGAAGACTGAGCCAGAAAATTTACTGTGAGTGACTGAATGAACAGATGACTGAGTGACTGAGTAAAGTAATGACTGAGTGAATGAGTGACTGAGTAAATAAATGACTGAGTGACTGAGTAAATAAATGACTGAGTGATGGAGTAAATTAATGACTGAGTGACTTAGTGACTGAGTAAATGAATGACTGAGTAAATTAATGACTGAGTGACTTAGTGACTGAGTAAAGTAATGACTGAGTAAATGAGTGACAGTAAATTAATGACTGAGTGAATGAGTGACTGAGTAAATTAATGACTGAGTGAATGAGTGACTGAGTAAATGAATGACTGAGTGATGGAGTAAATTAATGACTGAGTGCCTTAGTGACTGAGTAAATGAATGACTGAGTGAATGGGTAACTGAGTAAATTAATAACTGAGTGACTTAGTGACTGAGTAAATGAATGACTGAGTGAAAGAGTGACTGAGTAAATTAATGACTGAGTGAATGAGTGACTGAGTAAATTAATGACTGAGTGACTGGGTAAATTAATGACTGAGTGACTTAGTGACTGCGTAAATTAATGACTGAGTAAATGAGTGACTGAGTAAATTAATGACTGAGTGAATGAGAGACTGAGTAAATTAATGACTTAATGACTGCGTAAATTAATGACTGAGTAAATGAGTGACTGAGTAAATTAATGACTGAGTGAATGAGTGAGTGAGTAAATTAATGACTGAATGAATGAGTGATTGAGTAAATTAATGACTGAGTGATGGAGTAAATGAATGACTGAGTGAATTAATGACTGAGTTAATTAATGACTGAGTGACTGGGTAAATTAATGGCTAAGTGACTTAGTGACTGGGTAAATTAATGACTGAATACATGAGTGACTGAGTAAATTAACGACTGAGTAAATGAGTGACTGAGTAAATGAATGACTGAGTGAATGAGTGACTGAGTAAATAGATGACTGAGTAAATAAGTGACTGAGTAATTGAATGACTGAGTGAATGAGTAAATTAATGACTGAGTGACTGAATGACTGCCTGAGTGGGTAAATAAATGGTTGAGGGAGTGACTGAGTGAACAACTGAGTGACTGACTAAGTAAATAAATCACTGAGTGACTGAGTGAGTGAACAACTGAGTGACTAACTGAGTAAATAAATGACTGAGTGAGTGACTGAGTAAACAATTGAGTGACTGACTAGACAAATAAATGACTGAGTGAATTATTGAAGGGCTAAACGATTGAGTGGCTAAATGTTTGAGTTACTGAGTAAATTAATTAGTGAGCGGCCAAATGGTTGAGTGAGTGGGTAAATAAATAACTGAGTGATTAACTGAACGATTGAGGAAGTGAATAAATAAATTAATAAATAATTCATTGACTGAATGACTGAGTGATTGAATTTGTAGCTGAATGATCGAATGACAATCACTGAGTGACTGAATGACAGGGTATCCACATGAGTGATCAGTATCTAAATGGCTGAATGTCCGAATGACCAAATGACTGAATGTATGGTCAAATGATTGAGTGACTGAAAGACCACATGCCCAACTGTGTAGCAGAATGACTGAGTGAGTCAATGCCTGAATGATAGAGTGACTGAATGATTAAACATGTGGCTGAATGGTCAAGTGACTTGGTGATCAAGTGACTGGATATATGGAGAAATGACTAAATGGCTGGATATACTGAATTTGATACCAGAAACATTAACACTGATTGTTTCTTGCCGCTTTGTCGAGAGGTAGACGAAGAAATGCACTGATGTAATTCTATTCCAGCCGCACACAAAACAAGCTCATTCTCATTTTATGCAGAGTCGTCTCTTTTCACCCCCACACACACATATTCACGTATCCATAACTCACACTTATTTATAACCACTATAAACACACACAAACCCTATTCCAGAGAACTGACACACTGTATTACACTGTAAACAAACTCCTCTGAGCAAGATCGCAGTAACCCACTCACCCCTCCACACGGCTGCCTCTTTTGAGCAGGCAATTATTTTTGAATGATAATTAACAAACTAAGATGCCAGCTGGCCCAAAATAAAGCGGGTTCAGTTGCAGCGAACAGGACATACGCTTCATTAAGGGCTGCACAAAATATTATTTGCTAAAAGTTACCGCAATATTTATTTTTGGCAATATCACAGAACGTTTGTATTATGTGGTGGGCATCCTGAACAGTGTATATATATATATACACATACATACATATATATATATATATATATATATATATATATATATATATATATATGTATATATATTCATTTCATGCAATTTACATGCAATTTTGAAGTGTATCAGATGATTTTTAAAGAATAAAAATGTTTGTATTAAAGTCTATTTTTGTATAGAGGCTTATTTTGCATATAGTTCTATTATCAGCAATTCTCAGTCCTCTGTCTAAATCTCCTGGTACGACCACCAATCCAAGTTAAGGATGTTATTGGGCTAATTGGTTGTTAGGACACTCTTGCTCAATTGTGATGCACAGCTGAAAAACATTCTACTAATAAGTGAGTATAAAAGGGAACAACATTCTAGGTTAGTTTAGTATCTGAAGCATCAGCAGTTGATGGCTTGCTGACCGACTCAAAATGACCAGAAAGAAACCACTTTCTTTAGAGACCCGTCAGTCCATTGTTGTGTTAAGGATGGAAGATACTCCATTGAAAACAAGAATATATATATATATATATATATATATATATATATATTCCAGGAGATTTAGACAGAGGACTGAGAATTGCTGATAATAGGACTATATGCAAAATAAGGCTTTAATACAAACATTTTTATTCTTTAAAAATCATCTGATACACTTAAATTAATTGTGAAATGGACAATATTGTTTGTGAATTGCATGAAAATTGCATGAATTGAAATTCTAAAGTGATCCTAAACTTTTGAGCGGTAGTGTATATATATATATATATATATAAATATATATATATATATATATATAATTCATGTATGAATTATGTATGAAGTTGCATGTATGAATATTTAGTACCATGTGAATGCTTAGACTGAAGAGATTTGAGCGCAAACTTCAATCAAAATGGATAAATACTTTGAAACAGTACACCTGAAGACATGGTTTAAATCTCTTAGCACACTGACATCGACACACCCTCAGCCATATAAAAGCCCACTATGTGCCCATGAGTAAAAGGAGAAAATGAAAGCAAAGAAAGAATGAAAGAAAGACAGACAGACAACATAAGCACCAAAGAGAGTGAACAGCACAGAAAGGTGTGAGCGTTTTTCTTCTTCACTGCACCATTTCTTTCATTTCTCCTCCTCGGCAGTTATTACTCAACCACTTCTCACTGGCTGCTCTTTGAGAAAGAAGAATCTGAGAGCGCGTCGGGGAAAAAAGGCGCCTTAGAACTGGCGTTTCTTTTGTGCCTGCAGTGCCACAAAAGCAGCCAAATAGCGGAGAGTTTTCATTCGCTTTCATACGGCAGACATCATTTTGTGACATTTCCCTTCAACCTGCAAGCACTTTTTTTTAAACCACTCCCATTCTGCGGCATTCCACCGTTAATTAAAGGAAAACAAGTCTTGGTTTTTATTCAGCACGTGAAGGGCCGACACCAGCACGGACATAAAACCAATAGGCACATGTTCAACATCAAGTCACATACAAGGTGAGACAGAAAAAGACTTATGTTTTTCTTTTTTTGGGGTCAAAATATGTTTGGACTATGTTGTACATCTTTATGTATTAACACCGCATGTGCAGACTCATAAAGAAGGCCTGGCTGGATGTGTAGGTCTTCAACGATCCATATCCAAATCAAAGGTGACTCACATCCTCAGAAGACAAGTCCCCCACCAAGTTTCCACAGAGTTCTCTTTGAATTCTATTTTAGATTTAGACGGCTGCCACCATATTTTACACACTCGCACATCTGGTTCCATTGACTTACATTGAAAGTAAAGTATGTATTTGGACTCTCCTGTAAAGTTGCAACTTTAGAGATACTTTCTTCCTTAACACAACAATGGACTGACGGGTCTCTAAAGAAAGTTGTTTCTTTCTGGTCATTTTGAGTCGGTCAGCAAGCCATCAACTGCTGATCTTCAGATACTAAACTAACCTAGAATGTTGTTCTCCCTTTTATACTTACTTATTAGTAGAATGTTTTTCAGCTGTGCATCACAATTGAGCAAGAGTGTCTCAACAACCAATTAGTCCAATAACATCCTTAACTTGGATTGGTGGCCGTACCAGGAGATTTAGACAGAGGACTGAGAATTGCTGATAATAGGACTATATGAAAAATAAGTCTCTATACAAAAATAGGCTTTAATACAAACATTATTATTCTTTACAAATCATCTGATACACTTAAATTAATTGTGAAATGGACAATATTGTTTGTGAACTGCATGAAAATTGCATGCAATGAAATTCTAAAATGATCCTAAACTTTTGAGCAGTAGTATATATATATATAGTTTATGTAGTACAATTTCCCCATATTTCTCCATGTAACGTTCGAAACCCTGAAAGGAGGTTCTATTAGTTTTATGTACTAGTATTAATTTATAAGAAAAACAGATTTCAAGTAAAAATAAGATATAACATAAGAAATAATCACAATAGGTTCTTACCCTCTCTTCCCTCTCTACACACTCACGGCTAACAGCTATGTGTTTTAATGAGCCACATATGGCAAGAGACCAAGACGCATGACAGAAGCCCCCTACTGAGCATACCTGACCAGATCTTATCTCTGAAGCCCCGCCCCTGACTAAACTAATACCTCATTAGAGGGTTGACGTCCCATGATGTTACTTACACTTAAACACACCTATACATACACATCCACATACATACATACGTACATAGTGCTGTTAATTAGTCATGACACACTGTCGCTAGTCATTACCGTGAGTATTGTCACACATATACGCTTACTAATTCTTTTACAGGTTTTAGTCCCCAGGACACGGAGGACCCTCTCCCTCCCTAAACAGGAATAAGCAGTCCCACATCCCCTTCTGCGACAGGACACCAAGGTAAGTACATAAAACCCGCACCATACTACCATCCTAAGTTAGATATATACACTGGTAAGGTTCATACTGGTGATGTGCTACCTTCCACCATCACACCCCCCGTGCTTTTAATACTCGTGTCTTGAAAACACACAGTAGTATTCTTTAAAACTAGAAAATTAAGTGGTAAAAGCAGTCAGTAGACAGCATAAGACCAAAGGTCAGTAGAAAGTATAAGGCCAAAACAAGCCCAATGCAAGACACCTGCCCATCTGCCCTCCTGCTGGTCTATCTTAGGACCCTATGGTGTGTTTTTAATTCACAGTTACACAGTTATTTTCCAGAAAATAGGATCTGGTCACCCTAACATTCCATTAAGCCTTATCTTGCTTATTTCCAGCACACTGGTGAAACTAATACATTACCAAGAATTCCATCTGGTATATCACCCAACAACATACTGGCGCTACAGTTTCTTGATAGCCCATCCTACCAACATGTTTCAGTCCTGCTTCAGGGTCTATGTACCGGCACAAATGTCACTGAGCTCATGTTGCTCATGCGCGCCCTTCCCACTGCCGGTCATCATGGATAATGATACAGTACCTTCTTCCACTAAATCTACTCTCTTGCTGCTCCATCACTCCAGAGAATGCAGTCCCACTGCTCTACAGCTCAGTGCTGAAGGGGTTGGTGGCTCATGTGTGACCATTGGCTCCATTCTATTGGTCAATGGATTTCTATGGCGATCGTACACCTGGACAGCAACAGCAGGAGGTGTCTGGATACTTCTGGACATATAGCGTATCTTCCCGTCAGGGAATTCTAGGCAATATATATTCTTGACATGAGCTATGGCTCAAATCATCCGATAGCAGGAATGACAGAAGGAAAGTAAAGGGAAAAGAGAAGAGGAGAAGTGGTAGAGGAGGGCAAGTTGAGAAGCACAGTGACGCTCCATTAGCCGCAGGTCACAGCAACCTTGTCCTCCAACTCCAGAGCCAAGCCAGCGGAACTAATCGATTCTCCCCCGCACCCCCCACTTCACTCTCCTATCAGTGTTCCCTGAGGCTCCACCACCAAGACACGCACCGCACACTCACAAAACTAAACGCACAAGGCATGATCAGTCACGTTCAGCGGCCAGTCCGTGCTGAAGCCCACACGTTTCTTTACCCTGTCCCCCTTTGACCCAGTGTCTTCAACAGCGGTTAGATTAAAGAACTACACCCACAATTAAAATACATTTAATACTATATTATACATACATCGATTATTACTATTGATATAACTACTGATAATAAAGCTTTCACTTGATATCTGTTCAACATGAATCAGCTTAATAATTAGTTGACAATATAAATCTATGAGCGGGGCACCTGCAATTCACTTTAAAGCAAACTTAGCAGAACAAAGATTCTCCACAAGGGGGAGCTAATAGGGCTTAAGTCACTCTTCTATGAGCATAACTGAATTAGAGGAAACCCACACTAGCAGGATCTCACTAATGCACACATAGTTGTAGCTACAAAAATGTATTTAATGTCAATCTTTTTTTTTATAACAGTATGCATAGTGTGTGAAAGTGGATATAAAGTAACTGGTTTTTGCTTAGCAGACAGCAAACAGAGTTTATGTAATAATAATAATAATAATAATAATAATGATATTATAATACAGCATATAATAATTTATATAATAATGACAACAACAACATAGCTAGTTCTCTATGTAAACTGTCGTCGCTGTCCAATAAAAAACTTCCAAAATTGCAGCTTTACTTATAAGGTAAATCAATGGAACCAGAATATTTTGGAGCATTTCTATTGGTTCATTCATTATGAACAACAAAAATAGAGATACATGGTTTTTTTTGGACAGCGACGATATGAAAACCATAGGCAGCGTCTCAACATGCAATCATGGGGTTCAGCTATGTGACCATTAGAGACTAAACACAAAAGATTTCAAATGATGTATTGTGTTTTTAATGTCCATAAAGAACAGTACAGAACCCCTGTACAGAACCCCTGTAGTTATTGTATAGGCTGAACCTATGAAATGTATTCCCCACATGGATTTTTCACATGCATGAGTTTTTCAAACCATAACAATCAATCAGTGTTTAATATAATTATTGCGAATAACTGGGAATAATTGGTGTTACTGTGAATTTTAACTGGGTTTCCGAGAAAACCATCACCAGTACACCATTCTTGTGCCGTTAAGTTCTTTTTTATAGACTCAAAATGAAAAACATACTATTTAAACAATCGCCAAAACAACTGCACAATTACTGGATTATTAAGATCGTTTACAGCGACAGCACTATTAACTAGCTATATATTAACTAGCTATATATGTACACATGCTAGAACAGACTGTATATTGACGCTGACCAAAGGAAAACTGAGCCAGGTCAGAGTGACCCATAACAAAGTCTAGCGCCAACATGGCAGACCTGCTTAAACACATCCTCATTTTTTACCATTTTATTTTTTTTTATATCATTCAAACGTGACAGTTGCCTTTTATATGCTGCGAAACTTTCATGATGAATGGACCAATAGAAATGCTCCAAAATCATTAGGAATAAAATCTTTTTACATTAACTTACATTAAAAATTAAGACTGTCCATGTTAATGGAGAACACTTGAACTGTTCCTTTAAGGTCAAAGAAGATGTGATACACCGGTTATGAATAAGTCAACTGAAAGATTGATTCATTTGATAGTAATGTTAAAAAAGTAAAGTTCGGTCCTCCACTATAAAGTTACTGTTTTGGAGATACTTCCAATCAAAAAACAGCTACACCTCTAACTGCTTTCGTCAAGCGGTCCAGAAGCACGTGCAAATCGACAGCTTGACAGACGTGTCTCTGACAGCTTCCAGCAAAACACAAGCGCCTGAGATTAGCAGAAGGAAAAGCCGAGCAAGGTTCGCGTCCCCGATCGATTCCCAGCGCTGACAGAAGGTCAGAAACGTCGGCAGCTTTGCTCCTGCAGGCACGTGCGTGTGTG
Source organism: Megaleporinus macrocephalus (assembly GCA_021613375.1). Taxonomy (NCBI): domain Eukaryota; kingdom Metazoa; phylum Chordata; class Actinopteri; order Characiformes; family Anostomidae; genus Megaleporinus; species Megaleporinus macrocephalus. The sequence continues at coordinate 10,203,650 of CM038723.1, read as the reverse complement.
TTTCGGAACCCATGCAAGCAAAAACTGTGCCAAGTCAGAGTGACCCATAACAAAGTCTAGTGCCAACACGGCAGACCTGGTTAAACAGCCAGCGAACAAGAACAAAGGACATTTTTCACTGCCCACATCAGAAACACACTCACCAATCTGAATTCACATCACTGGATGACTCGTATCAACCGAAAGAAAAAAAATAACACCTGCTAGTTAAACTCTGCTGTCGGCCTCTGGCTTTAACTTCAGTGATGCACTTCAAAAGACAAGCGCATCAGGGTTGCGAGACGCTGACAGAATCGCAGAATTACGATTGTATTGCTACATATTGCAGCCGTGATCTGCCTGGCAATATCAAAACACTTCAAAGAATCAGTACAGTAATGCGACTAAAGAGCATCTTGCATGATTTTTCCCAATAGTTAGCTTTCGTTGGATTAGTTAAACACTAAAATACATCAAAACAGCCACAGAAATTAATCTGGAAGTGTGAACTGGTCAAGATGCCCACAGTACTGGGGGTCAACCAAATTACAGATCAGACATTTAGTACTGTTCTGATAAATAGAATTTCTTTTAATTTTTTAGAATCTGAATTTTACCTTGTCATGCTAATAAAAAGCTTTTATGTCACACAGCCGCATCTCTAACACAACCACGAGCGAGAGAAGCTCTTGCTGCTCAATGTCCTGCCCACAGTCTTACTGGATTGGTTGGATATGTTATAATGAATACAGCCAGTCAAATCTGTCTTAGTATATAAATAATAACAACAACAACAACAATAATAATAATAGTAATAATATCCAACCATCCACACTCCACACAGAACGACCCGGACCGGGAATCCAAACCGGATTGTCTTGCTGTGAGGCAACAATGCTAACCACTACATCAACGGGCGGCCCAATATTATTATTATTATTGTTGTTGTTGTTATTATTATTATTATTATTATTATTGCATGCAATTCTTTTCTATGAGGAAACTTTTGGAAGTAGACGTCTGGTTCCCATCACTGTAAACTATTCTGACTGTCTAAAATGGACTCTCTAACATCAGACCACTCTCAACCATTTAATTACGTTGAAATTTTGTAAAAATGGTTGGAGTTCTCCTTTAATGTGGGCTCTTTAATATGCATAGGTAAAGAAAGAACCTGAACATATGTATGTGGTGGTGCGCATATTGAAATGTTAATTGCCAATTGTCCAAGAAAAAGCCTATATTTAGCGAGAAGCGTTCTACTTTACTCTACTTGCTGACTTGCACACAATGTCATTAGTATCTCTCTCCGGATCATTACATCGGACTGGCTCCCACACAGAAGGCGGTGGGCGGCTTCGAAATCAATGGAGGCTCCCATGAGGTGCGGTGCGAACCAGAGACGCCAATAATTACAGTCTGATCTCATGCCATTTCGGTTCTGCTATAATCAGCATCTCCACGCGCTAACAAAATGACGTTATTTATATGCAAATGGCCCCCGGCCCTGGGCCGAGCTGTGGCGTCACGTGATCCGCTCCTGAGGGGAGTTTTTTTTTGGTATGATCACATAAGCATGTGGGAATTAGAACCACACTTGTGGCATGTAGTAAAACAGATATCTTGTACTGATACCGGAAGAGGCTAATGTGGCTAACAGGTAATGTAAGCTTACGTACAACAGCTAGCATTACACATCTGCCGCAGGCCCAAATCAGCACACAGGTGCCTCAAACTGTGTCTAGTTGTACAGTAATCACTAACAGACTTGATTGTGTGGTGTCTGACACTGCAGACACACTTGTTATCCTATAAACCAGCAACTTACAGACAAATTCTGAGCCGCTAGTGCCGTTTGTAGCTAACATTTATACATTTGTCCATGTTAATGGAGAACACTTGAACTACTGCTTTAAGGTCAAAGAAGATTTGATACACCAGTTATGAATAAGTCAACTGAAAGATTGATTCCTTTGATAGTAATGTTAAAAATATTATTAAACAATCCATCCTTAAGATTTTTCACAATAAAAGCCTAACCTTTTGAGATTGAAATATCTTCTACTAATACGTTTGTATCATTTATTGATTTACTTACTTACTTACTCACATATTACTTACTATTAGCCCATTAAAAACTTTACAGTAAATTATAGATAAATATCAATCATCAGGGGTGAGGCTGTAACGGTTACTGGTGGTTAATCTCTATGGTCCAAACAGATCCTTGAGGAACCCCAGACATTCTTGCTCTTATCTATATATGTTGCAAGATACAGGACCTGTTTGAGAACCACTGTTGCAAGGCAGCGATAACTATCATTTGAAGCAATGGCATCTAAACTTTCCTAAACATTTTATATGAAGGCTAGGAGTGTAAGAAAATATTGAAATATTGAATATCAGGATATTATGTTTGGTGATACTGTATCAATTCTCAAAACACAGTATCGATACACAGATTCCTGTCAGACAGTGAATCAGTGTGTGTTGTGTTAAAAACTCTGACCACTAGATGGCAGTGTAGTAATCCATTTTCAGCTTCATTCCAACATTAACAAGTAGGACAAGGGCGCAATGCTATTGTAAGCTTTGGCAAATCAGTTCATCTAGTGGTGTGTTTTAATAGTAAGATTTAAAAATCGCAATATATTGTGGTGTACTGAATCGTGACCGGTGTATCACGATATGTATTGTATCGCCAGGTTCTTGCCAATACACAGCCCTAAGCTGTAGCATTTTTCACCTCCACTTGATTTTTAAAGATTAAATGTGATTTTTAATGCGCTGGAACCTTCATATTAAGTCCAATATGCTTGGTCTGAGCGTTGGCCCTCTTATCAGAAAATCCTGGTGATGCTACAGCTATCCGTGGCCTTTCACACTGAAACTCAGCAAAACACTCACACAGGATTCTGAAATTAGCTGGCGCAACCAAACCAGTGGTTAACTGTCCAGTGCTCCTATGGCGTTGTGCTACCAACAGCCCAAAAAGATGTGGTGGAGCTTCACGTGTCTTAGTCCAGTCAACACGTCCATGTGGGCCCCACATGGGTTAAAGTTTGGCTGCCAATTGGGATCCTATTTAGACAACCCAGTTGGTGCCCACAAAGATTTGTCCAGTGGTTTCATGTGAGCTCTTTGTATTTTTGCCCATGTGGGCCACTAATGGACACTGGCCCCACAAAAACAGAAATAACTGTCACCCTGCTGGCACAACAAATGTGGCCTAACTGGGCCCCATGACAGCAACCCAAATGGGGCCCACAAACTGACCAAACCAGGACACATGAATGTAGCCCAAGTAAATCCAAAGCTATATCACTACTGGGCCCCTATTTATCACCAAGCAACCCATACAGCCCAGATAAAACCCATATTGGGCCCACATGGATATGTTAACTGGGGGAGGAAGCTTGTGCTAGTCCAGCTTGTAGCATCGTGTGATTAGGGAAGACCTAGTTTGCAGGTGGAATTCAGAGAGAACATTAGAAGAAAACGCCCAACAGAAAGTCCAAAAAGAAACTGAGAACAGAGGATAGCGGAGTGTTGTTGGTGTAATGTAATGGTAGCGTGTTACACCACTACCTTCCATGCTGTAGGCTGGCGTTCAGTTATCTAACTGGGCAACTACCTTACACTAGAGATCGATCGATCAATATGGGTTTTTCTATTGCCGATGCCGATGTTTAGAGGTCAGGGTCAGCCGATGGCCTATATGTGCTGCCGATTTTTATATACAGAAGTTTTCTACTTTATTTGCTGCTAAAATGTCCCACTAGTAATAACAAGAGGTGGATGCAAAGCATTTCTGAACTTAACATCATTTTTTGAACACTGACTTAGGTAGAAAAAACTAAATATTTTTATCTGCCCCCCCCAAAACAAATACAGTATGACCATATTAATGCTGAAAGAGTGTAACATACATTTCTTCATACCAATAACTAACAATTTATTAGGAAGTGCATTGAAAAATACTCGTCTGCTGCATGTCTGCTAAAGAGAGAGACGCTGATATGCTGTACAGACTGTTCTCTTTACTCTTTACTGGCTCGAGTGCCTGAAGCTGAGTAATATCTGGGAAGCTCTGGCTGGTCCAGAGAGACTCGCTGTGTAACAATAACCTATGAATGTGTGTGTTACACTAGAGCAGTTGGCTTTAGCCCGGGAGCTAAGCAGTAAAACATCCGCTCTGGTTCACGTCCACAGCCTGGAACTAGAAACACATAACCGCCTCATTAAAAACGTCATTGTTTACTATAAATTATTCATTTTCACTTGTTTGGCCGAACAGTTCCAAAGGTTTCAGCCTGGGGTTCTTCACATGCGGAAGCAGCACATTCCACTGCACCAATAACACGGGGCTCTCAGCCTGCTAAACCGGCGCTGCGAAACACTGACATCAGCCGATATATAAAGAAATGGCAAATATCGGCCTGATATATCAGTCGATCTCTTCCTTACATTATACCAATAGGAGTCCTTGGCCAGGACTGTAAGCCACTTTGCATGAGACCATCTGCCAACTGCTGAAAATGTAAATGGATGTCTGGAGCAACAAAAAGGATTTTAAAGTAACAGAGAACTACTGCAATCGAATGATCGAGTATTTGTCTGATGTGTTGAAAGAAGCAGCTGCTGCTGAACAGAAACTGAATGTCACTGTTCTTGCCACAATTGGTGATGCACTTGGCACTTGGTTCTCCAGCTCAAACTGGCAGCAATTAATGTCCTTCTAGTTTTCAAAGCGATCCAGCAAATGAGGACAAACCAAACTGTGAAATGGGTTGAACCTCTATTACCAGCCCATGCCAACACAAACTCTATACAGGAGCTGATCCAAACACTGATTTAATGCATCAGAACTCATTCTGGGTGAAATGGCCTGGGTGTTGCCTCTCATCGTGCCAACCAGCCCTAAACATACTGAACATAAGGCGTGTAAGAAAATATCAAAATATCGAATATTGGGATATTATGTTTGGTGATACTGTTTTAATTCTCAAAAACACAGTATCAATACACAGATTCCTGGCAGACAGTGAATCATTGTTTGTTGTGTTTAAACCTCTGACCACTGGATGGCAGTGTTGTAATCCATTTTCAGCTCCACTCCAACATTAACAAGTAGCACAAGGGCGCAGTGCTATTGTAAGCATTGAAAAACCTGTTCATATAGTGGTATGTTTTTATAGTAAAATCTGAAAAATCAATATATCACTTTGCTTGCAGTATCGCAATATATTGGCACATATTGAATCGTGACCACTGTATCACGATATGCATTGTATCGCCACGTTCCTGTCAATACATAGCCCTAATAAATATACAGCAATTATTTTTTATTGGTGATTAATTTTGTCCCCATTTATTGCCCCAGTCTTAATGGGGTCCCTATTATTATTTTGTAGTACAGGACTAAAGCCTGTAGGGCCCATATCCTAAATTCTATTTAATTTTGAGTTCCACTGCTGTGTCTGTGCCTCATCCACTCGCACCAGCACACCATGCACCACGTCAGTGTCACTGCAGTGCTGAGAATGATCCACCACCCAAGTAATACCTACTCTATTGGGGTCCTGACAATTAAAGAACAGGGTAAGGAAGTGTACTGAGGGACAAATGGACTACAGTCTGTAATTATAAAACTACAAATTACTTATTTATGGTAAGTGGAGCTGATTATATGGACAGTAAGTGTAGATATAAGGAGGTGTACCTAATAAAGAGCTCAGTAAGTGTATGTAAATAAGCTCTGTTCTGTTCTCCACGATGTGGGCCCTTTAATGAACTTCTGGATTATTAAAACCAAGCCTACACCTTTTCCTTCCCTCCTACAGACACCCTTAGAAGCTCATGTACTCACTGACTAACTGGGGGAGCTTAATTTAACGAGGGCTCGAGGCCACTCTGCATCACTCGACTGATTCTCCACGCCGAAGAAACAAACACACAGCCGAACGAGGCTGTTTAAAAAAAAACCTCTATCTGGCAACCGTTTTGCATACTTCAAAGGAGCAGCAAGAAAAAAATAAATAAAAGTGTATCCCCCGAACTGTCGCCTGCGGCCACGAAGACGAGACCCCGGCGCCAGCCAAGTGCACTTTCTCCCGAAGAAGGCTTTTCGCCACGGCTTCAAATCCCAACCAAATAAGAGCACCTCCAGCAAGAGACCCAGCCGTCGGCCCGCGAAACACGCTCCTGCTGCGAGTCTCGGTCAGACAGGCGGAAACTAAACCTCGTTTCATCTCCTGAAAGTCGAATCTGTCGTCGGGCCTATATTTGAAGAGAAGATTCATGTCGAGTGGTGTATGAGGTCGGGGAGGAGGGGGCAAAGGAAGGAAACAAAAGAAGAATCTGGAAGACAGGCTGATTTCCATGGACAAGAGGGAACAGCGTGAGATACTCACTGCAAGATGACCACCTCGGGAATCAACTGTTTCAGCCCTCTAAAAGAGTTATTAACTAACATCAAATAAACACACATCACTCACCACCGCCCTCTAAAGGAGTTATTAACTAACATCAAATAAACAAACATCACTCACCACCGCCCTCTAAAAGAGTTATTAACTAACATCAAATAAACACACATCACTCACCACCACCCTCTAAAAGAGTAATTAACTAACATCAAATAAACACACATCACTCACCACCGCCCTCTAAAAGAGTAATTAACTAACATCAAATAAACAAACATCACTCACCACCGCCCTCTAAAAGAGTTATTAACTAACATCAAATAAACAAACATCACTCACCACCGCCCTCTAAAGGAGTTATTAACAAACATCAAATAAACACACATCACTCACCACCGCCCTCTAAAGGAGTTATTAACAAACATCAAATAAACAAACATCACTCACCACCGCCCTCTAAAGGAGTTATTAACATCAAATAAACACACATCACTCACCACCGCCCTCTAAAGAGTTATTAACAAACATCAAATAAACAAACATCACTCACCATCGCCCTCTAAAGAGTTATTAACAAACATCAAATAAACAAACATCATTCACCACCGCCCTCTAAAGAGTAATTAACTAACATCAAATAAACAAACATCACTCACCACCGCCCTCTAAAGAGTTATTAACAAACATCAAATAAACACACATCACTCACCACCGCCCTCTAAAGAGTTATTAACATCAAATAAACACACATCACTCACCACCGCCCTCTAAAGAGTTATTAACAAACATCAAATAAACACACATCACTCACCACCGCCCTCTAAAAGAGTTATTAACTAACATCAAATAAACACACATCACTCACCACCGCCCTCTAAAAGAGTTATTAACTAACATCAAATAAACAAACATCACTCACCAGCGCCCTCTAAAGGAGTTATTAACATCAAATAAACAAACATCACTCACCACCGCCCTCTAAAGAGTTATTAACAAACATCAAATAAACACACATCACTCACCACCGCCCTCTAAAAGAGTTATTAACTAACATCAAATAAACAAACATCACTCACCACCGCCCTCTAAAGGAGTTATTAACTAACATCAAATAAACACACATCACTCACCACCGCCCTCTAAAGAGTTATTAACAAACATCAAATAAACAAACATCACTCACCACCGCCCTCTAAAGAGTTATTAACAAACATCAAATAAACACACATCACTCACCACCGCCCTCTAAAGGAGTTATTAACTAACATCAAATAAACAAACATCACTCACCAGCGCCCTCTAAAGGAGTTATTAACATCAAATAAACAAACATCACTCACCACCGCCCTCTAAAGAGTTATTAACAAACATCAAATAAACACACATCACTCACCACCACCCTCTAAAAGAGTTATTAACTAACATCAAATAAACAAACATCACTCACCACCGCCCTCTAAAGGAGTTATTAACAAACATCAAATAAACACACATCACTCACCACCGCCCTCTAAAGGAGTTATTAACAAACATCAAATAAACACACATCACTCACCACCGCCCTCTAAAGGAGTTATTAACATCAAATAAACACACATCACTCACCACCGCCCTCTAAAGGAGTTATTAACATCAAATAAACACACATCACTCACCACCACCCTCTAAAGAGTTATTAACAAACATCACTCACCACCGCCCTCTAAAGAGTTATTAACAAACATCAAATAAACAAACATCATTCACCACCGCCCTCTAAAGGAGTTATTAACAAACATCAAATAAACAAACATCACTCACCACCGCCCTCTAAAGAGTTATTAACAAACATCAAATAAACACACATCATTCACCACCGCCCTCTAAAGGAGTTATTAACAAACATCAAATAAACAAACATCACTCACCACCGCCCTCTAAAGGAGTTATTAACATCAAATAAACACACATCACTCACCACCGCCCTCTAAAGGAGTTATTAACATCAAATAAACACACATCACTCACCACCGCCCTCTAAAGAGTTATTAACAAACATCAAATAAACAAACATCACTCACCACCGCCCTCTAAAGGAGTTATTAACATCAAATAAACACACATCACTCACCACCGCCCTCTAAAGAGTTATTAACATCAAATAAACACACATCACTCACCACCGCCCTCTAAAGAGTTATTAACAAACATCAAATAAACACACATCACTCACCACCGCCCTCTAAAAGAGTTATTAACTAACATCAAATAAACACACATCACTCACCACCGCCCTCTAAAAGAGTTATTAACTAACATCAAATAAACAAACATCACTCACCAGCGCCCTCTAAAGGAGTTATTAACATCAAATAAACAAACATCACTCACCACCGCCCTCTAAAAGAGTTATTAACTAACATCAAATAAACAAACATCACTCACCAGCGCCCTCTAAAGGAGTTATTAACATCAAATAAACAAACATCACTCACCACCACCCTCTAAAGGAGTTATTAACATCAAATAAACACACATCACTCACCACCGCCCTCTAAAGAGTTATTAACAAACATCAAATAAACACACATCACTCACCACCGCCCTCTAAAAGAGTTATTAACTAACATAAAATAAACAAACATCACTCACCAGCGCCCTCTAAAGGAGTTATTAACATCAAATAAACAAACATCACTCACCACCGCCCTCTAAAGAGTTATTAACAAACATCAAATAAACACACATCACTCACCACCACCCTCTAAAGGAGTTATTAACAAACATCAAATAAACAAACATCACTCACCACCGCCCTCTAAAGAGTTATTAACAAACATCAAATAAACACACATCACTCACCACCGCCCTCTAAAGGAGTTATTAACTAACATCAAATAAACACACATCACTCACCACCGCCCTCTAAAGGAGTTATTAACAAACATCAAATAAACACACATCACTCACCACCGCCCTCTAAAGGAGTTATTAACTAACATCAAATAAACAAACATCACTCACCAGCGCCCTCTAAAGGAGTTATTAACATCAAATAAACAAACATCACTCACCACCGCCCTCTAAAGAGTTATTAACAAACATCAAATAAACACACATCACTCACCACCGCCCTCTACAAGAGTTATTAACTAACATCAAATAAACAAACATCACTCACCACCGCCCTCTAAAGGAGTTATTAACAAACATCAAATAAACACACATCACTCACCACCTCCCTCTAAAAGAGTTATTAACTAACATCAAATAAACACACATCACTCACCACCGCCCTCTAAAGGAGTTATTAACAAACATCAAATAAACACACATCACTCACCACCGCCCTCTAAAGGAGTTATTAACATCAAATAAACACACATCACTCACCACCGCCCTCTAAAGGAGTTATTAACATCAAATAAACACACATCACTCACCACCACCCTCTAAAGAGTTATTAACAAACATCAAATAAACAAACATCACTCACCACCGCCCTCTAAAGAGTTATTAACAAACATCAAATAAACAAACATCATTCACCACCGCCCTCTAAAGAGTTATTAACACACATCAAATAAACAAACATCACTCACCACCGCCCTCTAAAGAGTTATTAACAAACATCAAATAAACAAACATCACTCACCACCGCCCTCTAAAGGAGTTATTAACAAACATCAAATAAACAAACATCACTCACCACCGCCCTCTAAAGGAGTTATTAACAAACATCAAATAAACAAACATCACTCACCACCGCCCTCTAAAGGAGTTATTAACATCAAATAAACACACATCACTCACCACCGCCCTCTAAAGGAGTTATTAACATCAAATAAACACACATCACTCACCACCGCCCTCTAAAGGAGTTATTAACAAACATCAAATAAACAAACATCATTCACCACCGCCCTCTAAAGGAGTTATTAACAAACATCAAATAAACACACATCACTCACCACCGCCCTCTAAAGGAGTTATTAACTAACATCAAATAAACAAACATCACTCACCACCACCCTCTAAAGGAGTTATTAACATCAAATAAACACACATCACTCACCACCGCCCTCTAAAGGAGTTATTAACATCAAATAAACACACATCACTCACCACCGCCCTCTAAAGGAGTTATTAACATCAAATAAACACACATCACTCACCACCACCCTCTAAAGAGTTATTAACAAACATCAAATAAACACACATCACTCACCACCGCCCTCTAAAGAGTTATTAACAAACATCAAATAAACACACATCACTCACCACCACCCTCTAAAGGAGTTATTAACATCAAATAAACACACATCACTCACCACCGCCCTCTAAAGAGTTATTAACTAACATCAAATAAACAAACATCACTCACCACCGCCCTCTAAAGAGTTATTAACAAACATCACTCACCACCGCCCTCTAAAGGAGTTATTAACAAACATCAAATAAACAAACATCACTCACCACCGCCCTCTAAAGAGTTATTAACAAACATCAAATAAACACACATCACTCACCACCGCCCTCTAAAGAGTTATTAACAAACATCAAATAAACAAACATCACTCACCACCACCCTCTAAAAGAGTTATTAACAAACATCAAATAAACAAACATCACTCACCACCACCCTCTAAAGGAGTTATTAACATCAAATAAACAAACATCACTCACCACCGCCCTCTAAAAGAGTTATTAACAAACATCAAATAAACACACATCACTCACCACCGCCCTCTAAAGGAGTTATTAACAAACATCAAATAAACAAACATCACTCACCACTGCCCTCTAAAGGAGTTATTAACAAACATCACTCACCACCACCCTCTAAAGGAGTTATTAACAAACATCACTCACCACCACCCTCTAAAGGAGTTATTAACATCAAATAAACAAACATCACTCACCACCACCCTCTAAAGGAGTTATTAACATCAAATAAACAAACATCACTCACCACCGCCCTCTAAAGGAGTTATTAACAAACATCTTGTTGTTTGTTATATATATGGGTGTGAATGCTGTAATGCAAGATTACAGACATGAGTATGAGCTCAGGCTTGGCTAACAGAAGGCTGCCTCCATATATCATCATAGCACGACAGCTGCAACACTGAGCACAAAGTCACCATTGAGGTCACCACAGCATCAGCCCGAGCTATTGTTCTTCTGCTGTGTGCACATGTGCACAGTCTGTTGGTCAAAGCTGACCATATGTATGTTTTTATGTATGTAACATTAATTGCGAGTCATATCTAGTTATATAAAAACACGTGAATTGCACGCGAATACCAAAACACACTAAACATGACTTACTAACTTTGGGCTAGATAATCTTAATAGTATTAATGATAAAAATAATTATGACAATAACACATTTGCCTGGGCTTACCAAATGTCAAGGACTATCTTAAATATTGCTGCGTACATTTAAACACATGGCATTATTTTCTTATATTATTCATTTGATTCCATTAATTCTTAATGTTTTGTCAGATAGATAAAAGTTTGGATGAAAATAAGTGAACACATTTGATCTTTGATCTCAGGTTAAACTCAGCAAATGAATAGAAACCGTGCACAGCACACAGCAAAACATTGCTATATTGAAGTTCCCTGTAGAGCTGGGTTTCTCAAGGAATGGGCCTTGGACCACAAGTGGGCTGCAAAGCACCCTTTGGTGGTCCTTTGGCCAATACTAAAAGTTGCAGGGGGGGGCAATGGTATGTGGTGGACTGGTGAGGGCACATTGTCTTAGAAACTACTGTAAAAATTAAACAACAACTTAACAAACTGTGAACAGTTTTAACTGATGATTGTGGATACAGGTCATACCGCCGTAGCAGACTCCTTGCCTATAGAAACAAAACAGACTCCCCCTGACATTCACCTTCATCTGCCGCCACTCTTCTTCACCTCTGGTATAAACCTGACTTACACTGGCCTCATCTTTAATATGGTGTGTTTACTGATAAGCATCATGCGTGAATATTGAATATTGAACTCTCCAACAAGGTGAATGTAAGATATGGGTCCTTTAAAGGCACGGTCATTTCAATCCTTAGCAATAAATAGAAATTGCAGACATTGCACCTCAGCGCATCATAAGTGGCCCTCAGGGGGGAAATAATAGTAGCATAAAAAGTAAGAAAGAAATTGCATATGGGCCCTTTAATGTCTTTATAAGACAAAAAATAGTGTCCTGTGGGCTTTCACTGATATGCATCATGCGTGAATAGTGTCCTGTGGGCTTTCACTGATATGCATCATGCGTGAATATTCAATATTGAACTCTCCAACAAGGAGAATGTAAGATATGGGTCCTTTAAAGGCACGGCCATTTCGATCCTTAGCAATAAATAGAAATAGCAGAAATTGGACCTCAGCGCATCATAAGTGGCCCTCAGAGGGGAAATAACAATAGCATATAAAGTAAAAAAAATACATATGGGCCCTTTAATGTTATTTTAAGCCAAAAAATAGTGTCCTATGAGCTTTCATGCCCTGCAGAGATAAACAGGTGGGCCTTGAGGTGTGAAAGTTTGAGGACCCCTGTTGTAGAGGATGAGTTAACTTACTTGGACTTAGAAAATCAACAACTTTAGTCTGATTAGTGGTGCCTAAACAATTACATCCAATTAGTGTTTCTCTGTATTAGTTTTTTTATTATCTTTACAAACTTCTTCAACTAACATCAAGCCTGCAGAGATGCAGAGTCTGACGTGCTCTTAGTTTGGATCTCCACTGGCTTTCACGCTCATATCAGCGAGCACCCCACATTCCACCTGCTCACGAGACTCCAGCACCGGGGTCTCAGCTCTTACCTCCCCGCCGTGGCCGTCGAAGACCCCGAATATGGACGGGTGGCTCTTGTTCAGCAGGTCGGTCAGCACCTCGAAGCGGTCCTCCATGTGCTCCCTCCGGCCCTGGATGGCGTACACGGCCACGTTGTTGCTCTTGAACTCCCACGTCTTGGAGAACTCCGCGTCCAGCACGTCGAGCCCCCCGAATTTGTCGTTCTGCATGATCTCGGCCACCTTCCCCTTCACCATCTTCACGGCGTCCCGGCTCGACTTGACGATGGTCTTCACCTCGTCCGTGTGGAAGAAGTAGCTCCACAGAGCCAGGCTGATGCACAGCAGGAACAAGGTCTCCGGTCTTAGTAAGAAATAACGCATGATCCGGCCCAGGAGAGACAGCAGGGTCATCGTATCTCCTAGCATTTAGCCACACACGCACTACAGCCCCCCCAAACCGCCGACCCGCTGCTGACTGTCTGCTCGTGGTCTAGCAGCACGTCTCAGTCCATCCTCGATCGCGAACGAGCCAGAAAAAATTACCTAACGCTCCGCTCCGCAGCCAGAGCGCACGAGTGCAGCCTCTCCGACTCTCCCGCCTTTCTGCTGTGGCGTAAATAAGAAGCTGGAGCTGCTGGAGAAAAGAAGAGCTCCCACCGCACACAGCACTGCCTCTCCTTCCATAGCACGCGCGCACGCACACACACACACACACACACACAGAAGCAAATGTCAGCCGGAGGGAAAGCCCTCCTCTCCAGATTTTCCAGTCCACAACAGTGACACACACCGTCCTAACATGTGAGCACACTTCTGCACTGTGACATCGCAAACATCCCAACATTTCCTCCTCAGTATAACTGTCTAAAAATATTAAAAAACTACAAACATTGAAAAAAAAACCATTAAAGGGCCCATATGCATTTTTCTTATGTTTTATACTATTATTTTTTTCCACCCAGAGGGACACTTATGATGCACTCATGTGCACAGTTGGAATTTTTTGTTCGTTTCTGTGCACACGTTTCCCAATTTCCCAAATATTCATCGCTAAGAATTAAAGTGGCCAAGCCTTTAAAGGACCCATCTTACATTTACCTCTGTATTTAAAGAGGACCTATTATGTTTATTATCAGTGTTAAATGTTTTCAGATTCCTCAAACTGTACACCTGCCTGTATACCCACCTATGCCTTTAAAAGCCCCTCCTCCAGATGTGCCCAGCTCTGATTGGTCAGCCTGTCTGCTCTGTGGCAAGCTGCTGCAAGTTCCCTCTCAACAGGTGGTAGGGTGTGTCATGAGGTGACATCACCTTGTAACAGGTGACAGTTAAAATTTCTCCCTCTGGTATGTACTTGGGCTTTATAGCTTTGCAGAATGTTTTAGGGAACAAATAAACAAGCAAAATAAGTCTTCTGTCATTTTCTTAAGTTAACTCTTACAATTAAAGGAGCAGTTTGTAAAATGACACAACCTGTCAAATGTATCCTTCAAACAATAGGGGGCAACACATCACCAGTAAGTTGTGTTGTTCACCTCTATCGTTGAAAACAAAGAAAAGCACAGTCCCTCTTCCTCAATATTAGCATTAAAGGAGCAGTATGTAATATGACACAACCTGTCAAATGTATCCTTTAAACAATAGGGGGCAACACATCACCAGTAAATTGTGGTGTCCACCTCTATCATTAGAAACAAAGAAAAGCACAGTCCCTCTTCCTCATTATTAGCATTAAAGGAGCAGTATGTAAAATGACACAACCTGTCAAATGTATCCTTTAAACAATAGGGGCCAACATATCACAAGCAAGTTGTGGTGTCCACCTCTATCGTTGAAAACAAAGAAAAGCACTGTCCCTCTTCCTTAATATTAGCATTAAAGGAGCAGTATGTAATATGACACAACCTGTCAAATGTATCCTTCAAACAATAGGGGGCAACACATCACCAGCAAGTTGTGTTGTCCACCTCTATCATTGAAAAAAGCACAGTCCATCTTCCTCAATATTAGCATTAAGAGCTGAGTTCAGCATCAAACCTCTACTTACCAGAAGTGTCTCCGGCAGTGGAAAGTAGCAACCATGTTAACTCTTGCTTTGCTGCTATCAGCATCACTTCTTTTATTTGCTGCTAAAGGACCACCTGTCATTAAATTATCTGTTGATGATTTCAGTTAAGTTGGGAATGTATTAAACAGGAAATCTTACATATTGCTCCTTTAAACAGGCTGTTATTGTTTCTATGCTTTTAAGACTGACTGGCTGTCCTGCATTGCACCTCATTCAGAAAAGTACTTAGAGGTGAACCAATCCTTACAATTTCACCACCTGTGGATGGTGCTAACCTGCTGAATGGGTGAATACAAGGTGGATTCTGTGACATCACAGAAACAGTGAACTCAAAATAGGCTGTGTTTGAAGCTCAGTTTCCAAATAGAGGCTGTATCGTGTGGGAAGGGAATGATATGCTTTGAAACAGTGCTTTTTCAGACTTAAACAAAAATGTTTTTCATAATATTAGCCTTTTAAAGTGCCCATATCAATAAAAAAATCCTTGCTCTTAAAAAATGTAAGTAAATAACAGTCTTAGAGTTTCAAAACCAGTTCATGTTCAGAAATAAAGATGCAAATAATTATCCACCTGTTAGGCCTACACCAGTTTAGCCCCGTCCATTCAAGTTCCAGGGAATGTTTCAGCCAGGACTGCTCTTTCAGTATTAGTACTATTGCTATACAAACTAATAAAGCATAATATTTATTCATATTTGAAATAATTAAGTGTTTCATATGTTATTAATATAATTCTAGGTTTGTCCTGCTCTTACATTAATAGACTTTATATTATATTATTGTTGTTTTATGTGAGAAGGCAGTTGTCAAAGCATTTCACTGCTGGTTGTACCGTGTATGATCATGTATGTGACAAATAAACTTTGACTTTGATCCTAACAGAAAAGAAAATCCACTATCAAGGGTTAATATGTGTATATCAGGGGTTTTATAATAAATAAATGATGATGGTTTTTGTCTATCAGTGTTCTCTGACTACAATATCCAGTACGCCCACAGTATGGTACAGTCCCACCTTCACCATGCATCATCAGTGGTGGGTTTTCAAGTCTCTTAACCCAGAAATCTCATATTAGAAACTACTAAAGCACCTGTAAGTGTTGAGGAGGCATGTTTACAAACGATGTAGCGACAGCTTATTTTTTTATTTTGTCCCTCTAATGGTTGGGAGATCCTAGTCACCAATATGGAAAATCACTAACTCCTGAGCAGCATCCAGGTTTCCCTCATAATAACTAATGAAAGATATTTAAGGGCCCAGAGAAAAACGCCCTCTTTTCTGTGAGCTAGGTTGCTTTGACCGCAGGAATGGAACGCTGTATCCCCAGTGTGGTTGCCGGTTCTCATTCTAACAAAGCATGAGCAGCCATGCTTAACGGCTAAGGATGGAGACCGACTGATTAACCAAGCAGAAACAGATGTACTCCAAATATACTTTTTAAAATAAATACGATTGGACATCCTAACCAATGCCATGTATCAGCTAATTGGGTATAAAGCTCATTGCATTGGTCTAGGGAGCAGTGGACCTACTGAGATGAGTTGAAGTGACCCAGAACTGATCATCCGACATCAGTACCTGGTCTTACTTATGCTATAGTGGCTAAATGCAATCAAATCCTTACAGTAATGTTTCAGCCTTTAATTGTGAAGCATTCCCAGAGCAGCTGTGGCTATTAGTGCAGCAAACTCTGTATTAATATTATTTGCTGCAGAAAAAATGCTGAATCGGCAGGTGTCCACAAACTTTTGACCATAAAGTATATATTCATTTAATTATTTAAGGATTTAGTTTAACTAATGCACACCATGTGTGCCCCCTTTTGAAAAGGTCGAATCATTTCATTACCCTTATAATCCAAAAGAATAAAAAAAACCCAAATGATAATAAATAAACAAGATAAATTATTATAAATACATATTAAATAAAATCATATAATGATGACGCCGATTCTGTTTTTCTTATTAATGCAAAAGATAACACAAAGTGAAGCATAATCGACTAATCCAATAATCGAACAAAGATGACAAAAAGGGGAAAAAACCTGATTTGATTAGACGCTGCGTGAGCGGCTGTATGACGTACGCGCGCAGTGCATGCTGGGCATTGTAGTGACTTAACACTGATTGGAACGCAAACGATAAGCAAAACCGTTTCAGTGAAACCAAGAAGACTAACAGCTGCAGTGCTGAGGTGTATAACATTACATGACAGAAAAACATACTAAATGCTCGTTTTAATCCGTAATAATACGTATGATGTTTTATTGTTTGTTTTCCTTTTTTAATAGTCTGATATTGCCTTTTCTCCTATAACCTCAACACTGTATAGAGAAAAAAAAATGTCCAACATTGTATTGTAAATAAGGTGCTCAAAAATAATAAATAAAACAAAGAATTCAAGATTTAAATTTTAATGCAATCAGGCGCAGATCGGGCTCCTTCCGGGGTCCGTTGTCTTGACACTCCGCTGCGACGTCACCAGCTGCAGGAGCGCACGTGCGGGTGAAGTTTCTCTGTTTCACGGATAAAATTTTTATTTTCTTTAAGAATTAAATCACAGTCCGTCGACGGGGATGTACAGAATAAGGCTTTAACTTGGTCAGCATACATTCGCTGTCGTTTAAATCCTCTCTAACGGCTTTAAAACGCATCGCAAAGTGAGTATGTTGCTATGGTTGATTAGCATCGGTACGATTTTATAATATATAAACGCTTCAGAGCACTTGTAAGTGTTTGTTTAGGTTGTAATGCAGTTAATTTACTTGTAACATGAGCGATGGAAGCTTTATTTGCTCTTATCCAGTTTGCCAGAAATGTCTATTCCACCTTAACGTTCCTCCTTAACGTTCCACCTTAAATAATTTTCGAAATGTCTGAATGTTTGTCAATGTGATGTAAACAGAGACAGTGTGGTTTAATGTGTAACGAGAGTACGGTGGTTGTGATGGGAACCAGGGGTCACAAATATTGCTATTTTGTTTGATTTTTTTTTGTGTGATTACTTTAAAATCTCAAGTGAACCTACACGTGTCTTCTGAGCTTTTAGCTATATGTGATGTTGATGATGGCAAAGCGGTGATGAATATGAAATAATAAGGTGTGATTATCTGCTAAATCTGTTCAGATCCCCTTTAAAGAATCTAGCATATATTCTGCACCCTTTAAAGTAGGGCTGGGTATCGCCACTGATTTCCCAGATCGATTCGATCCCGATTCACAAGGTTTCAATTCGATTTCCGATTCAATTCAATATCGATTCATTTAGGTATATTTCAGTTACAATAATATGTTTTGTTTGAATATGAAAAGAGATTTTCAGAGAACTAACGTGGTAAATGTGCAAGGAACACTCAACCTACCATTACTAAAAACATTAGTGTTTATATGTTTATATTCACTGTATTTCTCCACACCCACTTTCAAGCGTGTGTTTGTTCCTCCTTTGTGTTAGAACTTCAGCTCAACTTACCAAAATGAATACAGTTACATGGAAGGAGACCAGAGAAGCTGGAATGCTAATTTTAAAGATCGATCTCGGGTTCATACGAATCGATATTGGATTTTTAAACACACCCCTACTTTAAAGCGTGAAGTGAAGGAATGTTTCTGGGCTCTTCTTCAATTCCCCAGAAGTTTTTGTTCCACCTTAAAAGGTTATTTTTCGAAATGTCTGCATGATTCAGTCCATGACATGTAACCCGTTTAGTGTAGTTTGATGTGAAATGGGTTTTCTTTACAGTGGTGGTGATGGGAACCAGAGGTCATCATGTTTACTGTCGAAGTCTCAAATGAATCTACTTGTGTCTTCTGAGCTTTTCGCTATATTTGATGTTGATGATTGCAAAGCAGTGAGAAATCAGGATTTATGAGGTGTAATTATCTGCTAAGCATGCTTAGAACTCCTTTAATTCAGGGGGCAGTCGTGGGCTGAATGTTAGGATCTGGTCTTGTGACCCGAAGGTTGCTGGTTCGATCCCCTAGACCAATAGGACACGACTCAAGTAACCTTGAGCAAGACACCTTATGGTGTAGATAGGGCTACTCACCACTCTGGGCAAGTGTGCTCACTCTCACCTAGTGTGTATGTTCACTAGTGTCTGTATATGTGGGTTCAATATGGAGGTCTAAATTCTTTTCTGTTGTTGTCCAGCATATATGCTGCAGCTTTTAAGGTGGTGCAAGAAATCTTAATGATAAACCAGGAAAGTCTATAAAGTTTAAAAGAAAATGCCATTGTGTTTTCTCTTCTGTCTCCGTAGTCATGGAATACATGCAAGCCCCAGCTACAAGCAGTCAAGGGAATATGTGAGTATTTCAGTAATGGCATCTACTTGTAATGATGTGATGAACTGTATGATTGTGTAGCATAGTAACATTATGCAGGGTCAAATGTCTGTTCTGTGAAAGAACAGTAAAATAAACACTTGTTTATATTTTATATGGCACTGGATTAGGAGTAGAACATCAACACCAGCCAAATCACTTCCAGGGTGGTCATTCTCTTGTTCATACCAACATGTAGCTCCTCAGCTGAACTCTCATTGCTGCTTTCCTAGTTTTATATAAATATAGAAAACCAGACACATAAATTGACTAAATAAAAAAGGTTAAAGGAGGTGATAATAAAACAAGGGTGAGAAATGATTAAAACTGTAGAACCTATGTTTTTTATAAAGTCCTATTTGACTATAACAGTTGTGTATGTATTAAATGTTTTTAGGGCTGAATGCTGTTCATCCATAGCATCTTCTCTCCGCAGTTACATTCTGTGTCTTGCTGCTAATTCAGAGATTCCACACTAATTGAACACTGCTTTCTTCATACAGCCTTTGCTGCACATGTGGCATCCCAATTCCTCCAAATCCAGCCAACATGTGTGTCTCCTGCCTGAGGACCCAAGTGGACATCTCGGACGGAATCCCAAAGCAAGTCACTGTGCATTTCTGCAAGCAGTGTGAACGGTACTGAACTCATTAGTTTCTTTTCGCTCTTGTTTTGTTTTTAAACGATATTTTGTTAAATAACAATAATTGTATTATGTAATGCTTTTACTGCTGAGCTCATATAGTCCAAATCCAGAAATAAAGCTGCAAGTCTCCAGGCAAGTTGCTTTCCTGTCTGGGCGCTGAGGCTCTCTTAGTACAGCTTTGCTCCGTCTGCCAGGCCCACTAGCCTCTCTTATTGGGTAAAGTTATACTCAGCATACGAGGGGCATGTCACAGCCCTAGTCAGGCCCCAGTACATCACTGGCTTTATGCCGAATACTGTCAGTGAGCAGAATGTCTGGCACTTGAGCTGAAATGGTATATGAGGTTCATTCTAACAAGGGCTTTCATGTTGAAGAGCCTCAGTACGGTTAGGGAGGTGAGCTTTATGGAGTAGGGCAGAGGGCAGTGTTTTTAGCTGTTAGCGCTGGATAAGCTGTGCTTCTTCTCTGCATTTTTGCTGCTATAAAGCTAAATAAAATAGTGTTATGGACGGTAACCACAAAACCTCAAGTGTTTCTTCTGAGAACCCAGAATGTTACAGTATTATGCAGTTTGCGTTTATTGCTAGCTTACATTTAGCCCCCAAAACAACCCCAAAGCCAGTGTCTGAATTAAAAATCAGTGTCTTACCCAACAGACATTAAAAATATTAAATATTTATAACTTAATGGGTAGAGCTAAAAATAAAAATGTATAAAAATATCTTAAGTTGTGTGTATGGGCAGAATAGAGATTGATAAGCTTGAAAAAGTGTTTCTCTACTGCGTTAAATTCTATTATTTAAAAAAAAATTGGAATAATATTAATAATATATATTAATAATATAATAAAATAATATTAGAACATATTTCAAGCTTTACTTGATATGGTGACTTCAAAGGCTCATTAACAAAGGGATATGTTTGGTTGGAAAATGGTCATGTTGAAGTTAACTACAGCTGTTCTTTGGTATAAAAACCTGCACAAGTGTTATAAATGCATCTTGGGAAATTAAATATAATACAAAAGCCTTATGGAATGGGGGGCTTTAAGTGCAGCCCTGTTTTATGAGCAGCTTTTATTTAAAACATAAGGATTGAAATGCTGGAGTCACTGGACAGCACTGGTGGACCTCACAGAGAAGTACTCATGTTATATTACATTACAGGTGTTTGTTTCTTGTTTTTAAAATTTGTAAGTTCTTTTCAAGTCTCAGGGTTGCCATGTTATAGAATGATTCGTTAAATTCCAATAAATACCAGTCGATCCCGAGCATTTTTGAAATGCTGACAAGATAAGAGAACTAATGTAAATGCTAATGCAAAGACCGAAGCCTGTACATCTACAGGTTGAGTACAATAGCTGTTTGTTCCACCTGCACTTTTTAATCTATGGTTGTTTGTTTTGTGAATGAATTAGCTCTGTTGCTTGACTGACAGCTTCCCTCCTCGGTCCCGATAGGTACCTGCAGCCCCCAGGAACTTGGGTTCAGTGTGCTTTAGAGTCCAGAGAGCTGCTCGCTTTGTGTCTGAAGAAACTTAAGAGCTCAATGGCTAAGGTGAGGAACGATCAGCAAGTTTACCTGTGGTGTTCCCTGTACTGTGTTTGTGTCACTAATCATGTTTCTGATTCTTCCTAGGTCCGGCTCATAGACGCAGGGTTCTTGTGGACGGAGCCGCATTCGAAAAAAATCAAGTTGAAACTGACCATACAGAAAGAGGTGATCTAGCCAGCTGTTAATGCGCTAATGAAGCAGCCACATAACCTATGTTGGTATTTAGGAGTTGTATATGAGATTTTGTAGCAGATGCATGTAAAAAGAGATAATATGAGGAATGAACTTGTATTTCAGGTAATATGAAGTTTATTGGTTAATAACGTTTATTGTATTTTCGGTTCAGATAAACATTAGTGGTGTAAGAAAATACTGAAATATCAAATATCGGGGTGTTATGTTTCATATCGAAAAACAGATTCCTGTATGTTGTGTTTAAACCTCTGACCACTAGATGGCAGTGTTGTAATCCATTTTCACTCCAACATTAACAAGGAGCACAAAGGCGCAATGCAGTTGTAAGCATTAGCAAACCAGTTTATTAAGTGGTGTGTTTTAATAGTAGGATTTGAGAAATTGCAATATATCACTATTCTTTCTATCACAATATATTGAATCGTGACTGCTTTATCACGATACATATTGTATCGCCAGATTCTTTCCAATACACAGCCCTAATAAACATGTTTCGGTGTCTATGGCTAAAAGCTTTTACTGACCAATTTTGTGTCTGTGATTTCACTTATTTTCTATAGGTAATGAAGGCTTGTTGTTTTTACAAGAAGCTTAAAAATCAGCTTTGTCTGCCATTAAGTTTAAGCACCAAACACAATGTGCCTGACAGCCAGTTCTTTTAGGTTATGTTGTCATGTACACATTATTGCTATGTCTAATTGTTCTAGCTCATTGTAGTTCACAATCTCCTGAAAGTGGAATTAGATTCAATAAATCAAAAATAAATCAGTGACAATGTGGTCTAGGTTTAAAGCTGCAGCTCTTTTAAATTACAATTCACAAAGTCACTGTGTGGTCTCTCTGCAGGTCTTGAACGGGGCAATCCTGCAGCAGGTCTTTGTGGTGGAGTATGTCGTACAGCCCCAGATGTGTGATGACTGCCATCGAGTTGAAGCCAAAGACTACTGGAAGGCAGTTGTGCAAGTCCGACAAAAAGTAAGGACCTGTTGGGCCTGATCTTAGTCAGAAACTTTGATCTTATGTGCTTTATCCTGTTGCAGTTATTACATAATCGTCTGAAGGCAGTTATTTCAACTGATCACAATTGCATACTCTGTTTCCAGAGAAGTTGAGACATTTCATAAAATGCATAATAATAAGGACCTGTGATTAGTTAATCGGCTTGAACCCATATTTAATAGACAGAGTAATGACTTTTATTGTTTTTGCTGATGTAATTGTTTTGAATTGGATGCCTTAAGCTGTCTCAAGCTGTATACGCTGTATATGTACAGTTTATATAAAACATGTATAAATCACACAGATCACATATACTGTATTACTCTCAGCATAGAATATAAAAAAATATAAAAAAAATGTCTTTCACATTAACCGTCATAATAATGTGAAATTGTGTAGATTTAGAATCCAGAGAGAAATCTCAGTCTGTGTAGGGCCAGGGGGAAAGAGAGACCGCTTTTGAATATGCATGAGTGGTCAGTACAAGGCTTTGTATGAGAAACCGTAAGGCTGGTATTTTAAATATGAACGTGGGGAGTGCTTCAGAAAACTGTTGCCGTTTAACACAGTCTGCTCTTGCATCTAGAAATGCAACCTCTATTTTGCAAGGAGAGCCATCTGTCAGTTCTTCATGTCTCTGCCATACCTTGCGGCCAGTCTCTTTGGACCTGAGGTCATTTCAGATGGTCTGAAAGGCAGTGGAAATGTGTGCTGTGGTCATATAAGTACAGGTTTTCCTTTGTTTTGTTGGGAAGAACAGTTGACCCTTCAGCCAATTTCTGGCATAGTAATGAGGGGCATTGGTGGGTGAAGGTGTGATTGGTATATATTTGGACCTTAGTCCAAATATGAAGTCCAAATATATGAAGACAGTGTTTTTTCCAGGGAATGACAGTTGTAACTTTAAACTGGCGCTATAGCACCTTTAGAGGGCAGTGGTGTGTTGTTTGTTTATTTGAGCTTGAACTGTGTCTGACATCAATTAGGAGCGGTCCGTATCCACAAATTCGCTACATCAAGCATTGTTGAACACAGTGACCATAAAGACAGATTGTAAAGTCCAGTAATTTTAATTCAGATGATTTTCGCACTTCATTCTGAATGGACATTCTTCAATTAAAAAGAAATCCAGGACTAGGAGTGTGCCTGAGCACCCGGTAGTGTTGTGCGATATTGACAAAAATGATATCTGGATATTTTGTGGATAACGATAATAAACAATATTTTGCATTATTTAAAAATGTGTTTGTAAAAGTCTTATATTTCACTAGCTTATACTTCTTAAAGAATATTAATATCCATCAACCCGTTATCTTTCTCTTTATCCCACTTCCCGTGCCCCCGACTAGTGTAGCAGGAGCCAATCTCTGTTTTAGTGAATGAGCTGAGTGTGTTATGCCAGACTCCTTAGCTGGTTTAGGTCTGTCTTGGACAGCGCGCTCCCGAAACTCTTCATACTCCTCATACTCCTCACACTCTGTTCGTACTCCTCATACTCTCTTCATATTCCTCATACTCTGTTCATACTCCTCATACTCTTCATACTCCTCATACTCTGTTCATACTCCTCATACTCTCTTCATATTCCTCATACTCTGTTCATACTCCTCATACTCTTCATACTCCTCATACTCTGTTCATACTCCTCATACTCTCTTCATACTCCTCATACTCTTCATATTCCTCATACTCTTCATATTCCTCATACTCTGTTCATACTCCTCATACTCTTCATATTCCTCATACTCTTCATATTCCTCATACTCTGTTCATATTCCTCATACTCTGTTCATATTCCTCATACTCTGTTCATACTCCTCATACTCTGTTCATACTCCTCATACTCTGTTCATACCCCTCATACTCTGTTCATATTCCTCATACTCTTCATATTCCTCATACTCTGTTCATACTCCTCATACTCTCTTCATACTCCTCATACTCTGTTCATATTCCTCATACTCTTCATATTCCTCATACTCTGTTCATACTCCTCATACTCTGTTCACACTCCTCATACTCTGTTCACACTCCTCATACTCTCTTCATACCCCTCATACTCTCTTCATGCCCCTCATACTCTCTTCATGCCCCTCATACTCTCTTCATGCCCCTCATACTCTCTTCATACTCTGTTTATACCCCTCATACTCTCTTCATACTCTCTTCATACTCCTCATACTCTCTTCATACCTCTCATACTCTCTTCATACCTCTCATACTCTCTTCATACCTCTCATACTCTCTTCATACCCCTCATACTCTCTTCATACCCCTCATACTCTCTTCATGCCCCTCATACTCTCTTCATGCCCCTCATACTCTCTTCATGCCCCTCATACTCTCTTCATACTCTGTTTATACCCCTCATACTCTCTTCATACCCCTCATACTCTCTTCATACCTCTCATACTCTCTTCATACCTCTCATACTCTCTTCATACCCCTCATACTCTCTTCATACCCCTCATACTCTCTTCATGCCCCTCATACTCTCTTCATACTCTGTTTATACTCCTCGTACTCTGTTTATACCCTTCGTACTCTCTTCACGCTCCTCATACTCTGTTCATGCTCCTCATACTCTCTTCATACCCCTCATACTCTCTTCATACCCCTCATACTCTCTTCATACCCCTCATACTCTGTTCATACCCCTCATACTCTGTTCATACCCCTCATACTCTCTTCATGCCCCTCATACTCTCTTCATACTCTGTTTATACTCCTCGTACTCTGTTTATACCCTTCGTACTCTCTTCACGCTCCTCATACTCTGTTCATGCTCCTCATACTCTGTTCATACCCCTCATACTCTCTTCATACCCCTCATACTCTCTTCATACTCCTCATACTCTCTTCATACCCCTCATACTCTCTTCATACCCCTCATACTCTCTTCATACCCCTCATACTCTGTTCATGCTCCTCATACTCTGTTCATGCTCCTCATACTCTGTTCATACCCCTCATACTCTCTTCATACCCCTCATACTCTCTTCATACTCCTCATACTCTCTTCATACCCCTCATACTCTCTTCATACCCCTCATACTCTGTTCATACCCCTCATACTCTGTTCATACCCCTCATACTCTGTTCATACCCCTCATACTCTGTTCATGCTCCTCATACTCTGTTCATACCCCTCATACTCTGTTCATACCCCTCATACTCTGTTCATGCTCCTCATACTCTGTTCATACCCCTCATACTCTCTTCATGCCCCTCATACTCTCTTCATACCCCTCATACTCTCTTCATACCCCTCATACTCTCTTCATACCCCTCATACTCTCTTCATACCCCTCATACTCTCTTCATACCCCTCATACTCTCTTCATACCCCTCATACTCTCTTCATACCCCTCATACTCTCTTCATATCCCTCATACTCTGTTCATACCCCTCATACTCTCTTCATACCTCTCATACTCTCTTCATACCCCTCATACTCTCTTCATACCCCTCATACTCTCTTCATGCCCCTCATACTCTCTTCATGCCCCTCATACTCTCTTCATGCCCCTCATACTCTCTTCATGCCCCTCATACTCTCTTCATGCCCCTCATACTCTCTTCATGCCCCTCATACTCTCTTCATACTCTTCATACTCTCTTCATACTCTTCATACTCTGTTCATACCCCTCATACTCTCTTCATACCCCTCATACTCTCTTCATACCCCTCATACTCTCTTCATGCCCCTCATACTCTCTTCATACTCTGTTTATACTCCTTGTACTCTGTTTATACCCTTCATACTCTCTTCACGCTCCTCATACTCTCTTCATACCCCTCATACTCTGTTCATGCTCCTCATACTCTGTTCATACCCCTCATACTCTCTTCATGCTCCTCATACTCTGTTCATACCCCTCGTACTCTGTGTGGTGGTTTGTTGGGAGATGATGGAACAGGTTCATACCCCTCATACTCTCTTCATGCCCCTCATACTCTGTTCATACCCCTCATACTCTGTTCATACCCCTCATACTCTCTTCATACCCCTCATACTCTCTTCATACCCCTCATACTCTCTTCATACCCCTCATACTCTCTTCATACCCCTCATACTCTCTTCATACCCCTCATACTCTGTTCATATCCCTCATACTCTGTTCATACCCCTCATACTCTCTTCATACCCCTCATACTCTCTTCATACCCCTCATACTCTCTTCATGCCCCTCATACTCTCTTCATGCCCCTCATACTCTCTTCATGCCCCTCATACTCTCTTCATGCCCCTCATACTCTCTTCATGCCCCTCATACTCTCTTCATACTCTTCATACTCTGTTCATACCCCTCATACTCTCTTCATACCCCTCATACTCTCTTCATACCCCTCATACTCTCTTCATACCCCTCATACTCTCTTCATACCCCTCATACTCTCTTCATGCCCCTCATACTCTCTTCATACTCTGTTTATACTCCTTGTACTCTGTTTATACCCTTCATACTCTCTTCACGCTCCTCATACTCTCTTCATACCCCTCATACTCTGTTCATGCTCCTCATACTCTGTTCATACCCCTCATACTCTCTTCATGCTCCTCATACTCTGTTCATGCTCCTCATACTCTGTTCATACCCCTCATACTCTGTTCATACCCCTCATACTCTGTTCATACCCCTCATACTCTGTTCATGCTCCTCATACTCTGTTCATACCCCTCATACTCTCTTCATGCCCCTCATACTCTGTTCATGCTCCTCATACTCTGTTCATACCCCTCATACTCTGTTCATACCCCTCGTACTCTGTGTGGTGGTTTGTTGGGAGATGATGGAACAGGTTCATACCCCTCATACTCTGTTCATGCTCCTCATACTCTGTTTATACCCCTCATACTCTCTTCATGCTCCTCATACTCTGTTCATGCTCCTCATACTCTGTTCATACCCCTCATACTCTGTTCATACCCCTCATACTCTGTTCATACCCCTCATACTCTGTTCATGCTCCTCATACTCTGTTCATACCCCTCATACTCTCTTCATGCCCCTCATACTCTGTTCATGCTCCTCATACTCTGTTCATACCCCTCATACTCTGTTCATACCCCTCGTACTCTGTGTGGTGGTTTGTTGGGAGATGATGGAACAGGTTCATACCCCTCATACTCTCTTCATGCCCCTCATACTCTGTTCATACCCCTCATACTCTGTTCATACCCCTCATACTCTCTTCATACCCCTCATACTCTCTTCATACCCCTCATACTCTCTCATACTTTGTTCATACCCCTCATACTCTCTTCATGCTCCTCATACTCTGTTCATACCCCTCATACTCTGTTCATACCCCTCGTACTCTGTGTGGTGATTTGTTGGGAGATGATGGAACAGGTTAACTGTGGAGCGATCTTAAATGGCTGCTTTCTTAAAAAACTGATTAGGAGTTTAATCTAAGGCGATAGTCTGTAGACGAGGCTGGTGGTATCTGAGTTTCTTCCTCTGGCGCAGTGTGTTCAGTCATTTGCAGCTTTAGGTGTGTTGTTTAGGCAGCTATGCTAGCTTTAGCCTATGTTAGCTCACAGTATGGGCACTCTCAATGCACACTCACAGCAGCCTGTACTAAAACATGAAGTAGTGAGCGCATGGAGTCGAGGTGTTTTGATTGTTGTTTTTTTACCGGTCAGTAGCGTACTCTATAACGTCAGCTTGTGCATCATCAACACGGCAATTAATATACATAGCAAACCCCTAGTATCAAGTTAACTGTTTGGGGTGCCAGTTTTCAAATAAAGAACATGCTGATTGATCCATTTTACTGCAAGAGAACGTGTACAGGCTAATGACTCTGTAAGAGAACGTAACAAACTAAGATAATAGCCTTAGCTGATGTTCAGTAGATGAAGAAACAATGAAGCTATAATAAAAATTAATACATCACATCATCCACCGAGGAGAAGATACCTTGTGTGTAAGACAATTACTCATCAGATTTATTAGCTCTGTGAGCTCATTGTTTCATCTGAAGCAGCAGCCTGTTACTCTTCCTCAAACCTACGGATGTCTATTGGCTGATTTTGAATGAAAGACATGTTCTTCTGCGTGCTGCTATATTATTGTGTAACACCAGCGCTGCTGCTAATTTGCTGTCGTTTTTTTTTATTTCCTTGTGTTTTATGTTTGTTGATGTTGTTTCTTTGTTTGCGGTTCACTAGATATCCATTCGTGAGCTCTTACAGACATTCACATGTCAAATAATAGATAGCATTCACTTCCCTCTTAATCAGTATCCAGGATACTAACACCCATTCTGTCATTGCAGCAGCTGAGGGTAATTGTAAACATGACCCAGTCAGCTTGACCTGCTTTCTTTGCCAAGGCTTTCAGGCTTTGCCGGGCTGTTGTTAATATGGACCTAATATGGACTTTAGCAGTGACTGCGAGATTGTTCTGCTGAATCACTTCTATGGAGTGCTGCCTGAGCCCCGTCAGGAGTAATGAGCTTCGCTGATGCTTTCTCTTTCTCATTTCTCGTCTAGACGGTGCACAAGAAGACGTTTTATTACCTGGAACAGCTGATTCTGAAACACAAGGTGCACCAGAACACTCTTCGCATCAAGGAGATTCATGGTAATTTTTTTTAAATGAATATTTTACACATTACACAAACCTTCTGTTCAAGGCTGATTGTTACACATTGCGAATCAACTTTTTAAACATTGTGCTGTAAACATATAAGCCCACTGGTGAATTCCATTAATGCAATGTCCAACAAACATATACTGTATCAGGTGGAATCATGGCTTGTGCTCCTTGAAAGCCCATGCATCTAAATATATAACAACAACTAGGGCTGCACCTAAACACATGGACATTGTAGACTTAGTACCTTAAATATAAATGGTTAAAGACTACAAGTCTGCGCTCTGACTTGACGTTTAGAGGCACAAATGACACGTATCCTACACGCCTTACACACAACAAACCGGACAGTTTGTGGACTATATATGTTGTGAGAGAGTCATTTGAGAAGCAGCTACGTGTGTTTAAAGCTGGCGCGGTATCGAGAACAGTCTTAGGTTCTACACTGGACGATTAAGAAACGGTTAGCAATGAGACTTTTCAAGCGACTCTACTGAAAGAAACATGCTACACGTGTTACTAATCTTTAAATAATCTATAAGATAAGATAAACAGGTAAACAGGTGCTGTCCTGCTGCTGTGTTGATGAAGCTCTATGGGATGTTTAAGCTTCAAGTGCTCGTGTATAGCAGTTGTACTGTTGTGATCATCTCCACTGTGCAGAGCTGACAGAGCACCACACTGTTGTGTTTCTGTGTGAAACACTCCCACAACTTTAGATGCACGCGAGAGATTGTTTGTAGCTGCAGCTTGCGCTCCGGATAAATCCATCCTTTCAGTTGGCGCCATCTAATTTCCTAATCGCCTCCAATGATGACGAGCCTTGTTTTTTCAGTGAGGGAGAAGCTGCCTCCCACCATCACGCTGCCCCCACCAAAAGATGTTTCTCTTATCGGTGCAACTACCATAGGCAGAATCTGGACTCATTGCTGAACATAACGTTACTCCACATGTTCAGCTTCCAGTGCCGACACCAGCGCAAAAGAGCCTGATGGTGAAGGGCAGTCATGGGAGGCACCTGATTGGCAGCACTTGGGGTTACCAGAAGCTCAAAACAAGTGTCAAAAGCAACAGCAAAATAAGCTGTTTGGCATTGGCAGAGAAGATTTAGCAAATTTTTCATGGATCCAACCCACATCCTCATCCCACAAATGCATGTTTCTTACAAATGTACAAATGTAGCTCCATTGAAATAGGAAATTAACAGGCTTTCCAGTCCAGTGGCATCTCTGTATTGCCAAGAAGCATTGTTACAACAAAGAAATAATCTACCAAACACGAATTTCCCCACTTTTTGTGCTAAGTTTAGGTTCTTGCCAATACACAGCTCTAGTCTTGCAAATTAATGTCTCTAATGCTTTCATCTATAAAAATTATATTAAAACACTGTTAAAAGCCTAAGGTGGGTAAAAGAGCTGATTAGCTGTGTTGTTCTCTAGTGGTTGATCATTAGGAGTTTGTTCTATGACAGTATTTACTATTATTAAGAAACTTGTCACATTACGTCACACTTCTCTTTTCTGAGCATATAGTAAATATCATTACACCCTCATTAGTCCTGTTTAGTTTAGTGCTACATGCTATATGTAAAGCATAGTTTTTAATAGTATTTTGAAAAATGACTTTGTTTGTCTGGTTTAACTATAAAACCTATTGAGTATAGATGAAAGGATCGATCGGCTATGTATCGGTATCGGACAATTTTTAATCAAAATATGTGATCAGCGATTGGCCGATATTTCTCCAATTTAGCCGATCTCGAGAGCCGATCGATGGCGTTGGAGTCTAATTTCTGTATTTCCAGCTAGCGTTTCATCCAGGAAGAGGAGCCC
Source organism: Megaleporinus macrocephalus (assembly GCA_021613375.1). Classification (NCBI taxonomy): domain Eukaryota; kingdom Metazoa; phylum Chordata; class Actinopteri; order Characiformes; family Anostomidae; genus Megaleporinus; species Megaleporinus macrocephalus. The sequence goes on along the minus strand of CM038723.1, from coordinate 10,172,227 downwards.
TGCATGAAACCCCCTCCGGGCAGGTCCCTGCAATTCCTATCTTAACCGCTGAGTGGAAATACATACCGTTTCATTTTCCACAGACTGGCTAAAGCAGCGGCTTCACGAGAACAGTTTAAGAGTTCACCGCATGTGTGGATAGAAAACATCGTCCGTCTGGCAGTTTGTTACCGTATGTGACTCAGACTCATCCAGGACAGTTTGTAACATCTGTAAAATTAGTAAAATCTGTGTCTCTCGCGAGGGAACCAAGACAAAGACATTTAACACTAATAATCTGATACAACACTTCAGAGTCACCACACAGCTTAATACAGTGAGTATCAGCAAACAGCAGAGCTAGCACACACAGCTAGTACAAAACAAACAACCCAGAACACCTACAGACCAGATCTGACCGGTACGAACAGTACAGCAGCAGCAACAGCCAGAGAGCTAAAGAACCACAGCCAGAGTGATTGAGTTTATAGTTCTAGATTAGCAGATCTTCTCGGCTGTAGAAGACGTTCATTCTGCTGCTTAATGTTCCACCTGGATCCACGCTCTGCTGTTCCTAGTAGAAATACTTTTCAGATGTGGCTCTTCTGGAGCTTATCAAGCGGTTTACTCCCACATAGACCAACTTCTAATTTAGTTAAAAATATTATGCTGTTTCATATGAGCTCGTTAAAATGGTAATAAACCAGTTTAGAACATGTTTCATGATTTTTCTTGCGCTAATAATATGTAGCCTTGCCGTGGCATATAACCCCGCCCTCGATCGGTATCGGCTATCGGCCGATCGCGCTGAAAGGTGATTGACGATCAGCGATTGGAATCGGTCTCAAAAACGTTGATCGGTCCATCTCTACTATGGAGAGACAAATCATTTATCAACGTTATTGTCCAATCACCCACCCCTACTGTCAATATTAAGACTGCTAACAGCTCTAGTTTAAATAATCAATTACTTATTATTATCACTGCCCTCTGAATGTATAACAGCACCAACCAGACGTTAACTGAAGTTAGAATAACAATGTTTCCTTTAGACCAACGATTGAAAAAAAACCCCACCTACTTTATATTGTTTCGTCCAGTGTAAACATATGACTGTGAAAGCTAAAGAAGATAATTGCTGTCAGTTCAAGTTATTGTGGATCAGGAGATTATGGAATAATTGGGATATGCCCATGTGTTGGTGTATATTGTAATTGTTACTGTATATGAAGGATCTAAACCCAATCTACAGCTCTGTGGTTAATTAGACCAATCATTAAACTTTAACTCTTCTAACATATGCTAACACAGGATGGCTGCACATCTGAAAATCTAACTCAGCCTTAGAAAAATACAGCCATGTCCACCACATAACAGTGTAAACATCTTTTTTTTATAAGCTTACCTTGGCATTAGTCTTTTCAGCGTGATCCATACCCTGACATCCCTAATTTAATAGGAATCCGTGGGAACTACAAATAAGGATTAGCCCTGCCAGTCACAGTAGCTTGTTTGGTTTACCTGTCCCTTTAAGACCAGCTCGGTATTCCAGATCAGCCGAACGGTTCTCTCAGCAGTTCCTGCTCTCTATTTTTGGAACAGTAGGAAGGCCTCAGACATTTCGTCTGTAAGTCTCGCTGCTGATAATCAAGGCACCGATGCAGAAGCCGAGGTCACGGATGTAAAAGTAGATTTAAAGCTGTGAACGTATGACATGTGGTGGCCATATTGGACGGCCCTCCATCTGGCCCGCGTTACAGGAGAACGCTCCGTACTCTGTTATGTTGGAAGCACGACAGTTGGCAGATTGACTGATTTACAGCTCTATTTTTAATAGCTTCCCTGTTTCATGCTCTTTTCTTTTCTTTGCTTTTCTTTTAGAGGGCATTGATTTTTACTACGGCTCCAAGCAGCATGCCCAGAAGATGGTGGACTTTCTGCAGTGCACAGTCCCGTGCAGGTATGAAGCTAACTCTAGCCGTTCCCCCTCACAAAAATGTGTCATGAGCAGACAATAAAAATATGAATTAGGGTGTACTTGATTGAATGGAACTCGGCTCCACATGTGCATTTCATCAGAACTTTGCTCGCCCTAATAAATCCTTCTTTTGAAATCCTTTTCTTTTTTTTCTCCCCCATGAGCACATTTTTCTGCTGCATTTTGTTGATTATGAAACAACCTAATGAATTACCTTATCTTTTTGTTCTAAAGATCAAAGGCTTCCCAGCGCCTCATCTCTCACGACGTGCACTCCAACACCTACAACTACAAAAGCACCTTCTCGGTGGAGATTGTGCCCATCTGTAAGGTATGCATCATTCACGCAAAACCTTATCAAGCAGGCTTTTTTACAGACGCCAGGCTTCAAAGTTCAGCATTCGACACAAATTTGTGCGCAGTAGGAATGGGGGGGCTTATCGTTCCTGCCAGTGATGCCTTTGGGTGGGTGTGTACGAGAGCAGTCAGGTTTCCATTCAAGCTGTTGAACTCGATCCAAGCGACTAACGGAAACATTGCATTATTTTTCCATCAGCTCTATACCGGAGAATAAAACTCTACTGGGACGTCAATGAATGAAGTCTTTATACTCAAGTAAACAACAGACCAAGGCTAAGGAAGGGTGTTTAATCTTCCAGTAAACAGCAGTTGCTGTTTGTGAAGTTAGGTTTATTACAGAAGTTGAAGAAAGTTTTTGAATTTTACTCTCAAAGGGTGCAAAAGGCAACTGCTTCTGATAGATAGGCTATTGAAAATGAAGTGAGGTCTTAAAATATTGGTGTTTACTTTTGTTTACTTCATCTACACTCCCACCGTTCGGTATGACATTCCATGGTAAAAGCGCCCCACAAGGACCCCATTTATAAAAAAAAAAAAAAAAAAAAAAAAAAGAAGGAAAGAAAGTCATTCGGATCAGAATAGAGGTCTGCCTGACCGTTAATGTCCGCACCCACCCGATTCCACTACTGATCACGTTCACGTGGGTCCTGCTTTACACCAGCTTCAGCTATACACCATGGCCACCTGCCAACTTCGGCCTTTGTGTTTGGACCTTGTTTTGGACTCCTGTAGGTGTAGGATGTTCCCACGCTAACCCTGTGACATGTCAAAGCAGCCTCCAGACTCATCTCTCACCTCTGTGCAGCCAGGCACATAATAAACGTTTCAGTGTCGCGGAATAGAAGTCAATGTTTTGCATATTTTTTAAGTGAAGCCAAACAGTGAGTGTCTCATTGTGTTGATCTCACTAACGAGTGACGTAGCAGCTCGACTTTGCTACTTCTGTGTCAGTGCTTTATTATATTGTATTACATTGTTATTTTACATTATATTACAAGCTATTTGCTATTATATTACTAACTATGTACTATACAGAATGTCTTGATTTAGCTTAATGAAGTACTGAGCAGTCAAGACAGGTATTATGTAGCTGATAATGTTGCGCTCTTGGTTGATCCCTCTTTGTGAAGACCTCTGGGGCAGTTACGTTATGGATGCACTTAACAATGGCTCTGCGATTCAGCATTCGCAATCAATATTTTGATGGGTTGCATCAGATTTTGGGCTTTTTCACACAGCTGAGCTCTCCAGAAGTCTGTCTGAGCTATTTTCGGGACAGGCAGCTCCACACGAGGCAAAGAGGCGCTGAAATTTTAACACAGGCTTTAGCTTAAAAAAAAAAAAAAAAAAAAAAAAAATATATATATATATGGCCGTTTTTGAGGCCCATTCTGATCGCCTAATACCTTTCAGCATGATCGACCGATAGCAGATAATCAAAATATGTGATTGGCGATCGGCCAATCTCGAGAGCCGATCGATGGCGGTAAACAAATGAGCCTAATTTCTGCATTTACAGCTAGCATTTTCTCCAGGAAGAGGAGCCCTGCGTGAAACCCCCTCCGGCCAGCTGCCTGCCTTTCCTATCTTAACCACTAGGTGGAAACACCAACCCCTTTAATTTTCGTCAGACTGACTAAAGGCAGCGACTTAGCGAGAACCGTTTAACTGTTCACCGCTTGTGCGGAACGAAAACCGTCTGGCAGTTTGTTACCGTATGTGACTCAGACTCATCCGGGGCAGTTTATAACATCTGTAAAATTAGTAAAATCAGCGTCTCTCGCGGAGCAACCAAGACAACGACATTTAACACACTAATCTGATACAACACTTCAGAGTCACCACACAGCTGAATACAGTGAGTATCAGTAAACAGCAGAGCTAGCACACACAGCCCAGAGAACCGTGCAGACCAGATCTGACCAGTACGAAAAGTACAGCAGCAGAAATAGCCAGAGAGCTAAAGAACCACAGACAGAGTGATTGAGTTTATAGTTCTAGATAAGCAGCTCTTCTCGGCTGTAGAAGACGTTCATTCTGCTGCTTAATGTTCCACCTGGATCCACGCTCTGCTGTTCCTAGTAGAGATACTTTTCAGATGTGGCTCTTCCGGAGCTTATCAAGCGGTTTACTCCCACATAGACCAACTTCTAATTTAGTTAAAGATAATATGCTGTTTCACATGAGCTGGTTAAAAATGGTAATAAACCAGTTTAGACCATGTTTCATGACTTGCTTGCGCTAATAATATGTAGCCCTGCTGTGTTTAATAGCCCCGCCCTTGATCGGTATCAGCTATCGGCCGATCGTGCTGAAAGGTGATCGGTGATCGGAATCGGCCTCAAAAACACTTATCGGTCCATCTCTAATAGAAATATATATATGTTGTGTGTGTCCGGAAAAATGTGTGCGAAGCTTCACTTAAGCACGCTGTTAAATAAATAAATTGCACAACTATGTTTCGTTCTGTGTATGAATGCCGTTCAGACTCCATAGTTTGAATGTTGGACAGTGAAATGACCTGCTGTGTCTGTTATACTTCTTTCACTGTCTTCTTTTACACTGTACATGCTCATTTTGGTGTTTTTAATGAATATGTAAATGTCTTTCTAAGGACAATGTGGTCTGTCTGTCACCTCGTCTGGCTCAGAGCCTGGGGAACATGGGCCAGCTGTGTGTGTGCATCCAGGTGACCAGCACTGTCCACCTTATTGACCCAAAAACGCTGCAGAGTGAGTACTGTTGGCATTCTCCACCGTACACAGCATCTCCTTAGATTGCAGTTTTAGTTCACTCACATAAATTTGGCATGCAAGTGGGATACTAACATGCAGACCTGATTCAGTGAGTTAAAGAACAGGAGCTAACAAACAGGCTGTGAAATGTGGGGCGTCTGCAGTCTTTTCTTGTTTAGTTACGCTGTATAAGGTTGCCATTGTTTATTATATTAGTAATAAAATAATCTCAAGTAATTAAAACAGACCCATTAACCATGCATTGAGTTAATTTACATATCAGCCCTAAAGGCACAGTAAGAGAAACAGTCTGTTTAATTCTAATGGATAAAGAGAGGAATTTAAATGATGGAAATGAATTGAAACAGCTGATTAAATCATTTTGGACAGCATACATAACCAGGTTTTCTTTTAGCTCATGCTCTTCACCGCATATCAGGCCTGAATGGGAATAAAAACAGAACCCAGCAGCTTTTTTGCCATTATGTTTCAGGGCTACAAGATTATTATGGGCTTTCGTAGACGTACATTTAGATGCTTTAGACGGTGGTATCTGTGCGCCCCGTATCAACAATGGCATCTTTGAAAATCTCGACCACTTAGTGCCCGCAAGGTCGTTTTCTGACGTCTGGCAACCGCGGTGCCCAGTTTTACAGCTTATTAGTTCGTATTGTTGTCTTACAGTCGCAGAAGTAGACGCCAACACTTACTGGCGCAACCCTTTCAACAGCCTCTGTAGTCCACGGCAGCTGGAGGAGTTCATCGTCATGGATATCGACATCATCAGGGACCAGAGATTAGGAGCCGGGGCTGGTCTGAGGTCCAATCGGGTAAGGAGTGAGAACAGACAGTATTATTAGTATTATCTGAAAAGGGATTTCCACCGATCTAAGAAAGTAAATAGTCATATATTTTTATTTATAACTGAATCAGAATTGTTTAGATTGATGGTGATGGAACCAGATCTCTTATGCTGACAATACACTAGAAGACTTTTTAATAGACTAAAGTCTGACACCCTCTCACATCTAAAGACTAGTCACAGACTATGATTTCACTGTCACTGTTTACAAGACTGGAGTTAGATTCCTTTTGAGATTATTTCCCATTTATAAGATTGAAGTAATATTCAGCTAATTGTAGGGTTCTCTGGTAGGCTAATTGTAACTGTAGCCTGTTCAGCTGGGATTTCAAGGGCTTCAGCGATTTCTGTCCACCTTTTTTCCTTTTCCACTCTGTTGTGGTATAAATGTGAAAATACATCAAAGAGGCACTCTTGCTCACTCCACAGCTCACTCCACAACTCCACCAGTTCCTCCTCCTTCTGTACAGTGCACAAGAACAGTTCCCGAACCCTTGCCGGACTCCCCTCCATATCTAACTTCTTTACCTGCCAGACATTCCTATACTTGCCTCACCGCTTCCCATTTGGTGGTGAACAGAGCTCTTCTATTGGTTGTCGACAGTGTTCACACACACTATTTGCGTGAGCCAAGACTGCAGACTTATGATAATATTAAACACGGTTAATTTTATCGGCACGCTAGGACGAGAAGAAGACTGCAGTCTTGACCACCTTACACGAAACGATCGAGATGATGCGACCGACAACTCAAACAAAAAAAAGATTTTATTCTGACTTTGGAAATCGCTAGGTGTTAGGCCAGCATTAACTGTTTCTAAAGGTACTGTAAAGAAAAGTCATACAATTTTCATTATAAATATTATAATTTTTATATAACTAAATTCAATCTCGTTGGAAAGGTACATGTATTGTGAGGCCAAATAGTCTCACTTATTTTAAGACTTTTTTTTTTTTTTTTTTTTTTTAAAAGAGTTACTACTATGTTACAATCACAGTTACATTTAAACCTCAAGGCACGTGTAAATTCACTAATGGTGTTGGAAAGTAAATAAAATGCCTGTATTTATGACCCCCGGCTTCTATCACCACCACTGTAAAGAAATCTGTATAATAAACTTCCACATCAAACCACTTTGAATGTCTCCGTGTGCGTCTCAACAACTGCAATGTGGATTAGATTAGACTGCAATAGATTTTTGGAATCTATTGAAACTCTACTGGAAACAGCCTTTGAGCTTCTCTGGACTCTCTAAAGTTCTTCACCGTGTTTGTGCTGATGAGGTATAAGCTATACTAGCCCTTTCTTCTGGTTTACACAGTATTCACAATTGCATTGTATGTATAAAATAAACAGCATCTATGTTCATTTCAACAGCATACCTTGGCTGATGTGTGGGTTCAGAAGACCTCCGAGATGAACACCAGTCAGCAGTATCACTGCCGCACGTTCCTGGGCCACCTGCTCAACATTGGAGATTTGGTGCTGGGGTATGTGTAATTTGTCTAATGAACATTTCTATATCTGTGGGTTTCACTTCCAGTGCTGGGGAACCCTGTGCTGCACTCTTCAGTGTTGGGGTAGCACACCACACTGCTCCTAGCTTTGTTCTTGGTCCAGTACTTTGTTACTCTAGCTTGGCTTGTCACTGTGAATTATATTAGTAATCCAGGATTCACGTTGTTTTTGATGGACTTAATAAGATCTAGGACCACCTTTCACTGGTTTAGGTCTTGCACAGTTGTTTCCCTCCTAAACTAAAATGCTCAGAAATATCTTCTGAAAAACAAAAAACTTTGTACTCGTGGCTGTTCTGACTGGACATTAAATAAACGAAAGGTGGTTCCTGACAAACTGAAAGGCTTTTTGATATGTTTGAGGCCCAGATATTTTTTCTGTAGAGCGTTAACTAGACCATTGGTTTTTTTTTAACATGTCTTTTTCTGTTTTTGTTTTCAAGCTATGACTTCGCCAACGCTAACATCAATGACGAGTTCCTCAACAAGATAAATCCACACCATGTTCCCGATGTGGTAAGAGCAGCTTCTAATCCAATTCATGCTCCACATAATGCAATTATTGCTTGCTTATTTGAAGCCTAAACTCTGCTGCCCCCTGTTGATAAAAACAGTGTTGTGTATCCATGATGAAACAGGTTGGATTTCTCTGGCTATCTCATTTAAAACCAAAAAGACATTCTTTAGGCACGCAAATGTGAAACAGAACACATTCAAACAGGGGCGTAAAATATAGTCAGGAAACAAGAGGAAAAATGAAACTAGTACAAGATGTGAAGCTCAGAAACAGATTTATTAGCGGTGATCAGAGAAGAACACATTGCTACTCAAATAGAAACTGACACCACACTGGAAGCAATTTAATAAAATGCTTTGTTTGCAAAACATGGTCACAGAGGGTTCTTTTAAGAAAGGCCAAGTAAGTCAGCCACTACTATTACCATACGCCACTGTTATCATTATACACCACTGTTATCATCATACGCCACTGTTATCATCATACGCCACTGTTATCATCATACACCACTGTTATCATATGACACTATTTTGTTTCATGTTGTTTTGTTATTCTGCGTCTGGGGCTGTTTGGACAGAGCAGTGATTATAAAGTAAATTCTTTCTGGATTCAGGTTCTGATTAAGAAGAGCTACGACAGGACAAAGAGGATTAATCGCAGGAACTGGAAGCTGAAGGAACTGGACAGAGACAGAGAGGGCATGGACTCCGACGACGAGGGGTAAGGAAGCGTCAGTGAGCCAGATGCAGGTCATGAGAAAAGTTGTCAGTAGCCAGATTTCCATCCAGATGTATTAATTTCAAGAAAATTACAGACAAATATAATTCATTCCACATTTCTTTCAGAGAATATGACTATTTATGACACTTCAGAGAAATATAGGAGTTTACACAGAAGGCTTAAAGGTGGATCAGTCTTGTTGTTTATATAAACACAGTGGCATTTGGCCTTTTACTTTCTGATGTTGTATCAAAATCATTAATATGGGATTTTCCCTGTTGTTAAAATTAGAGATGGAACGATCAGCGTTTTTGAGGCTGATTCTGATCGCTGATCACCTTTCAGCGCGATTGGCCGATAGCCGATACTGATCGACGGCGGGGCTAGTAGACACGGCAGAGCTACATGTAGTTATTAGCGCATGCAACTCATGAAACATGGTCGAAACTGGTTTATTACCATTTTTAACAAGCTCATGTGAAACAGCATAATATTTTAAACAAAATTAACAGTAAATAAACAAAGTAAATCAGACAAATATCACTAAAACTGCAATCATTACATTTAGATCTTTAATTTAAAACAAAAAAAGCTAATTAAGTAAATGCAGTTAAAATTGCATTCATTAAATGCAGACTTTGTTATTTTAAACAACAATCTGTAATCATTAAATGTAGATCTTGAATTGCTGCTGCTGTTCTGTTCATACCAGTCAGATCTGGTCTGCACTGGGTTATTTGTTTTGTGCTAGCTGCGCGTGCTAGCTCTGCTGTTTGTTGATACTCACTGTATTCAGCCGCGTGCAGTGCTGTATCAGATTAGTAGAGTTTAATGTCTTTGTCTTGGTTCCCCAACGAGACACACTGATTTTACACATTTTAAAAACGTTCTGGATGAGTCTGCTTCACATACGGTCCAACACTGCCAGACGGACGACATGCTTTCTATCAGGTCATGCTTTTCTCGCGAGGCCGCTGCTTTAGTCTGTCTGTTGAAAATGAAACTGTATGTATTTCCACCTAGAGGTTCAGAGGGGAACTGCAGGGAGCTGCCTGGAGGGGGTTTCAAGGAGGGCTCCTCTTCCTGGATGAAACGCTAGCTGTAAATACAGAAATTAGGCTCATTCATTTAACGTCATCGATCTGCTCTTGCGATCGGCCAAATTGGAGAAATATCGGCCGATTACCGATCTCATATTTCGATCCTTCCATCTCTAGTTAAAATTACAGAATATATTGGTACCTGCAGCTTGCTGTTATGTTTATTTCCCTTAATAGAGCAAAAACAGATGAGCTTTGTCAGAAATTCGGCCTTTAGGAATCAGAAGTCAGGAGACCTTCAGCGTAGACTTGAGTTTATTGACACACACATTATATGTGGGTATCGCTCAGCCCATCACAACCAGTCTGTTAGCAGTCGGGAGGTAGTCTTAATCACATGCATGCAGAAGCACATACACGGGCACAGCTTTTGAATTCCAGTCTCTTGAAGTTCAGTCTAGTCCATCTCACACTCAGTCTAAGTCCCAGTTTAAGTAGGAGGTCAAATGGGAGGGGGGAGTTTGGGGTGTCAACATTAAAGAGGGTTGGTATGTTGCCACCTTGGGGAAGTAATTGGTGTCAGGCAGGAGATGGTCATTTAAATACAAACAAAGAATGGGAGATGATCAACTCTCTGAAGAGAGAGGGTATGCAATGGTAATAGCAAAAAGTCCATTTGGTAAGTCCACCAATACAAGGTTACACGAAGTACATATGTTAATAATTACTTCTCTCAGTTTTTACTCCATTTCTTCACACAAACATAACAAACCAAAATTATCATATTTCCTTATTTATCAAACAAGCATGAATGTGAATTTTGGTCATCATATGTGTTGGGTGTATATATTTTCCCCCTTTGATAGGGCAGAGTACATAAAGTACAGGAAACCTAGCTACTGTCACCTTAATGAAGCTTCAAGTGTTTGTTGCTCAACTTTACATTGGACGCAGTTCCAGCTAGTTAGATTGGTAGCTACAGAATATGTCCTTGTTATGGGCTGTGCAATGTTTTTTGAAATACATTCTGCCGTGTGATCTATTTTAGGCAATATCAAGACTTCTTGGAGGATCTTGAAGAGGATGAGGCCTTGAGAAAGAACATCAACATCTTCAGAGGTGAGAAGGCCAGCTACTGCTAAAACAATAAGCCTGTGGAAGCCTTGCAGTACAGTGAATAGAAGGGAGTGTAGGGACAGTGCAGAGATGTCTTTATATGTTTTTGAACTTTTTATGGAGTTCTAGCTTCGGATATTGTTGCAAAATATCTAAACATAATTCTGTAACTACCTGAGTGTTTAAGGTAACCATTTCTTACTAAAAGTGTTCCAACATTTTAGTTTTGGGGTCTACTAGAATAGATTTACATACAAACATTATTCTCACACTACATCTGTGTTCACACTCTAAGCCCTACCACATGATGAGTCCTGGCTGTTCTGAGTGATTAGCTTACCCACTCTGTTCTGACTGGTCATCCTTCAGAGCACTTCCAAGCCTCCAGTAGTGGCTCTGTGTAGCGTGATGTTGTGTCAAGCTTGCCGATAGGTGGGCAGTAAGCACTGTGTTATGAGATGAGGTTGTGGTGGAGGTCTTATATAAATGTTTGAGTTGTTTATTCGGTAGAGAAATGTACACTGATATCTTCAACAAAGGAAAAAGGCTGAAATTCTAACAAAACGTTTCAGGCAGCTGAGAGAAGTTGTTTCTGGTGTTTACTGAAAGTTTTATGAATTTGTTGAACAACTGGGTCTCCCTTCAATACAAAAATCTATTTTAGACCCTATTGACATTTACACTAGTGACAGATGCTTATCATGTCACCGTGCGTTTCCAGATGCTTCCAAGATTCCTGTGGAGAGTGAGACGGACGAAGAGGGTGCTCCACGGATCTCTCTGGCGGAGATGCTGGAGGACTTGAGTCTCAATGATGCCACCGGAGGAGAGGGAGCAGACATGATGACGGATTAGAGATACCAAACGCAAACGCTGAAAGAAACAGCATGCTGCCTTCACAAGCTCCATCTTTCAGAATAGCTTGGTTGTTGAGTCATCAGTGGGTTTAAATGGTCAATACCAACCTGAGGGGAACCTGCTCTGCAGATTTGGGTTTTTTTCACCACTCAAACCTACTGGTCTTTATAATTCAGCACATCAGAAGATTATTAAATACCAGGTGAGTTGAATCAGGTGTTAGCAGATAAACTTCAGATAAAAAGCATTTCAGAAGATACTCTACAGAACAGTATGTCGGTCTAAACATGTTTCTGCCACTTTACAAAAATCTTAAATAATCTAATACTATTAAGATATTATCTGAGCTGCTAGTTTGTTCTGGCGAAGGACTGATTAAAGTGCTAAGAGTGCTGGGTGTGAACTGCAGTGATGTTAAGTGCTTCAACTTAAATTAAAAAAATCCTCACTAATTTAGCTTGTATGTGTTTTTGTTTGATCATGGCAGCAATCTGAGGCTGTACTTAGTGGTGAAGGTGGGTCCGTGCCCGTTCTTAAAGCTACACTATAAAATATCCTTTGTTTAAATGTAAAGAAATTGATACTCAATAAAAATAATAATCTAACTTGGATTTTGACCACATATTACCAGCATGCACAAGCTAAAAAAGATGGTCTGCTTCCGTGTTTAGGTCTCAGATAATCTCAAAATCAACTTTATTCTGGTGAAGATAAGATGATATGCCTTTCCCCAAGTTTTGACTGAGTTCTCTTTGATTTTTTTATTTAAGCATCAGCTTCAAAAAGTAAACCATTCCACACAAGATGTCTAATAATCCCCAAAAGTACAACAGATATGCTGAAAGGAGCAACTTGTAAGATGATGCGACCTGTCAAATTCATACTGTATACAATAGGGGGCAGCATATCCCAAGAAAAAGCACAGTCCCTAATTAATTAGTGATAAAACTAATAAAAACTACCTCAAATGTTAGTGTTTCTGAGATATATAAAATCAGACTTGAATCCAATTGAGCATCTGTGGGGAGGTGCTCGCTCTATGGAGTCAGCACTGCAGTCAGCATGGCTCCAGATACCTGTGACAACCTACCAGGACCTCATTGGGTCTCCCAGCCCGTCTACCTATATATTTACTACGGTTGTCTGAATGCCTTTGGACATACAGTGGTATATATATATATATATATATATATATATATATATATATATATATCACTGTATGTCCAAAGGCATTCAGACAACTGTAGTAAATAGTGAGTTCAGTTAATTTCAACTGCAGGTTTAACATACAGGGAATGTTTAATGAAGAGAATCACTGAGGGAATGGTAAGTAGAAATATAATAAAGGAAATCTTTGATAACCACTTCGTTTACAGCACTCGATCTTACTCCAGGGCCTCAAATGGTCATTAGTAAACTTTAAAAAACATTAATGGACGTTAATAAACACATTTCTGTTATGTCAATTGTGTGTGTGTGTGTGTGTATGGACCAACTATTGTCACTGCTGACACTGACCTAAAATTAAACATTAAACATTTTGTGATCGAAGGTCAGGACTTTTTTTTTTTTTTTAATATGTATATGTATAATATGTGTGTATATTATTTTCTCGTAACAAAGTCCTCGTCTCCACCTCGTCCGGTCAGTTTTTTTACTTACTGCCCTTCACCCAGATTTCAAACGCCCGAATGACATGCATGAAAACAACCCCTTACTTAAATAACCACAATATCAGTATCATCTCAGTATCAGTTCATCATCATCATCAGCCTGAGCTTCAGAACATGTTTAGATTCTCCTGAACATGAAACTGGCACAGAGGGCCATTCAGTAGTAGAGATGAATTGGCACTGCCAACCAAAGAAGCACAGAGTATTGATCTACACCGTGAGTTAACCTAACAAAACTCACGTATCAACAGCCTCTGCTTCCCACTTGAGTTCCAGTACAGCAACTGACAGACATGCAAATACAGGATTCCTCTGCGCAGTGATTTAATTACGAAAACACTGAGGAGAGCTTATGTCTTTGGAGACCCCTTTATTTATTACCCAAACCCACCAGTGAACCTTCACGAGTTCATATGCAATGTTAGTGATGATAAAATAGCAAGCAAACCAGTGTCCTCCATTAAACAAGTGAAATTACAATAAAAAACAAGACTATCATACATAGGAGCTAGTTTTGAAGACTGTACTCTGCTGGAGTGATACAGAAGACAAACACATCCACCGAGCAGGACTCAGACTGGCGGTTCTGGTTCCTCCCATGTAACTGTATTCATTTTGGTTAGCTGAGCGGAAGTTCTAACACAAAGGCGGAAGAAACCCACGCTTGAAAGTGGGTGTGGCCAAATACAGTGATTTAGATACAATACAGAAACTATTACTGTCTTATAAATAATAAATCTCATTACAGGAATAACTGACGATGAAGCCACTAATTTAAGACAAAATATATGAATGTAGGATCAGAATTATAGAGGAATAATACATAAAAGACGTTAAAGACATTCCAAAAATAATTATAAATATCTCCACAATGGCAACTTTACAGAGAAGGACAAAGACTTTACCTTTAATGTAAGTCAGTGGAACCAGATTGTTTCTTAAGCTATTTCGGAGCATTTAAATCGGTCCATTCATCATAAATTTTGATTTAAATATAATGTAACCAGCAGCTCATGTGTTCAAATGATTAGGAAAAAGTTGTGCTATTGTCACAACAACTGTCTCATAATTATTACTCAGTATCTCATAAATATGACTTAGCATTTCAATTCTTACCTAATATCTCACAATTATGTCTCAGTATCTCATGATTATGACTTAGGATCTCAATTATTACTTTATATATCAAGATCATGACTCAGTATCATACAATTACGACTGAGTATATCATTATGAGTTTGCATTTAAATTATTTCAGAATATCGTACGATCACGACTTAGTATATCACATATACTTGGTATATCAAGACTATGGCTTAGTATCTCATAATAATGAATTAGCTTCCCGTAATTATAACTAAGCATATCATAATTGTTATCTTATAATGATGAAACTCCAAATGATATTTTTTTTATAATCTCATGAATATGAATTGTTTTCTCATAATTATGAGACACTAAGGCTATGTTCAGACTGGAAGCAAATTTGAATTTTCCTTTTAAATGACTGGCCATACTGTTATTTGCAAGTGATCAGAATTTGTGTTCCGACATCATCAAACTATTTGCATGGGTTACTTTAGTAACAAAGTCAGTGTAAGTATGCTGAAATTCCAGCACTTCCATCACTGTGGATTTGACATTGTAGATTGTTGTCCTGTTGCAAACCACTAATTGGAATCACATTTTAAACTATTTTCAAATATGGTTTGTATCCAACTAACTTGTATCTTTTTGTCCAGACTATTAGAAATCAGTCTATATATTATCTGGATATGCCAAAAATCAGATTTGGGCAGGCAGTCTGATCCAGGCCCAAGCCAATTTTATGAGACAACAAATCAGAATTTTGACTTGTTACTGCAAACGCTCAAAAACTGTACAGAGAATGGCATATTTGAGCAAAAATGTGATTCTTTTTATTTTTCTGCAGTGTTGATTTCTGTTTTCACATGAACGTGTGCACCATCCAGGTGTATGTAGAAGTTTGAACAACCTTTTTGCAAATTTCTAACTTTCCTACAGATAACACACATCACTTTTTTAAATGCACAATTATTGTTTATTTGCCAAATTTAACTGGACACTTTTTTCTAGATGTTAATTCCAAACATTCATTTGAGCAGGTCTGTTCAAACGTTTGCATATTACTGTCTAGTAGGGGTGTGCCATATCGTATCATACACAATAATATCGCCAACATTGTTTAATATGGTGAATGATATATCCTGAAATACTGGCCATATGACCCATCACTAATAATCACATCAGGGTACCACTTTTAACTTTTTTTTAGAAAAAGAAAAATTCACACTTTTCTCATTTCCCATTATATATCTACTAGAGGCAGAGTTTATTTGTCCAGTATCATTCATTTTACTTCAGTCCTGGATATATGGAGATATTTGGAGTGCATTATTTAGTATCATGACATTCTGGATCATTGACTTCTGTTACAATCTGAAAAAAAAATCTTGTATTTTTTAATATCTCAGTTAGGGGTGTGCCATATCATATTGTATGCAATAATCCTTTTTTTTTGGTTGCAGTAGTGTATTCCTGAAATATTTTTTAATTCAATGTTTTGTCATATCGCCAAGAGTACCGTTATTGCAAAAATACCATAAAATATCGTGATATTATTGTAGGGCCATATCGCCCACCCCTACTGCCTATTTACAAAAATGTTTACTGTCAAAGTAATGACACACTCAGCCATAATGAAACTGTAACACTGTAACACCTTCAGAATGTGCTGTTATGTTACGGTACGCATGATGTTCCTGAAAAAGACGCTGTTTAGAAGGCAGCATACTTTTCTCCGACATATGTTTTAGCAACAATGTTAGTGCCCTTACATGCATGGAAGTTATACAATACTGCCCCCACCCCATTAACATGACAGTCCCTGGCTTATGAACTAGTATAAAGATGGTCCTCTTTGTCTTTGGCCTGAAACACATAATATCTATTATTTCCATAAATAATCTGCAACTCTTAACACAATACACATTTACACTCATCAATCCAGGAACCAGCAGCCTTTCTGAACATTGCTGATATATGACTACAAAGGAACAAAACCCATAAATCTATGTGAAGAGCAGAGAGAATAGATGAAGTGATCTATAAATAAATAAAGCTATATAACTAATTAATGTTGCTAAGTTTTGGTGGCTTCTGGGGAGAAAACATGCATGGTAATGATATTACTTGCCAATATAAACAAACATGGTCATGTTGATCATTTATCAGAGAAATACTGTCTTGTGTACGTTTGTTTATTGTTTCGGACAATAATATAAATTTATGCATAGCTATTATCAGCTGAAAAGTTTTTCAGGATGAATTAAAGTGTTTCAACTTCAGTTATAAAGAACCCCGTGAGGGCTACAGAGCATTTTCCCTGATAACGTAATGTAATAACTATATAATTACCTACCTTATTATAATAACTACTAATATCCAGTATTTCTCAGGGGCTGTCTTGTTGGAAAACAATGGCAAACTGCTACATTCCAAAGTATTAGTTGCCAGACTAATTATCTACATAACAATCAATATCCATCCATCCATCCAGCCCCTTAATCCCGCTAGTCAGGGTCATGGCGGGGCTGAAACCAATCCTATGGACAGTTCGCCAGTCCATCGCATGGCCAACACTCACCCACACACTCACACCTACGGGCAATTTAGAGTGACCAATCAACCTAACATACATGTCTTTGGACATGTGGGAGGAAACCAGAGTACACTCTACAAAGAACAGCCTGGACCGGGAATCCAACCCGGATCGTCTTGCTGTGAGGCGACAGTGCTGACCACTACACCACCATACTAACCACTACACCACCATACTAACCACTACACCACCATACTAACCACTACACCACCATGCCACCATATGAAGTGGAATTTGTGTATGTGTATATAGTTAACTAGTTCTGTTTGTATCGTCTATAATTAACTGCTAATTATAACTGCAGTCTTCCTTATTTTATTCTGATATTAAGTTGGGGCAGCCCTGGCAGCCCAGGTTGGGGTATGTTTTGTTGATTTTCTAAGGGAAAAGAAATGAACCAACTCTCTACCAATTCTCTACACAATTACTATTTGGTTGCGGAATATAAGATAAAAGTGGCCCGTGCAAAAGTATCAATAGCACTGAACGTCACATATCGAGACCCTCTGCTTCCCGCTTGGCACATTTATGCTTCTTCACAGTATTTGAATGCCTGAAGCTCCGCCCACAGTCTGAGCAGAAATAGGGCTTCTCCCCCGTGTGAATCCGCTGGTGTCTCTTCAGGTTACCCCCATTGCTAAAGCACGCTCCGCACTCGGAGCAGAAGTACGGTTTCTCCCCCGTGTGGGTGCGCTGATGCGTTTTGAGGTTGCACTTGTCGCTGAACCAGTTCCCGCAGTACGAGCAGTAGTACGGTTTCTCTCCCGTGTGGATGCGCTGATGGATGATGAGAGTGCGCCGGTCGATGAAGCTCTTCCCGCACTCGGAGCAGTCGAAGGGCTTCTCTCCCGTGTGGATGCGCAGGTGCATTTGGAGCTGGCACAGAACAGTGAAACCCTTCCCGCACTCGGAGCAGCGGTACGGTTTCTCTCCAGTGTGAATGCGCTGGTGTCGCCGGAGGTGGTTCTGTAGTTTGAAACTCTTGCCGCACTCAGGGCACTTGAACGGTTTCTCCAGCGTGTGAATGCGCTGGTGTCCTTGTAGATCAGTTTGCTGGGTAAAACTCCTGCCGCACACCAAGCAGTAGTACGGCCTCTCTCTGGTGTGAACGCGCTGGTGTAGTTTGAGGCTGCCGGACCTTGAGAAGGTCTTTCCACACTCGGAGCAGCAGGCAACTGTCTCCGCGTCTGCGTGGTACTGCTGTCGCCCGAGAGATGCATTAGCATGGAGAGCATCTGTGGAAGATTTCTGGGCACAAGGTTCCATAGTCTCACTTTTAATGTCTTCGGTTTTGAGCAGGTCGATGTACTCCTCTCGGTGACCGCTCATGATTGTCTTTATGGAGGGAGGAAAGTTACAACAGGGCGTCATTTGGTCTGCCACTTTACCAGGACAGTATTAAACCTCTAAGCCGTCGTACAGACATTAATATTGTGTAGACCAAGATTCACGTGTTCATTTATCTTTAGGGATAGCACTGCAGGTCATTCAGCTTCTATGTAGAGTCTGGCTGACCCCACTGAAATACCTGTAATGAAAGAAAACCAGAGAGTTGATAAAAGATGCATCTTACCAGTAAAGGACATCAGATGACTGTATATTTATGAAACAAACAGGGCTGCTGTGGAGCCCTGTGGCCCTATTGGCCTGTCCAGTGTGTTTTTGGCCTTCCACCCAATGAGCACTAGGATATGACCAGAAGGATAAGCAGTTCAGATGAAGAATTAAATAATGAAATGTTGTGGAAAAGGCCTCACAACTCTTTGCAGCTCTTAAGAAAAGTACGACTTTGGTTTACTACCACCGCGTCATCACAACCAGCCATTTAAATATATAATACCATTCATCACTCATCCCAAAATACAGACCATAACCAACAAACGTGCTCATTATTGGGTGCGTTGGGCGATAAAAACCACAAGACTCCATTGTGATAGCCAAAGGGCTTCTGAGACCATACCCCTGCTTTAGGTTCCCACCCAGGACGCCCCAGCCAGCATTTATTTCCAAGAAGATGCATACGATCAGAGCAGAATTGTCGAACATCATTATTTCCCTAATAAAACTATTTTTTTACTAGACGCTTAAAAAAGATTTGGGACAAAACTGATATGATAATGAGACGACACTCACCCGTGTTCCCCTGTGGAGCCGTTCCCGTGACCCGTGGACAGTCGTTCATTCTCTGCTCTACAGTCCATCAAATCGAAGGTCATCTCGTCTGTCTCTATAACGACAGGAATACAGCGGACGTATTTGATTGTGAATGCCTCTCTGACGTGCAGAGTTGCTGTTTAATCTGAAAACTATAGGAAGATCCAAAACACCACATACTATTAACATAGCTGTGGCTTACCTAGATTACCATATACACCGAAAAACAAACAAAAAAATTACTTTACAGGAAAGAACAAAAACCGTCTTTACTTCCAATGTAAGTCAATGAAACCGATTATTTTCCAAGCTATTTTGAAGTATTTCTGTTGGTCTGTCATCATAAAATTGTCACACAATGTATAACAAGAATGAAGTTTTTCTTTGGACAGCCACAATACATTACATTTGGTTCATAGATATGTTTGGTGGTTGTGTTTAAGTGTTAAAAACTGTGAAAACTTGTCTGTTCTGGTTATGTCAGCATATAATGTAATTTCAGTGCAGTTTAATTGATGATCCCACCATATATACACATTTTTAAAACTATTTTCACTTTTGGTTATGCTAATAATAATAATAAAAAAAATAATAATAATAATACAAATACATTCAAGCATTCCCCCATCGAGCTGCACTCAATACCCAATAATGGAAACAGAATTTTAAAGAATTTGCCAAATTTATTCTACATTTCTGTAGATCATCTGTGAGAGTTTCTACACCTTGATTGGAGTCTACCTGTGGTAAATTCAGTTCATGGGACATAATGACACACCTGGCTATAAAGTCTATAACAATGCATTGCAGAGCAAAAACCAAGCAATAAGAAGTCAAGGACTGTCCATAGAGCTCAGAGACAGGATTGTTTGGAGTCGTAGATCTGGAGAAGGCTACAAAAACAGTGGTCACCATAATTCTGCATTATGGCAGCTTTGTGAATGTCCTTGAGTGGCCCAGCCAGAGACATGAGAATGGCTGTCTTCCCGACAGAGCTTGAGAGGATCTGAAGAGAAAAATGGCTGAAAATCCCCAAACCCAGGTGTACAAATACCCAAGAAGACTGGAGGCTGTAATCGCTGCCAAAAGTGCTTCAGCTTAGTAAAAGGGTTTGAATGTCAATGCTATATTTTAGTTAGTCACAGAATCACAGTGGATCATGGGTAATGGGCTATATGTACACTCTCTCCCACATTCCAAATCTTCCAGCTTTTTCACCTCTGGCGCTCGTATACAACAGCATTTTTCAAGACCTACCAAGACCAAAACCAAGAGAACTTGTGTTCTTGGGAAGAACATTCTTGATGAGTTACCTTGCAGGAATCAACTTCCAAGAACATGAGGATAGAGAACATATGCACAGGAGTTTGAGATGTGCTGTGTATTTGCTATTTCACCCACGTTAAAGTCAGCATATCATCAATGGAATACAACAATGCTTTCGTACAATACGGATGATGAAAATAAATGTGATATGCATATTAACGCACTTCTTTCTTGATTAGAATAAAGAATAAAGTTCATCAGCCATGACCATGTTGGTGGCAGTAGCGTTTAAACGTTCCTGACCCAACGGGGGGTCAAACTGAATAAAAGCCTGGATTTTGAATAAATTAATAGAAATGCTGAGTACGAGCAAATGAAATTGAGAAGGAGAAGGTGCTACAGCGGTCATGATGAAGATAAATGAAAAACCTGGTACAATGCCACTTATCTTCGGCTGGAGCTCTCTGTTGCGATATAAGCTGAAGCATAAACACAGCCTTTAAAATGTTTAAAAAATTAGGGTCACAACCCAAAAAATATTGGAGAATAATCTGAATAACATCAATCAACACAATTACTTTTTTATTAAAATATTAAAAATAACATGTTTATTGAATATGATTCTTTTTCAACTCCTTCTCAGTGTTTCTCCAAAGTCAGCCTCCCAGTGCCCGTCCTCAGTGTGATTCAAACACTGAACCTGACAAAAATAAATTGAATAAATACACCAGACAATACACATATACAACATAAATACACAAGATAATCAACACTATACAGAATAATACACAAACAGGAAGCAGCATTTAGTCCAGGAGTATGTTGGGAGGCATCAGTGTGTTCAGTATCTAACTGCCTCATGGAAGAAGCTGTTGAAGAGTCTGGTGGTGGAACAGATGCTCTGGTACCTTCTGCCAGATTCTGCCAGAAAACAGGGGTGAGATGGGTCATCCACGATGCTGGCATCCTAGGAGGTGTCAACTGTGGGTAAAGACCCCCTAGTGATGTGTCGTTACAACCCACTGGGTGTGATCTAAGATGGTGCAGTTCCCATACCAGATTTGGGACAGCTTGTCAGGACACTTTCTACTACCCACTGTAAAATGTAGTGAGGATGAAGGAGGAAAGGTTTGCTCTCTTCATCCTACACAAGAAGTAAAGTCGCTGCTGGGCTTTCTTGGCTAGGCAGGTGGTGCTGAGGGTCCAAGGAACCTGGAGCTTTTGACTTTCTCCACAGATAAAAGGCGTGTAGTGGAGATGGATCTCCACCTTGAGGCCTCCTGAGGTCAACAATCATCTCTTTCATCTTATTAACACTGAGAGCTAGACTGTTGTCTCTGCACCACTGTTGCCTATAAACCGCTCTACCTCCTCCCTGTAAGCTGACTCGTTATCATTGCTGATAAGACTCATCACTGCAGTACTATCAACAACCTGAGGATGTGATTTGAGCTCTGCTTTCCAGCACCATCATTTATACAATTAAGATGTTACCATTTAAAACTTGAAGCTTAACACATTTTATATACTGCCTCTAATCTGAGCCTGGACGTACTACCTTATAAAAAAGTCTCAGTCTGAGCCAGTAAAACAAGCTGGAGGATCTTCTCACTGAGAGACGTGTTTTCATTGAGAGCTAAGTCAACAACTACAGAGCCGAATTGTAGTCAGGGCTCACGTTTGTGCTCAGTGTGTTGTCCTCTGCCAGCCATGTTCTCCTCTCCCAAAGCCTGATCTTGAAAGTGGAATGGAGAAACTGTTCCACCTGGTTTCTGTATCGGTGTTTAAATTAAGTAGGCCTATTTTATTGTACTTACTGGAGGCCTGACACAAAGGCAAACAACAATGTTCATCTGTAGCGCCATCAGTTTTTAATTAAAAAGACATTATCGCCACCTGACAAAAGGTAGGCTGCATTTCTGGGCTGCTACATCACAGAAGGCTGTTCCAAGATGAAGGGCGTTCGTATACAGCCTAGAAATGCAACAAACCTTTTATGAGACAGAGATAATGTCTTTAAAAAATGTATTTCAAAAAACTGATGGCTCTACAGATGAACATAGCTGTGTGTTTTTGTGTCAGGCCCTCGGTTACACTCAATTCTCTGCACAGATACAACGCAAAGCAGAAAAACAAAGCAGAGTTTCGGGAGTTTGTTTTAAAATGTGTCTGTATGTTGTATTTTAATCAGAAGTACTTCATGCTACATACACTTGTTGGCAAACTAATTAGCTGCAAAAACAAATGCTAACCAAGCTAGGGCACATTTAGCATTTTATTTTTAATTTGAGTTAACGTTTGGTTTAGGTTTGAGTGTTTAAAATACACATCCAGACCTTTCTGTTGATGTCATGACACAGCTTAGTTAGACTATCCCATTCGAAAGACTTGGGTTACTGAGTAGGAGTCCTTCAGGACAGTCGCACCAAAGAACTGTCCTATCGAGGACCCATCCTACTAAGGACCCGTCCTCCTGAGGACCTGTCCTACATTGGCTGCAGCCTCGGCTTTGAAACGCTGCTACAGTATGGATGGCGGAAGTCATATAGTCGGAGATCTTACTGGACATACAGTAGCACCACCACTAAGAAGATATTATTTTGATACTTGTGGTGGCACTTTACCACTTTTTTGCCTGAATTCATCCACAGACGGCGTTAAGCGGTGTCTTGGAGAAGACGAAGCATGAGGTATTTACCTTCTACCTCAGAAGAAATGAAAGTGTTGCTAACCTCTATAGCAACAGGACAGTAGAAGTAACTACATACACCCTGCGTCCCTCTTTCTGCCATTTTTCAACCAGAAATTCAAAATCACAGGATAGTGCAGTGCGCTACAGTTGCATACTTCAAAATGTTTCCCAATTCAGTGGGAATTTCGTACACTGTTGGATGAAAACTGCGTATTTGGACAGCTGTTCCTGCCTACTGCTTTTGCGTACTGTGTAGTGTGGAAGTCTGTGATTTTGGACGCAGCCACTGTGTTTCTGGAACAGTAAAACACATGAATCTGTTCTAGCAGACCCCAAAACTAACATTGAAAATGAGTATAACAGGCCTTTAAACCCACTGTGGAACATTCATGAGCACTCATGCAGTTAGCTTGTCGCTAACAAAATACGGAAAGACCATGTACTATTACCAAAATAATCATAAAGTTACCTCAACAACGCTGCATATTAGCAGTCTACACAGTTTATTTAGTCTGCCTGCAGTCGTTGCTGATTTTTAAAAATCTGTTAACGTCATGTTCACAGCAGTTCAGTCAAATGTAGTTTATATTATTCTAGTACTGTCATGGTGCCTCTGTGAGCGCGATTAACGCCGGCGCTGGCTGAACAGACTAATGAGATGGCGTTCTGTGCGCAGATTGATGAATATTAATGAGCTTGGATTAATATTAATGAGCTTTCCCCATTCGGTTCACAACACATCCACCGAGCAGGACACAGACAGGGCGGTGCTGGTTTACACGTTCTGCGTCATTTCCGTGCAAAAAGCGAACATGTTTACAAGCAGCTCTGAATAAACACGACGTGTAGCATGTTTAGAAGAACTGAACGGATCTCTACCTTCAGCAGAGCAGCTCCTGTTTCTCCTCCAGCAGCGCTGACTGAGCGCAGAGGCGGGGCCTACTGATCACACCACGGTCTTCTACAGAGCCCTGCGTCACCCAGGCGTCACCGTACAAGCCCCGCCCCCTTTAAAGAGCCCAACTCCCTCCTATTAGACACAATACAGAAACTGTTACAGCCTTATAAATAATAAATCTGATGAAGCCACTAATTTAAGAAAATATATATTATATTAATAGCCAGCCATTTAGCAAGTCATAATAATGAGAACGTTTTTAGGAATTCTGGCATATTCTTTCATGGTTTTAATATAACATCTCATTATCCATAATCCATATGACTTGCTATATCATAATATATATCTTATAATAATGAGATGTCAAACTTCTTCTCATTTAAGTAGCACTGTCAGTGTTCTTTTTTCCAAAATTTGCCAAGTTAGTGATATCAATTATTTATTATATTCATCAATATAAATCTTGTCTATCTTACAAAAACTCAAAAAAGGCAGATGTTGATACTAGTTTGACTGAATGAGAGGCTGGGATTAGGATTAGGTCAGAATTCGTCTGTGAGTCATCCATAAATAAAGGCAGTTTTAGTAATAATCGCAAATGTGCCAAACAAACTAATAAATAAATAAAAACAAAATGTCTAGGTACAAAGATTTGATGGTACATATACAATTGAAACGTTCTGAAAGCTAATAATAATGGCAGGTGAAAGTCAAAAATCAGGTTAACTAATGAGGCGCCACTGGAAACTGGCAAGAAGAAAACCAGAGACAAACTAACACAACAAGCAGTCAATGCTGGTAATAACGAGTGAGTCACTTGACTTTTCGCTGCAGTGTGTATGGAGTTTGGTATAAAATGATAAAACTGCTGTCATTAATGCTGATTGGACATGAGAAAACACACAGCAAGTTAAATCTCAGATATTAATGAGTTGTACACTTCTATTAGGGTATGTAGAATTATCCTTGGCATTCACAGACTAATGTCAGTAAAGACATACAGCACTTTGAGTTATTTTACAGTATACAGGCATGTACCAATCGGCTTCACACAAATTACATACTTTTCTACAAACGGCTGCCTCTCAGTGACCACATTTTATGGGAGCAAGAGCGGTACGTTCTCAAATAATATGCATTTGTTATGTTTCTAAAGCCTATAATTGATATGTTTTAGGTATAAAACTGTTGTAGCTCGTTCTCAAAGCACTTTTTATTGATATGCACAAATGTTTAACAACCTAACAGCATACTTTTTTTTAAATGTCCTTCGTAGTGGACATTGGGACTTACTAAATCTGTTTTTTTATTAAATTTATGGTGTCACAGGTGACAGGACTTTGATTGAGGCGGAGATAATTTTGCACCATGTAAGTTCTGTAAACATGTGTTCATTAGTAAGTTCATTACTAATTAATTTTTAATTGATTACTAATTTAATTTGTTCCTAATTTATTAGAAAATGTTACATAATTGTATATTTAAAAATAGAACATTAAAATGAAATGGACCATAAGAGAAGTTGGGTACTACCTGTGGAAAGTGTGAAACTTTGGCTCAAGGTTTGGAGTGATTAACACATTTTTGTCGTTTTTAAGTTTTCTACATTATTTGAACATACCATTGAGGGTTTACACTGTGTGACAATTTCATAATGAATAGACCAATAGTAGTGCTCCACAACGGCTTGGAGAAAATTGTGGTTCCATTGACTTACATTAAGAGGAAAATACACAATCTTCATTTAGTGATGTAAGAAAGGAAGTAGCTCTCTAGTTCTAGTAATGAAAACCTATATTATCTAAAAGAAACTAAAAGAAAAATATCTTTACCCTCAAACACTGTTGTTAATCCTTCAGAAACAATTCCCGTATTTGTAAAAGAGGACAGTAAAACAGGCTGATCCCAAAATCCTATCCTGACAACGACTAGAGCAATGACAGTGGTGGACTATGTGGAGAAATCTACTGTTTGCACTTTTCATTCCCATCTCAAGGAACCGAACTGTCAACAATACATGTTTGACTTACTCTGTACTGCCCTCTACTGGAAGTGTTGCTCAACAACCATGTCAACTAAATTGACGCAGAGAATGTACGTGGGCAGTGAAGGTTGTATCACTTAAAACACAGACAAACATTTCCGCATGTAGAGGGAGTATAAATGAGCCTTTAAGAGGAGATCTCCTCAGGCCAAGGTCTGGACAGTCATCATTTCTAACGTGTGTTATGATTTAGTGGTGTATCCTGTTTACTGAAGTAGTCTAGTATCAGCATCTTATACCATCAGCTACTGAAACACCAACACATCACACATACTGTTCAGTATATTTCAGTATATTTACTGTTTGAATGCTGAATTGAATGAATTATTTATAAACTTCTAATAAATGTTTTGTCCTCACTTCAATAAAAACAAGGGCTAGATTTAAAAAACAGAATGCTTAAGAATCTTAAGGTGTTTGTTTGTAGAGAAAGTAAATAAAACGTGCGTATTCTTGTTAACCCCAGTTTAACAAATTGACATGTTGGTTTTACAGAAACTAGGCCAGCAACTTTCTAGGCCAGCAACTTTCGGTCCATTCCTGGTTAAACAGCCAGTTTTTGTTGTTGACTTTTCTTTTTTTAGAGCACGTTATTTTTTCTGATTCGCTTTATTCTCCGACTGCTGCCTCCGGCTTCGTATCTTGCACACGTGCGTGAGCCACACTCCCGAATCTGCACAGATCTGATTGGCTGAGGAGCGCATTTGGTGGTCTTACAGCGCACGTCATTGGTCTGTGAGGTCACTGCGCTGCAAAGCCTATATACCGTAAAGACAAGAAAAGCTCCACCTTCTAAAATAAACACTGTCAGACTTAAATCCTTCTCAATAGTTTATCAGTTAGCGTTCGCATTGGACAACGTCTGGGTCTGGACCCGGCCCGTGGTCTGCCTATTAGTGACCTCTGGTGTAGAATGAAGAGGAGAACTGGTTGGTGCCAGGTGACGAGGAGGCCTTGATGGACAGTACTTATTTTGTCTATTCCAGTGTCGTAACTTCATTTTTGCTGTCAGAATGAAGAGGGAGACCAGTTCAGAGGATAAGCTTCTATTCTTAGGACTGCTGTACCAACATTCTCTGTGCTTTCAAATCCTGGTCTCAATCATGTCTCAGCTGCATTGTCTTTTATAAGCCCACCTTCCTGCTCCTTCTGGCCCATGTGGTATACCTGGTCAGTCGTATTTCTCTGGGTGGACAGTGGTTCTCGAATAGAAGTTCCCAGGTTAAGTATGCGACTCCCTAAATGACCGGGGTCACGCGAGCTCTGCCCTATTCTGCAGGCCATCTGTCTCATACACTGCGAACAAATGCTATGGTATAAAAAAAAAATCACTACACCAACATCAGTGTTTCATTGTAAGCCAGCCAAACAACTTGTTTAATTTCAGGATCAAATCGTAGGCCAGTAGCAAACCTTGACCCTTAAGCCTTGGCCCTCTCCCCCTAGCGCTAGCGCTAGCTAGCTGTTTCTCCAGCTAGCGTTGCCACAGCGGGTGGAAATTATCATACAGTTAAGCCCGCCCACTTAGAGGGAAGATATGATTGGTCAATTTTACTGTCATTTGAAATTGGTATGGCGCTGAATTATAACTGCCTGGCTCTCTGTGTATATATATATATATATATATAGCCCAACCAGAGTCACATACTTTCTATGCTGCCTCCTTCGCTCAACCGTGTTCAAGTCTGGGGATTAGTGGTTCAGGGTAGTACTTAGAATTCTTGGTCATGTATGGTGTTCGTGATCTGCAAGGATGGTTTCATACCCAAATCTGTTGTGAGTGGATTAGTGGGTGCAGAGAATGCCACGAAAAACATTCCCCCAGACCGTAATGTCGAAAGTAAATGGTACTCCAAACTATATGAATATTACAAAATATAAAGAAAAATCCATAATAACTTCCATTTTAGACAGGCCTATGCTGTTATGCTGTCAGGTTTGTTTAGAGCAGGGGTCACTAATAGGCGGACCGGGGTCCGGACCCAGACATTGTCCAATGCGAACCCAAACCGATAATCTATTGAGAATGATTTAATTTTGACTGTGTTTATTTTAAGCGGGGGAGCTTTTTTGTCTTTACGGTATACAGGCGTCACGGCGCAGTGAACTCAGAGACAAATCATGTGCGCTGTAAGATCACAGAAGGCTCCTCAGCCAATTAGATCTGTGCACATTGGGGCATGCACACATGCGAGGTACAAAGCGAGAAGCAGCAGCAGTTGGAGACTAAAGCGAGTCAGAAAGAATAACGAGCTCTAAAAACAGAAAAGTGAACAGAGAAACCTGACTGTTTAACAGGAACGGTTCTGGAACGAACCTGCTCGTCTAGTTTTGGAGAATACCGCTCTGTACAACCAACATGTCAATCTATAGAGCTGAGTTAACCAGAAGACACACATTTTATTTACTTTCTCTATAAATAAACACTTTAAGAAGCTTTTTTGTTCAGTTCAGCATTTAAACAGTAAATATACTGAAATATACTGAACGGTATGTGTGATGTGTTGGTGTTTCAGTAGCTGATGGTATAAGATGCTGAGGCTACTTCAGTATACAGGATACGCCACTGAATCATAACACAAGTTAGAAATGATGACAGTCCGGACCTTGGCCTGATGAAATCTCCTCTAACTGGACCTTACTAAATTCATATTAAATACCCCTGCTCTAGAGGGACTTTACTAGAGAACACAGTGACACTCAATGTCCAGCAGAAGGCAGCAGTGAGCTATTCATCGTGCACCTACATATCACACCTGAACACTGTGCTTCGCCTTCAGCTCTCTCAGTCTGGCTGATGTATATAAGTTGCCACTGACAGCTGAACATGACAAATGAACTCCAGTCATGTTTCTTGAAAAACAATGTCCAAAATGACGAGACAACAAAAACTGGCTTTACTTTCCGTGTAAATTAATGGAACCAGAATTTTGGAGCATTTCTATTGGGTCATTGATCATAGAGTTTTCACACAATGTAAACAGCAGCTGCTGGGTTTAAACAATGTAGAAAAATAAAAACTGACTAAAATCACACCTATAAAATATACGCTTGTAACACCTATATAAGCTTGTCATAACAACTAACCTAACTCCACATTAATTGGTTATTTCAATAGGCACCATATGCCATACAGGCTTTTCAGCTAACTGTGTTTAAAATTGGTAAATGTAACCTTTACAATCAAAGACAACTGTTGGAACAATCACTTATTAATGACGGTTGTTATGTAGGTGCCATGTAGCCTTATGAAGAGTATCCTACAGTAAACCACCAGCCACTGACCAAAGAAAATCTTGAGCTCCAGTTTGAAGAACAAAGTGTAGTTCCAGATTTCTCCTGGACGCCCCAGACATTATATGAATGTATTCAGTTCCTTCAGCAGCAATCTTGATTTAGCTTAATGAAGTACTGAGCAGTCAAAGCAGGTATTAGATGAGAACTGTAAATAATACTGGGTTGTTTCCACAAGGAGAAGCTTTGAAAGGGTTAAATAAACACGCTGAAGTATGTAAAAGCACTACTTACTCTATTAATACTGTTTAAAATTTTAAAATAAAGTGTTTTGCTGAGCAAATTAATTATAAGTTTCCTGTCCGCAAAAATAGCTTTTTAAATGTAATAATGTCCCCAAGTGCCTCAAACTTATGCACAGTGCTGTTCCTCTTCACCCCAGGTCAAAACTTGACCTCAAAACAGTGCCTCAGACGTCAGGCAACTATTTAATGTAATAACTTTCTGCAAGGCAGCTTTTAGAGGCATTTTGAAATTTGAAACAGATCATAGATTTTCCTCTTAAGGAACATGTGTTTGCCTCTAGCCAGCTGATGCAAGTGGACTTACTTCTGTTAGTTGGATGTAAACATATGATTGTTGGCTGTAAATAAGAGATTGTGAATGCTAACAACTTTGGAAAATAGTTGCAAGCACCTCAACCAATTGAGACAGGCGGTTATACAACAGCTGTGATGGGCCTACTCACTGTTCACTGTTCCTTCAAGGAAAAACAAAGAGATCAGGTTTTTTTTCAAAATATGAGATTGATGTAACTATGTAAACACGGTTAAAAGTGTCTCATCAAGTTGTGTAAAGGAACAAAAACTAAATTATACACTGTTTGACAACCATACTTCAACTCCATTACATATGAGTTGCAATCATTTGATGTCAAGAATGAATTCGTAATGTCTTTTCCAGCAAATCCCAAAGACATTGAGGTTAAGGTCAGGACTCTGTGGTGGACAGATCCTCGTTTTTTGTTCCCTGAACCGCTTGTTTACAATATAAGTACGACTATGTGGGCATTCAGTACGTTCGGGTGGTCACCAGACTTTATTTCAATGGCACACAACATTGCTGAGTCTCGACCTGACCAATTGAAGCTCCCCCAAATCAAAACACTGCCTCCAGAGGATTGTACAGTGGGAACTATGCATAATGAGCACATCACCTCACCCAATCTTTTTGCTCCCTAACAAGCTGTTTTCTGATTAGCTTCTCTGACAAGTGGTTTATTTTGACCACACAGCTGTTTAGTACTGTAATAAAGTATTAACTTTCTGTAAGGCAGCTTTTAGAGGCATTTTGAAATTGGAAACAGATCATAGATTTTCCTCTTAAGGATCAGGTTGTGTCTCTGTTGAGTTGTGCAACTCAAAAAATTGCAGACAGGCGGTTATACAACAGCTGTGTCGGGCCTACTCAGCAGAATGAACCCTGTTCAGGGTTCCTTCAAGGAAAAACAGAAAAATCAACTTTTTTTCGAAATATGAGATTGAAGTAACATGTAAACATGGTTAAAGTGTCTCATCAAGTTGTGTAATGAAACAAAAACTAAATTATACACTGTTAGGCCAAAAGACAACCATACTTCAACTCCATTACATATGAGTTGCATTCATTTGATGCCAAGAACAAATTTGTAAAGTCTTCTTCAGCACATCCCAATAACATTAAGGTTAAGGTCCAGACTCTGTGGTGGCCAGATCCTCGTTTTTTTGTTCCCTGAACCGCTTGTTCACAAGCTGAGTCTGATTACGTGGGCATTTAGTACGTGTGGTCAGCTGACTTCATTTCATTGCCACATAATATTGCTGAGCCTTGACCTGCCTCCCCCAAATCAGTGGGAACTATGCATAATGAGCACATCACCTCACCCAATTCTCTTACCCTGACCTGCCTATAGGGTCAATCTGAGCTCTTTAGACCACATGACCTTCTTTGATCACTCCTGAGTCCAATCTTTATGCTCCCTAGCAGCTGTTTTATTAGATTAACTAACAAGGTTTTCTTTTGACCACACAGCTGTTTAGTTCCAATCCTGTTGGTTCCGGTCGAGTGGAAATGCTCTTACATTATTAAGAGCTATTAATCACAGCAGTCAATTCTACTGTCCTTGTAGTGTTTAAGTGACCACACTGGACCATTTTTCTTCTGTGAAGTGAGCAGTTCTCCACTATCCAGGTTTTAATAATGGACAGTTCTGACTCCAGTTCCGGTCAGTTAGCTTCTGCTTAGTTGTTTTCTTTGTTTGATGTTAATAACACAGTAATTTTTTTTCATGACTTGACATGTTTCAAGTTTATTTGTCATTTGCACATCATGTCAGGACATACATGCATTGAAATGCTTGGGGTGAGGCTCAGAAAATAACTACAGCAGGGCAGCATTATATATATGTAGTTAAAACAATAAAGGAGTAAAAATAAGCTAGAATATATACATTTGATAATAACTGAAATATATAAAGGAATATACAAAACATATACAAAAAAATATACATAAGATATACAGGAGGACATATGTAGAAACTTTGCATAGACAGGTTCTCTAAGAAGATAAATATTTTTTAAATGACTTAATGGCAGCGGGACTGGTAGATGTCCTGTAAGGCTGGTAGTTTGTTCCTCAGGCAGCGGGACTGGTAGATGTCCTGCTGACGATGTATTCTGCTGTCCTCACCACTACTTTTAGGACCTTGGGGTCGCAGGCAGTGCAGGCAGTGACGGGATACATCTTCCCACATGGTAGTCTAAAAAATGAGAAGCTATGTTTAAGAAATTATGGTTAAGAAAATTGTAGCCAGCTTTATTATTAGTGTTAATCACTGCAGTACTTAACCAATAGAAGCCTCTCTTAACACACACACACACACACACACACACACACACACACACACACATATATATATACAATTTTATCTACTTACAGTTTGACAATCAACATCTAAACAATGACAAAAATATAGGTAAAAAAATTATTCAAACGTGTCTATTCAATCTGGAGCGTGAGGGGTTAAGTGGAAGCCTGTGAGCCTGTGTCTCCCCCTATAAGGACTGTGATACCTCCGCAGAATGCTGGTGATTGGTGGTCCCGCTGTTCATGTACAGAGAGCCAGGCAGTTATAGTTCAGCACCATACCAATTTCAAATGACAGTAAAATTGACCAATCATATCTTCCCTCTAAGTGGGCGGGCTTAACTGTATGATCATTTCCGCCCGCTGTGGCGACGCTAGCTGGAGAAACAGCTAGCTAGCGCTAGGCTACTACCGTTAGCTAGTTTGCTGAGTCACGATAGAAGCCCATGTCCCCCCAAACTGTCAAAACCCATCTCTAAAAATTAAAAACTAAAAAGGAAAAATATCAAATCCCGAGAGAAAAAAGCAATAAAGGAGGAAAAAAGAAAGTTTGAACCCGTATGAGGGGTAAAAGAAAGTTACATAGATATAAAAAGGTCTCATAGAAATGAATTAGGACTGTTTTGTGTGCCTAAACCTACAAGGACACTAGAAGGGACATCACAGGATCAAGAAACTATGCCAGTGTATAATAGGAATTTGGGCCCTTGATGTTATTCCTTACTCTGCTGTGTGGAATAAGCTCAGTAACAGAAGCCAGTGGGTGTGGAAGTTTGTCTGGAGTCTTTGGTGCATTTAAGGTGAGGCCGAGTTGTCGTTCTACAATAAGTAATTTGGTGGCGGGGGATTAAAGGGAGCTGGCGGGGAGGTGTGGAGCGTTATTGTGACGCTGTCCCGTAACTCCTTGAAGGTGAAGGCAGCGCTGGGTCTTGTTTTTGGAAACTCAATCCGTTCCTATAAGGGGAAACCTGAGCCACTTGGGAAAGTGACCATGGGGTCCCTTCGAAACACGAAGAAACAATGACCGGGGGGGTGTAAGAGATGTTTCCCTGCCTCGTCCCCCCTCAGAGCAGTAGCCCTTCTTTACCCCCCAGTTCACTCTCTTTCTCT
This sequence comes from Megaleporinus macrocephalus, assembly GCA_021613375.1. NCBI lineage: Eukaryota > Metazoa > Chordata > Actinopteri > Characiformes > Anostomidae > Megaleporinus > Megaleporinus macrocephalus. The sequence goes on along the minus strand of CM038723.1, from coordinate 10,138,887 downwards.
TCCTTTTTTCCTGAATGATACAGGGCTTCTTTTTGGCTGCGACCCCTCACTCAAGGCCCACTCTGGTAACTGGCTGTACTGTGATTTTTTTCTGTTTAAAGTCAGCATTACACCAGTCTGAACAAACAAGCTCACAGTGAAAGGGGAATTCCACCATCTTTTCAAAATTTTGTTGTGTTGCTTCTTGTTTTTCCACTGAAAGGTACAGGGCTTCAATTTGGCGGCAAACTCTGTCTCTAACTTTCTTCTTGGGGTGGCAAAAGAGCTCAGCTCAAAAACAGAGATGTGGCCCCACTCCCGTACCCCCTGTGCTGACCTCTGCCTTCTAATGTCTTTTATTTCCACTAGAAAGGAGAATTGGTGGTAAAGGCCTTAAAGGGAAACTCCACCAGTCTGAGTAATTAACTCATTTTAGTTTAAGTCCGATTGGTTCACAGTGGTGGTGATAGGAACCAGACGTCTGCTTCTGAAAGTTCCTGCACAGAACTTCATTACATTTGCCTGATGTCTGTTTCCACTATGTAACCATCAACAACATTACATATAACATAACAGAAGACGTGTATGTAGTAATTAAGATGGCTATATTTGTGTTGTAGATATCATGATCCCTGGTTCCCATCACCACCCAGTATAGAAAACTGACTTTGTACATTTCTCTAGAATGTTTCTCTAAAATGTTTGAAAAAAAGTTTTTCTCTTTAAAATAAATTGCTTTTTTTTTTTTTTTACATATTCTTGACAGCCATGGTGGTCTGAAATTTTTTTTCAGAAGAGTGTAAGTGTAAACTTCACTTCTTCACTGGAATCTTTTACATTTGGTGCCTTAGACCACATCCATAGACCACATCAACTACTAACTCAAGGCCCACTCTGGTAACTGGCTGTACTATTATTTATTTCTGTTTAAAGCCAGCATTACACCAGTTTAGGTACAGTATGAACAACCAAATGGCACGGTGAAAGGGGAATTCCACCAAAATTTGTGAGCAGATCAGTCCTTGAGGTGTAAACAGAGTCATTCAGGGTGGTTTAGGAGAGAAGTTTCCTCACAGCAGTTGTGAACAAGTCAAACATAGACATATACCAAAGGAGAATTGTATAATTTCTGTATAATTCTATCATTGTGAGTCCTTCAGAATTATTTGTGGTGATAGAAACCAGAGGTTTCCATGTCTACAACACAACTATGGCCATTTTATGTATGATTCACAAAATAGCCCTGCATATGTAAGACCTCAGGCAGAGAATATCTAACCATTTCATGCAATAACTCTTTGTGAGGGAGCTTTTAGAGGTGGACGTCTGGTTCCATTCACCACCACTGTGAACAGTTCTGACTCTGTATGTTTCTCTAAAATTGAGCATTTCACACCAAACCCACTCTGAAAGACTCTGTTTACACCTCAACCATTTAATTATATGAAATCATTGAACAGTCAGTAGAGTTCCCCCTTACGACTAAAGGCTGTAGAACAGAGCAGTTCCCTGTCTGTAGTGCTTTCTCTTTGATTGTTGTACTTAAGACTATAGCTGAATTGTGCTGGAGTTTACTCAGGGCGTGATGGGTGCCAGTAAATTCAGCCTGTCACAAACCAGGCGGCAGTCTAGGAGATATTCTCTGTGATTTATGATTGATTTGCTTTCCACTTTTTTTTACTTAATTTCAACAGCAGGCATTTGCAGACCTATTGGAATATATTTATTATTGCAAATGTTTTTCTTGGCCAAGCAACCACAGCCATTTGGATTTTTTTTAAACTACTTTCCATCTGGACCACATTTGTGTTTGTTAAGAGAGAAGATGTATATTTTAGAGGAGGTTTGAGAGGGTCCGCATCTGCTTCATGCAGGTTATTCACCGGTGTCTCTCAAGGCTTAATGCTGGGTCCTCTTCTTTTTTCACTCTACATCCATTCCCTTGGTAATGTAATTACCTCTCATGGCTTATCTTACCACTGCTATGGCAATGACAGCTTTTCCTCCCACCATCTGATACTCAGGTTTGCAGTCTGATGTCGACTTGTCTAACTGACATCCCTTTATGGATGCCCATCACCTGCAACTCAATCCTAGCACGACTGAGCTGCTGTTCATCTCTGGAACTACAGGTCCCCACCATGATCTTGCCATCTCATTTGAGAACTCTTTGAAGCCTTGGTGTGATTCTGGATGACCAGTTATTCTTCTCAGCCCGTATTGCAAACCTGACTCATGCAGATCTCCTCTACAATATCCGACAGGTTCGACCCTTCCTTTCTTAGGAGGTCACCCAGGAGCTCGTCCAGTCTCTTGTCATGTCTGGTTTTCCTCTACGGGCTATCAGGCCCTTGCAATGGATCCAGAGTGCAGCAGCACGGCTCGTCTTCAACCTTCCCAAATTCACTCATGTCACTGCACAGCTGCACTCCCTTCACTGGCTTCCTGTAGCTGCTCGCATCAAATTTTAAACTCGGATGCCTACAAAGCCAAGAATGGACCGTCTCCTCCCTACCTTAAGACAATGGTCAAAAGTCGATCTGTACTCCCAGCACTTAGAGCTTCAAGTACAGCTCTGCTTGACCCGCCATCCCTTAAGATGCATGAAAGACAAGCATCAAGACTCTTCTCTGTCCTGGAGTCCAGATGGTGGAATGAACTTCCACTGGCTGTACAAACAGCTGACTCTCTCACAGTCTTCAAACGTAGACTGAAGACCACCATCTATTAGTGGAGCACTTATGATTAAATCTAGGTATCTAGGTATTGCACTTGTACTGTGTCTAACCTTGTATTTGATTGTCTTCTCTCTAGGTATTAGCATTGGCCCTTGTTGCTGACAGTGTTTGAGTTCAAGGGTAGTTTAGACTGAAACCTGTTTGGACTAGCTAGAGATACATACTCTGACCAAACACAAAGCACTTTTGTGAGTCCCTCTGGATAAGAGTGTCTGCCAAATGCTGTAAATGTAAATGAGAAAGAAAGAGATTTCCTTATAGTGGTGGTCAAAGGAACCAGGGGTTCCCATGTCTACAACCTACATGTGTCATCTTTAAATATGTGATGTTGATGATGGTGAAATAGTGGAAAATCCATGAGGACTGTTGAAGTTAAAGTCTAAACCTTCTCACAAAACTACTGTAGGACACAATACAATACAACAATGGGTCAGATCATCAGGCAGTGTATTCATAACCATTTCATATAACTGTTTATATAACTTTTATATAATTTAGCTTATAAAGACAGACGTCTGGTTCCACCACCACTCTGAACAGTTCTGGCTGTAAGTTTCAGTAAGTTTTTCTAGAATGAAGCATTTCACACCAAACCAAGGGCGTAGAAGTGAGTTTGACATTGGGCGAGGCCACATTTACTAATAAGAATCAAAGTCCACCCTACAACCTTCTGGAGTGGTTCAGTACTGTTCCAAATTTCTCTATTTTGGCTAATTTTGGCTTGAGTGGTTTGCTGGAGGCCTAAGCAGAGACTTTGTAATCGTGCCCAGACAAATATTTCAGCAACTTTCTTTCTCGTCTCTTCCAGACTTTCAGATTGTGTTGCTCGTCGAGACCTTTTGGCCTACTTTACATTGCTAGCACGGCAAGTAATGTTTAGAGTCAACAGGGCTGGCAGGAGTCAAATCTGGGTGTAACTAATCCTAATTATGACCTACATTTGGCTCATTTGTTGGGTAGTTCAGTTTTGAAAGAGGATCTGAAACAAGTGTGACAAATCATGGCACCTATATTCAGTGTCATTTCCTAACCAGTGGTTCCATGGAGGACTAGTCAAAATAAGATCTCTCCCCATCTTGCTGTCCAAAACCTCCCTTTAAACTATTTAAACAAGTCTGTATTTTATGTCAAGCGTACACTTTGGCTAGCCCGTTTGAGCTTGACAGTCTGGCAGTCTGATCTATGCACGTAACCCTTGACCACAGAGTGCCCCAGCTCTTTGTTCTACCCCACACCCTCTGCAATATTCAACATCATATGCATTCCTTCAACAGTGTGCCTTGAGTCAACAATGACAGAAAGAGGGAAAGCGAAATATCAGAGATTACTTTATGCTGTAAAACTTCAAATGAGATTATCCTCCACTCCCTCTGTTTGATAAGCTGTAAAAAAAAAGTATAGCTGTAGAAGACTAGGCTCGCCGTTTCCTGCCACGTCGTTCAGCGTACTGTCTGAGTACATGTTTAATGTGTACATATATAAGTGTGCAAACTTGGGAGGATGTAGAGTCCAGGAAGACCACCTGAATTGACTTGACATGGTGAAATGGGACTTGAAGTCACATAAAAAAAAATCCATTGACTATTCCATGTTGTCACATATTAAGTCAATGAAATGTAAACAAAGTCATACTGAGTGGCTTAGTATGAAAGGCATGTACTAGAGAAATGTATAGAGTCAGAGTTGTTCACAGAGGTGGTGATAGTAACCAGACGTCCACCTCTGCATTCATGGCAGAAGCATGCATAGAGGGTACTGCGAGGCAACATAGACTCCATAGTTTATCACAAATTATCATCAATGTTATATATATATATATATATATATATATATATATATATATATATATATATATATGGTTCACTGGTGGTTTAGGATAGTAAGTTAAACTTGTGTTGTAGACATGATAAAGCCTGGTTCCATTCCCCTCCACTGTAGAGTCTCTATAATCAACGACTCTGAAGAACTCTTGTTAATGATAGAATTACTTAGATATTTGAAAATCAACTGATGTGAGGAACAGTTTGCAACTCTGCAGGTACTACTACTAATTTGGATGGGTGTATATGCCATCCTCATCCAAATTTTGAATTGTATTTGGATCAACATTACATGATTATCATCTACTCTCTCTACACAATGTCCATACATGTAATTTCTGTTAGTAATTTTGTTTGTTGTCATGTTTTAACATGGACATATAAAGCATTAGATATAACAAGAACATGATAACTCGCCATATTTTGTTTACCTACTTCTATGAATGAACTCTTTCTTAGCTTTGATGTGGTGACAGTATTGTATGTACGCCATAGAACTGCTGTCTATTCTAATCTGCACCTGTGTCTGGAGGCCATGTTTCCTTCAAATGCTTCCTCCATTCCATTGTTATCATGAAGTATTGTTTAAAAGACGGACAGGCTTTTGTCCATGCAGACGTTATGTTTGAGCACAGAGCACTTGTTCCGGAATACTCCTCTTTCTTGTCTTTCTTGTTCTAACAAACCTGATCTAACTAGCCTATAACCGGTTACTGAGCCCCACCTGAGAGTAACTGGTTGATTCAAGAGAACGCTTACACTGTTTTAAATGAAGAGCCAAATCATTATGTCACAGATGAAGTGAATAAGGACAGAGGTCACTAATAGGTGAACCGCGGTCCAGACGTGGTCCAATGCAGACCCAAACTGATAAACTACTCAGAAGGATTTAATTCTGACAATGTTTTTTTTAAGCGGTGGAGCTTTTCTTGTCTTTACGATATACGGGCTTTGCGGCGCAGTAACCTCACAGACCAATCATGTGCCCTGTAAGATCACCAAAGGCACTCCTCAGCCATTCAGATCTGTGCCGATTCAGGAGTGCAGCGCTTACACAGGCGAGAAGCAGCAGTCGGAGGATAAAGCGAGTCAGACGGCGTGCTCTAAAAAAAAGTTGGTGGTGAAAAACGACTTTTGAACCAGGAATGAACCGAGACAGAGATGTTTATACTTCCCACAGGCAGCTCCAAACCAACCTGTCTCATATGTTCTGAGACTGTGGCGCTAAGTAAAAGCAGCCCGGTATCTCATATCCATCCATCTATCCATCCATTATCTTCCGCTTTATCCTGCTAGTCGGGGTCAGGAGTGGCTGGAGCCAATCCCAGCATCATCAGGCGAAGGCGTGGTACACCATGGACAGGCCGCCAGTCCATCGCATGACCTACACACACTCACACACACACACCTACGGGCAGTTCAGAGTGAGCGATCAACCTAACATGCATGTGTTTGGACTGTGGGAGGAAACCAGAGTACCCGGTGGAAACCCACTCAAGCACGGGGAGAACATGCACACTCCACACAGAACGGCTGGATATCTTATATGTGTGTGAGGATGGTCCTAACACAATTTCAGCCCAGATTTAAAGTCCTGACTGGACAAACAAGAGCTCACTTCTCTCGCTGAACAAGAGAAAGTGTGGAAGAATACAAGAAAAAGATAAGATGTGAAATTAAGTTAACAAGACTAAACATTTTATTTACTTTTTATTTATTATATATATATATTTAATAAATAAGCACTGAAAAAAAGCATTTATTTAAACAGTAAATTTACTAAACGGTATGTGTGATATGAGAAATTGAGCAGGCTTGAAGACCTGAGTGACTTTTAACCAGAGTCAACTGGTTCATTTGACAACAAGGTTGTGGGGTGTTCTAAGAAGGGATAATCCACGAACCAGTGACAGGGGCTCTATCCCAGTAGCAAGAAGGGATGCTGACAAGTCAGGGTTACAATGCTAACCCTTGTCCACCAGTGAAAAAACCTGCAATGGCTGCTTTGAGCAGAGTAACGCGCCTGCCACGCTACACACATGATTCAGGAGCTTCATCTTTATCATGTTCTTAAACCAGAAGACTGCTTATCTACAAAGTGTAAATGGGGTATGTTGGAACAAACAGTGTACAGGACTTTAGGGATGCGATGTACTAATGTACTGGTGCCCGATATCACAGGGCACCTTCAGAGGTCTTGTACAGTCGACGCCTCAATAGGTCTGAGCTGCTCTGAAAGCACGCAAACAGCTAACAGCATATTAGGCAGGTGGTCACAATGTTTTGGCTCATTGGTCTGAATAGAATATAAGGTAGTCTTCCAACAGTAAAGAGACCTACACTGAGGTTTTCACAGTATACTTACAACAGTGTGTAGGAGACAGGATTGTAGGAAGGCCATTTTGATCCTGGATATGATTAAGGAATGTGAAGGGCACATAGATTTGGAACTTAAGGAGCATTTGGCATAGGCACCGTCCAGGTCTTTAAGCGCCAAGACCTCCGTCTACCCTTCCAGATTGGAACGGCAGGGGCCGAGACAGGCCAAGCTTGTGGTGGTGGTGGGTAGGAAAACCACGGCACATGAAAGCAGCCAGAGGGATAGTCAAGTAGAGCCATTTAAAAACTGGCATAGACCAGCTATTGGTTGGGAGTGATGAAGGAATGACAGAATGATGTAGCATTAGAGTCTTCCTGACAGAACTTGTGCTAAAGCTTCCATTCCTTTGGTTATTTGATGTATACTGCTGGCTCGAAACCACCTGTTAACACTGATTTATGAAGATCACTGAGGATCCAGAACCGCAGAACCAGTGAGTTAATGCTTTTTATTTTATGCTCTGAATTTCTGAGGCAAAATCCATCTTGTCCAAGTAAGTGGACAGATGGAAATGGACAGGGAGTTGGCATGACTCAGAGTTGGATGGCAAATACACCTTAGAGCTAGACATTGTGATCGTTTAGCCACTCAAACCAAACTCCACCGCAAACACTTCATCATCTCTATTTATTGAACCTCTTATGGTTGACGTTTGATTAATAGAACCTTTGTTCTATTCAACTTGTGTTGTGGTTCAGCCTGACCTGAACCTCACCATCTGTCTCCTCATCATTTAAATATATCATCACTCTGGCACCACAGAATGTGGCATCGTGTGAATAGCCCACATCTTAATGTAATCAGTGGCTGTCACCATCACAGTGTGGCGCTACCTACAAATAAAATCTTAGACCATTATTTACTGATATGCTGAGAACAGTCCCCCATCCAGATTATTGCTAGCCAGCGGTGGTCCTGTGGTGGTCTTTTTTCATTGACGTGGTGGGCAGACACAGATGGGCTAACTGCAGACCTACAACATACACATATGTGGTAGGTGTTTCTAATAAACTGGCAACTTACAGTTCACACAAACAAAGGGTAGTGATGTCTTGTCATTTGATTGCAGGGGGGCATCATAAGACCCACAGTTGTTGCTCGCGTGACTGTTTTGGGTGTGTTTGTTTGCTGAGTAAATGGACAGCAGCCCAGTCCCTTTTGTTTATTTACAGTCTTTCGTAAGGCTGATAAGGACCCTTCAGGCAAGGTTCCTGGTAAACAGTTCAAACAAAAGCTTGCCGTACCTTGACATGGCCTTCCACAAGTTTCAGGCAAACAAAGTTGCATGTCACGGAACCGTCACCAGCGCCTCTGCTTTGTTTCGATGGCCTGTGGTGTTCTTGTTGTGGAATTGAGCTCGAGTAGACTTGTTACCTAGTCTGCGAAATCTGATCCGCGCCACAACTGTTAGAGAATGGCCGTATTGTGTTGCTGCATCCTGGAGAAAGCTGGGGATAGGTGTTAAGTTGCAGGTGATAAAAAGAACAACACAAGTCTGTCTTGAAAATCTGTTCCATTCTGACAGGTGAAACCTGCAGCATGCGCTTTGTCAGTGGGGTCTTGGAGATTCTGATGTTCCCCGCCCGCCCAAAAAAACAACCCAAAAGGCTAGTTGAGAGAGGTATGTGCTGGCAGACATGGGTGGAGAAGTTTGACAGTAAAAGTGCTCTTACCTAACGAAGTGTAAATACAAACTATTATCGTATCTGATATCATATCAGTATTGGTGCTGATACTGGCAACTAAATACAGTATCATTACTGCCAATTAAGAAAACCAACCTCATGAAGAAATTTCTGACGTGCACCAGTAGATTGGCTCTAACCAAATAAAGCAAAACTTTGTTAAAAAAAAAAAGTGTTCTAAAACGTTTGGCTGGTAGTGTTCTAAAACGTTTGACTGGTAGTGTACTAAAACGTTTGGCTGGTAGTGTATCTAAAACGTTTGGCTGGTAGTGTACTAAAACGTTTGACTGGTAGTGATCTAAAACGTTTGGCTGGTAGTGTACTAAAACGTTTGGCTGGTAGTGTACTAAAACGTTTGTCTGGTAGTGTACTAAAACGTTTGACTGGTAGTGTACTAAAACGTTTGACTGGTAGTGTATCTAAAACATTTGGCTGGTAGTGTACTAAAACGTTTGACTGGTAGTATATCTAAAACGTTTGACTGGTAGTGTACTAAAACGTTTGGCTGGTAGTGTACTAAAACGTTTGACTGGTAGTGTATCTAAAACATTTGGCTGGTAGTGATCTAAAACGTTTGACTGGTAGTGTATCTAAAACGTTTGTCTGGTAGTGTATCTAAAACGTTTGACTGGTAGTGTATCTAAAACGTTTGACTGGTAGTGTACTAAAAAGTTTGAGTGGTAGTGATCTAAAACGTTTTACTGGTAGTGATCTAAAACGTTTGTCTGGTAGTGTATCTAAAACGTTTGACTGGTAGTGTATCTAAAACGTTTGACTGGTAGTGTATCTAAAACGTTTGTCTGGTAGTGATCTAAAACGTTTGACTGGTAGTGATCTAAAACGTTTGGCTGGTAGTGTACTAAAACGTTTGACTGGTAGTGATCTAAAACGTTTAAATGGTAGTGTTCTAAAACGTTTGACTGGTAGTGTATCTAAAACGTTTGGCTGGTAGTGATCTAAAACGTTTGACTGGTAGTGATCTAAAACGTTTTACTGGTAGAGATCTAAAACGTTTGACTGGTAGTGTACTAAAACGTTTGACTGGTAGTGTATCTAAAACGTTTTACTGGTAGTGATCTAAAACGTTTGACTGGTAGTGTACTAAAACGTTTGACTGGTAGTGTACTAAAACGTTTGACTGGTAGTGTATCAAAACGTTTGACTGGTAGTGATCTAAAACGTTTGGCTGGTAGTGTTCTAAAACGTTTGTCTGGTAGTGTATCTAAAACGTTTGTCTGGTAGTGTATCTAAAACGTTTGACTGGTAGTGTATCTAAAACGTTTGTCTGGTAGTGTATCTAAAACGTTTGACTGGTAGTGTATCTAAAACGTTTGGCTGGTAGTGTATCTAAAACGTTTGGCTGGTAGTGTATCTAAAACGTTTGACTGGTAGTGATCTAAAACGTTTGACTGGTAGTGTATCTAAAACGTTTGACTGGTAGTGTATCTAAAACGTTTGACTGGTAGTGTATCTAAAACGTTTGTCTGGTAGTGTATCTAGAACGTTTGACTGGTAGTGTATCTAAAACGTTTGTCTGGTAGTGTATCTAAAACGTTTGACTGGTAGTGATCTAAAACGTTTGACTGGTAGTGTATCTAAAACGTTTGACTGGTAGTGATCTAAAACGTTTGGCTGGTAGTGTACTAAAACGTTTGACTGGTAGTGTACTAAAACGTTTGGCTGGTAGTGATCTAAAACGTTTGGCTGGTAGTGTATCTAAAACGTTTGACTGGTAGTGTATCTAAAACGTTTGACTGGTAGTGATCTAAAACGTTTGGCTGGTAGTGTACTAAAACGTTTGACTGGTAGTGTACTAAAACGTTTGGCTGGTAGTGATCTAAAACGTTTGGCTGGTAGTGTATCTAAAACGTTTGGCTGGTAGTGATCTAAAACGTTTGACTGGTAGTGATCTAAAACGTTTGACTGGTAGTGTATCTAAAACGTTTGGCTGGTAGTGTTCTAAAACGTTTGGCTGGTAGTGTATCTAAAACGTTTGACTGGTAGTGATCTAAAACGTTTGGCTGGTAGTGATCTAAAACGTTTGACTGGTAGTGTATCTAAAACGTTTGACTGGTAGTGTATCTAAAACGTTTGACTGGTAGTGTACTAAAACGTTTGACTGGTAGTGTACTAAAACGTTTGGCTGGTAGTGTACTAAAACGTTTGGCTGGTAGTGTATCTAAAACGTTTGACTGGTAGTGTACTAAAACGTTTGGCTGGTAGTGTATCTAAAACGTTTGACTGGTAGTGTATCTAAAACGTTTGACTGGTAGTGTATCTAAAACGTTTGACTGGTAGTATAATAAAGTGTACCAGCATTAAGATATGATGAGACTGTTTCTGCTCATTTCACTTTCCACAAAGACTGAGTCAGAGACTGCCTCTACCTGAGCAGTGTCTAAAGCTTTTACCATCCAGACCTTAAACAGAGATTCTCTTAGTTCTATTCTTCACTGTGATTGCCGTGTGGTTACTCATCCAAAGATATATTCTGTTTTTACAGTCAGTTGCGATTACTATATACCCTTTAATTCATTTTTATGTCAGTGACCTGATGTTTAGAAACAGCCACGTCTAGGGATGTAGTGATCGAGCTTCACACCCTCCTGTAGGGATATGAAAATATAGCTCCCGTCCACCCTGTTCAGTATCCACTGTATGGAATGTCACAGATGCCTCTGGTTGAACTTTTTTTATTTGCTGTTGTGCATCTGAACAGTGCAGTAGAGCGCTTGGCAGTAATGCAATGTAAATGCTGGCATGTTTGCGAGTCTTCAGAGAGCTGAAAAGAGAAAACAAGTGGACTAACGGGCTGTGCTAGGCAGGCCCCCAGGGCACCTATATAACAGAGAGCTTGTGAAACAGGTTTGGCAGCTCAGCCAGTTTATGGTTTCTTTATGCGTACATTCATCCGCTAACTGAATAACGTGCTGATGGGCCATTGAAATTGGAGACCACATGGCTACAGTGGCTAGGACTGCCTGTCTTACGTGAATGTCAAAGTGAAAGAATGTCCCAGGAGACTGTGTAAAGATATTCTGCTGCACTGGATACAATGGTGCGCATGGAATTTCCCGTGAAAACAGCTATTGGGTACAATTCAGGTTTTCAGGAGATGTTTCTGAGGGTATTAGATATAAGACTTATAAGATATAAGAAAAAATGTGACTTCTAACCACCACCTGCAAGACCTGGTAGACCACCCAAATTGTCCCCATCACATTTACAGCACTTTCATTTTTGAGAGATCAGGCTCCACTTGCTTCAGATCTAAAACATCCACAGATGTTTGTGTCCATCCTTCCACTGTGAGAAGACACAGCATCATTGCTTTGGTTCTGAAAGAATGTGTAGTTGTTTAAGAAGCTCCTCACTGAGAAAAGGAGATACAGACAGATCCATACAGATCCAACAAAGATGCTGCTGCTGTTCTCAGAACAATAGACTGACCACCCCAGAGTCCAGACCCCAACATCATTGAACATGTTTGGGGTTATTTGGAAGGTGAGAAGCCAAAAAATGCAAAACCAGCTTCTAAGACTGAACTTGGGAGGTGTGTCTGCAGGTTTCTGAAAGTGGAAAAGCTCTAATAAAGGCTGTACACATTAATATAAACACATTAATACTAAATACAAAGTATTTGATGTAGCTGTTGGCTTAGTTTTAAATTAAATATGGGGTCTGTCACAACCCTACTGAATGCCTATGTACAGCATTTCAGGTCATAGTATGCGATCCCAACATGTAGACTGTGGCAATTATTATATACCTTGGAGATATATATATATACTGTCTGCTGAGGTTCCTTTCTTTGGCTGAATAGTAAAGAAGCATTGAACACTCCCTCAGCCACCAAGGCAATTCCATGATGCAGCGTAAGTAAAACTTTTTTTTCACGTCACTTTCCAATGCAAGTTGTTAGCAGTTATCTGAAACGTGGGCGTATGATTGTGGCACGTTGAAACCCCACAAGAGGAGAATGCATGGTGCTGAAACGCTGCAGCTGAGGTCAGTAAACACCAGTCACATGCAGTGGGCGAGAACAAGCCCTCTCTAAAACTAGAGCATCTCAATAATCTGTCTTATAAGGTGAGATGAGGCGAGAATGCTGCCTACTTGGTTTGGACATAGACCCAATGTGTACTTAATAACCATTCTGGCTGGTAATGAAGTAGACAAAGCATTCAGGTCACACTGAAAAGAGATGTATTGATAAGCTAACCAGCACTGAATCATTGTAAACCTTTATTTAGTGAAAAATCAACCAATAAAAAAAAGCATCATGGCTTGAATAAACATATCGTGTGCACGTACATATCAAAATCGAGCTATTAGCAATGTCGTATATATATTCAGTCACCGGATAAACAAACCCCACAGCTGATTTCCAAACGAAAGTTGGCGTAAAATACGTGTATGGCGTAAAGAGAACACAAATAAGTGCATGACTTGACATTGTAACCAGCCAAAGTTGCAGTGCATAAACATAAATACAGACAGGTGATATAAATACAGACATGACAACCCATAAAAGAATCGATTCTGGAAACGACGACACATGTTGATGGAAAGTAGTTCATATCCTTCAGCGTAAATCGGAGTGCATGCATCGGAAGGAAGACACTTTTGCTGGTCCAAGGTTTTTCTTTTCATTCCAGCTTTTTTTTGAGTGTTTATCCAAGTTCACTTTAAAAGGTCAGAGAGAGAGAGAGAGAGAGAGAGAGAGACAGCGAAACAGTTGCTCAAGTGAGGTTAACGTTGCCAAGATTCATACAGGAACTATCAATATTTGCACAAGTGCAGTGTGGCTTACTTTGACTGTTCAACAGTGACATTCTTTCCCAATCGGAGCAGCCTTGCATAGGAAATGCATGTAAAATAATAAGTAGTAAAATAATAAGTGGTGTATTTGTAAAGAAGGGCGGGTGTGGCTTGCTTGAACCCTGCTACGTAAACGTGTCACGGCAGACATGTCATCGTAAATCGTTATATCGTCTCCATTTTTATGGATTTTAATTTATTTACATCAAGATTTCATGATGAAACGACCAATAGAAATGGTCCACAATGACATGGAAAGAATTCTGGTTCCATTAACTTGCATTAAAAGTAAAGACCATTTTAGGCCTCCTCTGTAAAGTGTTTTGGAGGTACTTGTTTTTCTTTGGACAGCAATGATATGCGGCCATAACAGTGTTGTTACCATTAGCATTAGGTGTTTAGACATTCGCCGTAATGTGGGACACCATGACGGCTTACTATAGAGGAGTTACTGAAATCTAGCCAATGGTATCATGGCACTGTTTACCCAGCAAAGTCTGACGTAATAGCCAATTGTCACTGACCTAGGAATTATATTAAATATTATATTATAATTATAAAATTAATATTTTCATATCAGAAGCTGCTGTTTACATTGTGTACAAAAAGTCAACCTTAATGGACCATTCTTGTTACCAGTTGCCATATCTTCCAGGACATGGTTATGGCGTGCTTATGTCACTGTTATGTAGCAGGGATCAAAGTTTTTTTCCGCAAAAAGAAAATCCTAAGATAAGAAGAGGGAATTCCATGACCCTTCTCACAAGTACAAAGGTGACCCAGCCTGTCGTGCCAACCAGCAGCAGGTTCAGCAATGGGTTCGTCCAGAGCTTTCTATCAACCAGCCACAACAGGGAAGTGGCTGATGGGGAAAACCACTGGCAAAGCACTTGCATGCAAATGAATAACATATGCGGGACGGGTCCTATCATGCAAAACATCAGCGATGTGCAGTCACCCAGGATCCCATTCTGCACCCTCATGCACAAACGTCGCTACAGCGATGAGAAAGGGCTGGTACCCAAGATAAGCTAGCTATTAGGAGGAGAGGAGAGGTTTTACATGGCTTTAACTTCTGACTTCCCTTCTTTCATTCCTCCGTAATGTTCCTGAGAAGAAAGGCGACGGCTTTGCTCGTTAAAGACTGGCGGGTTGAGCAAACTCTAAAGCCTTCACATGCTTTTCTTCAAATGGTCTTGTTGGCCCTTTTGTGAAATCATAGTTACAAGGTGCACCGTATAGCTAGTTCTATCTGATGTGTTTTGGTATCTTTCAAACATCTCAGTTCTTCTAATCCAGAGTTGCTGGTCTTGGATTTCGCAGTGGCCAATCAGCTGCATCAGCAGTTCAATTAAAGCTAGGTAGGATTTGGAGACCTCTCTGGTGGAAATATGTAATTGCATGCAATGTGCAGAAGAAAACCCAGAGAAGGCCGTATCATCCAGTGGTGTGAGTGAACATTCTACTATTGTCATCATTCCTTCGTCAGTATTGATGTTGATTTTGCATTTGAGACCTGAACATCAAGCTGGACCTTCTTCTCGAGCCTGTGCATGCGGTGTTAATACATTAAGATGCATAACATGGTCTGAATCAACTTTTACAGGCTTTACAGACTCACAGCATCAAACACACCATGTTTTAGCCTGAAGCTTTACAAGCCAATACAAAACACAGGACCAGAAACTGGCACCCGAGTCTGGATCTAAAGACCTCTGGCCTAAAATTGGGGACAGCAAACTGTAGGAAGACATGATGTAGGAGGTATTAAACCTAGTACAAACCAAGCACTTGTAATTATGACCCATGCGCTGCTTTGAGGTCGAGAACTCACATTTACCATAAGTCAAAAAGCACGTGAAGGCAACAAATAGCCCCGCCCACTTTCCCCCTTTTGTCTCTTTTTTCAGTTCATCAGCGCTACTGTACTTTCAGGCTGCTCCCCGCACAGTCCGGAGAAGAACTCCAAGGCCAGGCGCACGTGGATGGGCACGAAGACGTAGGAGGTGTAGACCACCATGGCCACCATGGTGAAAAGGACCGTGTTGAAGATGGACTTCTCCCAGGGCTCCAGCACGTAGATGCCCGTGATCAGGAGGTACTGGTAGTACAGCCAGCCCATGTACTCTCGCATGTTCTTTACATCCATGCTGCAGTCTTAGTCTGCCCCACGGGGAAGAAGTGCTCAGCAGGAGGCTAGCAGGAGTGGACGCAGGAGCGGCACATGGAAGAGGAGAGAAAACAATGGTTATGGTAAGGAAGTGTTTTCCCTAGAACGCTTCCCCGTTTCTCCCACAGGAATATTTTAATTCTATATTCCGCGGACCGGGGATCTGTAGCAACATGCGTCGTTTCCCAAGTGGCCATCAAGAAACTGCTAGGAAAACATACAACCAACACAAAAAAAGAAATGAGGCTCTTGGGACCATACTTATGAGATACTGATCTTCTCATTGCATTTAATTTCCAGTTAAAGCAGAAAAGGAATCGTTTTCCATACGTCCAAAGCTCAGTCATAGAAGTTGGTTGCACTTCATGCTTCTTACAATCCAAGTCATTTCAATTGCACCAATCCATAAAATATTCCGCCAGATGCTTTCAGATGTTCTATGAAAGCTTTAATGCTGTTTCTTTAAATGAAGTTATGAAATAACTTAAGTTTGGGAGAAGGACCACACCCAAACCTCTCTTTTCCATCATTACACTCTCTATATAAACCACTCCTCTGTCCTCACCTTCTCGTGACAAAATTCACCCCACCACCTCCCCAGCTCCTTCATCTTTTCCAAATCATACCCAGGCTTCAAAACACAGCAGAAGAAGCCACCCAGAACTCCAGCCCCAGGTTTCTCAGAGTTCCCCCCTCCTTGCTCTGCCTTAGTGGTCCGCACTTTACCAATGGAGAGTTCTGGTTGCTCAAGAGAATCGGCCTGCAGTTGTGCTGGGCAAACGGCGCTAGGAGGCACCACGACAAAGGGACCGGAAATCACATGACTGGCGCACTTTTGTACGGATTCCATACGTTTCTAATGTCAATAAATAATATAAATACTCTTATGATATGTGATCATTTGGAATGTGTTTTGGTGATTGTCAAATTTATTTCTGTTTATGTGTTTTATTCATTTCCGGTTTCAGCTGGAATGTTGTGAAATGTCCTCTCCTTTCTCTCACACATTGCAACAACATTTTAAAGATCATAGTAGTATTTAAATATGTAGATAATACACTGGAGTCAGATTTCTGTACAGTGGTGGTGATGGGAACCAGACGTCTACCGTTTTATAATACTATTCAAAAACACCAGCAAGCATGCACGTGTCTTCTGAGTTTGTAAACCTGAAAATATGTTTTCTTTGAGGACTATTTCTTTCTGGCAGCATATTCATAACCATTTATTACAACATCTTAATGCAAGGGAGCTTCCAGAGGCATCTATGACTCCTATCACCACCGCCATGAAACCTGAGCCTCAAACCACAAACAACTTACTGATTGAATTGTGCAGAATTTTACAAAGATGGTGGAATTTCCCTTATAGGCCACATAGTGTACCTGTAGTGTACTGTATCGAGACAGGGTGAATAGAGTCAACTTCTAATACATAACATGCTGCAGTTGGAGGTCCTAGTACTGAAGATGCTACCACACTGCAGCCTTTACCCAGAAAGATACGGGTCCTGATGAGAGTGCATGCAATCTGTATCTGTAATAGATCTACTTATTACATCCTGAAACCCACACATCTGTACTAACTGTATAAACCCAACAGTCATGTTGATGAGGCTGGTTATTTAAAAGGCCTGTGAGTAACATTGAACAAGGGAGCCAGTAACACTGATTAAACATGTAAACAGCTCTCTGAAAGGCAAGACACACTGGATATCTATTGCCCAGAACCTGGCAATAAATGATACAGGGGTTACAATTAAAAAAATGATACAGGGTTTCCAATTATAGATATACAGGGGATCATGATTCAATATATTGTGATACACTGTGATATATACACAAAAGTCACAATTCAATATATTGCAATATATATATATATATATATATATATATATATATATATATATATATATATATATATATATATATATATATACTAGAGATGGACCGATCAGCGTTTTTGAGGCCGATTCCGATAGAGGGCAGGATATATGACACGGCAGGTATACAAGTAGTTATTAGCGCAAGCAAGTCATGAAACATGGTCTAAACTAGTTTATTACCATTTTTAACGAGCTCATATAAAACAGCATAATATTTTTAACAAAATTAGCAGTAAATAAACAAAGCAAATCAAACAAATATCCCCAATACTGCAATCATTACATTTAGACCCTTAATTTAAAACGGAAAAAACGAATTAAATAAATGCAGTAAAAACTGCTGTCATTAAACGCAGACTCTGGTTATTTTAAACAAAAATCTGTAATCATTAAATGTAGATCTTGAATTGCTGCTGCTGTTCTGTTCGGTCAGATCTGGTCTGTATGTGCTCTGGGTTATTTGTTTTGTGCTAGCTGTGCGTGCTAGCTCTGCTGTTTGTTGATACTCACTGTATTCAGGCGTATCAGATTAGTAGTGTTAAGTGTCTTTGTCTTGGTTCCCCAGCAAATTTTAAAAACGTCCTGGATGAGTCTGCGTCACATACGGTAACAAACTGCCAGACGGACAATGTTTTCTATCCGCACATGCCATGAACGCTTCTTGCGAGGCGCACCGCTTTAAATCAGTTTGTCGAAAATGAAAGGGTTTGTGTTTCCACCTAGCGGTTCAGAAAGGAATTGCAAGTGCCTGGCCAGAGGGGGTTTCAACGAAACGCTAACTGGAAATACAGAAATTAAGCTCATTTGTTTAACGGCATTGATCGGCTGATCACCGATCACATATTTTGATTAAAAATCGGCCGATACCGATACATAGCCGATCGATCTTTCCATCTCTAATATATATATATATATATATATATATATATATATATATATATATATATATATATATATATATATATATATATTATGTATAATGTTATGTGTTCTGAAAAAGTGGCACCCCCCCCACCCTTAAAACAAATCTTAGGTATATGTTATTAAATATATTAAGTATTATATTAAATATATATCCCAGTATATGTTCTTACACTACTCAATATTAAATATAACACAGATCAAAGTCAATTTCAGAAATGTAGTACATTGTTCTGTCTTTTGACTTAATTTTGTATTCATCAACATCCTCCACCACACGCAGTCAATTACATCAATAATGGCATCAATGACAAGATTCTTCTCTTTTTTCTAAGGACAGTAATTATTATAATAGCAATTAAACATCTAATTTTGTGTTAAAAAGTAAGGACAATGTGGGTACTGTGATTTCCAGTCCCACAGCGGAGGTCACGTATTTTCCTGTCCCAGTGTAGAGGTTCCTGCAGGCAGACCCCTCTTAGTGTGCGACCAGATCTCACAAGGGTGGGGAGGCCTGTTTTTTCCCCTGCATCTTTTACTTTATTCCAAATCCTTACACAAGTCACTCTATTCTCCTCAATATCTCCAGAGTAATGGATTACCTGACTGTTTTGACTGTGCAATAAATCAATCAATAAAAGAGGTGGTCTCACTGCCTGCAGCGCTAGCTACAGTAAGCGCTCCTCATGTCCCTGGGGCCCATATGTGATGCTTGCAATGGAAACAGTGCATTGAATGAAAAAAGAGCAACATATTTAATCATGCTTCTAAATGCTAGGAAGCCCCAGGGGCAATTAGAGGTGTAAGTCAATAGCTTCCATATTGTGGTAAAGCCCTGTGGGGGTAATCAGCACCTTACTGAGGGCCGTTGATGCCCCTAACTAAATACACATGTCCTATATACACATGCTGTTGTTGTCCAAAGTTTCTCTTTATATTGTTTAGAAATTTCATGATAAATGGACCAATAGACATGCTCCAAAATAACTTGTATATAACAATATAACAAGTAAAGAAGGTCGAATACCATTTTGGAGGTACTTGTCTTCCTTTGGACATTGGCGATACACAAAATGTACTAACTAATAGGGGTGGGCGATATGGCCCTACAATAATATCACGATATTTTATGGTAATGTTGCGATAACGATACTCTTGGCGATATGACAAAACATTGAATACAAAAAAAATATTTCAAGAACACACTAAAAATTACATTTAATTTTTGCATACGATATGATATGCCACACCTGGACTAAAGTAAAGTGAATGATACTGATCAGATAAAATCTGTCTCTAGTAGATATATAATGTGAAATGAGAAAAGTATGAATTTTTCTTTTTCTAAAAACAGTAAAAGTAGTACCTGATGTGATAATTAGGGATGGGCACGATATTTCAGGGTATAATATCGTTCACAATATTCAAAAATGTTGGCAATATTATTGTGTATGATACGATATGGCACACCCCTACTACCTAATCTGCTGTTTTATTTTAACCACAAGCAGCAGTTTGTTGAAAAAATCAGTAATTACTACACCGCAAGCCTACAGTCCTCCCGATCGCCTTTCCCGTCAGATTCCTATCAGATTACTCTAGACTTGCTGATCAGCGATAAAGGCCAGACGCCGAAGGCACTGCAGCACGTGGGAAACTTTATTAACGGGTGTGCAAAAGCTGTTAGTACAAGCGTACAAGTTTATGACTGTGCCTGGCTTTGATTTGTACAGGTGGTTAATGAGACAACAATGCTTTCAGTTGGTCCTCCGGTGCTGTAGGACCATTACTGGTGGACTTCTTGGAGAAGTCCCAGGTCGTTTTGGACAATGTCAGCTGACTTGTTAGAACAAGTGGTTGCAGTTAATGGTTCATAGCTCTAACGCATATGTCAAGGGCAGATGTCATGGTTCACCTGTGTCAGTCGAGACAGGCGCCTAGCTGGGACGGCATAAACAGACCTTGCTCACTAAGAACATTCCTCACCAACCGGGTGCCAGAGATAAGCAGGGACAACACTTGATATTTTCTGGTTTTCTGGTACCATTGAAGGTGCTGTGTTATCCAGATAATGGGCGTCCTGCCACTGCACGTCTGTACAGCAGAGAAACGCTAAACAGCTACACACGGCATAATAATGGGACTATTTAAAGCTGCTAATGGATTGCGTGCAGTGTTGTGGATAACATGGTGTGAAGTATTTAAGTACAGTACTGTACTGTAATGAACTCTAATGACTTTAAAATAATTATGCTACATATATGTTTCCAATAGAAGAGTCATATTCATGCATGATGCATACGTTTCCTCTGTGTAGATTATGCCTGACTTACTTTCTATGTAATTTGTGTAGACATGCATGCCACAGTAAGCAGTCTGGCAAAGTGTGCTGCAACTGAGAACCTCAGCTAAAAAGACTAGGCTTGATTTTTAATAACCCTACATTTTATTATACATTTAACTCAGTATTATGAGCTGCAATACTGTATCGGTTCTCAAAAACACTATCCATTTTTAATTAAAAGTTTACAAACAGTGGCAAACAGTGGATCATTTAGTGCTAGGTGCTGTTTAAACCCCCGGCTGCTAAATAGCAGTGATGTAATCTATCCAAAACAGCCTCTTTTACATCAATATAAACAAGTAGCATAAGAGCTAATGGTGGTTTGCATTTGTTTTTTAATTCTATGACAGATTTTCTGAAATTTGATTTAAAAATATGTTATATATCGCCTTGCTGACAATATTGAGTGTGAAAGGAGTGTGAAGTCCAGGACCACAAGACTGACAAACAGTTTCTACTCACAGGCCATCAGGCTTGTCTCCAGGTATCTCTCCAGCCTTTCCTATCTGAACTGGTTTTAACTGGTCTGATTTTAACTGCACCTTACACTCACTGTACTGCTGCTGTCAGAATACTGTTTACATTCATACTCGCACAACAACACTATTGTTTACATTTGTTACTTGTCAGTTTATGGCTGCTGCTCTTCATACATGCACATAAAAGCACATGTAACTTTTATTTTTTATTCTTTAAGTATATATATATATATATATATATATATATATATATATATATATATAATTACTTTTACCTTTATTTACTTTAACTTATATTATTATACTTTGTATATTTTGTATATTTTATTTCCTTTTTTTTGTTATCTTTATATATATATATATATATATATATATATATATATATATATATATATATATATATATATATATATATATATATATATTGAAATGTATTGCAATATATTGAATCGTGACCCCCTGTATGTCTATACTGATATGTGACCACTGTATCATTTATTGCCAGGTTCTGGCCAATAGATATCCAATGTTTCTTGCCTTTCAGAGAGCTGTTTACACATTTAATCAGTGTTACTGGCTCCGTTGTTTCAAAAGCAATGTTAGCTTTTTAAATGACCAGCTATGTCAACATGACTGTTGGGTTTATACCGTTAGTACAGATGTGTGGGTTCCAGGATGTAATAAGTAAACCTATTACAGATTACAGATACAGATTGCATGCACTCTCATCAGGACCCGTATCTTTCTGGGTAAAGGCTGCAGTGTGGTAGCATCTTCAGTACTAGGACCTGTAACTGCAGCATGTTATGTATTAGAAGTTGACTCTATTCACCCTGTCTCGATACAGTACACTACAGGTACACTACATGGCCTATAAGGGAAATTCCACCAATCTTTAAAATTCTGCACAATTCAATCAGTAAGTTGTTTGTGGTTTGTTGTTGTTGAGAACATGGTCCGTTTTGAAGAGGCTCAGGTTTCATGGCGGTGGTGATAAGATATATAGATGCCTCTGGAAGCTGGACTAATACTATAAAATGGCTATTTTTGTGTTGTAGATATTGTAGACGTCTGGTTCCCATCACCACCACTGTACAGAAATCCGACTCGGCAAGTTTCTCCAGAATCTAGCGTTTCACTTAGCACTCAGTATGACCGTGTTGACAAATCAGTGATTGTACTATGCTGAAATTCTGAGGAATAACTGGTGGAATTCTCCTTTAAGGACTGTTTTGGACCATTTGTACTTGGACAGTGGCTTCTGTGGTTCACAAAACAAACAGTAGTGTATCTCTTAACACACATCTGCTCATTTCTGTTGCCTGTGTCAACTGAGTGGTTGGAAAACAGAAGAGATCCTGATCCTGTCTAGACCACCCTCACCTCGTCAATCAATGTAATGGCCACTAGATCTGCTCACAAGCGACTGCACGGCTACGCAAAGTTGAACGACCACTCACCTCCTCAAGCTGGGGGTGTCCTTTAGAGAAACTTTGCAGCGGGATGCTGGGCACTGCAGGTCCCCTGCTCTGCTGAAGCGCAAAGCTGCTCGACCAGTTCGAGAATGGCAGGCAGGTCGTGCTGCGCTCCTCGACTTAAGGCCGGACACCACACCCACCCACGTCTCCTTTCCCACCTCACCTGTGTTTGTGTGTGTGTGTGTGCGCGCGCGTGCTCGTGTGTCTGTTTAGCAGGTGTAGATGCAGAGCATGATGTGCACGTGCGTGTACGCGCGTTGGTGAAGCGCAGAGGCTGCGTGCGAGTGTTATGGATGTTAGTTATGAGTGCGCGCACGCGCGCGCAGTGAAACGCAAAGACGGTCCTCGAGCGCTCCACGCGTAAACTGTCCACGAGACGAGCCCCTTCCACTCAGCCCCGCCTCCCCCGCCCCTCCGCCTCCCCCGCCAATTCCAGCACACCAAGCGCGCTGCCTGCTCCCGCCGCTCCACTCACCCTGAGCCCCGCTCGCGCAGCCCGGCTGTGAGCGCGCGCCGCACGCGCCAACTTTTCCTCCGTGCCGCAGAGTCTCTCTGCCCTTCCTCCCCGCGTGCCTCTTCGGTCATGATGCTGCAGTACGGCGCGTGACGTCATCCCCCATCAACGCTGCTTTTTGTTTTTCCCCACCGGTTTTCCGGAACGCCCCGCCCCCTTACTTTGCGACTGGCCAGTAGCTTGCGTTCTGTGCTAGGATTGGCTACCAGTGCTATTTGTGTGTACAAACGAATACGTCATTTATAGTGCATAATTTATTATTATTATTATTATTATTATTATTATTATTATTATTATTATTGTTGTTGTTGTTGTTGTTATTATTATTATTATTATTATTATTATTATTATTATTAATAATAATAATAATAATAATAATAATAATAATAATGTACGAAGTCTATCATAACACAAAATACAGTATCAGCCAATCACAGTCCAGGGGGCGTGGTTTGCATGAATACGGGTGGAGCAGTGATGGATGGGAGCAGAATTGAAAACGCTGAAGCTGCTCTCTCTGATCTCCTGTGTGCTGTAAACACGACACAAGCAAAGTTGGTATTATTCTTGCTGACCATCACTGCAGTTACATAACGCAGCCGGCCGGAATGAGGCAGCTTCAGTGTTCAATGAATGGGTTGATGATTTGTTACAGTACTGAATGCAGGTCTACAGTATTAAACTAGCCAGCAGCGTTCAGTGAACTAGTATCTGTATATTTCATTAAAGGGCCCACATCTACAGAGCTCCTAAAATGACAAGGTGATCATTTTTAATAAGGCGTGACTACCAATTAATATAATGTTACTAAACTCGTGCCCTGAATATAGTCATTGGTGGACAAATTATAGTAATTTCTGGCTTCATTATAGTAACTTGTGGTCTCATTATAATAATTAGTAATTATTGCCCCTTAAAATATTAATTTGTGGCCTGAAAATAGTCATTTGTAACTTCTAAGAAGTAATTTGTGACCTTTGTAATTTATACAGTAATTTCCAGCCTCAATATAGTAGCTTCTGGGCTATGTACAGCCATTTGTGACTTCAGTGTATTAATTTGTGGTCTCATTATAGTAATTTCTGGCCCAATATAGTAACTTGTGGTCTCAGTATAATTATTTGTGACTCCAGTTTATTAATATAGTAATTTGTGACTTTAATATATTAATATGTGGCTTCAAATAGTCATTTCTGGCCTCAAAATATTATTGTGTGGCCTGAAAATAGTCATTTGTAACCTCTAAGAAGTAATTTGTGACCTCAATACAGTAATTTCTGGCCACAATATAGTAGCTTCTGGTCTCTGTATAGCCATTTGTGACTTTAATGTATTTATTTGTGGTCTCATTATAGTAATTTCAGGCCACAATATAGTAACTTGTTGTCTCAGTATAATAATTTGTGACTTTAATGTATTAATTTGTGGTCTCATTATAGTAATTTCTGGCCACAATATAGTAATTTGTTGTCTCAGTATAATTATTTGTGAGTCCAGTTTATTTATATAGTAATTTGTGCCTTTAATATATTAATTTGTGGCTTCAAATAGTAATTTTTGGCCTCAAAATATTAATGTGTGGCCTGAATATAGTCATTTGTAACCTCTAAGAAGTAATTTGTGACCTCAATACAGTAATTTCTGGCCACAGTATATTAGCTTCTGGTCTCAGTACAGTCCTTTGAGACTTCAGTATATCAATTTCTGGCTTCAATATAGTAATTTGTGGGTTAAAATAGTTATTTGTGGCTTGAATAAATGAAACCGCAGCCAAAATGTGTTTATTCGTCGCCTCAATATAATAATTTATAGCTTCACTATTGTAATTTGTGACATCATATTAATTTGTGGTCCCAGTATAGTTTTCTGTACCTTAGTGTATTAATTTGTGGCCTTAACATGATAATATGTTGCCTGAAACTAGTTATATTGGCTTCAATAAATTAAATTGGAGCTATGTAATCATTTATGACCTCTAAGCAGTAATGTGTAGCCACAATACAGTCATCTGTAGCCTCAGTACTGTAATTTGTGACTTCAGCTTATCAATTTGCTTCAATAGAGCAATTTGTGGCCACAATGTAGTAATTTGTGGTCTCAGAACTGTAGTTTGTCATTTCCGTTTGTGGCTTCAATGACAGTTAGATAAACAGCTTGTAAAGGTTCTATTGTAAAGACTATTGTACTGAAATGACAATCAGTTGACAAGCAATTTGTCTACAACTAGCAGTTTATTCTGTGTCACAGAACATCTAACTGAACGCATATGTTAAACTAGCCTATTGGAGTTTATTCTTTTTCACTGATGATACTATTTTACACCAGAATGCTCTTGTTATTAACCCACCATAGTAAAAGATGCATCAAGACTCTTCTTTGGCACCCAGATGGTGGAATAAACTTCCACTAGTTGTTCAAACTGCAGACTCACTCGTGGTCTTGAAACGCAGCCTGAAGATCGTCTCTTTGTGAAGTACTTAAGTGGGCACTGAGGTAAGTACTTATTATACTGTATTGCACTTATGCTGCATTTATCTCTGTAGTTTTCTTTCTAGGTCTCAGCACTGGCTGCTACTGAGCTTAGGGGGACTTTGGACACCTACCTATTTATACTAGCTGGGATAAATAGTTTATTTCTCTGACGTTACACAGTTCTGCGCTGTGTGAACGCACAAATCTGATCTTTCTAAAAATCTCATCTGTGCCACTTTCATATGGCTATGTTCAGGTTAAAAGCCTCATTGCTCGAATCAGATTTTTGGCTGAAATCAGATTTGTGCAGGTGAGTGACTTAAATCTGTCAATAATCTGAACAAACCAGCATTGTAAGTGGATGTTAAGTTAAAGTATTGAGATGTTTTAATAGGTGTTTATTTTCTTTACAGTGATAAACAATGCTTAGGCTTAGGTTTAGTAAACACTATTGTTACTTGGCCGTCTCCAGTGAAGGCAGGTCAGGGAGACCTGCTGCTCCTCAGGGCCACCTGCAGTTGTTGGGCATTGACATTAATTAAGAATAGATGTTATTGTTCTATAATAAAAAAAAACTCTATCAAAACAGGCCACTTATCTAGTCAGAGGTCAAAAGGTTAGGTGCTTGAGGAGTGCCTGCTGCCTGTTTCATTTGACCTGCCCTCTCCCTCTTCCTTTCAGATTAATGGTCCATTCCGTTACTGTACCTTGGCTATACGTAATGTTTCAGTTGGTTCCTGCTGGTTTTCTAATGTGTTCCGGCTTTTCCTGATTGGTTAATATCAATGTAAAGTAATCTGAAGGTCCAACAGGTGACCTGTGAATGGCTTTCTAATAGAATCTAAACGAGTCCTGGAGTTGTCTCTAAAGAAAGCCAGTTTCTTTACCCAGACAGCCAATCATATATGGGTCTACTGGCTTGATAAGGTCTGCACCCAGCTGACTGTTTGCCACTTTTGGTCTCTCTTGGACCACCCAGATCAAGATTTGCGCATAAAATCTAACAAGTTATTAATATCATTTTTTGATTCAATAGAGCTCCATCCCCAGTGGCTGATCATCTGTCCCTCCTATCTGACCTGAGGATGCTCTCCTGCTCGTCAGCCTGAATGACCAAGACTACTACAGTAGAGCCACCACATTACTACCTCCTGAACTAGAATATTTATGGAACAGGTGAAAGCCGAGCTTCTGATTGTATCTTTGTTGCTCTCTCTCTATCTGTGGTCAACCAGGAGAGGATGGGTTCCTCCCTCGTGTCTGGGTTCCTCTCAAGGTTTCTTTCTTTATTAAGGAGTTTTTTTATTGCCACTGTCACCTCTGGCTTGCTCTAGGGGGCCTTGGACCTCAAAACCTTTTCTTAGGTTTTGCTATGCATGGACTCTTTTTTTTTACCATCCTTCTCTTTGATTCCTCTTTTTCATAAACTGTGTTTACTTTTCTGTAAAGCTGCTTTGAGACAACACTGGTTGTAAATATAATATATAAATAAATGTTGATTGATTGATTGATTGATTAATGCACAGACTTTTATTTAAAACTAATAATGAAAGTGGGATTTGTTGTGGGCTGCCTAGTAAATGTGGGTCACTATCCTCTTGCTATCAGGGTATTAAGACCACCAGGATTTAGTTGTAATGGTTCCCGTGGTCTTCTTTTCAGTAAGGCAGTACCATAGGCTACTGTAACCATTGATAACATATATCGTCGCTGTCCAATAAAAAACGTGCATCTCCATTGTTGTTGATTTCTATTTTTCTACACCAATTAAAGCTGCTGTCGTTTGCATTGTGGGAGAATGTCATGATGAACGGACCAATAGAAATGCTGCAAAATAGCTTGGAAGTAATTCTGGTTCCATTGACTTACATTCAAAGTAAAGACTGTTTTTGTTCTCTCCTGTAAAGTTGCCATTTTGGAGATTTTCATTGGACAGCGAGGACATATAGGCTGGGGGAGTGAACGTTACGCAAGCCTTTAATAATTACAGCGTTAATTAATTTAATGAGCAGATACATGAATATCATGCCATTCATTAACTCAGTGTGCATGCAGCTTGTGTAGTCTTCATAGAAAAGCACTGACCAATAGAATGGGACACTGTGGAGCAGCCACACAGGAGCCTAAGGTCATCATGTCCTATGCCTAGCGTAAGCTAGAAGGATTAAAAAGCCCCCCCCCGGTATTAGGCTGTGAAGTAGTGGACCTGTGTGCTCTGCAGTGATGGGGATGAAGGTTCCAGAGCTGATCATCATCAACTGTCCTCACTAATGCTCTTCTGGATGAATGCAATCAAATCCTCCATGCAGTGTTCCAATATCTAGTGTAACTCTTTCCTGGTAGAGGGGTTTAATGCCATTCTTGGCATTAACATAGAATATAACATAACAAATACAGGACATATAAGAAAGTAAATACTGGCACGAGTCAATGAGTAAAGTAGTGAAACAAAGTAAAAGTCTAGTGACGATGAAGATGGTCTACCTTTCTTCTGTATGTAAGGAAAGAAAGGCAGAGGCATCCCCTTTAAGGGGAATCAATATTTCACCAGGCCTGAAGCAGGCAGTGTTGCTGCAGTACCCGTCTGCTTAAAAATAGCAGGGTAGGCAGGGCTGAGGTGCCAGACAAGCGGTTCCCACTGAAAGCAGGCACAGAGATGGCCTGCCATCAGACAAGGCCTCTAATATATATCAACTATATAAGTAGATCATAGGGTTCTCCCAGAATCGAATATTTCCTACTATGTGACAGTTGTAATTTATAGTAGTATAATAATCTGATGACGAGTGTCAGATCAGACATCAGAGGAAAACAAATCCGATTTGATTTGCAGTGCAACATAACCAGAAGTATATCACATGATGACAACAGTAGCCACATGTAGTGAATAGCCGTCAGTTGGTCTCATTTTGCACGCAGTTGTGCTATGAGTAATTATATTTAATTAAAGGTTAAAGGGCCCCTATCATTAAAACAGTAAGGAAATGTTCATACCCCTTTTTAAAAATGTTAATATGTAAAGTAATACAGTAGTATGTAAGCCTTGTTAAAGCACTGTGTACCCAGTGTTTTTGTGATGTCACAAAAAGCAACACATTTGCATATAAATGCCTGGACAGCTTAAAGGTGCAGTGTGTACGATTCGTAGTTTAAAACGTCCCAAAAGTTAACAGAACGTGAAGAATAAAAAATGGTATGTCAAAGCTTCCTATGTATTGTGTTGCAGAGATGCCTACTGAAGTTAGTGCTAACGCTAACTAGTTAGCCCCGGGGCCGTCCTGTCTCATAACACCATTTAGTACCTCAAGAGGTGATAGTGAGTTACTGCAGTGCTGAGGCTGCTATCAGTCCAACATGAGAGGATGAGGAAATAGCGCTGTTGCCTTGACAGTGTATTCTAAACTCCTGGTAATCATACTGAAGGTGCTGCTCCTGGTTATATGATTTAAGAACAAGTAGCCAATGAAAGGAAGGGTGGCTGAAGCTTCCAGCAAGTGGCCACCAATGCCTGCTCCTGGCAAGAAACCACATTCAGTAGCTAAAAAAAAGCAAGTGATATAAAAAGGTAAAGAGGTAAAACCAGAGTTTACATTGTTGCTGTTGGAAACACTCTTGGCAGGTAAAAAGATGAAGTTTTCTGGGGAGTTGACAGCTGTTTACGTTAACAGTGGGGAGGAGGGGTTGTGCATTACCCTGTTTCTTACAATAGGTGTGGACCTGGCAACTTTCGGCTGATATGCTACCCCTTTATTGTTTGGAGTATGAATTTGACAAGTTGCATTACTTTATTATTTCTAGCCCGTCCATTCTTATTGAAGTTGCAAGAAACATTAAAATCTTCCAGACTTAAAAGAAGAGTGATAAAATAGGCTGATGAATGCTAAGAGATAAAGAGAGACTGGACAACACTCGTGAAAAATTAATCACAACTATTCTTGTAGGCTAACTGTAGGCTAATAGATTGTTTAAGTATGATACATTAAGAAAACCAATTGAAAAGTGAAATGACTCAATGAGTCAAATAAGTCAAATTCATACTGGTACCTGATGATACTTGAAGGAGAACTCCACCGATCATTCAAAATGTTCGCCAAGTTCAACGGCTGAGATGTAAACAAAGTCATTCGGAGTGCTTTGATGTGAAATTGTGGATGCTGATTGTAGAGACTCTTTTGCAGTGGAACCATGAGTTGCCATGTCTACACAAAAAAGAGATATAGACATTTTATTTACTATCCAAACCCACCAGCATACATACATGAGAATTGATATATATCATCGCTGTCCAATAAAAAACAAGTTTCTCCAAAATTGCAATTTAGTTGACAAAACCTTTCTTGTAATTTTTATTCATATAATTTCATATCATTTTCATGCAAGTTATTTTGGAGCATTTCTATTGGTCTATTCATCATGTAATTTTCACTTAGTGTAAATAGTAGCATTCAAATGATGATAAAAATCAACAAAAATGGAGATTCATGTTTTTCCTTGGACAGCGACAATATGTAATAATAATAATATAGAATATATAATAATATAAAATAATGCAATTATGGTATAATAATAATGGAATAATAAAGAATAATGGAATAATGGAATGATGGTATACTAAAAAAAATAGTTTCTCCAAAATTGCAATTTAGTTGACAAAACCTTTCTTGTAACCTTTTTTGTTCATATAATTTCATTTAATTTTCATACAAGTTATTTTGGAGCATTTCTATTGGTCTATTCATCATGTAATTTTCACATAGTGTAAATAGTAGCATTCAAATGATGATAAAAATCAACAAAAATGGAGATTCATGTTTTTCCTTGGACAGCGACAATATATAATAATAATAATAATATAGAATATATAATAATATACAATAATGGTACAATAATAATGAAATAATAAAGAATAATGGAATAATGGAATGATGGTATACTAAAAATCTGGCAAAATGCCTTTTTTGGGGGACAATTTCATGTTATAACAGTGAGTGAGAGAGCTATTTGAGGTGCGGTTCCCATCAAAACCTCTGGGAACAAGTCAGACTCACTAAGTTTCTCTAATACAGAGCATTTTACATCAATCCACTATGAATGACTCACTAACTAATAAATTTGGCAAAAATATTTTATAAAATTACAATTAATGGAATTCCCCTTTACGGTCTCGGTAGTTCTGTTGAAAAAGAAAAAGCGCTCTTATTGTGAAATCTCTAGAACCTGTTTGTTCTAACACATATTAGCTTTGTGTTTTCTTAATGAGATATTTATAAGAGAATCAATTAATTAAAGTTTGGCCCGATAAGAACAACAAATCTTTGATAATAATTTTTTTTATCAGAAATATAAAGCGAACTGTAATCAGCTCTAATTAAACCAACATCAGTCTTTGGGAGTGATGGATTTGTGTTGACCAGAGATAACCATTCATTGTCATGTAAGTTGAGCACGTGTTTAAATGGCAGCAGGGAGTGACCACGGCTTTAAGCAGGTGAGCAAACATACTAGACCCGGTCAATTGTGTTGGAGCAGCGTGATCTAACTGTGAACATACAGTCAGTGTTGCTGTGTTACAGTAGTGAAGGTGATCACTGAAGTAATGTTTTCCTCTGTGCTGTTGTTTTTGGAATGCGCTCAGTGCTCATGGTGACGGACGCTTTTATGGGCGGCTGCGATTGTCTCTCCTGCGACACAGTTTGTTTTAAGTGGTTAACTGAGACCTTCTTTTGTTGGTGGCATAAGAATGAGACGGTTAAAGATCAGTAAGTACACAAAGGCGGGTTAAACACAAACGTATTGTGTTTAATTGATTCATGCTGGGTTTTGTTCATGCTGCTTTTCACGTCCCATTAACTGAATGACAACCCAGTAACAGAAAGAAGAGGAGGGCCGCCACCCCAGCCTAGTCACCCCAGCCAAGCACCCTAGTCAAATACCCCAGGCACCCCAGCCAACCACACCAGTCAAACACCCCAGCCACCCCAGCCCAGTCACCCCAGCCAAGAACCCCAGTCAAACACCCCAGCCACCCCAGACAAACACCCCAGCCAAGCGACTCCAGCCAGCCACATCAGCCAACCACGCCAGCCAAGTCACCCCAGCCAAACACCCTAGCCAAACACCCCAGCCAACCACCCCAGTCAAACACCCAGCCAAGTGACTCCGGCCAGCCACCCCAGTCAAACACCCCAGCCAAGCACCCCAGTCAAACACCCCAGCCACCCCAGCCAACCACCCCAGTCAAATACCCCAGCCAAGCGACTCTGGCCAACCATGCCAGCCAAGTCACCCCAGCCAAACACCCCAGCCAACCACCCCAGTCAAACACCCCAGCCAAGTGACTCCGGCCAACCATGCCAGCCAAGTCAACCCAGCCACCCATGTTTTATTGAAATATTAAATAGTCAGCGCTGTTTACTAATGCTACCATTTGCAGTTCACGCTTATGCTACTCGTTTACGATGGAGTGGGCGAATCTGAGGGCAAAAAATGACAACACTGCTATTTCACAGTCAGGGGTTGCAGGACAACACAACACAACACAAAATGAATCTGCCTTACATTCAACTTTAAAAATTAATTAATAATCAACACTGTGTTTTAATAATAATACATAACACTGCAGCACAGAAAACACACTTCTGCACATTTTGATACACAATTACTGTTTATCTGAGGGGTGCAGTGGGTGGGGCTGTTGCCTCACAGCAGGAAGGGCCTGGGTTCAGTTCCCCCCAGGCGATCGGGCGTTTTTTGTGTGGAGTTTGTATGTTGTCACTGTGGGCTTTCTCTAGGTGCTCCAGTTTCCACAGTACAAAGACATGCGATCAGGTGAACTGGAGATGCTAAATTGCCCATATGTGTATGTGTGTGTGTGCGTGTGTGAAAGTGAGAGTGTTTGTCTGCCCTGTGATGGACTGGTGGCCTGTCTGGGGTGGTGTTTCCTGCCTTCTGCCTATTGAGCCATGAGATTGGCTCAAGCACCCCTGCCACCCAGAAATACAAGCGGTTTAGAAAGTGAGTGTTTATTTGCTGGATTTAATATACTGGGTAAAAAAAAAAATTCCAATATGTTAAACTCAGCAAGTAAACATTAATTGTGTATTAAATGTGCAGCTGCTGCAAAATGTTTTTACAAGAATTTCTAAATCGCCAATTAATGTCTGGGATTTGGCTTTTGTAGTCGTCATTCAATGCATTTTTAGGTCCTCCTGCAAAGCTGGGACATGTGTGAAGGCCCGACAGAACCACAGGGACGAGCGGGCCTTTGACCCATCGCTCCAGCACAACCCTAACCCTCCGCTGACCAGCACCAAGAGTCAGTAGCAGAACGAGTCAGCATCTCAATTTCGACTAAGAACCAGGACATTTCTCAATTTCTCAGTTAATCTTATTTATTTCTAGTTCAGCGAGAGGAGCTGCAGCTTAGTAATGCAAACTAATGCACAATCACAGTTCTATTGCTAGTGCCACTAAGACCACTTTCAGACTAACCTTGATTTAGTTCGGCCTGTTTCAGCATGTGAACACCTGTATTTAGGTGCTCATCAAACAACTAAACCCTGTTAATTCACAGGATAATTAAATACAGAGTATGCTTTCAGGTCAAATCAAGCACTGACTCACAAGGTGTTGTCACTGCATGTCAGTGACAAATAAAGGTGCTGGTAATCTAGAATCCCACGCAAGATTGCCAAAAACTGAACTGCAGTTAAAGGAGACAGGATATCAGGTAAAAGCTATTTGTACTTTGTTTTTATTTTTTTGTTGAAGCCTGGAAGCTGAATGAAATAGAATATACACTACCAGTCAAAAGTTTAAAAACTGTTCTAAATGTGTGACTGGTAGTATATCTAAAACGTTTGGCTGGTAGTGTATCTAAAACGTTTGGCTGGTAGTGTTCTAAAACGTTTGACTGGTAGTGATCTAAAACATTTGACTGGTAGTGTACTAAAACATTTGACTGGTAGTGTACTAAAACGTTTGACTGGTAGTGTATCTAAAACGTTTGACTGGTAGTGTATCTAAAACGTTTGGCTGGTAGTGATCCAAAATGTTTGACTGGTAGTGTATCTAAAACATTTGACTGGTAGTGTATCTAAAACATTTGACTGGTAGTGTATCTAAAACGTTTGACTGGTAGTGTATCTAAAATGTTTGACTGGTAGTGTATCTAAAACATTTGGCTGGTAGTGATCTAAAACGTTTGGCTGGTAGTATACTAAAACGTTTGTCTGGTAGTGTACTAAAACGTTTGTCTGGTAGTGTATCTAAAACGTTTGACTGGTAGTGTATCTAAAACATTTGACTGGTAGTGTATCTAAAACGTTTGGCTGGTAGTGTATCTAAAACGTTTGGCTGGTAGTGTACTAAAACATTTGACTGGTAGTGATCTAAAACGTTTGACTGGTAGTGTATCTAAAATGTTTGACTGGTAGTGTATCTAAAACGTTTGGCTGGTAGTGTACTAAAACGTTTGTCTAGTAGTGTACTAAAACGTTTGTCTGGTAGTGATCTAAAACGTTTGACTGGTAGTGTATCTAAAACGTTTGTCTGGTAGTGTACTAAAACGTTTGACTGGTGGTGTACTAAAACGTTTGGCTGGTAGTGTATCTAAAACGTTTGGCTGGTAGTGTATCTAAAACGTTTGACTGGTAGTGTACTAAAACGTTTGTCTGGTAGTGTATCTAAAACGTTTGGCTGGTAGTGTATCTAAAACTTTTGACTGGTAGTGTATCTAAAACGTTTGGCTGGTAGTGTATCTAAAACGTTTGACTGGTAGTGTATCTAAAACGTTTGACTGGTAGTGTACTAAAACGTTTGGCTGGTAGTGTACTAAAACGTTTGACTGGTAGTGTATCTAAAATGTTTGACTGGTAGTGTATCTAAAACGTTTGGCTGGTAGTGTATCTAAAACGTTTGACTGGTAGTGTATCTAAAACGTTTGGCTGGTAGTGTACTAAAACGTTTGGCTGGTAGTGTATCTAAAACGTTTGACTGGTAGTGTATCTAAAACATTTGGCTGGTAGTGTACTAAAACGTTTGTCTGGTAGTGTATCTAAAACGTTTGACTGGTAGTGTACTAAAACGTTTGACTGGTAGTGTATCTAAAACGTTTGACTGGTAGTGTACTAAAACGTTTGGCTGGTAGTGTACTAAAACGTTTGGCTGGTAGTGATCTAAAATGTTTGACTGGTAGTGTATCTAAAACGTTTGGCTGGTAGTGTATCTAAAACGTTTGACTGGTAGTGTATCTAAAACGTTTGGCTGGTAGTGTACTAAAACGTTTGGCTGGTAGTGTATCTAAAACGTTTGACTGGTAGTGTATCTAAAACGTTTGGCTGGTAGTGTACTAAAATGTTTGGCTGGTAGTGTATCTAAAACGTTTGGCTGGTAGTGTACTAAAACGTTTGGCTGGTAGTGTACTAAAATGTTTGGCTGGTAGTGTATCTAAAACGTTTGACTGGTAGTGTACTAAAACGTTTGGCTGGTAGTGTACTAAAATGTTTGGCTGGTAGTGTATCTAAAACGTTTGACTGGTAGTGTATCTAAAACGTTTGGCTGGTAGTGTACTAAAACGTTTGGCTGGTAGTGTACTAAAACGTTTGGCTGGTAGTGTACTAAAACGTTTGACTGGTAGTGTACTAAAACGTTTGACTGGTAGTGTATTGAAACATTTGGGTTGTAGTGTAAGTATCTGACTATAATGGAAATAATTACATGTATTATTTGGATTATAAAAGAGTGGCTATGTTTAAAAGGTCAATGACGTAGTGGACACATTTGTCTACTATATACACCCCTATACACAGCCACCCCACTCCAACCCATAGACATTGTCACCTGAACCCCACCCATGCCCAGCCCAACCGTCCACTCACTGCGGTGTGACTGGTGCCACCATCCTGCTCCAAGTGGCCTCTATTTTGAAAACCAAAATATGGTCAGCCTACTATTACCCTTTCAATTAGCATGCTGCTAACTTCAGGCCTACGTTTTCACACATCAGTACTTAAACATGGCTAAAAACAGCAGCGACCGTCTTGCATTTTACATTGTGTAGGTAATTGTATGCCATACATGGCTGGAATAGGGCAGTTTGGGTATTTTTCTTCATGATACGAGCCTAAATATATCAACCAGCACCCTCTAGTGGTGGCACAAGCAGTAACTGAAATGGTCACAGTAGAGGCAGCATTATATGCACTGTATTAATAATATAAGTTAGAATGCTGCAGAAATTCTAGAAGACATAGAGAGAGTGAGGCAGAGAGAAAGAGAGAGGGAGGCAGAGAGAGAGAGAGAGAGAGAGCGAGAGAGAGGGAGTGGGCCATGAGGGGGACAAACAGGTGAATGAAGTCCACAGTGCACTGTGGGTTTGGGTCAGGTTTCTGGGTCATTCTCAGTAACAGTGGCGCTCAGCACTTTGTTCAGGTTCAGTATGAGTGACTGTAGAGCACTGGGCCAGAACCAATGTAGTCCTCCCTCCTAGGGAGTAGGGGGGCTCGTGGGAGGGGGCGGTGTGACCAAGGAGCAAGGAGAGAGAGAGAGTGAACGTGAGTGACACCTCCCCCCCACTGCACGCATGCCTTTAAATATCTGAAGGCTGATTAGAACCTTTGCGCTCGCTCTCTCAGTTCTGGTGCTTATCAGGTGGAAACAGCTGGAAAGGGAACAAGACAGCAACATCTGGTAAATCCTTTATATTGATCTTAAAGATCTTCATCTTTTAGGGTCTAGATTATGCGCAAAGGACAAGCCTTGCATTAAGAGATGTATCATTTTGGCACATATTAGTCTGTTAGTTCTCTGCTTGGTGTTTCTGTAGTGCCTCAGTTCAGACATATTCTCTGAACATGCATACATAGTCTCTGTTTGCATTATTGATTATGCTCAGATATTGATATATTTCCCCTCCGCTTTTGCCCTCTGTGCCTGTTGAGAGCCAATCAATGTATATGGTCAGTGATTCTGGCTTATGGGAAGGAGCAGCTTTGCTTATGTAGCAGCTTTAAGCATTTAAAGCTGACCAGTCTGACCTCAGCATCCCACAAGATCTCTGAGAGATGTTTATTTCCACTCACTGCCTCTTTTTTCAGTCAGGAGGACATGAAAAACGATAAGGGACTCATACTTAACAGAACTTATGTTTGACATAATATACATAATATAACATTATATATATAATAAAACAATCACATTGTCCTTAGTATCTATTATGTTTACTTATTACCTTCATTACAGATTCCGTTTCTTTTACTTACTTTCAGTTTCTCAAAGAAATCCACAGCCACGCCTCCAAAGTTCAGTCTCCCAAGTTGGTTTGTCATTTTCTGCGTCTCAGCATCCAAATAACCCCAAACACCCTCTGTGATGTTGAGGTTCTGGACTCTGGGGTGGTCCGACTATTGTTCTGAGAACATCAGCAGCTCCTTTGTTTGTTGTGTCTCCTTTTCTCAGTGAGGAGCTTCTTGAACAGCTACCCATCCTTTAAGACCCATAGTGCTGAGATATCTTCTCACAGTGAAAGGTTGGACAGAAACACTTGTTGATGTTTTCGGATCTGAAGCAGGAGTGGAAGCTTCATGTTCTCCAAAGATGAAAGCTTTAGGTGTTGTTTATCTGATGGGGACAGTGTAGGTGGTCTACCAGGTCTTCCAGGTGGTTATTAGGAGTCTTATTTTCTGTGTAGCTTTTAACCAGTTTTTGAACTTTAGTTTTGCAGGTGGATGATGTTCTATCTTATCTTCTCAGACCTTCTCCAACAAACGTCCTGAAAAAATTAATAACTTTTACCTTATGGTCATTTTGACTGGACATTAAATGAATGAAAGCTTTTGCCAAGCAAATAATCATTGTTTAAATAGCCAATCTAATTATTCCAACAAGGTTTATGATGGTCAGTAATTATTGGTGACATCATTATTATTATTATTACTAATGTTGTATATCGTTTAGATTGTGTGACAGTTTCATGATGTATGGACCAATAGAAATACTCCAAAATCACTTGAAAAGTAAGACAGTTCTTGTCCTCTTCTGTAAAGTTGTTATTTTGAAGATACTTGTTTTTCATTGGACGGTTGCAGATATACCCTCAAAACAGTGCCCAAAGGGTTCTTTGCATGATGCCATAGAGAAGCATTTTTGTAAACGAGGTTGCAGAACCGCTATGTTGGTACAGAACCTTCACATTACGTTCAAAGCAATAACTTTGAGTTTTCCATGAACAGTTTTCTTTGACCAGACCAGAACAATAGTGGAACAATAGTGGAACCCTGTCTTAGCTGTCCAAAGATCTCCAAAATAGTAACATTCTTTTCTATGTCAGTTAATGTAAAGAGGTGTTTTATAAAGGGGTGATTTTGGAGCATTTCTATTGGTCCATTGATCATACAACTTTCACAGGATATTGTCGATACTGTCGTGTTTGAATGATATAAAAGATAAATATATTGTTGCTGTCCATTGAAAAACATATATCTTTATTTTTGTCGATTTTGACTTTTCTACATCATTTAAACACGCCAATGGTCGTTTACATTGTTTGAAAATTTTATGATGAATGGACCAATAGAAGTGCTCCAAAATTTCTGGTTCCATTGACTTACATTGAAAGTAAAGTATGTTTTTTGTTTCTCCTGTAAAGTAGCAATTTTGGAGAGTAACGATATATGAAAATTTCACATTTACAAAAGTGGAACCTTTGTGAGAGCTTTTTGAAGACTGTAGTTCTTTGATGAATGTTTGCAAACGGTTCTACACAGTCCCACAAAGGCTTCTAACAAAGTATTTATGATAATATGTATACCATGTTTGTTAAGAGTGTAGATGTTTTATGAGTTCCTGAACAATTTAAAGCAGATGCATGGCAGCTCTCAGTTATTGACAGCCGATTTTTGCAGTTTTTCAAAACTCTGTGTAAAGCTATGACTAATGGGACAGTTGAGAGACTCAGAGGGAAAGAATGAGAGCTGAAAAAAAGAGGCCTTTTACACAAACGGTCCAACAGCCGCTCCTTTCTTCACAGGGTCATAGTGAGCTCCATTAAGAGCTTACCACTCGAGCACAGCCTGAGCTGCTACTCTACCACAGGCTAAAGACACCTCAGGCTCAGATGGCAGTCAAGCCCCCTCCTCCACACCCCCAACTCTGCCAAGGGGGCACATATATTGTGCAGGATGCCAAGTATCTGGTGCATTAGTTGCATTAAATATTGAACACATTGCAAAGTATGTTGAGGGTTTTACCAACAAGCATGTATTACATACTAAATACTGTATTCTGAACATGATTGCAGTGCTGTGCAATAGTCAGGGATTTCAATCATTAGTTAATTATAAATGAATAATTTTTCAGGAGACTTTGTGAGAAGACAAAAAAATGATTGAGGTTCCAAAACATGATTAAAAGCTACACAGAAAACGGGGCTCCTCACGACCACCTGGAAGACCTGGTAGACCATCAAAACAGTCCCTGTCAGATAAACATCACCTAAAGCTTACGTCTTTGAGAGAAAGAGAAGAACATCAAGCTCCACTCCACCTTTCAGGATCTGAAAGGATGTTAAACTGTTTAAGAAGCTACCAGGAGATACAGACCCATCAAACAGCTGGTGTTCTCACAACAATAGACTAGACTGACCACCCCAGAGTCCAAACCTCAACATCACTGAACGTGTTTTGGACTATTTGGATGGTGAGCAACAGAAAAATGAAATCAACTTCGTTCACAAGACTGGAAACCAACACTCGAGTTTTAAATACTGATTCCACACTTGTGAAAAATAGTGTAAGGTGGCAACTTTAAACCTCCTAAGACTCCTTACAGCTCCAAAACTTCTGCTCGGCTGCGTCTGATTGGGTGTTGTTGGGGTTGTACCACAGACTCCCTCTCCTATCATGCACCCTGTCTCTGTCCCAAGGCTTTTTGTTTTCTTTTTTTTTTTTTTCCATGGTTTGGTTCTGGGGTCCTGGGTGGCCAGATGGCAAAAGCTGAGCGCCTGTGCTAAGCGGAGGGGCGGCCCGGAGGCGCCTCAGCCGTCCATGGAGACAGGTAAAGTGAGCACCGTGGTTAGGGCCGCTGAATGGTGGGGTGACACCGGCAGGTCGAGGTGGAGCATTACCGCCCTGAAGGACCTCACCCGCTTATGCTTCTGATGCATATCGCCTCTTATATACTGTGGACCAAGAAGACCTAGCCTGCGCTAGACTGATCGTATGTCATTTGTTGCTTTTTTTTTTTTTTTTGGGACCTCTTTAGAGATTTTGAAATCAAAGGGTCCAGCCATGAGTGCGCTCATTGACATCTTGCTGGATTTTTCTCCCTTCTTAAATTTGTTGCCCCCTGACGGTGGCTGTGAGTAACCTTTATTTTACCTGAACAGACGCTTCAGAAGATAAGCTCTTTCCGTCTAAAAACAGCTCAGGTTTAGGCTATGCTGAGTGATTGAGATTATCAGTGCTCTTTTGAGGAAAAGCTTTCTTGGAGCCACACCAAATAGATCGGAATGATACCGATTCCTTGTGTAAGATGTTATGCTCAGCAGCTGAGTGCCCTTGTTGCAAACAAGTAGAAGATATTACACATTTCAAGCTGGAATCTACATCTTTATAAAGAATGGATGGTTAATGATTGCCTGTGGACAACCCAGTTCAGACTGAAACAGGATAAATCATTGATCTGTGCAATTTTATCATTTTTTTTGTTTGACGTTTCCGTTGAGTGCCCAGGCCCCCTAGCACATTGCAATAACCCTAAAACCTCTGCGCTTGGCACTCATCCACTCACTGGGGTTGGGTAGGTGCTGATGGAATTCTTCCCATATCGTATGACCAGTCCCATTGCCCCCGGTCCAGCTGCCAGCCTAGTTTCTTTTTTTCTTGCCTTTTTTGCTGTCTGCTGGATGGGGTGATTCATGAGGGTGCTGTATCCCATGTCACAAAAGCACCATACACAAGAGAGGTAAAGAAACTTGGCCACTGTGGCAGGGTTCCGCATGGCCCAGTCTTGGGGCATTAGAAGATTAGTGTGTCTTCGAGTTTCAGACCCCCTTTTGCCCCTTATTTGCAGGTCTGTCATTATTTAAAGCTTAATGTCTTGGCTGCTTGTGTAACCCTGTTGGCATATGCGTAATTCAAATGAATCAAATATTTTGTCTAAGAAAACTTATGTTGCTACATGTGACCAAACATTTTAGAAAAGTACCACAAGGCTCTGCGCTGGGGCCGCTGTTTTTCTTTATTAGCAGCTTTTCACTGAGGTGCTGCTGATGAAAAGTAGTTGGCCCAGCATGGAACCTTGTAGTACTTTTCTATTTCACAAGTCGAACAATTGTAGACAACAGGTATAAAAAACTAACTCAACCAAAGATTGGTTGATGGGAGGTTGACTGGCATATAACAAGAATTTAATCGGAATCTTTACTGTAATTCTTTATATTGTAATTACAATGAATTGGGTCACTCATCGCTTAAAGTGAGTAGATCTGTGAAGTTATATCTGAATTTAAAATATAAGCAATAATAATTTCCAATGACTGCCTTTTTTTGTCAACAGATATAAAATGAGTGCACTCTGGATTCGATCAGTCCTCCTTGCAGTAATGGTAGTGCTTTTCTCAGCAACCCATGAGACATTCAAGACGACTCAGCGGCCAAAATACCAGTACACGAAGAAGCCTCCGCGAGAGTTGGTCCAGACCACCACCTATGCCGGCAAGCCCACAGTCACGGCAAGAATTGTGGACTACACTAAGCCAAAGGAGCGCATTCCTGTCGTGGTCACAGAAAGTACCACCATGCCTGCTGATGCATATGTGGACTACCACACCGACACCACAATGTCACCTAATGGTATACAGGACAACTACACTCTGGACTATAACGAATGCTACTTCAACTTCTGCGAGTGTTGCCCTCCAGAACAAGGCCCTCAAGGATTGAAAGGGGAAATGGGGCTTCAAGGTGAGTGGAGCCTGAAGATGCACACTGATCCCATACTATGATAGAAGCTTGTCACTATTTCCATAAACAATGGTTGACTTGGTTTGGCCACAATACATATGTCCACTGTGTATTAGTCCATTTTAGATGAGCTTTATCACATAGAAGTACAGTCTTAGCAGCATTTGTGGAGGCAGCAATGGATAATGTTTATTGACAATGACTTGTCAAATTGTTCCCAAACCCATGCAACCCACGCGTCCATCACAGAAACACACCAGTTTTTAATGCAGTGCCACCTGAGGGGATCAAAAGTCAGGGTTATTCTATTTTCTTTCATTGCAGTGACGCGCTTAAAATCACTGCAGTTGCTAATTGTTGCTCTTAAACCATTGGATTATTTACTGGTTTTACTGGCACAGAGAGCCTCAAACCATCCTTCCCCTTGGCCTTGCCTTAGAATGGAAAACCGTATTTATATTGCCATAGTTGAGTAAGGGGAGCTCAGTCCAGAGAACTAAACATCTGGGCTTTTTTCAACCCAACCAAAGGTTACAAACCTTCTATGGATATAATAGTAATACTGAATACTGAAGTGTTTAAGGACTAGGCCTTTCTTGGACTAGGCCTTTCCTTTTATCACTAAGCATGATTGCTTCAGTTGTTTAAATTCATAAATTGTCCCTGTCCCAGTTTTTGGAACATGTTACATGCATTTCAGGATATGGTAAATATGGCGAACTATTAAATATCTTTGTAAATGTATTGGCTTGTAGGTTCCTTTTGATCAACAGGAGTTATCAATGGTTTATTCCAAACATGAGCTTGGCTAATCTGTCTGAGGTGTTTTGTAGGACCTCCTGGTCAAAAAGGGGAACCAGGGCCCAAAGGTCTTCTAGGACCTATAGGTCCAACTGGAATTCCAGGATTCAAGGGAGACAAAGGTGAGAAGTGTGAGGCACAGTTAGAATACTGAGAAAACATTATGTCATCATTTTAATTGGTTTTATGTGCAATGACGTAGGAGAAAAAGGTGAGAAGGGAAGCAGTGGATCTGTAGGCTCTCCAGGCATTACAGGCAAGGCTGGAATGAAAGGTAATTATTACAATAGTACATAGTACACATATGCTGAAAGTATGATCTTCATAAACAACATGCATAGTGGTTACATTTCTCTTTTAAAACAGGTGATATTGGTACCAAAGGTGAGAAGGGGGCTGGTGGTCTGCCAGGACTCAAAGGTGCCAAAGGTGAAAAGGGGGAACCTAGCGAGAACACAACGAAAGGTGACAAGGGTGTACCAGGTAAAGATGGTCCACCGGGAGCCCCAGGCAGCACTGGAGACAAGGGTGAGAAAGGTGAAAGGGGTGAATGTGGCCTGCTAGGAGATAGGGGACAGAAAGGCGAGCCAGGCGATCCTGGGTCCCCAGGCGTGCGGGGCGATCCCGGACCTTCGGGGCAACACGGAATGCATGGGAATCCTGGGATACCCGGAGAACGTGGTGAACCCGGGAGTCCAGGAACCAAAGGGGAACCAGGAGCACGAGGCCCTTCAGGACCCACAGGTATGAGAGGTCTAAGAGGAATGAAGGGGGAAAGGGGTCCTCAAGGAAAACGAGGTGATCGCGGCCTTCGAGGGATGAAAGGTACAGCGGGTGACACTGTAGGGCGACTGCGCTCTGCCTTCAGTGTAGGCCTCTACCCCAGCAAGTCCTTCCCAGCGTCAGGCTTTCCAGTCCGCTTTGACAAAATATTCTACAATGGAGAAAACCATTACGACGTTGCCACCAGCAAATTCAACTGTACCCACCCGGGAGTTTACGTGTTCTCCTACCAGTTAACGGTGAGGAACAAGCCCTTGCGGGCTGCATTGGTAGTCAACGGGATACGTAAACTACGCTCGCGAGACACCCTTTATGGCCAGGACATTGACCAGGCCTCCAGCCTTGTGATTCTGAAGCTTGCTGCTGGGGACCAAGTGTGGGTGGAGACCCTTAGGGATTGGAACGGCGCCTACTCAAGCAGTGAGGACGACAGCACCTTTTCAGGATTCTTGCTCTATCCTGACTGAAATCCACTCCAAACTGCAAAACCAGAACTTGCACTGAAATCTACATGGTCACGGTGGGAAAGGCTCAGTTATAAGCTCCAAGAAGAAGCTGTCCTTGTATGCTTACATATAACCATCTTTCTTTACTACTAAATTTTAAGCTGGGGGACCAGCCCTCCAACCTACATCCAGAAAATCCATTTGTGAGCAAACAACAGCTATTTAATAACTCTTCACAAGGCTTTCCAGAAGCAATCTTAGGACCAGAAGAAGGTTGAAATTGGTTATGTTTTCAGAGCAATGTTAACATCCAGTCATGTTTATAGCAATAGCAATTCTTAGAAAAAATCTAGTCCATGCTCGTTGTAGACAGATTGTATATATATTTGTATGGAAAGGAACTGCATATGACTTTTGACATTTTTGCTTTCAATATGCATTGCTGGGATGGCCAGTCAGGACTGAATAAAAACATTTATTCACTCATTATCTGGTAAACTACATGGGAAGAACAAAACAAAACACTAAAATACTGTTTTTCCACTGCTTGGTATGCCGCTACTCGAATCTACTCGCTTTTGGTACCAGCTACTTCATTTTCCACTCCAAATATAGTACATCCTCAATGTAGATGGTCATAACATTGATGCCATGATAAGAATTCAGGAAATAACACATTGAGTTCAGACAACATGGCAATTTTGGTTGGGCAAGAAGGTACGCTAACCTGGTAGCTAGCATTAGCATGTGCGTTTAGGGTATGGAGCCATAGAAACAATTCTCTCCAGCCAATCAGGATTCTGCTCCATTTATTTACATCCCCCTTGGAACCTTGAAAGAGGTGAAAACAAAGACCTTACCAAAAATAGACAACAGGTTTGCATAATGGAAAACCAAAAAAGGCAAGTAGGTTGGCGGTCAGTTGCCTGGTGGCAGGAGATGTGAAGTCAGAACCGGAAGGTCATAGGTTTAAATCCCATGACTAGCTAGATATACCTGGTGAGTAGGGTTTTGGGTAATAGCCTGTTTGGGAGCCAGAAAGCAGAAGGTCACAAGTTTGAATCCCACTTAACCCCCACTGCCCCAAGTTGTGCTGCTTCTATATTGAGCCTATTTAGGTGGCAAAAGGACAAAATTTCCTTGTAGGACCAAAAACATTATATAGTGAGTTGAGTCAAGCTGACCACGCAGCGGAAAAGTGGCTTATATCCCAAGAGTTTGAAATAATCCCTGAAGGCTATAATTTTG
The DNA here is from genome assembly GCA_021613375.1 of Megaleporinus macrocephalus. Lineage (NCBI taxonomy): Eukaryota > Metazoa > Chordata > Actinopteri > Characiformes > Anostomidae > Megaleporinus > Megaleporinus macrocephalus. Next base: position 10,093,961 of record CM038723.1, on the reverse strand, counting down.
TTTCATAAAAAGATGATTAATGGCTTAATTTTGGTCTGAATCGTGTTTTTCTTAAAGACTTTAATCCATTTTAATCCACTGAGCTCTGGGCTGAATAGTCTTTACCTGGGCTTGGGCTTACAGTAGACTCTTGGATGGGTTGTATTTGGGCCTCAAATGGGTTACAGCTCTGGATCCTAATTAGGCAGTAGTCATGGGTTACAGTTGTGGGTTACAGCTCTGGATTATAGCTCACACTGGCCAAAGCCCTAGATAGATAAATCTTTGAGGGTTTCAGATGGGTTGCCTATTGTAAGATCCACGTGGGGCTAGGAGAGCTTACATGTTAGTAAACAGAATAGTACTCTGCCAAGGTCATAAGGTCATAAAGTTATTAATTGTTCAGCTTCATCAGAAACCACATTTAGTTTTAGTATATAAACGGTATATTCAGTATTTAATTCACCATTTTTGTCTCTCACAAGTACCAAGTACCAAGTTTGCTTGTAGGCAGGCAATAAGAACTGTGTTACGAGATGACATCATCTTGTAAAAAAGAAAAAAGCTGGAGTTCAGATGCCTTGACTGGAAATTAAATGAATAACTTTAAGTAGTAATGTTTTTTATTTGCAGTTAAACATAGGTCTCTATATCTGAATAATATGTCTAGGGTTCAAGGGGTTATTCTATTTTGTGGTCTGGAACAGAGCCATGATAACAACTACCTTACAGGGTAACAGTGCTTTGATGATCCACTGAACGAATGACAAGTCTTGCTAGTTTTGGATTTTGGAATGCAATGGATTATCATTCTATGTGAAAGCTGTTAACCGTGGTATGACCAGCCTAATATGAAAATATGACCATCAACAGCTTTAGGCTTCATGGCTTGGTATATGCCTTCTAAGGTTGAAAGGTTTGTATCTCTTTAATTATTCAGACTGTAGAGAAATGTAGAGAAATGGTAATACGTTTATTATTCATAGTCTGTAACAGCCATTTAAGATATACATATTTCCAGTAAACAGTGTTGCTATATGATGAAGAAATTGTGCTGAAATCACGATATATAATCTTCCCTAACATCTTCACATCTGTCTTGCCAAATTTATACGGGACAAAAATTTAACACTAAGTTTCTTAGAACAAGCTTCCAGTTGAAGCATTCTAGGAATTGACCTCTGAAGTTATGGTTCTGTTTTGTAGTTGGTGCCATGCCTGTATCAGGAACTCTGGAATAACATAAAGGTAACAAGGCTAAAGGGTGGCTTGTGTAGCATCGTGGCTAAACATGCTGTGTTCAGACTGAAGAGGAAGATATTTAACATGGCAAGGATTTAACCAGATGACATTTGGACCATCAGGATGTGACATTACCATGTTCACATCCTGAATAACAACAATTAAGAACTAGAAAAATGTGTATCCTGAGGAAATTACACTGATTACACAGTTTGATCTTGCTATGATGGTGCTAGACATTTGCAGGAGTTCAGGCATTGCTAGATGGTTAGTGTAGGTTCCTATGTGGATGCTAAGGTGTTGCTAGGCAGTTGCTATGGTATTCCACATTTTTAGGTTCTTGCAATAGTATTCCAGGAGGTTGTAAGACTTTGCTAAGTTGTTACTATGGCATTCTCTGCAGTGGTTGCCAAGTCATTGCTGCTAGTTGCTGTATTATTGGATGTCTATAATCGTGATTTAACCTAAATGTGGAAACTAATAATAACTGTATGAAGTCAGTCAAATCAAAATCTGTATATAAGCACTGCATTCCTGATTAGAACGAAGTTGGAACCCCATCAATATCTCAAAAACTGTGGCTTAGCAAGTGCAAGTTAGCATACACAGAAATCTATGAAAAAGTAGAGGAAGACCATACAGTCCGATAATATTACTGTTGTCTTTTCTGTCTAAGACTTTCTCCAACATCTATCTCAAAATTTCCATAGCAAAAAAGAAGCAGACAGAGGAGTACATTAATAAACAGGTTTTTTTTTCTTCGCTAAGCTGTGGTCATTCAGAAGCATTACATAAGCTAAAGCTAGTGCTAACAGGTTAGGTTACCTTCTAAAGGAGGTAAATCAATTTCTGTTCAGTGAATGGTGGACGGGGAAGCTTAGAATTAGAATTTAGAATTAGAATTAGAATTACTTGTTACTTGTCGAAGTAACACTGAGAACAAATGTCTTTTGGAACACAAAGTTACCTCAGACTTCTCAGTCATGGTGCTGGTCTGTTTACAATACAGCAGTAACACACTTTACTCACTAAAACTAAATTACCATGTACTTCTGGATACGTCTGTACGGTGCTGACTTTTTTTCAGCAGTCTTTTATCCTTTATAGTTTAACGTGTGAGAACTCGACCCTGAAAGAATGTTAGCCTAGCCACACAAAGTTATCTCAGACTTCTCAGTCATAGTGCTGGTCTGTTTACAATACAGCAGTAACACACTTTACTCACTAAAACTAAATTACCATGTACTTCTGGATACGTCTGTACGGTGCTGACTTTTTTTCAGCAGTCTTTTATCCTTTATAGTTTAACGTGTGAGAACTCGACCCTGAAAGAATGTTAGCCTAGCCACACAAAGTTATCTCAGACTTCTCAGTCATGGTGCTGGTCTGTTTACAATACAGCAGTAACACACTTTACTCACTAAAACTAAATTACCATGTACTTCTGGATACGTCTGTACGGTGCTGACTTTTTTTCAGCAGTCTTTTATCCTTTATAGTTTAACGTGTGAGAACTCGACCCTGAAAGAATGTTAGCCTAGCCACACAAAGTAACCTCAGACTTCTCAGTCATAGTGCTGGTCTGTTTACAATACAGCACAGACTTTACTCACTAAAACTAAACTACCATGTACTTCTGGATACATTTTGTACGGTGCTGACTTTTTTTCAGCGTCAGTCTTTTACCCTTTATAGTTTAACGTGTGAGAACTCAACCCTGAAAGAATGTTAGCCTAGCCACACAAAGTTACCTCAGACTTCTCAGTCATAGTGCTGGTCTGTTTACAATACAGCACAGACTTTACTCACTAAAACTAAACTACCATGTACTTCTGGATACATTTGTACGGTGCTGACTTTTTTTCAGAGTCAGTCTTTTACCCTTTATAGTTTAACGTGTGAGAACTCAACCCTGAAAGAATGTCATGACAACTATGTAGGTATCGACCGTTAGCTGACAGATTTCTGTAGCAGATAAATAATTAGCGTGTTTAAAAATTGCCCTGTGGTAACTGAAAATGTTCCAACGCTCTGTGCTGTGTGGACATCACCAGATCCTCCAAGTTAGTAGCTTGCTAAGTAGCCAGAATATGAATAGCCCTACTTGCAAGCTAACACCTTCTGGTTAGTTAGAGAAAAAAAAAGCAGAAGACTGACCTCACCAAAATATTCCACAACAGGGTTGCCCAATCCTGAAGATCTACCACCCTGTAAAGTTTAGATCCAACACAACCCTGGCGCTAATATTCAAAGGTCCCAGAAGGCCTTCATTACCTGGATCAGGTGTGCTAGCTGTGAGTCGGAGCTAAACTCTGCAGAGTGGTAGATCTCCAGGACTGTGATTGAGCAGCCCTGTCCCATATAAACCAGCAAGAGTTGTGGTAGTTTTAAGCTTCAGTTTGAGTAGCTGGACTTGGTATGTGAAGTTTAAGTGGACAGCATGCAGCATTTTTGGCATGTGTGTAGCGTTGCTCATACTTTGACTGCTAAAAAACCCTATAATATTCCAGAAGATCCAGTGACATGAAAGAGAGAATGCATGTAGGACACAATCTATCAGGTTGGGAACATTTTTGTTCACCACAAACAATGTGATGGCGAGTTCCCAGTATGAACAACACAACGACTACAAAATGATGCACAACTTAAGAGGTCTGATTTAAAGAGATGTATAAAATATAATTTGTTGAAGGTCTTCTAAAAGCCACATCTGTGTGGCGACAGTGCTGTTGATTAATTGGGTGAGAGAAAGCCGACAGGTGAAGTCCTTGGTACGTTACGGGTCTGATTGCTGGATCTAGCAAAAAAAAAGAAAAAGAAAAAAAGAAACAGTCATTAAACACCAAGGTGAGCACCTTATCTTCTTTACTGATAGAAATCAAAGGTTAATTTGCCTTTTCTTCTACCTCCTTATTCCTTTTCATATGAAAGCACAAGAATCTCAAACCAGAGGTCACCAACATAAATAAAGTGTCTTCTAAGCTTTTATAGTATCTCACCAAAGGGAGTACAGTCCTCACATTTCTGTACATATTTTCTTATTTCTTTTAATGGGACAACATGAAACTGGGACAAAGTTTTAAATAATTTAAATAATTTAACCGTAGGTATATTTGAAATAAAGCAGAGCTAAACTATGCAGTAAAGTACATCTAGTGCTGGTGTTAATTAACCGTGTTCCTTTAAAATGATAAGTCATTTGCTGGCGATGGAAATATCTCCATCCCTTTTTTAAGCTCACTTGTGATCTGATCATGCAGTCTCATGTACTGAAGATCCAGGACTGTCATTCCTCTCTGCTATCCTATATTATGCAGTCATTCAGCGTAGTTTAATATGAAGTGGGTCATGATAAAAGTTAACAGTGGTGGTGATAGGAACCAGAGTTGAGGTTGACTACAGGACAAATATATCTTTGTTGCCCAATGAATAAACAAGTACCTTCAAAATCACAACTTTACAGAACAGGGCAAAACCAGTCTTTACTTTTAATGTCAATGAAACCAGATTTTTTTTCAAGCTATTTTGAAGCATTTCTATTAGTTTGTTCATGTTTCAGTTTCCAAAATAGGTAAACGGCAGCTGCTGTGTTCAGTGGATGTACAAAAATAAAAATTATTTGATTTTCACTCAACAATGTCTCTAGAACTGAGATAACTCTGGAACAGAACAAAGCACATGACTAAAGTAGATGTTCAGTGGACTTGGTTATCCCTGGTTGTTCTCTCACTTCAAGGCGATGGCAGCTGTTACGTAAAGAAGGTAAAGTAAATAATCTCAGGCACTCACCTACACTTTCAGCGCTAAGGGCGCTTGCCTTTATTTGGCTTGACCTTCAGCTCCACCTCGCCACTCAGCCTTTCCAAGTGCAGGGCTCTTACACGAACCTTGCAGGTGTAGACCCCTGCGTCCCCTAGGTCCACGTTTGGGATGGAGCGTGTGTTGGATGACGAGGCACGTCCCAGCCAGGAGTTATCTTTCAGGAAGTAGTAATCTATACGCAGGCCGGGGTCTTTTACATTTAGCTGGGTCAGACATCTTAGGACCACTGTTTTGCCCATCTCCACAAGCGTATCTGGCTCAAGCTCAAGCACAGGAGTGTTCAGTTTGTCTGGGAACCGACAGGAGAAGATGAGGAAATGTTATGAGGTTCAAAAGCATTATGCAACTGGATGTTTGGATGTTGGCTGTGTCTGTAACTTAATTTAATCAATTATCAATAGCATGTGAATTCTGTTTCAGTGCATTTCTCTGTATCTGATCAGGACCCCAGACCCAGGACCACTGCAGAGCAGATATTATTTGGGTGGTGGATCATTCTCAGCAGTGCAATGACATTGACGAGATGGTGGTGTTGGACAGCAGTGCTGCAGCCAAACGTTTTAGAACACTACCAGTCAAACGTTTTAGAACACTACCAGCCAAACGTTTTAGATACACTACCAGTCAAACGTTTTAGATACACTACCAGTCAAACGTTTTAGATACACTACCAGCCAAACGTTTTAGATACACTACCAGCCAAACGTTTTAGAACACTACCAGTCAAACGTTTTAGAACACTACCAGTCAAACGTTTTAGATCACTACCAGTCAAACGTTTTAGATACACTACCAGTCAAACGTTTTAGAACACTACCAGCCAAACGTTTTAGATACACTACCAGTCAAACGTTTTAGATACACTACCAGTCAAACGTTTTAGTACACTACCAGTCAAACGTTTTAGTACACTACCAGTCAAACGTTTTAGAACACTACCAGTCAAACGTTTTAGAACACTACCAGTCAAACGTTTTAGATACACTACCAGCCAAACGTTTTAGTACACTACCAGCCAAACGTTTTAGATACACTACCAGCCAAACGTTTTAGATACACTACCAGTCAAACGTTTTAGATACACTACCAGCCAAACGTTTTAGTACACTACCAGCCAAACGTTTTAGATACACTACCAGTCAAACGTTTTAGATACACTACCAGTCAAACGTTTTAGTACACTACCAGTCAAACGTTTTAGTACACTACCAGTCAAACGTTTTAGAACACTACCAGTCAAACGTTTTAGTACACTACCAGTCAAACGTTTTAGATACACTACCAGCCAAACGTTTTAGTACACTACCAGCCAAACGTTTTAGTACACTACCAGCCAAACGTTTTAGATCACTACCAGCCAAACGTTTTAGATCACTACCAGTCAAACGTTTTAGAACACTACCAGCCAAACGTTTTAGAACACTACCAGTCAAACATTTTAGAACACTACCAGCCAAACGTTTTAGAACACTACCAGCCAAACGTTTTAGAACACTACCAGCCAAACGTTTTAGAACACTACCAGCCAAACGTTTTAGATCACTACCAGCCAAACGTTTTAGATCACTACCAGCCAAACGTTTTAGTACACTACCAGTCAAACGTTTTAGTACACTACCAGTCAAACGTTTTAGATACACTACCAGCCAAACGTTTTAGATCACTACCAGTCAAACGTTTTAGATCACTACCAGACAAACGTTTTAGATACACTACCAGTCAAACGTTTTAGAACACTACCAGTCAAACGTTTTAGATACACTACCAGCCAAACGTTTTAGTACACTACCAGCCAAACGATTTAGTACACTATCAGTCAAACGTTTTAGTTCACTACCAGTCAAACGTTTTAGATCACTACCAGACAAACGTTTTAGTACACTACCAGACAAACGTTTTAGATACACTACCAGTCAAACGTTTTAGATCACTACCAGTCAAACGTTTTAGATCACTACCAGTCAAACGTTTTAGATACACTACCAGTCAAACATTTTAGTACACTACCAGTCAAACGTTTTAGTACACTACCAGACAAACGTTTTAGATACACTACCAGACAAACGATTTAGTACACTACCAGTCAAACGTTTTAGATCACTACCAGCCAAACGATTTAGTACACTACCAGACAAACGTTTTAGTACACTACCAGTCAAACGTTTTAGATACACTACCAGCCAAACGATTTAGTACACTACCAGCCAAACGATTTAGTACACTACCAGCCAAACGTTTTAGATACACTACCAGACAAACGTTTTAGATCACTACCAGTCAAACGTTTTAGATACACTACCAGACAAACGTTTTAGTACACTACCAGACAAACATTTTAGTACACTACCAGAAAAACGTTTTAGTACACTACCAGTCAAACGTTTAAGATCACTACCAGTCAAATGTTTCAGTACATTACCAGCCAAACGATTTAGTACACTACCAGTCAAACGTTTTAGATCACTACCAGCCAAACGATTTAGTACACTACCAGTCAAACGTTTTAGTACACTACCAGCCAAACGATTTAGTACACTACCAGTCAAATGTTTTAGATCACTACCAGACAAGCGTTTTAGATCACTACCAGCCAAACTCTTTAGTACACTACCAGCCAAACTCTTTAGTACACTACCAGCCAAACTCTTTAGTACACTACCAGCCAAACATTATATATATTATTACTTCATTAAGCTAAATCAAGATTACTGCTGAAGGAACTGAATACATTCATACAATGTCTGGGGCGTCCAGGAGAAATCTGTACCTACACTTTGTTCTTTAAACTGGAGCTCAAGATATCTATTTATCTATTTCTTTCACAATAAGTTATCAATATGCAATCTGGTGTTCTTACTGTTGAAAATGCATTTATTACTAAGATTTTAACCGATCAGCTTAGGTGCCTCAGACTTTTGTTCAGTAGTGTAGTTATACAAAATCTAAAGTAATATAGTTTAAATTAATTCATGTTCATAAGAACTACAATAATATCTTTCTATTAAACAGAACGGCTCCAACATGACAAATCACATGACTTTAATGGCTAAGTTGGTTGTTATTGTTATAATAATGAAAACGCAATCTTCAGTAAAGCTATAAAACAAATATACTTCTGACGTATGTGCGAGTGAAACGCAAAACCATTTGTCGAACGTTTTCCCCGTTGGATTGGATTTGATAATGAAAACGTCTTACCTAACACAGTTACGTCAGCAGGCAGGGACTGGGCAGAGTGATAATCAAAGTCCTCGACCCACGTGGCCCTGCACCAGTAAGTGCCTTTGTCCTCCAGCTGGAGTTTTGGAATCACCAGGTCTTTGCCCTGCAGTTTCTTAATCTCGACCCCATCCTTATAGAAGATCACCTCTACCAGCACGGGGTCATCACGAATGCGGCAGGTCAAGGTCATCGAATCCTCGATTAGTAAAGGCTCAGATGGGACTTGTAGGAGGGCCCACCCACCTGATGATGAGAGACAATTTACACTACAGAAACAATAAAATCTCATTATGCACATAACATGTAGCTCAGAAGAATATTTGGCACATATCCTGGAGTGGAGATGAACATATCCATGAAATTAGTACAGTATATGATTTCTGTGTAGCCAAATTTTAGAACATTTGTGGAATTCTCCTTCTATTTATTCTAATCTATGTAAGGGCTGCAGGTGCAACAGACCAAAGGGAAAACAGAAATATTTGGACAGTGACAGAATCTTCATGATTTTAGCTCTCCATACCACCACATTGGATTTGAAATGAACTGGGATGCAATTGAAGTGTAGACTTTCAGGTTTAATTCAAGGAGTTGAACAAAAACATTTAGGAATTGCAAATATTTCATTTGAAGCGGCTCAAAAGTAATTGGACAAATTAGCATTACTGTAAATAAATTGTTCATTTTTAATACTTTGTTGAGAATTCTTTGCAGGCAACGACTGCCTGATATCAGGAACCCATGGACATCACCAAATGCTGGGTTTCCTCCTTTGTGATGCTTTGCCAGGCCTTAACTGCAGCTGTCTTCAGTAGTTGCTTGTTTGAGGGTTTTTCTGCCTTGAGTTTTGTCTCAAGCAAGTGAAATACATGCTCAATCGGGTTGAGATCTGGTGATTGACTCCACCATTGCAGAATATTCTACTTCCAACCAACCTTGCTGCATTTGGTTAAATCTGAGTAGAAAGTATATCCCTGTACACTTCAGACTTCATCCAGCTGCTTCTGCCTTCTGTCACATCATCAATGAACACCAGTGACCTAGTGCCATTGGTAGCCATGTATGCCCATGCCATCACATCGCCTCCACCATGTTTTACAGAGAATGTGTTATTCTTTGGATCATGAGCTGTTCCAAGCCTTCTCCATACTTTCTTCCTCACATCATTCTGATACAGGTTGATCTTAGTTTCATCTGTCCACAGAATGCTTTTCCAAAACTGGCCGGGCTTCTTTAGATGTTTTTTGGCTAAGTCTAATCTGGGGTTTCTATTTTTGAGGCTGATTAATGGTTTGTACCTTGTAGTGAACCCTCTGTTTTTGCTCTTATGATGTCTTCTCCTTGTGGTAGACTTGAATGATACCTACTTCCTGGAGAGTGTTCTTCACTTGGGTGGATGTTGTGAAGGAATTTTTCTTGACCATGGAAAGGATTCTGCGATCATCCACCACTGATGTCTTCCAAGGACGTCCAGGTCTTTTTGAGTTCCCAAGCTCACCAGAATGTTTCAAACTGTTAATATGGCCAGTCCTAAGATTTCCACTATCTCTCTGATAGATTTCTTCTTCGTTTCAGTCTAATGACGGCCTGTTTCCATTGAGAGCTCCTTTCACCGCATGTTGTGGGTTCACAGCAACAGCTTCCAAATGCTAATGCCACACCTGGAATCGACTCCAGACCTTTTACCTGCTTAACTGATGATGGATTAATGAGGGCCCATGAAATAGCTTTTGAGAGTTGTTTAATGTGAATACCTTTAGATTAAAGCTGGCAGTCTGCACTTTAAGCCCACATTAATTAATAATATAACAGTATCTTGAATATGGTTTAGTAAACAGTTAAAATGGCAAAACTTGTGTCATTGTCCAATTATTTCTGGGTCTAACTGTATAACCGACTATATATACACACATATATCATTTGAATGTGGCAGCATATCATCGCTGTCCAATGAAAACAAGTATCTCCAAAAATACAACTTTACTTTCAATACAAGTCATTGGAACCAGAATTATTTCCAAGCTATTTTGGAGCACTTCTATTGGTCCATTCAAATGACCATTGGCGTATTCAAATAAGGTAGAAAACTCAAAATTAACAAAAATGGAGATACATATTTTTCATTGGACAGGGACAATACATATAACTGGCTAGCGTTAAAGTATCCCTTATTTCAGTCACTAAACAAAATGAACTACTCTGTCTTTATTCAGGACCAAATGAATGTTGAATTAAATTAATCTAAATATTGAATGAATCTAAATACCAAGATGGATCTAGAAACCACACCTGTGCATATTTCTTGATTTCTATCTGTTAGATGACCTGAGGACAATCCTTCACCTGCCTGACCAGTCTTAATAAGACAAATGAGACCTATTCTAAGACTAAAAGGAAGTCCAAACTTTTGCACATGCCAAAGCTTTTCATTTTTTTTTTAAGTTGGTCAAGCACACTAATTGCCAAAGAGAATGTGTGTTTACTTCTTTTCAAAATTAATATAACTACACTACTGTGCAAAATTCTCATTGTTTAAATGGCTTTATCTTCACAATAAGTTTATATTCACCAGTAAGAACTTCAGATATCATTTGAACAGATGTAAATAATCAAAGTAACATGAATATCTTATTATTGTGAGAGAAGTAGATCATATCTTGAGCTCCAGTTTGAAGAAGTGTAGTTCCAGATTTCTCCTGGACGCCCCAGACATTGTATGAATGTATTCAGTTCCTTCAGCAGCAATCTTGATTTAGCTTAATGAAGTACTGAGCAGTTAAAGCAGGTATTAGATGAGAACTGTAAATAATACTGTGTTGTTTATAGAAGGTGAAGCTTGGAAAGGGTTAAATAAACACACTGACGTATGTAAAAGCTCTACTTACTGTGTTAATACTGAATTATTACAGTATTAACCTGTAAAAATAGCTTTTTAAATATAATAATGTTCCTGTGTGCCTAAAACTTTTGCACAGTACTGTAGATCAGGGCTGCACAAGCGTTTTGTCCGAGGGGGATGAAATACTAAGTTTTCACAGTGGGCTGAGAAACAAAGAACAACAGTACAAGCTACAGGAATTAAGCTATAGTATAAAAATACATTTGTTCTCTGCTTTCGGCACAGGTGTGGGTTTGGGGCCAATTCAAACATCCAACTTTGACCCCTGATCTGTTCGGATGATACTGAAGTTGAATTGAATTGAAACACTTACCATCCACATGTACAGTGAGTGGCTCACTCCGAAGTGACTGTACGGAATAGGGCCAGGTGTCAATAGCCTTCTCTCCAGAACAGGAATAGGCCCCTCCTTGCTGGACTACAGTATTTTGCAAGCTGTACACAGCTGAGGTCAACAAAAGCACCTCGTTTCGGAACCAGTGATACGTCCAATTGGCCACTGGCTGATCTGGAATGCTGCAGCTGAGTTCGACGGCCTCCCCCGAGAAGTGCCGAGCCTCCCCCGCAATCACTTTTATTTTGGCTCTCACTGGAAGGGGCGTAGGCTTGGGCTCTGCATGGGTGAGGACAGCATTAGACCATGCAATATACACTTGTAGGCAAAAGTCTGGCCAAATTTTATGTTTTGCTGACTGAAAATATGTTTGTATCCTCTGCAGAAACTTTTATGGCACAATACTGGGTTTTATTTGGTGAGATTAACATAACGTTATAAAACATTAACTGAATTTTATGATGAAAAAACCAATAAAAATGCTTTAAAGTAGCTTGGACAAAAGTCTGGTTCCATTGACTTGCATTGAAAGTATAGTGTTTTGGAGGTACACAATATTGCCAAAAGTATTCGCTCGTCTACTTTCATACAGCTATAACAGCTTCAGCTCTTCTGGGAAGGTCCTCCACAGCTATAACAGCTACAGCTCTTCTGGGAAGGTTTAGGAGTGTGTTTATGGGAATGTTTGACCGTTCTTCCAGAAGTGCGTTTGTGAGGTCAGACACTGATGTTGGACGAGAATGCCTGGCTCGCAGTCTCCTCTCTAATTCACCCCAAAGGTGTTCAATCGGGTTGAGGTCAGGACTCTGTGCAGGCCAGTCAAATTCTTCTACACCAAACTTGCTCATCCACGTCTTTATGGAGCTGCTTTGTGCACTGGTGGGCAGTCTGTTCCCATAAAGTTGGGAGCATGAAATTGTCCAAAATCTCTTGGTCTGCTGAAGCAGTAAGAGTTCCTTTCACTGGAACTAAGGGTTCGAGCCCAACTCCTGAAAAACAACCCCATACCATAATCCCCCCTCCACCAAACTTTACATTCAGCACAATGCAGTTACACTCAGTACCAGATGGAGAAGTGTGATTGGTCACTCCAGAGAACACATCTTCACTGCAGTCCAGTGGCAGCGTGCTGTACACCACTGCATCTGGCACTTTGCATTGCGCTTGGTGATGTGAGGCTTGGATGGAGCTGTTTGGTCATGGAGACCTCCATTCCATGAAGCTTTCTATGCTCTGTTCTTGAGCTGATCTGAAGGCCACATGAAGTTTGGAGGTCTGTAGTGATTGACTCTGCAGAAAGTTAATGAGCTCTGTGCACTATGCTCCTCACCATCCACTGACCCCGCTCTATGTGGCTACCACTTGGTGGCGGAGTTGCTGTCGCTGTCAGTCGCTTCCACTTCGTCATAACACCACTGACAGTCGACTGTGGAATATTTAGTAGTGAGGACATTTCACAACTTCACTTGTTGCACAGGTGGCATCCTATCACGGTACCACTGGTACAGCTGTGGCCATGGAATTGCTTGGAACACCTGAATTCAATGATTTGGATGGGTGACTGAATACCTTTGGCAATATAGTGTATTTGTTGGCTTTTTTGGACAGTGGCAGTATGAAATATGCCAAGATTCATAACGACATTTAGAACTTTGGGGTCACTTAAGCTAATACCACTGATTTTTCAACATTTTATTTATAGGTAGAATAAATATTTACAACTTTTTTAATGGCGCCACATCATTGTCAAATCAGGGGACGCAAAAATGTATACGTTTTAACATTTTGCGTACATTAATTTTTTACGTGGTCTTTCACTCCTAAGCACGAATGTTAAACTCGTTTTGACAGGTTGGAAGCAGGAAAAGGGCTGAACGCTATTGGCTGATGGCTTTTGGTGATGGTTTCATGACTGATCGCTCACTGCAAACAGCCTCTAAACTACAACAAACATGGTGGACGAAGAGGAGCCCACAGGCGAGTTAGATTAAAAGGAAGCTTCGGTTCTAAGAAGAGTCTGTACTCAATCGTTCCCACTCCTAAAATCATTTCGTCATATTTCCCAATCTTTTACGAAGCTGTGGTAAACAACACAGACATACCTACAGACTTAACCGAAACCTCCTAAAACATTACTGAGACACAACACACATGAACCTGTTCCAAAATAAAATCACTTATAAAAGTAATAAATTGCTGCAGTGAGACATCCGTATGACGTACAGATCCAAAATGCTTGTGGTGTAATTTTAGATCTGTACATCTGAACATTGTAATTTAATACTTATAAAAAATTAACTAAGAGTCATGTCTTACAGTGGGTTGTAGTATGTTTATCAGATAAGTCTCTGTACGCCACAAGAGATTTTAGATCTGCATGTCATATGGATGTCTCACATTAGCTATTCATTACTTTTAATAAATAACTACTAACCAAACGGCAATATCCACCAAATATCTCATATGAGCCTAACTCACTGAGCTGCAGTGGGAACGAGCGAGTACAGACCATTAAATCAGTATTATAACCAAAGCTTCCTTTTAATCCAACTCACCTGTCAGCTCCTCTTCGTTCACCATGTTAGTTGTTTGAGAAGCTGTTTGTAGTGAGCGGTCAGTCACAAAACCAGGCGCCATCAGCCAAAAGCATTCGACCCCTGTCCAGCTCCCAAACTGTCACTGATGTAGTGCCGTAGAATTTCACCTCTGTGAAACACTTACAAGGGTTGGACAATGAAACTGAAACACCTGGTTTTAGACCACAATCATTTATTAGTATGGTGTAGGGCCTCCTTTTGCGGCCAATACAGCGTCAGTTGGTCTTGGGAATGACATATACAAGTCCTGCACAGTGGTCAGAGGGATTTTAAGCCATTCTTCTTGCAGGATAGTGGTCAGGACACTACGTGATGCTGGTGGAGGAAAACGTTTCCTGACTCGCTCCTCCAAAACACCCCAAAGTGGCTCAATAATATTTAGATCTGGTGACTGTGCAGGCCATGGGAGATGTTCAACTTCACTTTCATGTTCATCAAACCAATCTTTCACCAGTCTTGCTGTGTGTATTGGTGCATTGTCATCCTGATACACGGCACCGCCTTCAGGATACAATGTTTAAACCATTGGATGCACATGGTCCTCCAGAATGGTTCGGTAGTCCTTGGCAGTGACGCGCCCATCTAGCACAAGTATTGGGCCAAGGGAATGCCATGATATGGTAGCCCAAACCATCACTGATCCACCCCCATGCTTCACTCTGGGCATGCAACAGTCTGGGTGGTACACTTCTTTGGGGCTTCCCCACACCGTAACTCTCCCGGATGTGGGAAAAACAGCGGTGTATATTGACCCTGTGGTGCTCCCGACGGACAGTTCTGGAGGAAACAGGTAAGCACCACAACATCCCTTTCAGACAGCTTCCTCTTGTGTCCACAGTTAATCCTGTTGGATGTGGTTGGTCCTTCTTGGTGGTATGCTGACATTACCCTGGATACCGTGGCTCTTGATACATCACAAAGACTTGCTGTCTTGGTCACAGATGCACCAGCAAGACGTGCACCAACAATTTGTCCTCTTTTGAACTCTGGTATGTCCCATAATGTTGTGTTATTGCAGTATTTTGAGTAAACTGTGCTCTTACCTGCTAACTGGTGCAGTGTGACATTAATGAAGATTGGCCACCAGACTGGTCCAATTTAGCCATGAAACCTCCCACACTAAAATAACAGATGTTTCAGTTTCATTGTCCAACCCCTGTACATATACACAAACACTAGGGGGCAGTGAGCACACTTGCCCAGAGCAGTGGGCAGCCCCATCCACAGCGCCTGGGGAGCAGTTGAGGGTTAGGAGCCTCGCTCAAGGGCACTTCAGTCGTATCCCGTTGGTCTTGGGGATTGAACCAGCGAACTTCCAGTCACAATATCTGATCCATAAACTCCAGCCCTTGACGGCCCAATACACTATGAATATGAATACACTGCCTGATGTCTGACAGACTTATCTGACTGTCTTACCATAGTTTTGTGAAAAAGTTTTAATCAAAATGTATTTTAATCCATGCAGGGTGGAGGGGTACATGCAGGGCGTTGTAGGGCAAAATGACCCCCAAAGAAAACTTTTTAATAACATTCTATATAAAAATTCTATATAAATATTCTATATAAACTCAGAGAACACGTGTAGGTTGACTGGTGGGTTTGGATAGTAAATAAAATATCTATATTTGTGTTGCAGACATGTTGACCTGTGGTTTCCATCATCACCACTGTAGAGACAACTAAGTTTTTAATAGATGAACTATTTCACATCAAACCACTCAAGTAATATCGTTGCTGTCCAGTGAAAAACATGTACCTCTATTTTTGTCCATTTTTATTTTTCTCCATCATTTGAACACGACAGCTGCTCTTTACATTGTTTCAAAATTTCATGACAAATGGACCAATAGAAATACTTCAAAATACTTTGGAAAAAATTCTGGTTCCATAGACTTACATTGAAAGTGAGGACTGTTTAGTCCTCTCCTGTAAAGTTGCTAATTTGGAATCACTTGTTGTTCATCAGACAGCGACGATATGTTTACATGTCAAGGACTGAATTATTCCCAAAATCTGGAATTCCCCTTTATGAGCAGAAAGTGGGTTTTGCATCCGTTTAGTAATTGTTATACTTACAATTTAATCATTTTTTTTATAACAATTTAGAGTGGTTTGGGACAAAATCTACAGAGTCAGGACTTCTCACAGTGGTTAAATTTAGTGGCTCTATTTACTGAATTATAATCATAAACATACTGCTGCTGCTGCTGCTGCTGCTACTACTACTACTACCACTACAACTACTACTACTACTACTACTACAAATAACAATAACAACAACAACATAAATATCACTGTCCAAAGTAAAACATGTATCTCTATTATTTGAACACAGCAGCTGCCATGTACACTGTTTCACGATGAACGGACCAATTTAAAAGCCCCAAAAAATTTCTGGTCCCATTCACTTACATTAAAAGTAAAGAGAGTTTTTCTTCTCTCCTGTAAAGTTGACATTTTCGAGATACTCGTTTTCCATTGGACAGCGACGATATAAATATGAAAAACAGTCAGATTAACTACATACCGCCACACTTGACATCCGCAAGCAAGGTCAAAAAGGCTACAAGAGGAAAAAAAAAAGTATTAGTCTTTCCGAACCACCTCAAACTTCTTATACACGCATATCTTTTTCTTTACGGTCACTCACCAATGCATCCAGGTAAGAGGTACATGGCGCTGGCTCCGGTTGCTGCCTGCTGGGATCTGTGTAGAAGACTGACCCAGAGGTTCATAGTGTTTCCCCTTTTTGTGCTTAGAGTGCATAAAAACAGGAAAAGAGCACTTGCGCGTCTTCCTCTGTGGCGAAAGTGGTTGAAGATACGGTAATTTGGAAGAAAATGAGGACGTGGAAGTGGCTAAAAACGTGTAACATATTCATAGCAAACTGCAACACCAACACAGAGTCTACTTCTTGCTTCATTCATTCATAAACTTTAATTCCCAGGA
The DNA here is from genome assembly GCA_021613375.1 of Megaleporinus macrocephalus. Lineage (NCBI taxonomy): Eukaryota > Metazoa > Chordata > Actinopteri > Characiformes > Anostomidae > Megaleporinus > Megaleporinus macrocephalus. Next base: position 10,076,914 of record CM038723.1, on the reverse strand, counting down.
TTTGAAGGTTTCACTGGATAATAGGCTCCAAAGCCATTACAGAATGAGCAGTCCTCGGACACAGTCGGTTTGGGTTACAATAACAAACGGCTGCAGTTTGCATGCGGCAGTCACGTTTTTTGGGAGTTACCATCTCACATATTTATTTATTTATTTATTTATTTAAACATACATATATAGTTTGGGGACTACTACTATTTTGAATATGTCCATGCCTTTTAATCACTGCTTAGGTCAAGGTATCATCAAGATGGTCAGAATTGAGCTCCTTCAGCTCCCAGAGCTAGAACAGAATTCAATATCTTTAATACATGAGGGGACAGTCACGTTATGGTAAAACAAAAACAAACAAACAAACAAGAAAACAATAACTTTCTTAAGACAGTATAGCAAATATAACTGGTAGTAAGGATCAAATGGCATTATGTCAGAGGTGTAGAACACATTAAATCTGCTTTAAAGCCTGAATCCTGAACTGCTGAAGATACTCAAACAGCAATAATCAATATATCTACTCTCAAACATCTCATGAAACTATCTCCTATAACTTGCAGCAAATGGCTGGACATTAAATGAATGAATATTGGTCTATGACTTTAGCCCAGTCTGACCAGTTGCACTGACCATTCTCTCTAGCGCTAATAGGTGAGCTGCTGTTTTGGTGGTTCCTGACCAGGGCCTTATAGAGCTCTGGAGTTTTGACCTTGAATCACCCTTAAAAGAAGTTCCCCCATGTTGGAACTTCTAATGCTGGTATACTGTGGTGTCCATCAAAGTCTGCGATGCATGCAAGCCTTGAATGTCCTTGAACTGAAAGATGTGGGTTTGAGCTGGTGTTGGACTTCACAGTGCATCATATCATTCATAAGGTAAGCAAACAACACAGCTCACCTGCTAACCCGTTCAAATTAGACCACAGTAAGCGGAAATCATATACTTTGTCTACATTCAACCAAATAAATAATAAAACTACAAAGACCTGTGGAGTGACTTGGTTTCAGAGGAGCCTCGCTGTGTGACCACACAAATCAATTAAATACTCTAATAAATAATATAAAATGCATATAATCCCAAGGAAGTTCGCCTGTCTGTACAGATTAGCAAGGAATATCCCTGATCGACACACAAAACCTAAAATAAACCCACTTTAATTCAGGCTGAGATTATGTGAACTGAAAACTGGACTGTATATACTCAATACATTTATATTAAAAGTGCATAAGATTGGCTACTCCGACCCGCCTTCACTTAAACACAGTGAAAGCTGCCAAGGACAGAGAGGACATATTGAGATAGAGTTGGCCATCACTTCACTGAGCTAAGACTGTATTGCAACTCAGGCTGAAAGATTAATGGGTTTTATATCAAGTTCGCAATTCAAATCACAGGAGCTGCAATTATAAATATAGCCTGTATTAACAACAATGTTGAGGCCTATCAGAAGCAACCAAACAGATAGCAACCAAATTCAGATCTCAGGCCAGAAAAGGGGAATGTGAACTCTTGGCCAAAATAACAGGCCATCTTATGGTAAAAATAAAAACAAACAGACAAACAAGAAAACAATAACGGAGGTTTTCTTAAGACAGTATAGCAAATATAACTGGTAGTAAGGATCAAATGGCATTATGTCAGAAGTGTTATGTCAATTAAGTCTGACGTTGTCTGGGATCTAAATCTGCTTTAAAGCCTAAATCATGAACTGCTGAAGATACTCAAACAGCAATAATCAATATATCTACTCTCAAACATCTCATGAAAACATGTCCTATAACTTAAGTGAATGGCTCTTCTTACTAGATATGAAATGAAAGAATATTGGTCTATGACTTTATCCCAGTCTGACCAGTTGCACTGACCATTCTTTCAAATGCAACAAAATAATAAATAACTGCCATTTAAATCGAGGTTACAATATCTATTGGAGAGAAAACCAAAAATACACAATTTTCCCAAATCATTCAGCCTTAAATTCCATTGTTGCCCTCTTCCGGTCAACAGGCTGACTACACAGTTAATAATGACATAACTGATCTCTGACCCTGTCCATTGTTCTTGTAGTTGCTACATGTCCATATTTGAAACTCCAAACTTAATATGTTTTATCCTACACATGCATTATGAGGTCGTTAAGGAGCTGATGCATTAATATGGGCATGATGCTGACTACAGAATTATGTACGACCTCACAGATCTGAATGGAATTTCCCAGTTACTCCATATTTCAATATCTCTGATATTAACAGAGCTATTTGCAGCAGTTTGGTGTAAAATAGTTGCCTGGAGAGACTTCTTTGCCAATGTTGGTGATGGGAACAAGGAGTCTACAACACAAACATTGATATTTTCTTTACTATCCAAAACCACCGGTGAACCTACATGTTTATTTGTAAAGGTTATAATGGTCAAATAGTAGTACTGAAAATAAATATATATATATATTTTTTTCTTCTCTGGGCATCCTCTTGCCTCCCAATGCCCTGCACACTCTACAGATTAGAACTAAGGAATAGATTTCATCTCAAAACTATCATAAAACAATTTCACAGACAATTCTGACTTCAACGTATGCAACAGCTTTGGAAAGAAACATCTTTATCATAATATGCCTACTTTTAACTTAACTTTTCTGACCATTGCAGTTCAAGTAATAACAGAATATTTAGCTTATTGCTTGTTGCTCATTGCTCCATTTCTATCTGTCCATCTTCCTCATGGAAGTTTTTTTTTATATCAGTGGAAAACCACACAGCCTACTCAGCACCTGATGAGCCTCAGATTGTGTTGGCCAGCTCTATCACAATAAAAGCTTTACTTAAAAGTGTTGAGATGAACTCAACTATAACAGAATAATGTGCAAATCCTTTCCCCAGTTCAGGAAAGACAAGAAGGTAGATTAAGGGAGGACACCATCACCCATTCCATATAAGCCTGCAGTCAGCAAGGCCCAAGCACTGCAGGACAGAAAGGTTAAACATTAACAGTCAAACCGCTATTTGGTTCCAGTGGGAGGGCTGACTGGAGGGCTACCCGGCGAACACCTGAGGCTGTAGAGGTGGGGGAAGCCCCTCGCCGTCGAGGTTATCCGAATCAATGGCGGACGAAGACGTGGGCTGCGTCTCCAACTGAAGTCCTTCCAGGACGTCCTGCACTGAGCGCTCCACGCCGTCCTTCCACTCGATGAGGTCATTCTCCAGCCTGTGCGCTCCCTCCATTACTCGCTCCTGCCGTGACTCCAGTCCTGTTAGAAGGTCCAGTTGTTTGTAAGTCTTTGTTGTGGCGGTGCTGCTGCTGCTGTCGCCGCTCGCCCGCTCTGCCCTGTGGGCGCTCCGTGGGTCCTGCACCTTACTGGGAGATGATTGGCCAGACATATAGAGTTCGAAGTCCTCTGGACTTAGGTTCAGAGACTGGGCGTCCAACTTCTCTATGAAAGCTACTGCACAACACTGAGAAAGAAAGGAAGAAGGAGAAGTCAGGCAAAGTCATTGTTTAGGTCAACCAAAAGGTGAATTCTACTGATTTTTCAACATTTCTAAATAACTCCAATGTTGAGACAACGCAATTCAGAGTAGTTTGATGTGAAATGGCTCAGTAGAGATCCCACTGACTACTGATGGCTAATGTGTCTTATGTGTTTTTGTTCATAAATTCTATTGACGGACTATTTAGCCTAAAAATGACCTGCAAAAATACGATTTGGGCCAAAATCAAAAAACATTTCAAGAAACACAGCCTAGAAACATTCTATGGGGGAGCTTTTAGAGGCATTAAACTCTTTAGACGTCTGGTTCCTATGAACACCACTTAGAAGAATTCTGACTTCTAGATAGATCAATGTACAAATAGTGGTGTAGCAAAAAACCCATATAGTGCAGCTATAATGACAGTACTACTAACAGTACAGCCATAAGCGATATCTAAATCTTGTTTATCTATCTATCTATCTATATATCTATCTATCGGTGTGTGTGCATGATATGTATATGATGGTAAGAAATACTACAAATACGACTGCTAAAGTGCTGAGTTTAGCACATTTTCTACTGACTCTGCCTTTTCACAGTCAACAAATACACATCGGTTGCTCTAAATATAAATGGTAAGAACTGCTTTTGGTCACTTTTAAACTGCTGTTGCTTGTGTGTAAATGTTTTGGGCCGCATCTAAATTTTTAAGCCTTCGCTACTAAAAATACTATGAAAAACTGATGTTTTTTCATATACTGTATCAAAATATTATCTTCCAGAACTGTGAAAAAAAACCCTAATCTTATAAATAAATGCTAATATATAACACCTTACTGTTTCTAACAAATATCTATGGCTGAATTCACACCACTTTGGCTATAATGATGGAAAACCTCTTGAGGGATAAACCTGACATGAACACACACCAGCAGAATCACTTGAAAGTATTCCTCAGCATTAAGTGATTTTTATGTAATGAATGATAAAACAGTATATGCTGACAACGGCAAACAGGTTAGGGTTAGGCTGTAGGTGGGGTTCCCCAGGGGCGTGATGTAAAAAAAAGGCAGGCACAACAAGTAAAACAGTCAAACTCGTCAAACTTGCTACAAGAGCAGAGTTTAGGGTGAAGACAGACCAGGTTGGTGAAGTAGTATCCATCTTCCCCACTCATAAGACGGCTGGGGTTGCAGAAGCGGGTGATGTACTGTATGTTGGACTGTAGGCGCGGCGGGTTGGCCTTCAGAACAACGTAGATGAGCGCTGGCAGGAAGTCGTCAGCAGAGGCAGCCTCGCGCTTGCTTCTCTTGATAGCGCTGAAGATGTGCTTGCTGCACCTGGTGACGTAGCCCAGCTTGTCTTTAGGGACTCGCTTGGAGTCCATCTCAATGATGTCTGTAACAAGAATTTAAAAAAAATTATGATGAGGAACATAAACAATACAGAATGTGGGCATGATTGCAAAGTATTAAGTACAGTTGAGGTAATAAATGTCATTGCAACAACAATGAAGAGCATAAGGGTGTGCGGCTATAAGGTGACAGGAGTCATAAAAACAACTGCTTTGAATAACAACCAGTAGTTACTGTTGACTTTAGAAAGCCATGGACATGCAAGCAGATATGCCAGCAAGCACATATCAAAAGTGTTGTTAGAACACTAGTGGACACTACCAGATCCTTCCCAGCTCTAGCTCAGCTTTCTGATAACCTGCCAGCAAACTAAAACATCCTGAAAGAAGTAAAACAGTGAACACCGAGCCTTATCTGAACTGAGAAACCATTCTCTGAAATGAGGCCAATTCCGATCGCCGAAAACCTTTCAGCACGATCGGCCAATAGCCGATATCAAACAAGGGGCGGGGCTATATACCATGGCAGGGCTACAAGTAGTTATTAGCAAGTCTTAAAACATGGTCGAAACTGGTTTATTACCATTTTTAACGAGCTCATGTGAAACAGCACAATATTTTTAACAAAATTAACAGTAAATAAACAAAGTAAATCAAACAAATATCTCCAATACTGCAATCATTGAATTTAGACCCTTAATTTAAAACGAAAAAAGCTAATTAAATAAATGCAGTAAAAACTGCAGTCATTAAAAGCAGACTCTGTTATTTTAAACAAAAAACTGTAATCATTAAATGTAGATCTTGAATTGTTGTTGCTGTTCTGTTCGTACTGGTCAGATCTGGTCTGTATGGTGTTCTGGGTTGTTTGTTTTGTGCTAGCTGTGCGTACTAGCTCTGCTGTTTGCTGATACTCACTGTATTTAGTCGTGTGGTGTCTCTTAAGTGCCGTATCAGATTAGTAGTGTTAAATGTCTTTGTCTTGGTTCCCCAATGACATTTTAAAAACGCCCTGGATGATTCTGTGCCACATACGGTGAACAACTGGCAGACATGTTTTCTGTCAGCGCATGCGGTGAACACCGTAAACAGTTCTCACGAGGCCGAGAGTCTGTTTAATACGAAAGGGTATGTATTTTCACCTAGCGGTTCAGATAGGAATTGCAGGGAGCTGGCCGGAGGGGGGTTCAAGGAGGTCTCCTCTTCCTGGATGAAACGCTAGCTGTAAATACACAAATTAGGCTTACAGGTTTAACACCATGGATCGGCTCTCGGGCTAAATTGGATAAATATATGCCGATCACCGATGCCAATGCCGATACATAGGCGATTGATCCTTGCATCTCTAATTAAAACCAATTTTACAAAAATTGTAGCAATATTTATCTTCACTCTAAATCAGGGCTGAAAGATTTCAGGATTGCAGGAGCTGCAAATTAAATTATACAGTATGTTAGCAACAGTGTTGCCTTAATGAGTTTTAAGTGGGGAAATGTAACCTATTAACTCCGAGCTTGGAAACTGCCAGTAGAAGTAAATGTATGTATTGCTGAGTATCTCTTGGGTATAGTTATTAAATTCAGTTTATTTCATCATTTATGTTCCATGTATTCATTAAAAAGCTTGTTTTTGATCTTAAATCATTATTTCAATTCTATTTGTTTACTTCATAAATGAAAGCTTTCATGAACATGTTTCAGACTAAAAAATGTTTACAAATGTCAACAGTTCCTATCAAATTTCATAGTAAATACATGAGGGTTAATTTTGACCCTTGTTGTGCATCAGAAGGGCAATGAAAATGAAAAACAAGTAATCTGAGGAATTCATGCAAGCTTAAATGTTGGGAATTAATTAATTGCAAAGATATAGAAAATAAAATGTCAGTCGGGTCCCTTTTGATTCAGATTTTGCATCAAAGCTTTGCTGAGATGCACTTACATTGATAGAGAACACAGTTGCCTTACCAGTTATTGCCTTTTCTAGACTGTCCAACACTGCAGACATCTCTTCATTCAGTGGGACACACAGCATCTGAACGGTGACCCAATGTAAAGCCCTGAAAACACACATGCACATGCTCTTTTAGTAAAATTACAGCCTACATGGCTTCCAGGAGTATCTACTAACCTCATCAATGTAATAGCATTATAATCCCATCAAAGACAAGGGGGCTGAATGCTGAGCTTAATTACCATTCAGCCTCTTCATCAAGATAAACCCGTCTCATTAGCGAGTCCTTGTAGACTGCTCGCCCGTGGTCACCTACCTGATTCTCTTCTGGATAGCCAGGTCTTTGACCTCATCATCTGCAGACACAGGGCAGAAAGCCTGCTCATACAAGTGCAGCATCATGTACTTCTCAACTTCATCCATTACAGCTTCCACTCGCTCCGGGGTCCCTGGACAGCACACATATATAAACACAGCACTTGTAAAACCTGTCATGTAACACCCATACAACAATCAATCATTTAGAATAACCACACAGATCTAGCTCTAGCAAAGCAGGAGTGACCGTAAACCTTAAAGTCTGTAACGTACATTTGTAGAGCGTGTTTAAGCGCTCAGACAGGCTCTGGTAGAAGTCTTGCACAGATTCTGAAAGCTCCTCAGCACCAAGGTCCTGAAAAAGAAAAAAGCCAAAGAAACTAAGGTCAACATCTGTTAATATAAACTAGTAAGCTGATAGCAGGGGGGTCAAACTCAGGTCTTAGAAGGCCACAGTCTTGCAGAGATTAGCATTTTCCCTCATCAAAAACTTTAAATTCAAATAATTAAGGCCTTGCTAAACGACTTCGGAGATTAATTAAGTGTGCATTAAGTGTACTAATATCAAACCTGAAGTGGGTGAGATCTTAAGACTCGTAAACACAATCACTAAAGTAGCTTTAATAAGAAACATCGCCGAAGTTCGGCCTTTTCTATCCCAGTGAGACAGGGAAACTCGTTATGTTTATATTAGAGATGGAAAGATCAATCGGCTATGTATCGGTATCGGCCGATTTTTAATCAAAATATGCAATTGGTGATTGGCCGATATTTCTACAATTTAGCTGATCCTGAGAGCCGATTGATGCCGTTAAACAAATGAGCCTAATTTCTGTATTTCCAGCTAGCGATTCGTTAAAAACCCCCTCCGAACAGGTCCTTGCAATTCCTATCTGAACCGCTAGGTGGAAACACATACCCTTTCATTTTCCACGGACTGACAAAACCAGTCACCAAGACTGTTGCATGCCCAGAGTGAAGCATGGGGTGGATCAGTGATGGTTTGGGCTGCCATATCATGGCATTCCCTTGGCCCAATACTTGTGCTAGATGGGCGTGTCACTGCCAAGGACTTCCGAACCATTCTGGAGGACCATGTGCATCCAATGGTTCAAACATTGTATCCTGAAGGCGGTGCCGTGTATCAGGATAACAATGCACCAATACACACATCAAGACTGGTGAAAGATTGGTTTGATGAACATGAAAGTGAAGTTGAACATCTCCCATGGCCTGCACAGCCACCAGATCTAAATATTATTGAGCCACTTTGGGGTGTTTTGGAGGAGCGAGTCAGGAAACGTTTTCCTCCACCAGTATTGCGTAGTAACCTGGCCACTATCCTGCAAGAAGAATGGCTTAAAATCCATCTGACCACTGTGCAGGACTTGTATATGTCATTCCCAAGACGAACTGACGCTGTATTGGCTGCAAAAGGAGGCCCTACACCATACAAATAAATTATTGTGATCTAAAACCAGGTGTTTCAGTTTCATTGTCCAACCCATATATATATATATATATATATATATATATATATATATATATATATATATATATCGCTTTACATTTACTGCTTTTGTTAGTCTGCTACTCGTTGATTTTGCCATAGGGTTCTGGTGAGCACTGTCTAGCACAGTATCGCACAGTCTGTCACAAGGTATTGCTTAAATAGTCAGTTAAAAAGGACAACAACCACAGTTGGACCCCAACTGCAGACTCTGCTGCTGGGCTTCATCCTGCAACACTACAGATGGTTTAAAGGGTCATACCAGGAACACATGTTACCAGCATTCAAATTTTTCAATCTGAATTATGATGTTCTTTGATCAAGTGCATATCCTTAGACTAGAGAACAAAGGTCTTGAGATGCTGCCCATTGGGACTGTAATTGTGTATATATGTATAGAGATGTAAATGCCTTTTGTACCTTTTTGTAGACTACATGTTGACAGAAGGCATGACACTGCTTAAAAATCTCCCGTCCCGGCTTCTGCAGGGTCTTTAGAAAGTCGATGAACTGTCTCGTAGCTTGGTCCGACTCAACAACAGGCTGCCGGCTAATAGAGGTGGTTGGGGTTGACTGCGTCTCGGGAATTGCGTCATCTGAGGAAAAAAGTTCCAATTTATCCTATTCTCTACTGACCCTCTAGTTACTCCACATCACCCTTTTTTCCGTCTGACTGAAGAACTGTATAAATAATTTAGTCACAAGTTCCTACATTGATCAGCCTTCTGTATGCTTTCATTTGTGCTCTTTCTGGAAAGACTGGGTCTAGAGGGTCTAGATGTCCTCAGATCTCTCAATATATAATACAGGATCTAAGGCAAAACAACTGTTGTATTGTGCTATAAGTAAATACGCCAGCAGGTTACTGAATGTTTGATGGGCTGTAAGCAGCTATAGTGATTTGCTTATATTACTTGTTGCCCTTCAATAAAGACTGTGGTTCAAACACAAAAATGCAAATATGTCGGCCGTGGTGCAAATATATGAAAACTGGCAAATGGGTCACTCTCACGGAACAGCCACAAAGCTATCCATAAGTATCTATCATAATTAGGGCTGCACCTAACATTTAATTTCTTAATTGATTAATATAACAATTCTTTTTTTCAATTAGCCGATTAATTCAACGACTAAGTTTTAGATTACTCTAATGTGACTATTAGGAATTTAATTTTTAAATTATTTTGTTAAGGATTTGTAGCTTAGAAGCAAGAGAAAAAACGCATGGCCATTCTAGACTTAATGTATTAAAGGGTACCTTAAATGCACGTGATCTATAAATTGTCAAAGACTAAGAGTCTACACTCTGACTCGACTTTTAGAGGCACAAATGACATGTAGCCTCACACACAAGAAACCGGACAGTTTGTGGACTATATATTTTGTGAGAGAGTCGTTTTGAGAAGCAGCTACGTGTGTTTTAAAGCTCCTGCGGTATCGTAGGTGTCTTAGGTTCTACAGTGGACGATTAAGAAACGGGTTAGCAATAAGACTTTTCAAGTGACTCTACTTAAAGAAAGATGTTACACGTGTTAATAATCTTAAAATAATCTGATAAGATAAACAGGTAAACAGGTGCTGTCCTGCTGCTGTGTTGATGAAGCTCTACGGGATGTTTGAGCTTCAAGGTCTCGTGTATAGCAGTTGTACTGTTGTGATCATCTCCACTGTGCAGAGCTGACAGAGCACCACACTGTTGTGTTTCTGTGTAAAAAACTCCCACAACTTTAGATACACGTGAGAGATTGTTTGTAGCTGCAGCTTGCGCACCAGATAAATCCATGCTTTCAGTAGACGCGGCCATCTTTGCATCACATCCACACACGTTATGCTAATCAACGTAATGCAATGAAACAATGCAATGTAATTCAGCAGATCAACTGGAGGCCTTTATAACATCTGCATATATATATATATATATATATATATATATATATGAAAGAAGCATCTCAGACTTTGTTGTTCATATATATATATATATATATATATATATATATATATATATATATATATATATATATATATATATATATATATATATATATACACACGAACATATATATATATATATATATATATATATATATATATATAAATATATGAACAACAAAGTCTGAGATGCTTCTTTCAATAATCACTGATTTGCTACTGTGTAGTCATTTACAGTCAGAATTAATGTGTGAACTAATCCAGATCATCTAGCTTGCGGCTTGTTGCTTCAACAAATCCAGAACAAACGCTGAAAGTCACTGCCACTCATAGCGTAACAACAGTAATGTTTGTCTGGCGCATACAGACGCAGCGTTAGTAAACAGGATGCACCTACGAGACAAATTACTTTGATGTGAATTTGATGTAACCACAGGTTTATCTACATACTGTTCAGTTTTGTTTTTAACTGATTTGCACAGTAAAGAGATTTTACATTTACATATGCTGTGAAACATTGTTCGTATTACTCATTATACAGTTGTAAACATTAACTACAGAAAACAAACAAAAACATTTTTTCTTAAGCATCTAATACATACATACGTAAATACCAATTAGTCCAGCCAAGAGGGTTTTATTTGTGGTCAAAAATACAGACTTTACAAGTAAAATGTTGAATAATGTAATTGTTTAAATACCAGGAATGACAGCTTGGTAAGGTTAGTTGGAGTTAGTATCGACATTGGGACTTGGCCAATGATTATAAATCAGGTATTCTTATCAGCATGGGGTGGGGGACGAGGGGGGTATTGGTGCATCCCTACTTTTACTTATACAATTATACAACCGGGAAAAGCCCAAATGTTATGTAAGTGTGCATCAAGACATTAATAAGTCCGAAAACTACAAAACGCATTGCGGACGGATTCAAATATGACACAGCACAATGCAGAACGGCCCCTGTAGTGTCAGCATATCCACCAGCTCCACCCCAGTTTTGTAAGTTCCTGTTTCCCTGAAACATGTTTCCCCCCCACCCATCAGATTTCACAAGGAAAAAGCCCACAGAACAGTTTTAGACGTTTGCCAGGAACTAAAAGGGTGTGTTTAGATTGTCACTGCAACAGAGGGTCAGGATGCTGACAAAACAAGGTGCTGACCTTTAAAGACTCAGAGTTTCTCCAAGAGCTGTTGCAAAATAAAAAGCGAAAGTGATGTGACTTTCAGATAAATGTTCTCAGCTAGTACACAGTTTCTCAACGAGCCCTTCTATTATATATCAATTCTAAATCTGTGTCAGTGTTAGAAACGTTGACACTATGCACTTACCTTTTCCCAGGCTTGTCTTTGAGGATGAAGTGAAAAATTTCTTCACTGTAGGGACGGCGCGTGATTTCTGACCCGTTCTCCTCTCAATTTTGCCCGACTGGGCAGGGGAGGCCTCTGAGTGTGCCCCCTGGTTGCTACTTGCATAGGCAGCTTCTTCCTCTTTCTGCAGCCTGGGTGACCATCAAGATAGTACTTAGCATTATGATATACACAACAAAAGTCCAGCCAATAAAAACAACTTGTTAAACAGGGGGTCCAGTATTCTGATACTGGTAACGTCATCTGATGTGGTTATATTTGCTGATGTAGTTGTATTTACACACTTTAGATGGCCAAATGTTGGTGCAGAACTGTAAGATATAAGATATAACATTAAAATAAATCCTGTTTGATGTGAAGAGTCCAGATTGTTTGTGGCAGTGCCTTAATTAGGCCTTTCACAATTATTCTTTTGCCCGATCATACTTACTTTCCACTGATGTCAGCTTTCACAATCATATCGCTGCTGTCAGAACAAAATCTTGCACCTTTATTTTTGTTTTTTTAATATAAAAGTTTTTAGCATAATATAAAAGTACATGTTGCTCTTTACATTGGAATAAATAAATAAAAAGATTTTAGGAATCAGAAGGCAAAATATAATATGCCGTGCTTCTACCACCCCCTTCTACCAAGCAGAGTTCATGCTTGCTGAGAAAAATAATGATCAGAAGATAGCATAGCAATTACAACAGGGCAATATGCGATGTATGCAACACCTTTAATGCGCTGTACTGTTCGTTTATACACTATATTGCCAAAAGTATTTGCTCGTCTGCCTTCACACGCATATGAACTTTAGTGACATCCTATTCCTATTCCATAGGGTTTAATATGATGTCGGCCCACCCTGTGCAGCTATAACAGCTTCAACTCTTCTGGGAAGGCTTTCCACACAGTTTATTAGTGTGTTTATGGGAACTTTTGATCGTTCTTACAGAAGTGCATTTGTGAGGTCAGACACTGATGTTGGACATGAAGGCCTGGCTCGCAGTCTCCGCTCTAATTCATCCCACAATGTGGGACCAGTTTTTGTCTAGAATCTCTTGGTCTGCTGAAGCATTAAGAGTTGCTTTCACTGGAACTGAGGGGCCGAGCCCAGATCCAGAAAAACAACCCCACACCATAATCCCCCCTCCACCAAACTTTACACTCAGCAAAATGCAGTCAGACAAGTACTGTTCTCCTTGTAACCGCCAAACCCAGTCTCATCCATCGGATTGCCAGACAGAGAAGTGTGATTCTGCACTCCAGAGAACATGTCTTCACTGCTTGAGAGTCCAGCGTTGGGGTGCTTTACACCACTGCACCTGATGCTTTGCATTGCACTAGGTGATGTAAAGCTTGGGTACAGCTGCTCGGCCATGGACACCCATTCCATTAAACTCTCTACGCTCTGTTCTTGAGCTAATCTGAAGGCCACATAAGGGTGGAGGTCTGCAGTGATTGACTCTGCAGAAGGTTGGTGACCCCTGGCATCCTATCACAATACCACGCTGGAGTACACTGAGCTCTTGAGAGCGACCCATTCTACAAACCCATGTTTGTAGAAACAGTCTGCATGCCTAGGTGCCTGGTTTTATACACCTACTGCCGTGGAAGTGAGTGGAACATCTGAATTCAATGATTTGGATGGGTGAGTGAATCCTTTGAGCAATATAGTGTATTTGTTCTGCCGTCAGCTGGGAGTTACTAAATACAGACATCAGGGAAACCTGATTGATCGGTCAATTAGGAGCAAAGTGCTGTAGTATGAGAATTTTATTGCATTACTAAATATAATAACATGACACTCTATTTATCTTGAATATCCTGAATATTGAAAACCTGCTACCATCAGAGCTGACAGGCAACCAGCGTCCAAACCTTCCTCTGCTGCTCTTTCTCTCACCTCTCTGCCAGCGCCCGGTCCTCTTCAATCTGTTTGGCTCGCCCATGCTGGTTCTCTTCCCGCCAGCACCTGGAACAGAGGCCCTGCCAGGCTGGATTTCCGTAGAACCCGCATCCTTTCTTACAGTGCAAGTCTGACTGATCCACATGGATGCCTCTATGCTCTGAGCGAGAATTCATTCTTCCCTGCTGGTCAGGCACACCTGCAGAGGGCAAGAGTAATTTACAATAGGCTTGTGCAGGAGAGATTTGTCACAACACATGATGAGGTAGAATGATCAGGTTAGAAGGTAATATGACCAAGTGAGAACAACTTTGTTCTGTACTGCAGCTGCACAATGATTTCGGATTCATATCCATCTTGGACAATGTTTAGATCTGATTGATATTTGAATATCTGATGTATGTTATTGTACTCCAGACAAGCAGACATACACACTGTGCTAAAGTATCATCATTTCATACATATTTGCTCACTCACTGCATATAACACTATAGAAATATATGTTACATTTCTCTGTAATCCAAATTTGTACATGTTTTATATAGAGATCAGCAATGTATCGGTATCGGACGATTTTTAATCAAAATATGCAATCCCGAGAGCCGATCAATGGCGCTAAACAAATAAGCTTAATTTCTTTTTTTCCAGGAAGAGGACCCTCCGGCCAGCTTCCTGCAATTCCTCTCTGAACCACTAGGTGGAAATACATACCCTTTCGTTTCCCACAGACTGACTAAAGCAGCGGCCTCGCGAGAAAAGCACGCGCTGATAGAAGTGTTTTACCGCATGTGACGCAGACTCATCCAGGACGTTTTTAAAATGTGTAAAATCAGCGTGTCTCGTTGAGGAACCAATACAAAGACATTTAACACTACTAATCTGATACGGCACTACACGCGGGTGAATCCAATGAGTATCAGCAAACAGCAGAGCTAGCACGCGCAGCTAGCACAAAACAAACTTTTATTTACTGTTAATTTTGTTTAAAATATTATGCTGTTTCATATGAGCTCGTTAAAAATGTTAATAAACCAGTTTAGACCATGTTTTATGACTTGCTTGCGTTAATAAGTGCATGTAGCCCTGCCGTGTTGTATACCTCTATCGGTATCGGCTATCGACCGTTCGCGCTGAAAGGTGATTGGCGACCGGAAAAAAACGCTGATCGGTCCATCTCTAGTTATATATGTGTATGTATCAGCACATGCATTGGCATTGACAGATAATGAGCATAGAAAATAATCAAATATCAGCATCAACCAACAACTCCCACACAGGTGCATTTATACTCATTATCAACTCATCACTTCTCAGGGGGATTAAAAGGCCTTCAGACCTCACACAAAGTACTTCGGAGTGGTTTGCTGTGAAATGCTTCATTCTAGAAAAACCCAGAACCATCCACAGTGGAAGTGATGAGAACCAGACGTCTGAAGAGTTTAATGCCTTTAAAAGCTGCCGGGAAAGTATTTTTAAAAAGTTGTTCATGGCAGAGACGGACATGCAGGGCATGTTGAGGCAAAGTTGGCGATACTTTTACAAGTTTATCACTACATTACCATCAACAACATTACATAAAACACTCATGTAGAGGTTTACTGGTGGTTTTGGATATAGGGTAGCAGAGGAATACTGGTTTGGAGGTATAGCATGGTATGAAAATTAATGGTACATATTGTGTACATTTCCTTATTTCTGATATTGCAAAAAAATAAAAATTAACATTTTTTTTAATCTCACCTAATGTAACAGACAGTAAAAGGTGAACTGTCTCTTTATAAAGCACACAAGTAATGTGGGTAAGTAATGTTACTACAAAGCTTTGGACTTTGAACACACGCTGACCTGATCTGACCCCTTAAATAAACACATACACACAAACTTGCCTAGCTCGGAGGGCTGATAGAAGCTGATAGACAGAATCAGTCTGGCTAGTCTATCAGTAAATTAGCAACTACTCTGATAATTTTTTAAAGCACTCGTGACATCATTTTTACTATTTTTTTAAAATGCATAAAAAAACAACAATCAATGGATGAATAATTAGCAGATTAATCCATCATGAAAATAACCATTAGTTGGACATTAGCTCAAGAGGTCCACTTTAAACAACTATAACAATTAAATCCTGCTTTTACTAAATACCGTACACTGTAATATTTTCAAAGACAATAAAAATTGAAAAAAAATCTTGTACTGTCGAAGCCCTATTTGGATAGTACATAAAAAAGGCAACATTTTTATTCATGGACATACAAAAATGTGGGTTCCTATTACCAAAAAAGGGACCAAAGGAATGCAAATCAAGTTTCTGGTGGAATTCCCCTTTAACAATCCTAATTTCTATAGTAATGTCACTGGCCAGGTAGGTGGGCCTAACTTTTTAGTAGTGCAATACGACGGCTTACAATATCAGAAATTTCAGGATGTTTAACAAAACCTACACTACAGTATTCACTTAAATATGTTTTTCATGCACAGAGTTTATTAATAATAACAACAACAACAACTTTCATAAGCAAAAATTTCAAACCCTGAAACTGTACCCAGGCACATCAAGGAGTAAGAAGGTTAAAAGGGCATAACTAACTAGATAACTACGTGTAATACTACTGCTATTATTATTATTATTATTATTATTATTAGTAGTAGTAGTAGTAGTAGTAGTAATAATAATAATAATAATAATAATAATAATAATAATAACAATAATAATAATAAACATTTGTACTGTTTATACTGTTGACAGGCTACACAAACGGAAAGCTTGCGTTAGCTATGACAGCTACATCCAGGGTTATCATAAAACTCAGGACTGGCTATCAGCTTCTTATTCGAATTGTCCGTTCCACCTTAAATAGGGCAGCAGTTACATTCTGGCTGAAGCTCTTATTGGAAATGCCCGTTCTACCTTAAATTAATGGGGAACAAACGGAGAAGCTAACTTCAGCCACGTCTTACATCAGGTTCAACCCAAGGATAAGAAAGGGCAAATTCTTAAATATGTTAAAAAATCTAAATGTCATCCAACTAGTTGACGTGTAGAGGTTTTAAGAAAACCATATTTAGTTAAATAAGGCAGGTTTTTATCACATGACACCTAAAATAATCACAACTTTACTGAAGTAACGTTAAGCAGCGAACGTTAGCCAGCTAACTTAGCTCACTGCTATACTGACCTCCCAGAAACGCCCAGCAAGTTACGACTCAGGTTTCTCTGATAATTACCGAGAAGAACACCGCTAACACTGCCGGCCCGTCCTCTCGGGGTTCATACGCTTCAAATATTCACCCGAAAATCCCAAAATGACGATTAGAAAGTCAACACAGTTGGTAGCTGTTTGTGTCCGTTTCCTAGGCGTAAACTCAACGCGAGCTGTCACAATAAAAGTCCCCATTTTGGCCCCTACTTTACAACAATGTACCATCACGATACTTCCAGATATTTTCACAGCATCACGATATTTCGATTTTCGAAGTTGGAACACACTAAAAAGAAAACAGCACATATTTAAAAATATATATTCTAAAAAAAATGTATTCAGTGCTTTAAATTCTGCGCTGCAATAAACGCAACTAAATAGGCTTATATAATATATAATTACTGACTGTGAAGAACGATGCAGTCACTCAATACCTGAAAATGTCGCTCAAAAGAACTAACAATACCTATAATAGGTTTAGTTAAAATAAATTGTTACATCATGAGAAATAATTTATCACAAGAACCATCAACACCATCACTTTGTCTTCCTCTCTGACAGTTTTTTTATGGTCATCCGAATGTTTGTTGATTTCTCATAATTTACTGATTAATGATACTTATTTTATTTTACCCCTCCACTCATAACACATATAATAATTTACATGACCAATTTCCAACCTCGCTCTTCTTATTCTGCTATAGATTTAAATTGACTTTTTAAAATTATTTAAAAACAGCAATTTGTAAGATGGCATAACCTGTTGAATTCATACCACAATCTATAGGGGGCAACATATCACTAAAAAAATACACAGTCCCCTCCCTACTTCTTCAGTTCTTACCAGTCTAGAAGAAACGTTGGGCAGTCATGGACTTGTGGCAGGCAGGAAGGTTGCTGGTTCGATACCCTAAAGTGACAGGACGTGACTGAAGTGCCCTTGAGAAAGGCACCTAACCCCCAACTGCTCCACGGGTGCTGTGGATAGGCCTGCCCGCCCCCTAGTGTGTGTGTTTGCTAGAGTGTGTATATGTGGGTGTTTAAATGCATGGAGGGGTTAAATGTGGAGGTGAAATTTCTCTGTGTGCAAGCATTTGTACAAGGTAACGTTGGGTAACACATAAATAAATAGTTTTGTTTATTCTTTTTTGGGTTAGCCCAGCCAAGTTCAGACATATGACATTACTGTCATTATTATTATTATTATTATTATTATTATTATTATTATTATTATTATTATTATTATTATAAAAAGATTCTAAATGTTTTAAATAAGTGGTGTAGGAAGCCGACTCAGCACTCTTGTTATCTAATAATTATTCAAACTGACTTATTGAGCCATCTGCTGGTCAAATACAGTCCCTGCAGCAGCGTTTACAGGTGGACTGGAATTAATAGTTTGCAGCATTTAAAGCCAGAGGTGTTTGGAGTAAAGTAAAACCACATTACAGTTAAAGTATACTTCTTCTTCTTCTTCTAATTATAATAATAATAATAATAATAATAAATATATGCACAACAAGCCCAATTAGACCAATTAGGCAAAACAAGGCACAATTCATAACAATGCCTTCATGGACCGTTAGTGTTGAGCAGTGGTCTTTAAACATGATACATGCTTAATTTCATGTGCACTGATCAATTGAAGTTTCTGGAACATTTTAAATAATAAATAAATAATGTTTAAAATATGAGTGATGGTAAAATTTCTGAGCCAAAGTGAGTCCGAATTTGTCAGTAGGTCTTCATATGTCATGATTATTGATCAGGGGCCTGCAACAAAGATGTCCAACGTGTTTCCTTCAGCTTGACCTTCTAATAACCACAGACTTAATATTTAGTAATTAGTCTTAAGACTTAATTAGCAAAGACAAGCTGTTCATCACAGTTACTTTATCACAAGTACATAATAAACATAGATATTGCTGTCCAAAGAAAAACATGAATCTCCATTTTTGTAAATTTTTATTGTGCTATATCATTCCAACATGACAGCTGCCGCTTTTATATATATATATATATATATATATATATATATATATATATATATATATATATATATATATATATATATATATATATATAGCTTTACAGGTTGCCACTAGAATCCTCCTCCACGCTTCCATGACAACATCACAGAGCTGGTGGATGTTAGAGACCTTGCGCTCCTCCACCTTCCGTTTGAGGATGCTCCACAGATGCTCAATAGGGTTTGGGTCTGGAGGCATGCTTGGCCAGTCCAGCACCTTTACCCTCAGTTTCTTTAGCAAGGCAGTGGTTGTCTTGGAGGTGTGTTTGGGGTCATTATCACATTGGAATACTGCCCTGCGGCCCAGTTTCTGGAGGAAGGGGATCATGCTCTGCTTCAGTATGCTACAGTACATGTTGGCATTCATAGTTACCTCAATGAACTGTAGCTCCCCACAGCCAGCAGCACTCATGCAGCCCCAAACATGACATTACCACCACCATGCTGTAGGAAAAAAAAAAAGATTCCAAATGTTTTGAACAAGTGGTGTAGGAATCAGACTCAGCACTCCTTATGTAATGAATAATTTAAACTGACTCATTAAGCCATCTGCTGGTCAAATATAGTCCCTGCAGCCGCAGTTTTTAGTGAACTGGGAAAATCTGCTTTTAGCTACAGTGCACCAGCGAGCTGGAACTCTCTCCAGGAAACTCTGAAGCTCAGCTCGCTGGGATCACTGAACCCTTTTAAACTTTTAGTTTCTAATCACCATCAGAAAGCCTGTGATTGTTTTAAATGAATAAATTTTATCTTATTATTATTATTTTTATTATTATTTATTTATTTATTTTTATTATTATTTATTTATTTTTTATGTTTGCTTTATTTTACTTTTATTTTAGTTATTTTTTATTATTATTATCTTTTTAATTTTTATTATTTATTATTTGTATTATTTTATTATTATAATTATCCATTTTTTATCGTGATTGTTTTATTGAGTATTTTTTATTAGCATTTCAACTTTTTATTATCTTGGTGTATGTAATATGTTTATTTTATATTCTTTTATAATAATTTTCTAACATTTTTTACATTGTATTTTTAATGCATCTATATTAAATGTTTATTTAAAATTGGTATTTTATTTATTATTTTTGCTCATTTTGTTTTCAATCCCTTTAACTGTATATGCTCGGCTGCATTGAAAATGAGGGTCATCCCTCAATGTATTTCCGAGAATAAATAAAGGTTGATTAATTGATTGATTGATTTACAGGTGGATTGGAAATCATAGTTTGCAGCCAGAGGTGTTTGGAGGAAAGTAAAACAACATTGCAGTTAAAGTATACTTCTTCTAATAATAATAATTATAAATATAGCCGCAAGCAGCAATGAGCGGGTCCAAGCTCGACCAGCCCAATATGGCTTTACGCGGTTTGGGCCTTACATAGAGAGCATGGACCGTCAGTGTTGAGCAATGGTCTTTAAACATGATACATGCTTAATTTCATGTGTACTGATCGATTCAAGTTTCTGGAACATTCTAAATAATAAATAAATAATGTTATAGATGTTTAATATACATGAGTGATGGTAAACTTTCTGACATACTTTGTACAGTGGTTTGGCTCTCAGAGTTTAAATTCGTGAGATGATCTTCATATGTCATGATTACTGATCAGGGGCCTGCAACAAAGATGTTCATAGAGTTTTCTTCAGACTGACTATTTGACCTTTCTAATAATAAACCATAGACTTTTTATCAATTATTCAAAATACCAGACAAAGAGTCAAATTTCTGACAGAACATATAATGACAAAGTTCTTCAGGTCAGAGATCTGATTCACTTGGCACCAGTTTTTTTTATCTGTACACTTAATAATAACTATATATAATAATAATATTCTCATTTGCATGCGTTTTTGAAATTATACAATATTTTTTTGTGGGATGTGAGGTGGCCTCAAACAGGTGTCAGTTATCAGTCATTACAGGGCTGTCGATTACATCAGTCTCTAATTAAAGGTGAAATATATTATTGGTTTGGTTACTTGTAGTCAGTATTGATGAAAGGAAAGAAGCACAGTTGCCCTGATATCATCATATTTATCATTATTGGGTATTTTGTTCAAATGTAAGGAACAACATACACATAAGACTAATATAGGGGGCAGTGTTGGGGCTGGAGGTTAGGTAACAGTGTTGGGCTGGAGGTTAAAAAACCAGCCTTGTGATCATAAGGTCACTGGTTCAGTCCCCTGACCTGACAGGACATGACTGAAGTGCTTCTGAGTTAGACACCTAACATGCTCCCAGTGCGCTGTGGACAGGGCTGCCCGCTGGTGTGTGGGCAGAGGTGAAAGTAACTGCTGCACCATTTAAGGTGGAATGAACAATTTGAACTCAAGAAAGCAAACTGTAACCCTGGCTGTAGCTGTCACAGCTAACAGTTATGATGATTATGATGATGATGATTATTGTTCATAGTGATAGTAGTAGTATTTCATGTAGTAGTTCCTCTGTGTGTAAACACATGTAGCAAATAGCTCTAAATGTATTAATATTATTAAAGAATCTATGGAAAGAAAAAAGTATCCTTTGTTTAACATTGACATATTCAGCATGAAATATCATTATGATAAGTGTAATTGTATGTAAGCTGTGACTCCTCGCTTGGGTCCCCGGGCCCATGACTGAAAAATAAACTATTCAGACATTAAACATGAGTAAAAAAAACAAAACAAACATATTTTAAGCTCTAATAAATGGAGAAGGAACACAGTGTGGTAAAATGTACTTTAAGGTAATAAGCCCTGCTTACTGCATTAATACTATTAGATTTTTTTTTTTAAAAAGGTAATAAATAAAAGCTTCTTCAATAAAACTTTTTAAATGCAATAATGTCCCCAAGTAAAACACAGTACTGTATATATCTGTCCAAAGAGGAACATGTGACTCTATGTACATCCTGTGATAAAGCGTGTACCCAAAACTACAAAAAAGCAGTTAAAGAGACCCCCTTTATGGGTAGTGTCGGGCGACTGGTCTGGAGCATCAGATAAAACCAGCAGAAATGCAAAAGTTTTTTCTTTTATCCCATCACCTTTTATTGCCAGCCACCACAGAGTATATACAACGTGCAGTTGAAACAAAAAAAAAGAAAAAGAAAAAAATAATTAAATAAGCAAAACAAAAAGTAGACAGCCTCTCAACAGAGGTACAAGACTAAGACTGCAAAGTCATAAAGTCTCAACACCTATACATCCCGTCACACAGGTATCATTAGCCAACTTAGGGAAGAAGACCCCCTTACTCCATTTCTAGGAGGTATAAATACAGGTTGCCCCTCCTTAGAACATACCAATCCTAACTACAGGTTAAAAACAGCATCATGAAAAACATTAAGTGTGGCAATGACACGTGTTCAGCACAAACAAAAGCCATTACTCTGATTTATAGTGAGTATGTACGAAATTATGAATGCATATTCTCTCTTCCTCCCCTCCCCTTCTACAGAGGTTGGACCCACCCAGGTTAGAATAGTGCATGAGCTACCCCACTGGTACTCTTTTGGGACCCTGAGGGTAAGTATCAACGGTGGTAACTGGAAACAGGTAAGCTTCAATACACAAATGTCTCTTTGGTAATGTGTAGGGGTAACCTACATCATTATACACCCCCCTCCACAAGCTCGGCACCATCCCAGTGACGAGACAGGAAATCAGCAGTCACATCCTTTTTAATTTTTCTACATCATAGTTCATCATATAAGAACTATAAGTAAGTAAATAATTAGAAAAGCATAAATGCAGAGATACGTTTTTGTTACTGTAAAGAGTAAAACAAACAAACAAACCCTCTTATTGGAATTTGATTTAAATCCACATCTTTGAGACGAAAATTTCATGGAGTTCTGAAAACCAGCTTCTTTCTGAGAGTGAAGTAGGGCTGCGGGGTCATCTTAGCATCGTAGGTCTCTTTATTTACAGTCACAGTTCCCTCAATCCTGCTGACCTCATTGTTCACTCTGGTGAGGATTGTAAGGATGTCTTCACCACTAGAGGAGAAAGTGAATGACAATACAATTGCATAAGCTCAGTGAACCACAGACTTATTATTCAGTAATTAATATATAGACTTAATTAGCAAAGACAAGCTGTTCATTACAGTTACTTCATCACAAGTACATAACAAACAGAGTAACAGATGTAAATAATCATACATACAATACAATGTAACATGAATATCTTATTGTGAAAGAAGTAGATTATATCTTGAGCTCCAGTTCGAAGAACAAAGTGTAGTTTCAGATCTCTACTGGACGCCCCAGACATTGTGTGTATGTAATTCAGTTCCTTCAGCAGCAATCTTGATTTAGCTTAATGAAGTACTGAGCAGTAAAAGCAGGTATTAGATGAGAAATGTAAATAATACTGGGTTGTTTCCATAAGGAGAAGCTTAGAAAGGGTTAAATAAACACACTGATGTATGTAAAAGCACTGCTTACTGTATTAATACTGTTTGAATATTTAAAATGTATTAAGCTGTCATTTTTGAGATACTGGATAGCGTAGATATATAATTTATAATAAATATATATATATGGTTATGAAGGTGCTGAAGCCTATGGGGGTCACCAGTACTTCGCAGTGTGAACACACTGACATACACATTCACACCCAGAAGCAATTTATTATCTCCAATTCGCCTGATTGCACCCGGAGGAAACCCACACAGACTCAGGGTGAATAACCCCACACAGAAAGTGATCACACTGAACTGACGTGTGTAACAATAAACAAAAAACAACAAAAGAGAGTAAACAAACAAATTATGGTGAGATGAAGTAGGAAAGAGATGAACTCACCTTCGACTGCCTTGTTCTAAATGTCTGCAGAGTGTTTGTATGAACCATGAGCCGGTATCATTTAAATAGGACTCAAAGCCGTGCACTGTGGACATGGAGACCAGGAAATCAGAATTTTTGGGGATGGTGTACAATACTTTTGGAGCATCAGATGTGGCATCAGAGTCAGCATTATCAGAAACCAGAATCTTCTCCTCCCTTTCTGATCCTCTGCAGGCCTGGATTATGAACACCTTGGGCTTGCCCACCAGAGGAGGACAGTTTTTCCCATCAAACGGAGAAACGATGTCCTCCATGGGACACGGGTTCCAATCCACCCCATACACGACGTCCGTCCCTCCGTGACTGAGCACACAACAGACAAAGCAATCTCTGTGTCCTTCTTTCTTGCTGTACTTTAGCATTAGCTTCTTTATCTCCTCAGCTGTCTGGTCATGATAACAATGTACAGCAAAACCCAAAATCTGAAACACTTCCTTCAAAGCATCTGAACCAGAGATAAGAGAGCAGACTTGGTTATTGTATCATATCACAACATTCCTGATAAAGACAATATTTATTTCCAGTCAATAAACCTTTCATACTGCTTCAGTTTATATACCAGGAGTGGGCAAATTACTCAGAGATACCTGATCATATGCAACACATGACATGAACTTATGAATACATATTTATAAATTCAAACCTTCATCGTATTTATATCCTGGTAGGTTCCATTCAGGACCACCAAATTCCATGTTGTTGATGATTAGACAGAAACCACGTGGTTCACTGGTCATTGTGTATTCCTTTTAGGAAACAAAACAAGATTCATGAAATTTGTAGGACAATAATTTACAATATGTCTATATGTTAATATGTAAAATGTGTATTTAGTACATAATTACCATATCACTGCCTTGATCTGAGAACATAGGAGAAAAGAAAACAGAAAAAGAATAAAGAAGTGTATGTTCACTGGGATCATTTACAGTGGCAATATAATGAATGAGACTGTATTAGGCATTATATTGATTTAAACCATTACTTTTTTTTGTTGTTACTTTAAGTTAGTATGGCTTAAGTCAGAGATGTCCACTCTGTTTGGTGACATCATATCATAATGATATAGTCTTATGCAACAGCCCATAGCTCAAAATAGGGAGGTGGGCCTGTTATTAGCCCCTAAAAAATAGTCCAATCCTCCAAAAAGTCCAAATAGCATCAGTGTCACTGCTGGACTCAGAAAAGTCCACCAACCAACATATCCAGTCAACAGAGTCCACAGACTAAAGAACACAAACTGTGTAGCAACGGATGAGCTATCATCTCTGACTGTACATCTACAAGGTGGACCAACAAGGTAGGAGTGTCACTCACACCAGCACAACACACACTAACACACCACCACCATGTCAGTGTCACTACAGTGCTGAGAATGATCCACACTAATAAAATCATGACCATTAAAGAACAGGTACACAGAGAAACAGATGGACTACAGTCTGTAATTGTAGAACTGCAAAGTGTACCCACACGGTAAGTGGAGCTGATGAAACGGAGAGATATTTTTAATACAAGGATAATATATAGCCCTGGCCTATATATAAAACAATGTGTGTGTATAACTAATATCATGTTGCTGTCCAATGAAAAAACATGTACCTCCATTTTTGTTGATTTTGAGTTTTCTACATTATTTGAATATGTCAATAGTCGTTTACATTGTGTGTAAATTTTATGATAAATGTACCAATAGAAGTGCTCCAAAACAGCTTGGAAAAAACTCTGGTTCTGTTGACTTCCATTGAAAGTAAAGTCAGTTTTGGGTCTCTCCTGTAAAGTTGCAGTTTTAGAGATACTTGTTTTTCATTGGACAGCGACGATAAGTTGGATATAAGGGAAATCCATGTATGCTAATATATGTCATATCTCTGAAGTCTATATATTACTATGTATCAGATTTCTGTCTGGATACGCATGCAAAGGAGTGTCGAATATGGAGATCACGAGCATTCAGTACAAATTAAAAGTCCCTCTTACAATAGAAAAACAGTTCTGTTAGCTAACAATAGCACTTAGCAATCTAGCTTGTTCTTTTTGTACTTGATCTTGCTCCCTCTGGTTAACGTAGCCATCAAATAACTCAAGCAGTAACCTCAAAAGACGCAGACAGATATATGTACATGTCTGACCATATGTGAACTTAAACAGATTTGTAAATAAATGCACCCAAAAATGAACTAACTTGCTAACTCTGCTGGGGAAGTGAAATCACTAACAGGACTGTGAGACTGGGCTCCACTAAAAGAAGGGCAAACTTGAGGACCCTGGGGCCGAGGTTTAAAGGGGCATGCCCTTGTTTGAGGTGGATTTCGTCATAATCCAGCACCCAAAGATCTAGAGTTGACCACCGGACCAAAGTTGGACATCACTGATTTAAACAACATCGACTGAAAATATAAAAAGCAAATTATCTACAAAAATTCAATTAAGCATCAAAAGTAAAATTACAGTAATTTACCTGACTCTGTACATGACTGACCAGTAGATGCTCCAGGTGCAGGTCCTCCACAAGCTGACCCCAGGCGCTCATCCAGTTTTAGGTTACTGTAAAGCTGTTTATCATTGATTTTCAGTGTTGCTAGCATGATTTCACTGGCAGTTGACCCTTTCATCCTAACACTGTCAATCAAGCAGCGAGCTTTATCAGCCCGGCTCAGATTCTCCTCTAGGATGGAATCACCTTCTTCTTTGTTTAATACCTCTGCCTCTTTCAGATTATCCAGGAGTTGTTTGATTACGGGTAGCGTCAAACCATCCTTTAACTGAATTCGGGCATCTGTAAGCACTTTCTCTGTGGAAGACAAGGACATGTTGCAATGGCATGTTCTTTACAGGAACCAAAAAACTTCAGTGTAAATCTGGACTAAACAAAGAGAGTTCATTTAGAGTGGACTGAGTGACCAGCACTGTATTTAACTATAGTCATCCACTGTGTTCCAAAAGCCAGGCTGCAGCCTACGACAGCTACTCTTTGGTATTACATTATTTAAAATTGAACAGTCTGCCAAACCTGCTTTACCATGTCATAAGAGAAGATAACAAAATAATATGATGGAGGGCAAATATGCTGATGTCAGCGGAACCTTCAGTGCCTTCTACCTTTATTTTTATTTAATAGAATAGAATCTTCTTGCTTTTTGTTTTGAAACTCTGTATTGAAATGATACACAGAATTGTAATGATACTCTGTATTGTAATGATACTCTATATTGGAATGATACTCTGTATTGCTTCTATTTCATTAAGTTTGAATGGAAAGGAGTTAATTCCCTAAAACAACCAGCAAATGATTCAATTAGGAACTGAACAGAAGGCCTTACACATTAGATTAACTACCGACATGATTAGAACTTGACAAAGAAATCAAACCACTCTGTTTTTTTATGAGGGATGGGACGAATTTCATATAAGAAGCATCACTTTAGGCCTCCTGGAGGTTCTAGATACATCACTGTTTGTGAATAGCCTAACCAAATAGCCTAACCAAACAGCGGCAGCAGCCAGGACTTTATATTAGGACTCTTTACTCTTTACTTACTCCAAAACTGATAGATACAAGGTCAAATATATGCTCATGTCTGTTACAAACTGTAAATACAGTACATATGGGATGTTTTTAATAAGCTGTAAATGTTCATAGTTAATCTAGAATGGCCAAAATATGTTAATTTGATTTTTATAAATATTATATTTATATATCTGTAATTGTAGAATTAAAAAGTGCACTTGCATTGTAAGTGGAGCTGATAATATGAACAGATATGATAGAAACAAGGAGGTGGTTGTGATCTGTATATATATATATATATATATATATATATATATATATATATATATATATATATATATATATATATATATATATGGTGGGGTGAGCACACATATCAACTTTTAAACATGAATCAATAAAGAGGAGTATGTGTGATCACATCTGATACTGAATGACACAAATCTTTCCGAGGGTGACCTAAGAGAACCCTTAACATTTAATAGGAAGTTTAATTCAATTACATAACGTCAACTTTAAAACAACTCACACTGATTCACATTGTTTGTTTCTTTTGAGATGCTTACAACACATGCTTGATTTTCATCTCAAGTTGCTTAAATTTTGTGTGCTTATATGAAGAAAATGGTGAGTTTACATGATAAAACTAAAAGAAATAAAATCACTTGCACACAAAATGAGAGACCTCCCTATGGAAGAGGTCTGGGCTGAACCCTCCAAAGCCTTTATATCCTAGCAACAGCACCTGATGCATCCCTAGTGGCCATCAAAACCTCAATTAAATAGAAGCTGGGCTCAAAGAAGCACATGCAGACGGTGTCTTCTGTTCACTGTTCATATCTACTTTCAGAAAACTAGCTTTCACTTTCACTTATTTCTTAGTGGAACTGTTTACTCGTACTTCTTTTATTATTAAAGGAAAAGTAAAACAAACAGCACAGCATGATAAGAGGTTACATGACTTACCTGCCATCACTGATAGGAGTAAAGGAGTTTCCCTGTGGTCAGAAAGAGAGAGTGAAGAAGAACTATTTTTGTAGGCTGTAGTAACTTTTGAGGAAGTGACAAAATCTTCCTCCCACTAAACTAAAACTGAAAAAAAACCAAACTAAACCACTCCCTTTTCCTGCCCACCAGGAAACTCACTGAGAAAACTAGGCTCACATTTACATACCAGCAAGTTCAGACTGAGTGCACTAACAAAATGTGTAAAATCAATGTATATGTATTTTATATGTATTTGTTTCTTCAAAGGACTTGGTTTGTTGATTTGGTATATATTTATATTTATTATATTCATATTATGTTTATATTTATATATACTGTGCTCTTATAAAAACAAAGAAACATGCAAATTGAGCATTTTCCAAATATTCCATCGTACAATGTTTAGTTTAAAGCTAAATAAAACTAACTAACATTTTACTAACTAAAGTAAAATGAACAGAATATGAAAAAATATCAGTTTTGACTGTGTTGAACACTTTTATGTACTATGTTGCAGACCAACATAGTATCAGTCCAACATAAGAGGATGAAGAAGTAGTGCTGCTGCCCCAATGGCATATTCTAAGTTTTTGTTAATCATGTTCAAGATTATTTAAAGGCAGGTAGCCAATGAAAGGAAGAGTAAATGCAACTTTTCCATCTCTGAAGTTTGTTGTTTTCAACCTTTCTTTTATCACTTAATTCTATCCAAATTAAGTTTAAATGGTGACACGTATTTCAAAAGGAAAGAATTGCTTTCAAAAAATATTTTGTTATACTAGATATTAAAAAACATCAGGAAAAATAGTAAGGAACTGTGTTGATATAATTCATCATTGGCATTCTTGTTTAAAGCCAGTTAATGAAGCTACCATTCTTCTGTGTGATGTAAAACTGCTGCAATATATTCTTTTATTGAAGATATATTTAGAATATGTCTAATTTAACATGTAATGTATTTTAATTCACTATATGTCCACCTGCTGTCCTAATGCTTTTTCTAAAATGAAGAGTATTATTAGTGAGTTTGTCCACCTTTGCTGCAGTAACAGCTTCTACTGTTCTTCAAAGGCCACAATAGTAATACTGTTCCGCTGGTTATGGTTTAAGAGGAACCTGACCACTTCTTTAATCTGGTTTCAACCCATTGAGTTTTCATTACTGCTACTGAGCACTGACTGGTTAGCGTTACGGCAACTAAGTGTTGATTGTTCAGCATAACTGCTACTGAGCCTGATTGGTTGGCGTTATTGCCACTGTGAGCTGACTGGTTGGCGTTACTGCTATTGACAATTGATTGGGCAGCATTACTGAGTTTTAACTGGTTGGTATTACTGCTACTACGTGCCGACTGGTTAGCAGTACTGCTACTTAGTGCTGATTGGTTAGCATTGCTGCTATGGAGTGCTGATTTGTTAGCATTACTGCTACTGAGAGCTAATTTGTTGGGGTTATTGCTACTGAGAGCTGACTGGTTGGCGTTACTGTTATTGACTGTTAATTAGCATTACTGCAAGTGAATGTTCACTGGTTATCTTTAATGCTACTCAGCTGACTGATTGGTGTTACTGCTATTAACTGCAAAACGTACTGTTAATAGTTTTCTGATCATTTATTCTTGCATTGGGAGACAAAATAAACCCTCAAGAAAGTGCAAGTGGTATTCAGACAAGATTTACGTATAAAACAAAACCAAAAAAACAAACAGATATATACTCTCTTGTCGTTTAAGTTCAGCACATTCACATCTGAATGGAAATGAAAGTGGAAAGTGTACTAAAATGTTTGGCTGGTAGTGTACTAAAACGTTTGACTGGTAGTGTACTAAAACGTTTGACTGGTAGTGTACTAAAACTTTTGACTGGTAGTGTACTAAAACGTTTGACTGGTAGTGTACTAAAACGTTTGACTGGTAGTGTATCTAAAACGTTTGGTATTGTAATAAAACGTTTGACTGGCAGTTTATTAAAATGTTTGGTAGTGTACTAAAACGTTTGACTGGTAGTTTATCTAAAACGTTTGACTGGTAGTGTACTAAAACGTTTGACTGGTAGTGATCTAAAAGGTTTGACCGGTAGTGTACTAAAGTGTTTGACTGATAGTGTACTAAAAAGTTTGAGGGGTAGTGATCTAAAATGTTTGGCTGGTAGTGTACCAAAACATTTGACTGGTAGTGTACTAAAACGTTTGACTGGTAGTGTACTAAAACGTTTGACTGGTAGTGTACTAAAGTGTTTGACTGGTAGTGTACTAAAAGTTTGAGTGGTAGTGATCTAAAATGTTTGGCTGGTAGTGTACTAAAACATTTGACTGGACGTTTGACTGGTAGTGTACTAAAACGTTTGACTGGCAGTGTACTAAAGTGTTTGACTGGTAGTGTACTAAAACGTTTGACTGGTAGTGATCTAAAACGTTTGACTGGTAGTGATCTAAAATGTTTGGCTGGTAGTGTACTAAAACATTTGACTGGTAGTGTACTAAAACGTTTGACTGGTAGTTTATCTAAAACGTTTGACTGGTAGTTTATTAAAATGTTTGGCTGGTAGTGTACTAAAACATTTGACTGGTACTGTACCAAAACGTTTGACTGGTAGTTTAGCCTACAAGTTATTCATATTTCAGCTTCAGGACACCAATATAAGCTTCGACATCTACATATAATATCGGATGGTTTGGTATTTAGTGTATCCACTCTTTACCTTTTTTACAGCTTCCATTCAGGAGACTTGCTTTTAACTTAGGAGCCCCACAAGACAAACCAGCAAATATTAATACAGTTAATGTTTCATTTGATTCTGAAACTATAGACCCCAATTTTCCCCATTACTACTTCCATTTATTGCGGTGTTAAGTTTTGTATTAATAAATCAGACGGTAATCCATTTTACTAAATCCCTGTAGCTGTTAAGTTTTGTATTAAGAAATCAGACAATCAAGTTGTTCAAAGCATCTGAACCAGAGATAAGAGAGCAGACTTGGTTATTGTATCAAATCACAACATTCCTGATAAAGATAATATTTATTTACAGTCAATGAACCTTTCATACTGCTTCAGTTTATATACCAGGAGTGGGCAAATTACTCAGAGATACCTGATCATATGCAACACATGACATGAACTTATGAATACATATTTATATATTCAAACCTTCATCGTATTTATATCCTGGTAGGTTCCATTTAGGACCACCAAATTCCATGTTGTTGATGATTAGACAGAAACCACGTGGTTCACTGGTCATTGTGTATTCCTTTCAGGAAACAAAACAAGACTCAAGAAATTTATAGCACAATAATTTACAATATGTATATATGTTAATTTGTAAGAAGTGTATGTAGAAAATAATTACCATATGACTGCCTTGACTTTAGAACATAGAAGAAAAGAACACAGCAAACAGAAAAGAATAAAGAAGTGTATGTTCACTGAGATCATTTACAGTAGCAATTTAATGAATGACACTGTATTAGGCATTATATTGATTTAAACCATTACTTTTGTTTTTTTTTTTGTTACTTTAAGTTAGTAATGCTTTAGTCAGAGATGTCCAATTTGGTTTGGTGACATCATATCATAATGATATATAGGTCTAACAAAACTTTAAGTTAAATGTTGGTGGGAACACAGATGTTTTTTAGGGTGGGGAGCAAACGGAGGGTGAAATGTCCAAACTTATGCAGCAGCCCATGAAGATGCAGCTCAAAATAGGGAAGTGAGAATCCTACAGACAACAGGCCTGTTATTAGCCCCTGAGAAAATCCCCCAGTCCTCCAAATACTGCAAACAGCCTCAGTGTCACTGCTGGGCTCCATATCTGGACACATATCTAGTCAACAGTGTCCTGTGACCACTGATGAAGGGCTAGAGGAAGACCAACATGAACTGTGAAACAACAGATGATCCATCATCTCTGACTTTACATATAAAGGGTAAACCAACAAGGTAGGAGTGTCTAATAGACTGGACATTCAAATCAGGGACCGTTATCAGTTGACTGTAATAGCGAGATGAAAAGAAAGTGAAAATGAACTAATTTGCTAACTCTGCTGGGGAAAGAAAATCAGTAACTGGACTGTGAGACTGGGCTCCACAAAAAAAAGGGCAAACTTGAGGA
This sequence comes from Megaleporinus macrocephalus, assembly GCA_021613375.1. Lineage (NCBI taxonomy): Eukaryota > Metazoa > Chordata > Actinopteri > Characiformes > Anostomidae > Megaleporinus > Megaleporinus macrocephalus. The sequence continues at coordinate 10,044,423 of CM038723.1, read as the reverse complement.
CCCTGGGGCCGAGGTTTAAAGGGGCATGCCCTTGTTTGAGGTGAATAATCCAGCACCCAAAGATCTAGAGTTGACCAGCGGACTGTAGCTGGACATCACTGATTTTAGCAACATCAACTGAAACTATAAAAAGCAAATTACCAACAAAAATTTAATTAAGCATCAAAAGTAAGATCACAGTAATTTACCTGACTCTGTACATAGCTGAGCTTTACAGGGACCAAAAAAAATTATATTGAAAATCTCGACTAAACAAGACAGTGACTTTAGAGTGGCCTGAGTGACCAGCACTGTATTTGACTATATTGTGTCAAGGCAAATCATCCACAGTGTTTCAAAAGCCAGGCTGCAGCCTACGACGGATACTTTTTGGTATTACATCATTCAAAATGGAACAGTCTGCCAAACCTGCTTTACCATGTCATAAGAGAAGATAACAAAATAATATGATGGAGGACAAATATGCTGATGTCAGAGGAACCTTCAGTGCCTTCTACCTTTATTTTTATTTAATAGAATAAAATCTTCTCGCTTGTTACATTTAAACTTTGTATTGTAATGATACTCTGTATTGTAATGATACTCTGTATTGTAATGATACTCTGTATTGTAATGATACTCTGTATTGTAATGATATTCTGTATTGTAACGATACTCTGTATTGTAATGGTACTCTGTATTGTAATGATATTCTGTATTGTAACGATACTCTGTATTGTAATGGTACTCTGTATTGTAATGATACTCTATTGTAATGATACTCTGTATTGTAATGGTACTCTGTATTGTAATGATATTCTGTATTGTTATGGTACTCTGTATTGTAATGATACTCTGTATTGTAAAGATATTCTGTATTGTAACGATACTCTGTATTACAATGGTACACTGTATTGTAATGATACTCTGTATTGTAATGGTACACTGTATTGTAATGATACTCTGTATTGTAATGATACTCTGTATTGTAATGATACTCTATATTGCAATGATACTCTGTATTGTAATGGTACTCTGTATTATAATGATTCTCTGTATTGTAATGGTACTCTGTATTGTAATGATACTCTGTATTGTAATAATATTCTGTATTGTAATGGTACTCTGTATTGTAATGATACTCTGTATTGTAATAATATTCTGTATTGTAATGATACTCTGTATTGTAATGATACTCTATATTGTAATGATACTCTGTATTGTAATGGTACTCTGTATTATAATGATTCTCTGTATTGTAATGGTACTCTGTATTGTAGTAATATTCTGTATTGTAATGATATTCTGTATTGTAATGATAATCTGTATTTTAATGACACTCTGTATTGTAATGATAGTCTGTATTGTAACGATATTCTGTATTGTAATGATACTCTGTATTGTTATGATATTCTGTATTGTAATGGTACGCTGTATTGTAATGGTACTCTGTATTGTAAAGATATTCTGTATTGTAACGATACTCTGTATTGTAATGGTACTCTGTATTGTAATGGTACACTGTATTGTAATGATATTCTGTATTGTAATGATACTCTATATTGTAATGATACTCTGTATTGTAATGGTACTCTGTATTATAATGATACTCTGTATTGTAATGGTACTCTGTATTGTAATGATAATCTGTATTTTAATGACACTCTGTATTGTAATGATAGTCTGTATTGTAACGATATTCTGTATTGTAATGATAGTCTGTATTGTAATGATACTCTGTATTGTAATGATACTCTGTATTGTTATGATATTCTTTATTGTAATGGTACTCTGTATTGTAATGGTACTCTGTATTGTAAAGATATTCTGTATTGTAACGATACTCTGTATTGTAACGATACTCTGTATTGTAACGATACTCTGTATTGTAATGATATATGACAGTTAGTGTAGCAATGTATGTGCCTAGTTCTCAGAACAGAGCAATGCAGTGCAGGAAATGAGAACAGAGGAAAGGGTGGGGAGAAGAGATGGACAACACTTGAGAAAAGATGAGGGTGGAGTCAGCACACATGTAAACTTGGTAAATATCTTTCTGAAGGTGACCTAGAAGCTCAACATTAAATATGATAATTAATTCATTTTATATAACATCAATTTTACAACAACTAACACTGATTCACACTGTCTGTTTCATTTGAGCTGCTTACAACATGCTCTTGATTTTCATCTCAAGTTGCTTAAAAATGTGTGTGTTTATATGAAAAAATTGTGTGTTTTCATGATAAAACTAAATGATCAAACTAAAAGAAATAAAACCACCAGGCCCCCAGAGACCACCTCATGGAAGAGGTGGCTAACAGGCCGCCAAAAGCTCAATTAAATAGAAGCTGGGCTCATGCAGATGGTGTCTTCTGGTTCACTGTTCATATCTACTTTCAGAAAACTAGCTTTCACTTTTCTCTCATTTCTTAGTGGAACTGTTTACTCGTGTTTCTTTCATTGTTGAAGCAAAAGTAAAGCAAACAGCACAGCATGATAAGAGGTTACATGACTTACCGGCCATCACTGATAGGAGTATAGGAGTTTCTCTGTGGTCAGAAAGAGAGAGAGCACTATGATTGCAGGCTGTGGCAACTTTTAACTTTTAAATTTCTCCCACCGTCTAAACTAAAACAAAAATAAACCTCTCCCTTTTCCTGCCCACAAGGAAACGAAATTAGGCACGCATACCAGAAATTTCAGACTGAGTGCACTAACAACAGAAGATGGTTGATGATAATCTAAATTACTCTTAATCTAAATCTAGGATAGATTTTTAGGAAAGATTTGTAGGAGACACACACACACACATACACACATATATATATATATATATACACACATATATATTGTATATACATATATTGTAAGGTTCATCTCCTGCCCTTCCCTCCGTGCCACGTGCTCTTTGTTTATGTTTTCCCACATGCTCTGTGTCTCCGCCCTCCACCTTTTGCCTTGTATGTTCACCTGGTGTCCCTTGTCTATCTGTGTATATAGTCTCCCCTTACTCTCTCTTCTGTGTCCGTGATTGTTTGTAGCTCTGTTTGAGTGCTACTTGTATATATATATATATATATATATATATATATATATATATATATATATATATATATATATATATATATATATATATATATATATATATATAAATCGGTTTTAAGCCGTTTCTTAAATAACCGAAAACAATTATGTATCAGGGATTGGTTTGAAAATGTTTGTTTGTCTTTCTTTTGAGAGCATAACCCTTATTTTTAATATAAAAATATTGTCAAATGAATCTCAAGAGGATAATATAAATAAAAAAAGTTTGTTATATTGTCTGAACACTCTTCTTTAATTGCAATATATATATATATATATATATATATATATATATATATATATATATATATATATTGTTATGGAAAAAGGAAAATGTTGTTATTTGAATGATAAGATGATTCTAAATGTATGTGCTTTGCTGTTTTCTTCACTTCTCTGCTACTGTTAAATTAAGCACCTCAGTCACAGGATATTTGTGTCAGTGGTGGGACGTTCTGTCTTGCTAATCAGTTTTAAACACCAGCAGCGCCTCAAACGTGTGCGAGTTCCTCCTTCGTAACCATTCCACATTTGGCGAAAGTAGACATGACTAAATGTCTAACTACTCTGATAAAAGACAAACTGGATTAGACTGGTTCGCTTTGGGCGTTCTCTCTTCGCTTATATATATATATATATATATTTACAATTTAAGAAATGTGTTCTAATACCCTTCAGTATTAATCAGATAATATAACAATTTTTTTATTTATATTATTCTCTTGAAGTTATATATATATATATATATATATATATATATATATATATATATATATATATATATATATATATATATATATATATAAATATATATATATATATATATATATATATATATATTAGTAACTTTTTAGTAACATCTCACAATGTGTTTGTCTTTCTGTCCTTACAACTAGAGCAGATCTCACACCTTCTTTTAGAATCAGGTGGTCTCACTGGGGTTGTGGCTGTTGTGGTTGAGGCTAAGGCAGGGCTGGTTGAGGAGGATGCTGGTGCTGATGTTCCTCCCGTGCTGTGGGTGTGAACAGGGTGCTTGCTCAGCTCTGCAGCTGTCTGACTAAGGCTGCAGCAGCTGGGTCTCAGGGCACCCGTTCTCTTTGCTCAACGCATTGACAAGAGATCTTTTTGTCACTTCCTGATGACACAGCAGTGGTGGTGTCTGTAAAAACATACTTTGAGAAAAGTGAAGCCCTGTCCTTCACCTATGTAAGGAGCTACTGGGCTCCACTTTTGGATTTGAATGTTTCAGAAGAAGCAGGAGCAGCTTCAGCACCGGTGACCTGCTCATCATACTGTTCCTCCTCAGAAACCTGCTCATCTGTATCAATATGCTGCTGTGGGTTCTCTGATTAATTTTCATCAAAGATATGATCCGGAACTTGGTTTACATGAATTCTTCTTCTCATTGTTGTGTGCTGTAAACTGGAGATGGAGATGTCTGCAAAGCACCAACTCTAAACTAATTTGGCCGTACATAGCTGGACACCTGTCTGAATGTCTGTCTTTCTTTGTTTTGTGAAACAGGCAAAGATAGGAGGACCTAACTCAACCTCAAGTAGTTGGAGGTAGAGCTGACTGTGGGCTGTTGGTTTTAGTTTTGGAACTTATTATTGTTTTTTAATCTCAAATTATACCTGGCTCAATGTTGACACTAACAAAAGGTCATAATTTTAATAAAAGCATTTTATAATTTAGTATTGTTTTTTTAACTTTGTTTAAGTAGAAGTTCCTGAAAAAAGTAAAAAACTCATGATGCAATAAACTAATTTATTTAGTATTTTTATGCATTTAAAAACTACAAACACACAGTTTTTTTTCCTTGCTCTTCAGTTCTTACCAGTCTAGAGGAAACGGCAGTCATGGGCTTGTGGCAGGCAGAGGTGTTTGGAGGAAACTAAAGCCACATTACAGTTAACGTATTCTTCTTCTAATAATAATAATAATAATTATGAAAACAGCCCCAAGCAGCAATAAGCAGGTCCAAGCTTGACCAGCCCAATATGGCCTTACTTACATAAAGAACATGATAAATGTAAGTAAGTCACAATTCATCACAATGCCTTCATGGGCTGTTAATGTTGAGCAGAGGTCTTTGAACATGATACATCCTTAATTTCATGTGAACACAAAGAGCTGGGCCCACAGAGGGGAAAGTCCAGGTTACCAGGTGAGCTGGAGTCTGAGGCAGCCTGGGGGAGCGGCTACTGGAGCCGACGATCCCAGGAATGGTTCTCCCGTCTGAGCAGTGGAATGAGCTACTTCTGTTAGCTGTAATGAGAGACAGGTGTGTGTGTGATGATTGAATGTGTGAGCGTGTGCAGCAGGGTGTGTGTTTGTGTGTCCTCAGCTACCTAGTATTCTGGAGACTGCGACCTCTGCAGGCGCTGGGAGGAAGTGCTTACAGTCAGAAGGTCTTCATATGTCATGTTTATTGATCAGGGGCCTGCAACAAAGATATTCACCAAGTTCTCCTTTTTTTGAAATTATACAATATTATTTTGTGGGATATGAGGTGGCTGCAAACAGCTGTCAGATATCAGTCAAACCTCTAATTAAAGCTAAAATATATTGTTGTTTTGGTTACTTGTAGTCAGTATTGATGAAAAGAAAGAAGCACTGTTGCCCTGATATCATCATATTTATCAGTATTGGGTATTTTGTTCAAATGTAAAGAACAACATACGCATAAGACTAATATAGGGCGGGGTTGGGCTGGAGGTTAGGGAACCAGCCTTGTGATCATAAAGTCACTGGTTCAGTCCCCTGACCTGACAGGACATGACTGAAGTGCTTCTGAGTTAGGCACCTAACATGCTCCCAGTGTGCTGTGGACAGGGCTGCCCGCTGGTGTGGGGGCAGAGGTGAAAGTAACTGCTGCACCATTTAAGGTGGAATGAACAATTTGAACTCAAGAAAGCAAACTGTAACCCTGGCTGTAGCTGTCACAGCTAACAGTTATGATGATTATGATGATGATGATGATGATTATTGTTCGTAGTGATAGTAGTAGTATTTCATGTAGTAGTTCCTCTGTGTGTAAACACATGTAGCAAATAGCTCTAAATGTATTAATATTATTAAAGAATCTATGGAATCTTCTGTTTAATTTTGACATATTCAGCATGAAATATCATTATGATAAGTGTAATTGTATGTAAGCTGTGACTCCTGACTGAAAAATATACTATTCGGACATTAAACATGAGTAACCAAAACCAAACAAAACATATTTTAAGCTCTAATAAATAGAGAAGAAACACTGTTTGGTAAACTGTACTTGAATGTAATAAGCACTGCTTACTGCATTGATACTATTAGATTTAAAAAAAAAAAGTTTTGCTGAGCAAATAAAAGCTTCTTCAATAAAACTTTTTAAATGCAATGATGTCCCCAAGTAAACGACAGTACTGTATATATCTGTCCAAAGAGGAACATGTAACTCCATTTGCATTCATTTTTGTTTTTCTACATCACTGGAACACGACAGCTACGTTTACATGGTGTGAAAATTTCATGATGACTGGATCAATGGAAATGTTTCAAAATAGCTTAGAAGAAATTCTAGTTCCATTGACTTACATTGAATGTAAAGACAGTTTTTGTGATGTAATAAGGTTTTATTTAACATCGTTTGTTTTAGTCCATTCATTATACAATGAGACAATCTTAAAAATAACTGGGGGAAGAAATAAAATGGAAAACAAGAGTTCTGAGATCTCAATATGAGAGTTACGATATATATAAGAACCATTACTAAGTAAAAGAATTAGAAAAGCAAAGATGCAGAGATACATATTTGTTACTGTAAAGAGTAAAAGAAACAAACAAAACCTCTTATTGGAATGTTATTCAAATCCACATCTTTGAGGTGAAAAAAATTTATTAGAATTCTGAAAATCTGCTTCTTTCTGAGGGTGAAGTAGGGCTGCGAGGTCATCTTAGCATTGTACTTCTCTTCATTTACTCTCACAGTCCCCTCCATCCTGCTGACCTCATTGTTCACTCTGGTGAGGTAAAAATGGTAAAAATGATTCAGATTAAAACAACAACTTTTACTGTAATGGAGTACTCAATCCAATAAAACAGAGTACAAATCTAACCAAACGTAAAAAATGTATCATATACTGGGAAAAATGGTTCATTTATGTTAATTCTACTCACCCTAACGTATTTGTTTTATAAGTCAAGTCAAGTTTATTTGATTAGCGCTTTTTTACAACGATGTTGTCTCAAAGCAACTTTACAGAGTTTTGAAAACAAACAGTTACAACATAAATTCCCCCCAGTGAGCAAACCAGAGGCAACAGTGGCAAGAAAACCTCCCTCAGACTGGAGGAAGAAACCTTGGGAGGAACCAGACTCACAAGGGGAGACCCATCCTCCTCTGATCAAACAGTATTTATAGTTTAATAAACTAAAAACCAAAGAAAAGAGTCTCTGTTTGAAATCTGGATAGCAAAGCTTTAGAAGCTGCACAGGTAGAGGCAGTCTCTGACTGAGGCTTCATGTAAAGTGGGCGTGAGCTGAAACAGTTCCATCCTATCTCAATGCGGGTGCATCTGGATGGCACAGTGATAAGGCATTCACTTAAGTCTGCCTCAAACTTTGTACATAGTTTTAACACTCAGGAAGTATTGTTATGGCAATTGTAAGTAGTGCATGAGGAGATGTACATGGTTGTGTGTATGTATATACGTCTATTTGTGTGTATACGTATGTGCATATGATACAAGACATTTAATTTTAGATTCTCATGGTGTAATGATAGACAGATATACAAATAGGTGATTATTACTTTCTGATTTGAAGATTTTGTAAAGAAGCAAATGATAAAAAAGCGAATTACCAACAAAAATTTCAACTAAGCATCAAAAGTGGACTCTGTACATAACTGACCAGTAGAAGCTCCAGGTGCAGGTCCTCCACAAGCTGACTGCAGGCGCTCATCCAGTTGTAGCTTACTGTAAAGCTGTCTATCATGGATTTTTAGTTTTGCCAGCATGATTTCACTGGCAGTTGACCCTTTCATCCTAACCCTGTCAATCAGGCTGCAAGCTTTATCAGCATTGCTCAGATTCTCCTCTAGGATGGATACAGCTTCTTCTGTTCCTAATACCTTTTCCTTTCTCAGATTATCCAGGAGTTGTTTGATTACGAGTAGCGTCAAACCATCCTTTAATTGAATTTGGACATCTGTAAGCACTTTCTCTGTGGAAGACAAGGACATGTTGCAATGGCATGTTCTTTACAGGAACCAAAAAACTTCAGTGTAAATCTGGACTAAACAAAGAGAGTTCATTTAGAGTGGACTGAGTGACCAGCACTGTATTTGACTATATATTGTGTCAAGGCAAGTCATCCACTGTGTTCCAAAATCCAGGCTGCAGCCTAAGACAGCTACTCTTTGGTATTACATTATTTAAAATTTAACAGTCTGCCAAACCTGCTTTACCATGTCATAAGAGAAGATAACAAAATAATATGATGGATGTCAGAGGAACCTTCAGTGCCTTCTAACTTAATTTTTATTAATAGAATAGAATCTTCTCGCTAGTTGTATTGTTGAATTCCCATTATTGTAGTGCAGTCCCATAGAGGCACTAGCAGAAAGTAAAGAGTGGACAATGATTGAAATGACAGTATGTGGCAATAACACACACATTCATTAAATCCTAAGCCACAAAGTAAGAAGGTGCATTTCATATATTTCCTATACAAATACACAGCTAAAGGAATAAAGGAATAGGATATATATATATATATATATATATATATATATATATATATATATATATATATATATATATATATATATATATATATATATATATATATATATACATTAAAAATTTAAAATAAAAGTAAAAAATAAAAAATATATAAGTTACATGTGCTTGTTAGTTACATGTTCCTTGTTAGTAACTGTCCCTCTCGTCTGCCTGCCTAACGCTAATTACTGGTCATGTGGTTTGCGTCTTCACTAAGGTGTACAAGCTGCTTTGCCATTACACCTTAAATGCTGCTGTGGCAACACAGGCGTCAGGCTGAAGAGGCGCTTTGAACTTAACGTCTTCGAAGGTGGAACAGAATGATTTAAGGTGGAAGGGTGAATGTGTTTGAGGTGGAAGGGTGAATGTGTTTTAAGGTGGAAGGGTGAATGTGTTTAAGGTGGAAGGGTGAATGTGTTTTAAGGCGGAAAGGTGAATGTGTTTAAGGTGGAAGGGTAAATGTGTTTTAAGGTGGAATGGTGAATGTGTTTAAGGTGGAAGGGTGAATGTGTTTAAGGTGGAAGGGTGAATGTGTTTAAGGTGGAAGGATGAATGTGTTTAAGGTGGAAGGGTAAATGTGTTTTAAGGTGGAATGGTGAATGTGTTTTAAGGTGGAAGGGTGAATGTGTTTAAGGTGGAAGGGTGAATGTGTTTAAGGTGGAAGGGTGAATGTGTTTAAGGTGGAAGGGTGAATGTGTTTTAAGGTGGAAGGGTGAATGTGTTTAAGGTGGAAGGGTGAATGTGTTTAAGGTGGAAGTGTGAATGTGTTTAAGGTGGAAGGGTAAATGTGTATTAAGGTGGAAGGGTGAATGTGTTTAAGGTGGAAGGGTGAATGTGTTTTAAGGTGGAAGGGTGAATGTGTTTAAGGTGGAAGGGTGAATGTGTTTTATGGCGGAAGGGTGAATGTGTTTAAGGTGGAAGGGTGAATGTGTTTAAAGTGGAAGGGTAAATGTGTATTAAGGTGGAAGGGTGAATGTGTATTAAGGTGGAAGGATGAATGTGTTTAAGGTGGAAGGATGAATGTGTTTTAAGGTGGAATAGAAAATGTTTTAAGGTGGAATGGAAAATATGAACATAAAACTAAAAGCTTCGTACTAATTATTAATTGCCCAGATGAGTGATTGTAGCGTATACTCAAATATTCCAGCAGCACAGCTGTGTCTCATCCACTCACACCAGGACAATACACATTAACACACCACTACTTTGTCAGTATCACAACAGTGCTGAGAATAATCCACCACCCTAATAATACATCGTCCTGTGGGGGTCCTGACAAAGTACAGTAGTAGAGAAAAAGATGGACTGCAGTCTGTATTTGCAGAATTAAAAAGTGGAGCTGATACAATCTATATATATATATAGACCGTGTTTGATCTTTTGTAGAAATGCATAAACCTAATTCTCAGAACAGAGCAATGCAGTGCAGGAAATGAGAAGAGAGGAAAGGGTGTGAATAGGAGAGAGAGACAACACTTCAGAAAAGATAGTGGTAAAAGAGGAAGAGGGTGGAGTGAGCACACATGTAAACTTGGTACATAATATTTTTCTGAAAGTGTCCTAAACGCTAAACATTAAATATGAAGATTAATTCATTTTATATAACATCAATTTTAAAACAGCTAACACTGAATCACATTGTGTGTTTCATTTGAGCTGCTTACAACACGCCATCATGTAAACACACCAAGAGCGTGTTGTAAGCAGCTCAAATGAAACACACAATGTGATTCAGTGTTAGCTGTTTTAAAATTGATGTTATATAAAATGAATTAATCTTCATATTTAATGTTTAGCGTTTAGGACACTTTCAGAAATGATGTGTTTACATGATAAAACTAAGAAATAAAATCAATTCTAAGAAAATGGCATGTTTACTCGTGTTTCTTTCATTATTAAAGCAAAATTAAAGCAAACAGCACAGCATGATGAGAGGTTACATGACTTACGGGCCATCACTGATAGGAGTATAGGAGCTTCTCTGTGCTCAGAAAGAGAGAGTTGTGCTGAAGAACTATGTTTGTAGCTTGCAGTAACTTTTGAGGAAGTGGCAAAAAATCCTCCACCCACTAAATTAAAACTGAAAAAAAACAGCCACTCCCTGCACTTCCCCCCTTTCCTGCACTTTATTTTTTTTTATATTCAAATAGTATTAATACAGTAAGTACTACTTTTACATACTTCAGTGTGTTTATTTAACCCTTTCCAAGCTTCTCCTTCTATAAACAGCCCAGTATTATTTACAGTTCTCATCTAATACCTGCTTTGTCTGCTCAGTACTTCATTAAGCTAAATCAAGATTACTACTGAAGAAACTGAGGGCGTCCAGGAGAAACCTGGAACTACGTTCTTCAAACTGGAGCTCAAGATATGATCTACTTCTTTTACAATAAGATATTCATGTTACTTTGTATTGTGTGTATGATTATTTACATCTATTCTAATCAGATCTGGTGTTCGTACTGGTGAAAATAAACACATTGTTTAAGACACTTTATTTTGACAATAAGTTTATTTTCACCAGTAAGAACATGAGATATTATTACAACAGATGTGAATGGTGTAAAAACATCTGGTTCCATTGACTTACAGTGAATGTAAAGAGAGTTATTGTGATTTAATAAGGTTTTATTTCACACAGTTTAGGACAGTTTGTTTTGGTCTATTCATTATACAATGACTCAGTCTTAAGAATAACTGAGAGGAAAAAAATGAAATAGAAAACATGAAAGAGTTTTGAGATCTCGATATGAAAATAACGATATATATAAAGAACAATGACTAAAGTAAAAAAAAACATTAAAGAAAAGATGCAGAGATGTAAGATGGTTATATGTTTTGGTTACTGTAAAGAGAAAACAAACAAAAAATAAAGCATCATATTTCAATGTTATTTAAATCCATATCTTTGAGGTGAAACTGGAATTCTGAAAATCAGCTTCTTCCTGAGGGTGAAGTTGGGCTGCGGGGTCATCTTAGCATCACAGACCATTTCATTCACTATCTCTTTCCCATCCATCCCGCTGACCTCATTGTTCACGCTGGTGAGGATTGTAAGGATGTCTTCACCACTAGAGGAGAAAGTGAATGACATACAATTGCATTAGCTCAGTGAACCACAGACTTGTTATTCAGTAATTAATATTAAGACCTATTCATCTTACTACTGATCTCATTCAGCAAATACAACTGAAGCAATTAGCCAAGACAAGCTGTCCATTACAGCTATTTTATCACAAGTACATAACAAACAGAGTAACAGATGTAAATAATCATACAGAAAATACAAAGTAACATGAATATCTTGTTCTGAGAGGGGTAGATCATATCTTGAGCTCCAGTTTGAAGAACAAAGTGTAGTTCCAGATTTCTCCTGGATGCCCCAGACATTGTGTGTATGTAATTCAGTTCCTTCAGCAGCAATCTTGATTTAGCTTAATGAAGTACTGAGCAGTCAAAGCAGGTATTAGATGAGAACTGTAAATAATACTGGGTTGTTTCCACAAGGAGAAGCTTAGAAAGGGTTAAATAAACACACTGATGTATGTAAAAGCACTGCTTACTGTATTAATACTGTTAGAATTTTTAAAAAGTAAATAAATGTTTTGCTGAGCTAATAAAAATTTAATATAACTTTTTAAATACGATAATGCCCCCAACTTTAAACACAGTACTGTATATATTTTGTTGCTGTCCAATAAAAACATTAATCTTATTTTGCATATAGTCCTATTATCAGCAATTCTCAGTCCTCTGTCTAAATCCCCTGGTACGGCCGCCAATCCAAGTTAAGGATGTTGTTGGGCTAATTGGTTGTTAGGACACTCTTGCTCAATTGTGATGCACAGCTGAAAAACATTCTACTAATAAGTGAGTATAAAAGGGAACAACATTCTAGGTTAGTTTAGTATCTGAAGCATCAGCAGTTGATGGCTTGCTGACCGGCTCACAATGACCAGAAAGAAACAACTTTCTTTAGAGACCCGTCAGTCCATTGTTGTGTTAAGGAAGGAAGATACTCCATTGAAAACAAGAACATTTCACTGTGATCCCAAACTTTGGAGGAGTAGTGTATATATAAGAACAGTGTATATATATATATATATACACTGTTCTTTGCTTCTCTGCTTATCCTCCTTGGTTATGAAAGTGCTGAAGCCTACAATGGCCACTTGTCCTTCGCAGGGTACACACACCGACATACACATTCACACCCAGAAGCAATTTAGCATCTCCAATTCACCCCACACAGAAAGTGATTAAACTGAACTGACGTGTATCAATAAACAAAAAACAACAACAGAGTGTAAACAAACAAACTATGGCGAGATGATGTAGCAAAGAGATGACCTCACCTTTCACTGCCTTTTTTTAAATGTTTGCAGAGTGATTTTATGAACCATGAGCCGGCATCGCTTCGATAGGACACAAAGTTCTGCACTGTGGACATGGCGACCAGGAAATCAGAGTTTTTGGGGATTGAGTACGATTCTTTTGGAGCATCAGATGTGACATCAGAGCCAGCATTATCAGAAACCAGAATCTTCTCCTCCCTTTCTGATCCTCTGCAGGCCTGGATTATGAACACCTTGGGCTTGCCCACCAGAGAAGGACAGTTTTTCCCATCAAACGGAGAGAAGATGTCCTCCATGGGACATGGTTTCGAATCTACCCCATCCACACCGTTCGTCCCTCCGTGACTGAGCACACAACAGACAAAGCAATCTCCGTGTCCTTCTTTCTTGCTGTACTTTAGCATTAGCTTCTTCATCTCCTCAGCTGTCTGGTCTTGATAACAATGTACAGCAAAACCCAAAAACTCAAACACTTTCTTCAAATCATCTGAACCAGAGATAAGAGAGCAGACTTGGTTATTGTATCATATCACAACATTCCTGATAAAGACAATATATATTTCCAGTCAATGAACCTTTCATGCTTCTTCAGAGTGGGCAAATTACTCAGAGATACCTGATCAGATGCTACACATGACATTAATTTATAAATACATAATTATAAATTCAAACCTTCATCATAGTTGGATCCTGGTCGGTTCTTTTTAGGATTTTTAAATTTCATGTTGTTGATGATTAGACAGAAACCACGTGGTTTACTGGTCATTGTGTATTCCTTCTAGAAAAACAAAACAAGACTCATGAAATTTGTAGGACAATAATTTACAATATGCCTATATGTTAATATGTAAAAAGTGTATTTAGTACATAATTACCATATCACTGCCTTGATCTGAGAACATAGGAGAAAAGAAAACAGAAAAAGAATAAAGAAGTGTATGTTCACTGGGATCATTCACAGTAGCAATATAATTATTGAGACTGTATTAGGCATTATATTGATTTAAACCATTACTTTTTTTTGTTGTTACTTTAAGTTAGTATGGCTTAAGTCAGAGATGTCCACTCTGTTTGGTGACATCATATCATAATGATATAGTCTTATGCAACAGCCCATAGCTCAAAATAGGGAGGTGGGCCTGTTATTAGCCCCTAAAAAATAGTCCAATCCTCCAAAAAGTCCAAATAGCATCAGTGTCACTGCTGGACTCAGAAAAGTCCACCAACCAACATATCCAGTCAACAGAGTCCACAGACTAAAGAACACAAACTGTGTAGCAACGGATGAGCTATCATCTCTGACTGTACATCTACAAGGTGGACCAACAAGGTAGGAGTGTCACTCACACCAGCACAACACACACTAACACACCACCACCATGTCAGTGTCACTACAGTGCTGAGAATGATCCACACTAATAAAATCATGACCATTAAAGAACAGGTACACAGAGAAACAGATGGACTACAGTCTGTAATTGTAGAACTGCAAAGTGTACCCACACGGTAAGAGGAGCTGATGAAACGGAGAGATATTTTTAATACAAGGATAATATATAGCCCTGGCCTATATATAAAACAGTGTGTGTATAACTAATATAATGTTGCTGTCCAATGAAAAAACATGTAACTCCATTTTTTCACATTATTTGAATATGTCAATGGTCATTTACATTGTGTGTAAATTTCATGATAAATGTACCAATAGAAGTGCTCCAAAACAGCTTGGAAAAAACTCTGGTTCTGTTGACTTCCATTGAAAGTAAAGTCAGTTTTGGGTCTCTCCTGTAAAGTTGCAGTTTTAGAGATACTTGTTTTTCATTGGACAGCGACGATAAGTTGGATATAAGGGAAATCCATGTATGCTAATATATGTCATATCTCTGAAGTCTATATATTACTATGTATCAGATTTCTGTCTGGATACGCATGCAAAGGAGTGTCGAATATGGAGATCACGAGCATTCAGTACAAATTAAAAGTCCCTCTTACAATAGAAAAACAGTTCTGTTAGCTAACAATAGCACTTAGCAATCTAGCTTGTTCTTTTTGTACTTGATCTTGCTCCCTCTGGTTAACGTAGCCATCAAATAACTCAAGCAGTAACCTCAAAAGACGCAGACAGATATATGTACATGTCTGACCATATGTGAACTTAAACAGATTTGTAAATAAATGCACCCAAAAATGAACTAACTTGCTAACTCTGCTGGGGAAGTGAAATCACTAACAGGACTGTGAGACTGGGCTCCACTAAAAGAAGGGCAAACTTGAGGACCCTGGGGCCGAGGTTTAAAGGGGCATGCCCTTGTTTGAGGTGGATTTCGTCATAATCCAGCACCCAAAGATCTAGAGTTGACCACCGGACCAAAGTTGGACATCACTGATTTAAACAACATCGACTGAAAATATAAAAAGCAAATTACCAACAACATTTTCAATTAAGCATCAAAAGTAAGATTACAGTAATTTACCTGACTCTGTACATGACTGACCAGTAGATGCTCCAGGTGCAGGTCCTCCACAAGCTGACCCCAGGCGCTCGTCCAGTTTTAGGTTACTGTAAAGCTGTTTATCATTGATTTTCAGTGTTGCTAGCATGATTTCACTGGCAGTTGACCCTTTCATCCTAACACTGTCAATCAAGCAGCGAGCTTTATCAGCCCGGCTCAGATTCTCCTCTAGGATAGAATCCGCTTCTTCTTCGTTTAATACCTTTTCCTCTCTCAGATCATCCAGGAGTTGTTTGATTACGGTTGGCGTCAAACCATCCTTTAACTGAATTCGGGCATCTGCGAGCACTTTCTCTGTGGAAGACAAGGACATGTTGCAATGGCATGTTCTTTACAGGAACCAAAAAACTACAGTGTAAATCTGGACTAAACAAAGAGAGTTCATTTAGAGTGGACTGAGTGACCAGCACTGTATTTGACTATATTGTGTTCCAAAAGCCAGGCTGCAGCCTAAGACAGCTACTCTTTGGTCTTACATTATTCAAAATTAAACAGTCTGTCAAACCTGCTTTACCATGTCATAAGAGAAGGACACAAAATAATATGATGGAGGACAAATATGCTGATGTCTGAGGAACCTTCAGTGCCTTCTACCTTTATTTCTATTTAATAGAATAAAATCTTCTCGCTTTTTGTTTTGAAACTCTGTATTGAAAAGATACACTGTATTAAAAAGATACACTGTATTGTAATGATACTCTATATTGTAATGATACTCTGTATTGTAATGATACTCTGTATTGTAATGATACTCTGTATTACTTCTATTTCATTAAGTTTGACTGGAAAGGAGTTAATTCCCTAAAACAACCAGCAAATGATTCAATTAGGAACTGAACAGAAGGCCTTACACATTAGATTAGCTACCGACATGATTAGAACTTGACAAAGAAATCAAACCACTCTTCTTTTTATGATGGATGGGACCAATTTCATATAAGAAGCATCACTTTAGGCCTCCTGGAGGTTCTAGATACATCACTGTTTGTGAATAGCCTAACCAAATAGCCTAACCAAACAGCGGCAGCAGCCAGGACTCTATATTAGGACTCTTTACTCACTCTAAAACTGATACATACAAGGTCAAATATATGCTCATGTTTGTTACAAACTGTAAATACAGTACATATGGGATGTTTTTAATAAGCTGTATATGTTCATAGTTAATCTAGAATGGCCAAAATATGTTAATGTGATTTCTCATTATCTTTATATATATTATATTTATATATCTGTAATTGTAGAATTAAAAAGTGCACTTACATTGTAAGTGGAGCTGATAAAATGGACAGATATTATAGAAACAAGGAGGTGGTTGTGATCTGTATATATATATATATATACAGTGCCCTCCATAATTATTGGCACCCCTGGTTAAGATGTGTCAAAAGCCTTAAAATAAATTCAGTTTTTATTGTGGAAACATACTGTCACACTGAAAAGTGTAGAAAAATGTAACCTTTAACTCAAGTAGAGTTTTAGGGGGAAAATAAAATCCCTGACTAAGAAATAATATTTCTTCATAAAATCACCTGTTCCACAATTATTGGCACCCCTAACAATTCTTAGGAAATAAATGTAATTAAAGAATTTCTGTCACTTCTACAGTAGTTTACGAAGTTAATCAAAGTATGTAGGAACATTTAATTAGCAATTCACAACTTCCTGTTTCCCTGGGGTATAATTATGACGTGACACAGAGGCCATTTCTCTTCAACATGGGAAAGACAAAGGAACATAGCATTCAAGTAAGGCAGATGTGTGTTGACCTTCACAGGTCAGGCAATGGCTACAAGAAAATAGCCACTCGCCTACACCTGTCCGTATCTACTGTCAGAGGAATTATTAAGAAGTTTAAAACAACTGGAACAGTGGTAAACAAGTCTGGACGAGGACGCAAGTTTATTTTGCCACCACGCACAGTGAGGAGGATGATAAGAGAAATAAAAAGTTCTCCAAAGCTCACTGTTACGGAACTGCAACAAATGGTAGCATCTTGGGGTCACGAAGTCTCCAAAACAACCATCAGACGCTATCTACACGCCAACAAGCTGTTTGGGAGGCATGCACGGAAAAAACCTTTTCTCACTCACAATCATAAACGTAAACGTTTGGAGTTTGCTAAGCAGTACTGGAACTTCAACTGGGACCGTGTGCTTTGGTCAGATGAAACAAAGATAGAGCTTTTTGGCAACAAATGCTGTAAGTGGGTCTGGCGTAACACAAGAGCTGAGTATGCAGAAAAGCACCTCATGCCCACTGTGAAATACGGGGGAGGATCAGTGATGCTGTGGGCCTGCTTTTCTTCCAAAGGCCCAGGGAACCTTGTTAGGGTGCATGGCATCATGAATGCTTTGAAATACCAGGACATTTTAAAACAAAATCTGGTGGCTTCTGCCCGAAAGCTGAAGATGGGTCGTCACTGGGTCTTTCAGCAAGATAATGACCCTAAACATATGGCAAGATCTACACAGAAATGGTTGACCACACACAGAATCAAGCTCCTCCCATGGCCATCTCAGTCCCCAGACCTTAACCCCATTGAAAACCTGTGGGGTGAGCTGAAGAGGAGAGTGCAGAGGAGAGGACCCAGGTCGCTGGATGATTTAGAGAGATTGTGCAAAGAGGAATGGTCGAAGATACCTCTTTCTGTGTTCTCCCATCTTGTGAAACATTATAGGAGAAGATTAGGTGCTGTTTTGTTGGCAAAGGGGGGTTGTACAAAGTATTAACATCAGGGGTGCTAATAATTGTGGCACACATTATTTGATGTTAAACAATTATTTCTTAATGTGGGATTTTTTTCCTACTGAATAAATGCACTTGAGATAAAGGTTGGATTTTGCTCTTTTTTCCATCGTGGTCCTATATTATTTAAAAAAACCCTCAATTTATTAGAAGCTAAAGAACACATCTTAACCAGGGGTGCCAATAATTATGGAGGGCACTGTATATATATATATATATATATATATATATATATATATATGTGTGTGTGTGTGTGTGTGTGTGTGTGTGTGTGTGTGTGATCACATCTGATCACATCAACTTTAAAACAACTCACACTCATTCACATTGTTTGTTTCTTTTGAGATGCTTACAACACGTGCTTGATTTTCATCTCAAGTTGCTTAAATTTTGTGTGTTTAT
Organism: Megaleporinus macrocephalus; assembly: GCA_021613375.1. Lineage (NCBI taxonomy): Eukaryota > Metazoa > Chordata > Actinopteri > Characiformes > Anostomidae > Megaleporinus > Megaleporinus macrocephalus. Next base: position 10,025,571 of record CM038723.1, on the reverse strand, counting down.
ATGAAGAAAATGGTGTGTTTACATGATAAAACTAAAAGAAATAAAATCACTTGCACACAAAATGAGAGACCTCCCTATGGAAGAAAACTAGCTTTCACTTTCACTTATTTCTTAGTGGAACTGTTTACTCGTACTTCTTTTATTATTGAAGCAAAAGTAAAACAAACAGCACAGCATGATAAGAGGTTACATGACTTACCTGCCATCACTGATAGGAGTAAAGGAGTTTCCCTGTGGTCAGAAAGAGAGAGTAAAGAAGAACTATTTTTGTAGGCTGTAGTAACTTTTGAGGAACTGACGAAATCTTCCACCCACTAAACTAAAACTGAAAAAAAAACAAAAACTAAACCACTCCCTTTTCCTGCCCACCAGGAAACTCACTGAGAAAACTAGGCTCACATTTACATACCAGCAAGTTCAGACTGAGTGCACTAACAACAGAAGATGGCAGGTGAGTCTCATCCTTAAAGATTTCTAGGAAAGATTTGATTAGGTTTTGATGTATTTAAAGCTATATATATTAAAATTTCAAAATTACACATTAAAATGAAAGTATTTTATTGCTTCTACCGTAAAGTTTTGTAGATTTTGGAGATAGTTTCCTTTAGCAGTAAAATGTGTAAAATCAGTGTATATGTATTTTATATGTATTTGTTTCTTCTTTTGAAAGAACATCTCTCGAAAGCGCGGTTAGGGCTCATTGCTGGAGTTTCTGAAGCTCTTCTCAAGGACCTGATTGACGGTCTCCGGGCCCAAAACCCTCCTGTTCTCACTGGTAGAGAAAGCAACCAGATTCTGCAGGCCAACCAAGTGCTGGAGGACAGAGTAGGAACGCTCGTAGACATGGTGCACAACAAAGGGGATAAGGCCAGTCTGCTGATGATCTTCATTTTGGAAGAAAAGGACAAACATCTGGCTGCAAAACTGGGCCTCCACACAGAAACAGACATATGTGGAGAGATACGTAAGTCAAACCGCTTAGAACCTCCTAGAAAAGTAAGTCTTGTGTAGTTGTGCACTTTGTGTACTAACAGTTTATTTCCTGTAGGCTTTGTTTACAATACACCAAATCTCTGCTGAAGATGGGAGATGAACGAAGAGATTCTGAAGTGAAGATGAACACATTTCCTCATCAGGCTTGACCGACACACAGAAGAGCCCAAGCGTTATTTTCATTCTTTGTCAAAGTTTTTCAGCTGAAAGATCTACTGCAAAGCTTCATTAAAATGCTTTCTCACAACTGCACAACCTTTTCCCAGAGACTGTCGGGCTGGCTGTGTGGAGCTGATTCCAGTTCCAAGGAGCAGATACTGCTGGCCGAAAGTAAAGGCTTCCAAGGAAAAGGAATGACCTGATACTATACATGATGGGTGTTTCCACGTCTGTCAAATCATGATCCAGCACCACAAGGACTGCAGTGCAAGCAGATCAACTGTGCAAATGTCACAGACTAGCCTTTATTTATATAATCTCCAGTCAAAACAGCCATTAATGACAAGTTATTTATTTTTCTGCATCACATACCTATGCATACATAGAATTAAACCATATTTTCAGCATTTACTATGTTCACTCTTTACCTTATTACAGCTTCCATTTTTTTTAAAGAGACTCACTTTCAGTGACTCAAAGAGAGACGCCTCCAAAGTTCAATCCTAGAACTTGGTTTAGCACTTTCTGCTTCTCACCATCCAAATAACCCCAAACTCATTCAGTGATGTTGAGGTCTGGACCCTGGGGTGGTCAGTCCACTGTTCTGAGAACACCAGCAGCTTCTTGGTTTGATGGGTCTTTATCTTCTTTTCTCAGTGAAAAGCTTCTTGAACAGCTATACATCCTTTCAGATCCATAGTGTTGAGGTGTCTTCTCACAGTAGAGCTTGATGTTCTCCTCTCTCTCAAAGATGAAAGCATTAAGTGCTGTTTATTTGGTGGGGAGAGTGCTGGTGGTACCAATACCATGAACCTCAAACACTGTTGTTCCTTCTTTAAATGCAAAGAGAGACAAGCTCAAAATCCTACTATTACATAATGATCTGGACTTCTGGAAATATTAGTATTTTTAGAATTTTAGAATTTACATTCCCAAAAGTTACAATCACCACCACATGTTCTAGCCCACCCAAACCACAACTGAACAAGAGCAATAAATATGGCAGGTTATGTGAAGAAATCTAGAGTTCCAGGCCATGAAGGTGATGGCAGCACTTTTTATTCCCTCCCCAAGGAACCAAACTGTCAGCAGGAATGATGTTCATCTTTAAACGAGGCTGAAGTTGCCGTCCTATTTCTCTCAATCACTTCAGTGCATTTCTCGAATCATCATGAACATTTGCTTAAAACAATTCGTACAAACTGGACCAAATGATGGATTACCAGCAAAAGCCTGTAACTTTCTCAAAATCTTTAGTTCTTGTCCCAAAAGTAAGTATTTATGTCAACAAACATGTCAGTGTCACCAGAATGACAACTACTTGTATCATTGGCTATGAACAGAAAAGTCAAATAGCATGTTTTCATGTATTGATATAGTCCACTAAGTATTTTCTGACAGCTGAAGTTTTGATGACAGTGTCTGAAAATGAACCTGGCTGCACTTTTTCCATGTGGCGTATATCAATTTCAACATTATTCTATGTGGGAGACTGATTGCAAGACACTGGACAAGATTTACATTCATGATTTTACTGTTTGTGCAGGATCCTGTCACTGGTTTTGTGTGTGGGTTTATCACAGTTTGCTACTTAAAGCAGATCATCTTAAACTGAAAATTTCACATTAACAACTTTAATTCACTTTATGCTTGATGGAAAGCGAGTATCTAATATAGGTAACGTTAGATACTGGCAAGCTTCATGTAACAAACATAGCTAACTAAACAGCATCAGGGTGGAGTTTATTTATTTTGTCTATTTTGTCATTTTATTTTGTCTATTTCTATGTGTTATGTCTGTGTGATTGCTGCAAGCGTCTCACTATGAACCAGCCAATCCGAACAGAGCTCATCAAATTATTCATGAGCTCACTGCTCGTTTCATTCTAGGGCCAAATCATAGGGTGTAAATGGGCAGGTAAAATTCTTTTATATTGACAAAGTCACTTTCTATGCAGACAAAAAAGAATAATTGAGTAATAATACTGAATAAATGCATTCTATGGCATCTCCTTTCAGGTCTGGATCCTCAAAATGGTTCTTTGTGCTCTTATCAAGTTTATCCTGTTACTGACAACTCCAGCTTACTTATCCTTGTTAGAGATCTCTGTAATGCTACTTTGGGACTATGCCCTTCATAAACAAACTGCTATATGAAGTCAAACAGAACCCCTGCAAGATAATGGGTGATAAACAAATATACTCTAAGATACGTGAACTCACAATATTTATTAGACAGCACAGTGGTCTAGATCAGTGAAGCTAAAGTGTGGAGGTTAGCAGTAAAATGGCTTTGGGCACCCTGATTAAAGGACTTGGTTTGTTGATTTGGTATATATTTATATTTATTATATTCATATTATGTTTATATTTATATATACTGTAAAAACTGTAAAAACAAAGAAACATGCAAATTGAGAATTTTCCAAATTTTCCATCATACAATGTTTAGTTTAAAGCAATAAAACTAACTAACATTTTACTAACTAAAGTAAAATGAACAGAATATGAAAAAATATCAGTTTTGACTGTGTTAAACACTTTTATGTACTATGTTGCAGACCAACATAGTATCAGTCCAACATAAGAGGATGAAGAAGTAGTGCTGCTGCCCCAAAGGCATATTCTAAGTTTTTGTTAATCATGTTCAAGATTATTTAAAGGCAGGTGGCCAATGAAAGGAAGAGTAAATGCAACTTTTTCATCTCTGAAGTTTGATGTTTGCAACCTTTCTTTTATCTCTTAATTCTATCCAAGTTTAAGTTTAAATGGTGACATGTATTTCAATAGGAAAGAATTTGTTTCAAAAAATATTTTGTTATACTAGATATTAAAAAACATCAAGAAAAATAGTAAGGAACTGTGTTGATATAATTCATCATTGGCATTCTTGTTTAAAGCCAGTTAATGAAGCTACCATTCTTCTGTGTGATGTAAAACTGCTGCAATATATTATTTTATTGAAGATATACTTAGAATATGTCTAATGTAACATGTAATGTATCCCTGATGCATTCTATTTTAATTCACTGTATGTCCACCTGCTGTCCTAATATTCCTTCTGAAATGAAGGGTATTATTAGTGAGTTTGTCCACCTTTGCTGCAGTAACAGCTTCTACTGTTCTTCAAAGACTGCAATAGTAATACAGTTCCACTGGTTGTGGTTTAAGAGGAACCTGACCACTTCTTTAATCTGGTTTCAACCCATTGAGTTTTCATTACTGCTACTGAGCGCTGACTGGTTAGCATTACGGCAACTAAGGGTTGATTGTTCAGCATAACTGCTCCTGAGCCTGATTGGTTGGCGTTATTGCTACTGTGAGCTGACTGGTTGGCGTTACTGCTATTGACAATTGATTGGGTAGCATTACTGAGTTTTAACTGGTTGATATTACTGCGAGTGTTGACTGGTTAGCAGTACTGCTACTTAGTGCTAATTGGTTAGCATTGCTGCTATGGAGTGCTGAATGGTTAGCATTACTGCTACTGAGAGCTAATTTGTTGGGGTTATTGCTACTGAGAGCTGACTGGTTGGCATTACTGTTATTGACTGTTAATTGGCATTACTGCAAGTGAATGTTCACTGGTTATCTTTAATGCTACTCAGCTGACTGGTTGGCGTTACTGCTATTGACTGCAAAACGTACTGTTAATAGTTTTCTGATCATTTATTCTTGCATTGGGAGACAAAATAAACCCTCAAGACAGTGCAAGTGGTATTCAGACAAGATTTACGTATAAAACAAAACCAAAAAAACAAACAGATATATACTCTCTTGTCGTTTAAGTTCAGCACATTCACATCTGAATGGAAATGAAAGTGGAAAGTGTACTAAAATGTTTGACTGGTAGTGTACTAAAACGATGACTGGTAGTGTACTAAAACGTTTGACTGGTAGTGTACTAAAACGTTTGGTAGTGTAATAAAACGTTTGACTGGTAGTGTACTAAAACGTTTGGTAGTGTAATAAAACGTTTGACTGGTAGTGTACTAAAACGTTTGACTGGTAGTGTACTAAAACGTTTGGCTAGTAGTGTACTAAAATGTTTGACTGGTAGTGATCTAAAACGTTTGTCTGGTAGTGTACTAAAACGTTTGACTGGTAGTGTACTAAAACGTATGACTGGTAGTGTACTAAAACGTTTGACTGGTAGTGTACTAAAATGTTTGACTGGTAGTGTACTAAAACGTTTGACTGGTAGTGTACTAAAACGTTTGGTAGTGTACTAAAACGTTTCACTGGTAGTTTATTAAAATGTTTGGCTGGTAGTGTACTAAAACGTTTGACTGGTAGTGTACTTAAACGCTTGACTGGTAGTGTACTAAAACGTTTGACTGGTAGTGTACTAAAATGTTTGGTAGTGTACTAAAACGTTTGATTGGTAGTTTATTAAAATGTTTGGCTGGTAGTGTACTAAAATGTTTGACTGGTAGTGATCTAAAACGTTTGACTGGTAGTGTACTAAAGTGTTTGACTGGTAGTGTACTAAAACGTTTGACTGGTAGTTTATCTAAAACGTTTGACTGGTAGTTTATTAAAACGTTTGACTGGTAGTGTACTAAAACGTTTGGCTGGTAGTTTATCTAAAACGTTTGACTGGTAGTGTACTAAAACGTTTGGTAGTGTACTTAAACGCTTGACTGGTAGTGTATCTAAAACGTTTGACTGGTAGTGTACTAAAACGTTTGGTAGTGTACTAAAACGTTTGGCTGGTAGTTTATCTAAAATGTTTGTCTGGTAGTGTACTAAAATGTTTGACTGGTAGTGTACTTAAACGTTTGACTGGTAGTTTATTAAAAAGTTTGGCTGGTAGTGTACAATCAAATCAATCTTGGCCTTGCATTGCATTGGGAGACAAAATAAACCCTCAAGACAGTGCGAGTGGTATTCAGACAAGATTTACGTATAAAACAAAACCAAAAAAACAAACAGATATGTACTCTCTTGTCGTTTAAGTTCAGCACATTCACATCTGAATGGAAATGAAAGTGGAAAGTGTACTAAAATGTTTGACTGGTAGTGTACTAAAACGTTTGGTAGTGTAATAAAACGTTTGACTGGTAGTGTACTAAAAAGTTTGACTGGTAGTGTTCTAAAACGTTTGACTGGTAGTGTACTAAAATGTTTGACTGGTAGTGTACTAAAACGTTTGCCTGGTAGTGTACTAAACCGCTTGACTGGTAGTGTACTAAAACGTTTGGCTGGTAGTGTTCTAAAACGTTTGGCTGGTAGTGTACTAAAATGTTTGACTGGTAGTGTACTAAAACGTTTGACTGGTAGTGTACTAAAACGTTTGGTAGTGTACTAAAACGTTTGCCTGGTAGTTTATTAAAATGTTTGGCTGGTAGTGTACTAAAACGTTTGACTGGTAGTGTACTTAAACGCTTGACTGGTAGTGTACTAAAATGTTTGACTGGTAGTGTACTAAAATGTTTGGTAGTGTATTAAAACGTTTGATTGGTAGTTTATTAAAATGTTTGGCTGGTAGTGTACTAAAATGTTTGGCTGGTAGTGATCTAAAACGTTTGACTGGTAGTGTACTAAAGTGTTTGACTGGTAGTGTACTAAAACGTTTGACTGGTAGTTTATCTAAAACGTTTGACTGGTAGTTTATTAAAACGTTTGACTGGTAGTGTACTAAAACGTTTGGCTGGTAGTTTATCTAAAACGTTTGACTGGTAGTGTACTAAAACGTTTGGCTGGTAGTTTATCTAAAACGTTTGACTGGTAGTTTATTAAAACGTTTGACTGGTAGTTTATTAAAACGTTTGACTGGTAGTTTATCTAAAACGTTTGACTGGTAGTTTATTAAAACGTTTGACTGGTAGTGTACTAAAACGTTTGACTGGTAGTTTATCTAAAACGTTTGACTGGTAGTTTATTAAAACATTTGATTGATAGTGTACTAAAACGTTTGACTGGTAGTTTATCTAAAACGTTTGACTGGTAGTGTACTAAAACATTTGACTGGTAGTTTATTAAAACCTTTGGCTGGTAGTGTACTACAACATTTGACTGGTAGTTTATCTAAAACGTTTGACTGGTAGTGTACTAAAATGTTTGACTGGTAGTGATCTAAAACGTTTGACTGGTAGTGTACTAAAACGTTTGGTAGTGTACTTAAACGCTTGACTGGTAGTGTATCTAAAACGTTTGACTGGTAGTGTACTAAAACGTTTGGTAGTGTACTAAAACGTTTGGCTGGTAGTTTATCTAAAATGTTTGTCTGGTAGTGTACTAAAATGTTTGACTGGTAGTGTACTTAAACGTTTGACTGGTAGTTTATTAAAAAGTTTGGCTGGTAGTGTACAATCAAATCAATCTTGGCCTTGCATTGCATTGGGAGACAAAATAAACCCTCAAGACAGTGCGAGTGGTATTCAGACAAGATTTACGTATAAAACAAAACCAAAAAAACAAACAGATATGTACTCTCTTGTCGTTTAAGTTCAGCACATTCACATCTGAATGGAAATGAAAGTGGAAAGTGTACTAAAATGTTTGACTGGTAGTGTACTAAAACGTTTGGTAGTGTAATAAAACGTTTGACTGGTAGTGTATCTAAAACGTTTGGCTGGTAGTGTACTAAAAAGTTTGACTGGTAGTGTTCTAAAACGTTTGACTGGTAGTGTACTAAAATGTTTGACTGGTAGTGTACTAAAACGTTTGCCTGGTAGTGTACTAAAACGCTTGACTGGTAGTGTACTAAAACGTTTGGCTGGTAGTGTTCTAAAACGTTTGGCTGGTAGTGTACTAAAATGTTTGACTGGTAGTGTACTAAAACGTTTGTCTGGTAGTGTACTAAAACGTTTGGCTGGTAGTGTTCTAAAACGTTTGGCTGGTAGTGTACTAAAATGTTTGACTGGTAGTGTACTAAAACGTTTGACTGGTAGTGTACTAAAACGTTTGGTAGTGTACTAAAACGTTTCACTGGTAGTTTATTAAAATGTTTGGCTGGTAGTGTACTAAAACGTTTGACTGGTAGTGTACTTAAACGCTTGACTGGTAGTGCACTAAAACATTTCACTGGTAGTGTACTAAAACGTTTGGTAGTGTACTAAAACGTTTGATTGGTAGTTTATTAAAATGTTTGGCTGGTAGTGCACTAAAATGTTTGACTGGTAGTGTATCTAAAACGTTTGACTGGTAGTGTACTAAAGTGTTTGACCGGTAGTGTACTAAAACGTTTGGCTGGTAGTGTACTAAAACGTTTGACTGGTAGTTTATCAAAAATGTTTGACTGGTAGTGTACTAAAACGTTTGACTGGTAGTGTACTAAAACGTTTGGCTGGTAGTGTACTAAAACGTTTGACTGGTAGTTTATCAAAAATGTTTGACTGGTAGTGTACTAAAACGCTTGACTGGTAGTGTACTAAAACGTTTGGCTGGTAGTGTACTAAAACGTTTGACTGGTAGTTTATCAAAAATGTTTGACTGGTAGTGATCTAAAACATTTGACTGGTAGTGTACTAAAGTGTTTGACTGGTAGTGTACTAAAACGTTTGGCTGGTAGTGTACTAAAACGTTTGACTGGTAGTTTATCAAAAATGTTTGACTGGTAGTGTATCTAAAACGTTTGGCTGGTAGTGATCTAAAACGTTTGACTGGTAGTGTACTAAAACGTTTGAATGGTAGTGTACTAAAACGTTTGACTGGTAGTTTATCAAAAATGTTTGACTGGTAGTGTACTAAAATGTTTGACTGGTAGTGATCTAAAACGTTTGACTGGTAGTGTACTTAAACGTTTGACTGGTAGTTTATTAAAACGTTTGGCTGGTAGTGTACAATCAAAACAATCTTGGCCTACAAGTTATTCATATTTCAGCTTCAGGACACCAATACAAGCTTCGACATCTACATATAATATCGGATGGTTTGGTATTTAGTGTATCCACTCTTTACCTTTTTTACAGCTTTTTACACCTTCTCACAACCAGCCGCTCAGCATTCACCAGTTCACTGAACACACCAGAGTTTGTTTACGTGTGAGCGAGAAAGAAGTCTCTTAGAAGATCTCATTCTGTGAAGAACTCTGTAAAGTCTGAAAAGTGCAAGGATGAGAAATATTAGGCTCTGTGTTTAATTCTTTAATTCTTGGCACGTGACTGTGCTTACTTACAGGTAGCGTTTCTGCTGTATGATGAGCAGCAGGTAACGCAGTACACATCTGGAACTGTACAGTGCTACAGCTGTTTAACCAGTGAGGAGAGCCCGGGTCCGGGAGAAGTGTGGGACTTTGATCAGTTTAGGCAAGTCATTATGTAGCCTAGCGTATATATGTGTTATGTAGCTGCGAATTTTCAATCATTATATCATTATAAGGCTTAAAAGATCGGCCATCATTGGAGTTTTCAGGAGGTTTTGGCAGTGTTTAAACTGAGCAGCTGCTCTCATTTCAGTCATTTATCTTATCGAATAACGTTTTACAGACGACCTGTAGTAATAATATACTACTCTACCTCCCCCGCTAATACTAATCCCATCCTAATAGGGCTTAATCTAAACCTCACACTTTTAGTTTGTTTTTTTCTGGATTGTTGAGTGGCATTTCCATTATCACCAGATCTAAACGTCTATCTAGATGTCAGTGAAGTCAGAAGTCAGTGATGACATCGCAAAATGTCCTCATGGTGGTAAGTAGCTCTCACCACAATTGATGTTAAAGTACAGAATCTACCATCAACCTTCTTTCTGAAGGTCTCAGAGAGCTCTTTGTATCTGGTCATGGCAATTTTACTCACCTCAACAATCCAGAACAAGCCAAACTCTAAACCAAACTCTAAAGATGTTCTAGTCATCTGCAGATGATGTGCTGCTTCTGATTATACTTTGAGGCATTTTAAGTTGTAATAAATAAATACAGGGGATTCTAATGTTTTTCTCTCAAGAAACTGAACACATTATTATAGTAGTATGTGTTCAGTTGTCGGTTTTCAATGGGTGCCCTAGTTCTTTCACAGCAGCATATGAGTTAAAATTCCAGTATTTAAAAACAGTATTTCTCAACACTGAAAATAAAATTCAGTCTTTTATGTGATTTAAATGTGGAAACTGGAGTTAATAGTAATTTGAATGACTTGACTTGAGACTTTGTTGACTTTAGACTTGCTCGAGACTTGCCTATGACTTGCACATGTGTGACTTACTCCCACCTCTGATATGAACTGACTGTAATGAACTGTGCAGTCGCTCAATGCCTAAAAAAGTCGCTCAAAAGGACAAACAATACCTATAATATGCTTAGTGAATAGGGTCATCCGAATATTTGTGGATTTCCACAAATGCTGGAGGCTGGGATTTTCCACGCCCAGCTGCCTCGTTCCACTCCTTATTTCGTACCATTTCCCAGTTTGTGTTGAAATAAAAGCTTTGCATGTGGATCTAACTAATGAATACTGATTCGTTACAAAATAAAAGCTTCCTAAATATAACTTTTTAAATATAATTTTGTCCCCAAGTAAAACACAGTGCTGTATATATCTTGTCCCGGTCCAAAGAAAACATGTATCATTTTCATCCATTTTTATTTTATCACTGGAACACGACAGCTGCCGTTTACATGGTGTGAAAATTTCATGATGACTGGATCAATGGAAATGTTTCAAAATAGCTTAGAAGAAATTCTGGTTCCATTGACTTACATTGAATGTAAAGACAGTTTTTGTGATGTAATAAGGTTTTATTTAACATCGTTTGTTTTAGTCCATTCATTATACAATGAGACAATCTTAAGAATAACTGGGGGAAGAAATGAAATAGAAAAAAAGAGTTCTGAGATCTCGATATGAAAGTCACGATATATATAAGAACCATAACTAAGTAAAAGAATTAAAAAGGCAAAGACACAGAGATACATTTTTGTTACTGTAAAAACTAAAACAAACAAACAAAACCTCTTTTTGGAATGTTACTAAAATCCATATCTTTGAGACAAAAAATTCATTTTTTAATTCTGAAAATCAGCTTCTTCCTGAGGGTAAAGTAGGGCTGCGGGGTCATCTTAGCATCGTAGTACTCTCCATTCTCTTCCATAGGAATCTTCACCCTGCTGACCTCATCGTTCACTCTGGTGAGGATTGTAAGGATATCTTCACCTCTAGAGGAGAAAGTGAATGACATACAATTGCATTAGCTCAGTGAACCACAGACTTATTATTCAGTAATTGATCTTAAGACTTAATTAGCAAAGACAAGCTGTTCATTACAGTTACTTTATCACAAGTACATAACAAACAGAGTAACAGATGTAAATAATCATACATACAATACAATGTAGCATGAATATGTTATTGTGAAAGAAGTAGATCATATCTTGAGCTCCAGTTTGAAGAACAAAGTGTAGTTCCAGATTTCTCCTGGACGCCCCAGACATTGTATGAATGTATTCAGTTCCTTCAGCAGCAATCTTGATTTAGCTTAATGAAGTACTGAGCAGTCAAAGCAGGTATTAGATGAGAACTGTAAATAATACTGGGTTGTTTCCACAAGGAGAAGCTTAGAAAGGGTTAAATAAACACACTGATGTATGTAAAAGCACTAATTACTCTATTAATACTGTTTGAATTTTTAAAAAGTTAATAAATGTTTTGCTGAGCAAATAAAAACTTCTTAAATATGATTTTTTAAATATGATAATGTCCCCACGTAAACTTGTGCTACATCACTGGAACACAACAGCTGCTGCTTACATTGTGTGAAAATTTCACACAGATCAATGGAATGTTTCCAAACATAATTCTGATTCCACTGACTTACATTGAATGTAAGGGCAATTTTTGGAGAACAGTATATATATATATATATATATATATATATATATATATATATATATATGCTGAAGCCTATGGAGGCCACTAGTCATTCACAGTGTAGACACACTGACATACACATTCACACCCAGAAGCAATTTAGCATCTCCAATTCACCTGATCACACTGAACTGATGTGTGTACCAATAAACAAAAAACAACAAAAGAGAGTAAACAAACATTTACGGTGAGATAAAGTGGGAAAGAGGTGAACTCACCTTCGACTGCCTTCTTCTAAATGTCTGCAGAGTGATTGTATGAACCATGAGCCTCTTTTGTCATTTACAAAGGACACAAAGTCCTGCACTGTGGACATGGCGAACAGGAAATCAGAGTATTTGGGGATGGTGTATGATTTCTCAGAATTAGTCGCCCCAAAAACATTATCTGCAAAGACTTGAACTTTCTCCTCCTCTTCTGATCCTCTGCAGGCCTGGATTATGAACACCTTGGGCTTGCCCACCAGAGAAGGACAGTTTTTCCCATCAAACGGAGAGAAGATGTCCTTCATGGGACACGGGTTCCAATCCACTCCATACACGACGTCCTTCTCTCCGTGACTGAGCACACAACAGACAAAGCAATCTCTGTGTCCTTCTTTCTTGCTGTACTCTAGCATTAGCTTCTTCATCTCCTCAGCTGTCTGGTTTTGATAACAACGTACAGCAAAACCCAAAATCTTAAATACTCTCTCCAAAGCATCTGAACCAGAGATAAGAGAGCAAACTTGGTTATTGTATCATATCACAACATTCCTGATAAAGACAATATTTATTTCCAGTCAATGAACCTTTCATACTGCTTCAGAGTGCAGTTTATATAACAGGAGTGGACAAATTACTCATTTCAGAGATACCTGATCATATGCAACACATGATATTAACTTATAAATACTTGTTTATAAATTCAAACCTTCATCACATTTATATCCTGGTAGGTTCCGATCATGTTCATCACAGTTGGATCCTTCTTGTTTCAGTATAAATTCCATGTTGTTGATGATTAGACAGAAACCACGTGGTTTACTGGTCATTGTGTATTCCTTCTAGGAAACAAAACAAGACTCATGAAATTTATAGGACAGTAATTTACAAGTATTTTCAATATGTAAATGTGTAAAATGTTTATTTAGTACATAATTACCATATTGCTGTTTTTATCTGAGAAAAAACGGGAAAAGAACCCTGCAAACAGAAAAAGAATAAAGAAGCGCATGTTCACTGGGATCATTTACAGTAGCAATACAATGAATGAAACTGTATTAGGCATTATATTGATTCAAGACATTACTTTTGGGTTTTATGGTTACTTTAAGTTATTATTGCTCAAGTCAGAGATGTCTGGTTTGGTTTGGTGACATCATATCATGGTGATGTGTAAGTCTAACAAAACTTTGAGCTAAACGTTGGTGAGAACGGGTGGGTAACAAACGGAGGGTGAAATTTCCAAACTTATGCAACAGCACAAGAAGATGCAGCTCAAAATAGAGAGGTGAGAATCCTACAGACAAGAAACCTGTTATTAGCCCATGAGGAAATCCCCCAGTCCTCCAAATATCTCCAATCAGTCTAAATGTTACTGCTGGACTCAGAATCGTCCATTAACTAAACATATCCAGTCAACAGTGTCCTGTGGGCAGCATCCTGTGACCACTGATGAAGGACTAGAGGATGACAATAAAAACTGTGCAACAACAGATCAGTTATCATCTCTGACTTTACATCTACAAGGTGGACCAACAAGGTAGGTGTGTCTAATAGACTGGACAGTGAGTGGACACAGTGTTTAAACACTCAACATAAAACACACTAACACACCACCACATCAGTGTCACTACAGTGCTGAGAATGATCCACCTCCCTAATAATACCTGTTCTGTGGAGGTCCCGTGGAGGTTCTCACCATTGAAGAACAGGGTAACCAGAGAAACAGATGAACTACAGTCTGTGGAACTACAAAGTGTACCTACAGGGTAAGTGGAGCTGATAAAATAGACAGATATTGTAGAAACAAGGATGTTATGGCTGATCGATAAATACATGTGTGTATGTGTATAACAAAAATAAGTCAGATATAATAATCCATATAGTTTGATTTATTTTAAGTTATATTGTGTTGTTTAAGTGTTCCCTGTATTTTTTGAGCAGTGTATAGCTAACAATAGCACTTCGCAATCTAGCTTGTTCTATTTGTGTTAGCAATTGTACTTATACATCTCCAGATCTTGCTTCTCTTTGTTTCTGTAGCCATGAAATAACTTAAGCAGGAACTTCAAAAGGTGCAGATAGATATATGTACTGTATGCACCTGACTATATGTAAACTTTAACAGATTTGTAAATAAATACAACAAACTAGCACACAAGTGAATTCAAAGCAGGGACCGTCTGAGAGTCGACTGTAATAGCCAGATAAAAGCAAGTGAAAATGAACTAGTACCAGAAATCAGTACCAGGACTGTGAGACTGGGCTCCATAAAAGGAGGGCAAACTTGGAGCCTTGAGGCCGAGGTTTAAAGGGGCATGCCTTTGTTTGAGGTGGATTTCACCATAATCCAGCACCCAAAGATCTAGAGTTGACCTCCGGACCGGAGTTGTACATCACTGATTTAAGCAACATCAACTGAAACTATAAAAAGCAAATTACCAACAAAAATTGCAATTAAACAGCATAATTAAGCTTACAGTTATTTTTAAATGATTTGGCTAGAGATGCTCCAGGTGCAGGTCCTCCACAAGCTGACCGCAGGCGCTCGTCCAGTTGTAGCTTACTGTAAAGCTGTTCATCATGGATTTTCAGTTTTGCTAGCATGATTTCACTGGCAGTTGATCCTTTCATCCTAACACTGTCAATCAATTTGCAAGCTTTATCAGCCCGGCTCAGATTCTCCTCTAGGATGGAATGAGCTTCTTCTTCGTTTAATACCCCTTCCTTTCTCAGATCATCCAGGAGTTGATTGATTACTGGTAGCGTCAAACCATCCTTTAACTCAATTCGGGCATCTTTGAGCACGTGATCTGTGGAAGACAAGGACATGTTCTTTGCAGGAACCAAAAATCCTATACTGTAAACTATACTGTGTTTGTCAGCACTGTATTTCTCTGTATTGTATATTATATTATATTACATTATTCAAAATGGAACAGTCTGCCAAACCTACTTTACCAAGTATAAGAGAAGGGCACAAAATGATATGATGGAAAACAAAAATCAGCGTTGGGGAAACTCTGTAACTGGTAAGACAACAACAAAAAAAGTTCACAAAGTGAAAAAAGTTAAATATAATAAAGGATAAACTATATATATATATATATATATATATATACAGTATATGAGTGATTCTTCAATTGCGGGCTCTTTTTTTAACTTATCTTAACTTAATCTTAACTTAGTTTTATAAAGTAATGCATTTCACTTAAATGTTTATTATAAAATCAGACTGTTAGACTTAATTATATTTAATTTCTAAATAATTTAAAGGATACTGATGGTAAAATTGAAAACCTGTCATTACCATCAACAAATGTCATTACCATCTCAACAGGTTATGTGTTGGTAATGACGTGTTGCGGTAATGCCAATTTTCACTTTTTTAAGAAAAAAGCTAGCTAGGCCATGGATAAAGCTAGTTAACAGCTAGTACAAGATGCACTTTATACACATAAATAAATAAATAATGTGTAAATATAATGTTTTGTTGTAAAGCACTGCCGTACTGATGTAAACGGTGATTAATAAATGTACTCTATGCTCAGGAGCAATACACAATTCAATTACTCCCATTTACACACATTAAAATATCACTGGCTGATATGTGCTCCTTTGTGAGTCTTTGTTTCCATGGTTACAACATAAACAAGTGCTACCTTTAAATAGTTCCCTGCAGAAGTCATACACTGTTGCGGTAATGACAATGTTGGGGACGATAATATATTGCTTAAAAATATGCATAGGTACAAATATGAAACTAAACAGTACATTTAGTACTTATATACATATAGTACATATAGTAGTAACTTTTTAAGTTTTTATGAAACTCATATTGTGATCTTTTTCATAAATTGATCACTTTTTAGCATTTTATTGGGGCCCAGAAGTTTTAAAGTCTGGGTTGGGGACAATGACAAAGTAGCAAAATATTGATGTTTAAATCTATATAAAAAATTAATTATTTTTGTTGATGAAAGGAATTATCTTTTTAATACCAAAAATGTTTGTTTTGTATTAAAGTAATTTTCACACAAATTTATAAGCTAGGGACGTAAAAGTTCCCCTAATTGAATTCCCCTAATCACCCATATATATATATATATATATATATATATATATATATATATATATATATATATATATATATATTTGTTTTGGTTTTTTCTTTTTTTTTTTCACATTAAATATTGTGCTTCTGTGCACTAAAGGGTGACCAGATGAGAATGCGAGAAATTCAGGGCATGAGACTTGGGGTGAGTGTGTCATGACAGAATAATTACAATGATTAGGATCAGACATACCAATTCTACTAATCAATTATCAATATTATTACAATTATCAACTTATTCTGAGCATACGGTTAAGATCATGTCTTAACCAAATTGAATATTCATAGCTGACTGGCTCACCACACACACACACACACACACACACACACACACACACACACACACACACAGTGTTACGTTATAGTATCATCTCTTCATATCTTATCATTCTGTATCATTAATGAGCTAATACACAAACAGACAGCACTACTCTAGCACCTTAGCTTTAATAACACACAGACTAACCAACAGCACAGCAGCTACAGCTTCTCTCACTCCTTTATAAACAGTAAACAGACCACCTGCAGCATTAGCCTGCTAAACTAAAATAAACCGTCAGATAGTCACTCCTAGCTAACAATAACAGAATAAAGACTGATCAGACATATAGGTTAGGGTTCGAGCTAGGCTGATAATGATGACAATGTGTTGGTTCTGAGTGATAAAGTACAAAAATATTCCTTAACAAAACATACTAGACCCACAACACCAGTCAAATAAAGCACGGACACCGTGTGTGCGCATGATACATCAGTGATAGTGAATATGAGCCATAGCCCAACCCAATTTCCTTTAGTTGTTGAAATGTTAAACAGCGGCAGCAGCTCTGTGTGCTCTAGGACTGGAATGAAGAGGGTGGAGTGATCACACATATCAGCTTCGCACAAATCTTTCATAAAGTTAACTAAACGTTCAACATTAAATATGAAGCTTAATTAAATCATATAACGTCAACTTTAAAACAACTAACACTGATTCACATTCAAATTTAGTGTATTTATATGAAGAAAATGGTGTGTCTACATGATAAAACTAATGATGGGACCAATTTCATAAGAAAAAGTATCACTCTAGCCCTCCTGGATGTTCTGGATACACCACTGATAGTGGATATGAGCTGTAGCCCAGCCAAATTTCTGTCCTGACTAAGTCACAGCAAAACGGATACATACAAGGTCAAATATATGCTTCTGTCTGTTACAAACTGTAAATACATATGGGATTTTTTAAATAAGCTGTATATGTTCATAGTTAATCTACAGGGGTCAAAATATGTTAATGTGATTTCTCATTATCTTAGTGCTTATATAATACTACAGTCCCATAGAGGCACTAGCAGAAATTAAAGGGACAGTATGTGGCAATAACACACAAATTAATACAAGTAATAGTGTATATATATATATATATATATATATATATATATATATATAAGTATATATATGGTGGACCAACATGGTAGTAGGGTCTAATGTGAACAGCGACTGGACAGTGTTTATAAACTCCAGTACAACACAGTGCCTGATCCATTCACACCAGTACAACACACATTAACACACAACTTTACCATTAACTTGTGTTTCTTTCATTATTTAAGCAAAAGTAAAGTAAACAGTACAGCATGATAAGAGGTTACATGACTCACCGGCCATCACTGATAGGAGTAGAGGAGTTTCTCTGTGGTCAGAAAGAGAGAGTGACTTGTGTTGAAGAAGTATGTTTGTAGGCTGTAATTAAGTTGCCAAAATCTTCCTCCCACACAAACGTAAAACTAAACCACTCCCTCTTTCTGCCACCAAGTAAACTCACTGAGGAAACTAGTACTCAGTTACATACCAGCAAGATTAGATTGAGTGCACTAACAATGGATTATATGTTGATTTATTTAAACCCAAAACATAATTATAAGCCACACACACACACACACACACACACACACACACACACACACACACACACACACACACACACACACATATATATAGTCATGTTTGGAGATACATGTCTACCATGTCAGTATAACAGTGCTGAGAATGATCCACCACCTTATTAATACCTAAAAAACTCTGTGGTGGTCCTGTGGGGGTCCTGGATACAAATTACATCCTATACAAATACACAGCTAAAGAAATAAGATATATATATGTATATTTAAGGTGGACCAAAATGGTAGGAGTACCTAATGTGTGCAGTGAGTGGACAGTGTAAAGACTCCAGCACCACTGCTGTGTCTGATCCACTCACACCGGCACACCGTCTTATAAATTGTGTCTGATCCACTCACACTGGCATGTCGTTGTGTAAATTAAGACACATCAGTAGCGTACCAGCATTTAAACCCAAGAGGATAGGATATTGTCGCTGTCCAAAGAAAAACACGTTTCCCCATTTTAGAGCATTTCCATTTTTCTATATTATATAAACACAACAGCTGCGGTTTACATTGTGTGAACATTTTATGAGGAATGGACCAAAAGAAATGCTCCAAAATAACTTATAAAACGTTCTGGTTTCATTGACTTACATTAAAACATTGAAAGTTAAGTTTTCACCTCTCCTATAAAATCACTATTTTGGAGATATATATATCTGTCATTGCTGTATATACATAGAATATTCATATAATATTCATATATAATAGAGAGGACAATGTTTAAAAACTCCTGCAGCGCTGCTGTGTCTGATCCACTGACACCAGCACAACACACATTAACACACCTCTACCATGTCAGTGTCACAACAGTGCTGAGAATAATCCACCACTCTAATAAAACATCTTCTGTGGTGGTCCTGAGGGGGTCTGGACAAAGTATAGTAGTAGGGAAGCAGATGGACTGCAGTCTGTAATTGTAGAATTAAGTGAACCTATATTGTGAGTGGAGCTGATAAATAAACCTAATATAAACCTCAGAACACAGCAATACAGTGCAGAAAGTAAGAACAGAAGAAAGAGTGGGGAAAAGAGACAAACAACACTTCAGAAAAGATGGTGAAGAGAGTGGAAGAATGTAGAGTGATCACACATACCAATTTGGCACAAATCTTTCTGAAGGTGACCTAAACCTTCAACATTAAATATGAAGATTAATTTAATTACATACCATCAACTTTAAAACAACTACCACTGATTCACATTGTGTGTTTCTTTTCAGCTGCTTACAACATGCTCTTTATTTTCATCTCAAGTTGTTTAAAATTTGGTGTGTTTACGTGAAGAAAATGATGTGTTTACATGATAAATCTAATGATGGGACCAATTTCATGAGAAAAAGCATCACTCTAGCCAGCATCATAGGGCGAAGGCGGGGTACACCATAGACAGGCCACCAGTCTTTATGGAAAGTTAATTACTCATAAATATACTACAAGTCATTCAACTTAATCTCTGGAACTCGTATGGCAAGAGTCGTATTACTCACTGATTCCCTACAGATGGCAGACAATCACATGAATGAGTAGACTACATTGTGTACTGTATTTTACTTCCATCACTTTTGTAATAAAGTTAACACAAACTTATTTATAAAGCACTTTTCTTACAAAATGATCAGCATCTGGAAGGACTAAGAGTTATCATTGATCACTGGATGGATTGCAGCTGTATCTTGATTATAAGGATAATGGTGCATATTACATTATCCAACTTTAACATTTAAAGTTGGATAATCAATGCAGAGTTTTGCTTGTACCCTCTCAAATACCATAAGCAAGGAAGAAGATAAAAAATAGCCTGTAAAGTGTTAATTGATTCTTGATGTAGCGTACCAGCATTTAAACCAAAGAGAGTTAAACTTAATAAAATATTACACAGCATAATAATACATTTACTTCAACAATATATAGACTGCTGAATTAAATCTCTGCACAGAACACAGCAAAGTGTACAATACAAATGGAAATTATGAAAACAAGATTAATAATTTAAAAAAAAATTAAAATCTAAACAGGCCAAAGTGTGAAATGTCAGTACACATTCTGTTCAAATGGATGATGCCAGGTAAGTGTTATAAGATCAAATATGTATGTGTTATGAATGTGTATTTAAACTTTTATGAACATGTTATGAAGTATTCATGTAGGTTGTTATGCATGTGTTATGTAGACACCCTTCAAATAAAGTGTTACCAATAAAACATCTTCTGTGGTGGTCCTGTGGGGGTCCTGACAAAGTAAAATAGTAGAGAAACAGATGGACTGCATAATATAAATCTAATTCTCGAAATTCTCCACAGTGCAGAGGTGAGAACAGAAGAAAGGGTGTGGAGTAGAGATGGACAACACTTCAGAAAAGATGGTGAAGAGAGAAGAAGAGGGTGGAGTGATCACACATATAAACTTGGCACAAAGCTTTCTGAGAGCTACCTAAGCGTTTGTCACGCCCTGCTCGTCCTCCCTGGTCTAAGTCTTTGTTTACGTCCTGTCATGTCCGCGTGGTGTCTCCGTCCTAGCCCCGCCTGTCACACCTGTTGTTCATTCGTCTTGATCCTTTCACCTGCTCCCTCTCGTTACCTTGTGATATATGCACCCCGTGTTTGCAGGCTGTCTTGGTCCAACGTTGTTGTGCTGACGGTGTGTTCGTTCGTTTATGTGAATTCCTTTTGTGCCTTGCTTCGTTTGCTTTGCCTGTTTTTATCATCATGGACTTCATTAAACCCTTAAATCCTCATCTACGCTTGTATTCACCTCCTCCGTCTCCCACACCTTTACAACGCTCAACATTAAATATGAAGGTTAATTCAATTATACAACGTCAACTTTAAAACAACTAAAACACTGATTCACACTGTATGTTTCATTTGAAATTTGGTGTTTATGTGATAAAAATGATGGGTTTACATGATTAAACTAATGATGGGACCAATTTCATAAAAAAAAGCATCACGGTAGACCTCATGGAGGTTCTAGATACATCACTGATTGTGGATATGAGCTGTAGCCCAGCCAAATTTCTTTTAGTTGTTGGAAATGATAAACAGCGGCAGGAGCTCTTTGTCAGGACAAACCTGATACATACAAGGCCAAATATATGCCTGTTATTTCTGTTACAAGCTTTAAATGCATATGGGATGTTTTTTATAAGCTGTATATGTTCATAGTTAATCTAGAATGGTCAAAATATGTTAATGTGATTTCCCGTTATCTTAGTGCTTAAATACTACTACAGTCCCATAGAGGCACTAGCAGAAATTAAAGAGTGGACAATGATTTAAATGACTGTATGTGGCAATAACACACAAATTAATAAAACCCACACCCACAAAGTGAGAAGGTGCATTTCACACCCTAAATACAAATCACATCCTATATAAGTACACAGCTAAAGAAATAGGATATCGTCACTGTCCAAAGAAAAGCACGTTTCTCTATTTTGACCATTTTCATTTTTCTATATCATTTTAACACAACAGCTGCAGTTTCATTGTGTGAACATTTCATGATTAAAGGACCAATAGAAATGCTTCAAAATAGCTTATAGGACATTCTTGACTTACATTAAAACATTGAAAGTTAAGATAGTTCTTCGCCTCTCCTGTAAAGTCACTATATATATATATATATATAAATATATATATATATATATATATATATATATATATATATATATATATATATATATATATATATATATATATATATATATATATAAGGTGTAGTAACATGCTAGGAGTGTGTTTGATCCACTCAGCATAGCCAGCTAGATTGCTTTAGCTAGATGGAGCCAACTTAGCTTTCAAAAGGTCTATGTTAATTTTTGGAATAAAGACTTGGGACATGTTCAATAAAGGGACAAAGTATTGCAAATCAGTGTTCATTTGTTATGATACCTATATTTAGAGGTGTATTTTAATTAGTTTTTTTAAATATTGAAGGTTTTGCTTTGGAATCGACTTTATTGATTCCCTTCACTTGGAATCTTGCTCGCACTATCATGCATTGGATAAGGTTTACAGAGCGTAAACTTTTAAGATTCTAAAAAGGGTTTTTTGCATTGAAGAGCAATGTTTGGCACTCTTTTAATAGTATATGAGAATCAAAGGTGTCTACCATGGCATTACTTAAAGAACATCTAGTGGTTTTCTTAAGTTATCAAGTGTATTTTTCAGCAGTAACACATTTTCAGTCTAAAAGTTGATTTATGGTTATTAATGTTGATGTTGTGTTTTAATTTTCATTGTGGACCGGAATTGTATTGTGAGTTCAGTGGACACATGTTTGTAACTTGTAGTTTAGAAAGAAAGAGTATGTTGATCACTGAATTTGAATACTAGATTTTGTGCCTGCTCAGTGTCAAAGGACATTTTTATTGCCATTTTTATTGCCAATAAAAATGGCTAATGACATGTAAGTGTTATTTTGGACCTGTTTGTTTGTTTTTGAAAAATAAAAATGATTACTTTTATTTTTAAAAACAATTCTCAGTAAAATGACATAGTAGTCCATATTAATGTAATATGAAATATGTATGTCATGAACTTTTGTTACAACACTTTATGTAGGTTGCTATGAATGTGTTATGTAGACAATCTTCAAATATAGTGTTACCAATAAAACATCCTCTGTGGTGGTCCTGTGGGGGTCCTGACAAAGTATAGTAGTAAAGAAACAGATGGATTGCAGACTGTAATTGTAGAATTAAAAAAGTTAACCTAAATTGTAAGTGGAGCTGATAAATAAACCTAATATAAAGATAATTCTCAGAACACAGCAATACAGTGCAGAAAGTGAGAACAGAAGAAAGGGTGGGGAGAAGAGAGAGACAACACTTCAGAAAAGATGGTGAAGAAAGATGAAGAGGGTGGAGTGATCACACATACCAACTTGGTACAAATCTTTCCAAAAGTGACCTAAACGTTCAACATTAAATATGAAGATTAATTCAATTACATACCATTAACTTTAAAACAACTATCACTGATTTACATTGTGTGTTTCTTATGAAAATTTGGTGTGTTTATGTGATGAAAATGGTGTGTTTACATAATAAAACTAATGATGGGACCAATTTCATGAGAAAAAGCATCACTCTAGCCCTCCTGGAGGTTCTAGATACATCACTGATTGTGGATATGAGCTGTAGCCCAGCCAAATTTCTTTTAGTTGTTGGAAATGAAAAAAACAGCAGCAGCAGCTCTATATCAGGACTGCAAGTCACTGCAAAACATGTCCGGTACAAACTGTAAATACATGTAAGATGTTTTTATAAGCTGTATATGTTCATAATTAATCTAGAATGGCCAAAATATGTTCATGTGATTTCCCATTATCTTAGTGCTTACATACTACTACAGTCCCATAGAGGCACTAGCAGTAATTAAAGAGTGGATCATTATTTTAATGATTGTATGTGGCAATAACACACAAATTAATAAAATCCTAACCCACAAAGTAAGAAGGTAAATTTCACACCCTAAATACAGATGACATCCTATACAAATACACAGCTAAATAAATATGATATAAACATGATTAATGAACCAATAGAAATGCTTCAAAATACCTTATAAAACATTCTGGTTTCATTGACCTGCATCACATTTTAACAAAAAAAATACAATGTCATATCTTTATGTTTGAAGCCTGAAATGTGGCTGAAGGTTGAAAAGTTCAAGGGGGCAGAATATTTTTACAAGGCACTGTATATATATAGGATATATAGGACATGATTTGTACCTTCTTACTTTGTGGGTTAGGATTAAATTAATTTGTGTGTTATTGCCACATACAGTCATTTAAATCATTGTCCACTCTTTAATTACTGCTAGTGTCTCTATGGGACTGTAGTAGTATGTAAGCACTAGGATAATGAGAAATCACATTAACATATTTTGGCCATTCTAGATTAATTATGAACATATACAGAATATAGAATATACAGAATATCATTACAATACAGAATATCACTACAATACAGAATATCACTACAATACAGAATATCACTACAATACACAGTATCATTACAATACAGAATATCATTAGAATACAGAATATCATTACAATACAGAATATCATTACAATACAGAATATCATTACAATACAGAATATCATTAGAATACAGAATATCATTACAATACAGAGTATCATTACAATACAGAGTTTCATTACAATACAGAGTATCATTACAATACAGAGTTTCATTACAATACAGAATATCATTACAATACAGTTTCATTACAATACAGAATATCATTACAATACAGAGTTTCATTACAATACAGAGTATCTTTACAATACAGAATGTCATTACAATACAGAGTATCATTACAATACAGAATATCATTACAATACAGAGTATCTTTACAATACAGAGTTTCATTACAATACAGAGTATCTTTACAATACAGAATATCATTACAATACAGAATATCTCTACAATACAGAGTATCATTACAATACAGAGTATCTTTACAATACAGAGTATCTTTACAATACAGAGTATCTTTACAATACAGAATATCATTACAATACAGAGTATCATTACAATACAGAATGTCATTACAATACAGAATATCTCTACAATACAGAGTATCATTACAATACAGAGTATCTTTACAATACAGAATATCATTACAATACAGAATATCTTTACAATACAGAATATCATTACAATACAGAGTATCATTACAATACAGAATATCATTACAATACAGAATATCTCTACAATACAGAGTATCATTACAATACAAAGTATCTTTACAATATAGAATATCATTACAATACAGAATATCATTACAATACAGAGTATCATTACAATACAGAGTATCTTTACAATACAGAATATCATTACAATACAGAATTTCATTACAATACAGAGTATCATTACAATACAGAGTATCTTTACAATACAGAATATCATTACAATACAGAGTATCCTTACAATACAGAATATCATTACAATACAGAATATCATTACAATACAGAATATTGTGGAGTAATGTTATGTTCAGCATAAACAGCAGTTGGATTATGGGGTCAAAGTGTGGAGAAGACACGGAAAGCTTTCAATCATATGTTTGGGGACCCAAGTCAGGAGTCACAGCTTACATACAGTTACACTTATCACAATGATTTTTCATGCTTAATATGTCAACATTAAACAGATCCATATTAATAATGTTAATAAATTTAGAGGTAACTACTATTACAAACAATATTAATAATAATTGTTAGCTGTGACAGCTATATCCAGGGTTACAGTTTGCTTTCTTGAGTTTGAATTGCCCATTCCACCTTAAATGGTGCAGCAGTTACTTTCACCTCTGTATTTAACCCATCTATACAGCAACACACACACACACACCAGCAGTGGGCAGCCCTGTCCACAGCACCCAGAGAGCAGG
Source organism: Megaleporinus macrocephalus (assembly GCA_021613375.1). Lineage (NCBI taxonomy): Eukaryota > Metazoa > Chordata > Actinopteri > Characiformes > Anostomidae > Megaleporinus > Megaleporinus macrocephalus. Next base: position 9,999,952 of record CM038723.1, on the reverse strand, counting down.
TTAGGTGCCAAACTCAAAGGCACTTCAGTCATGTCCTGTCAGGTCAGGGAACTGAACCAGTGACCTGATCACAAGCAAGTTCCCTAATCTCCAGCCTAACACTGCCCCCTATATTAGGCTTATGTGTATGTTGTTCTTCACATTTTAACAAAATACCCAATAATGATAAATATGATGATATCAGGGCAACAGGGCTTCTTTCTTTTCATCAATACTGACTACAAGTAACCAAAACAACAATATATTTCAGCTTTAATTAGAGATTGATGTAATTGACAGCTCTGTAATGATTGATATCTGACAGCTGTTTGCAGCCACCTCACATCCCACAAAATAATCTTGTATAATTTCAAAAATATACATGCAAATCAGAAGAACATGATTATACACTGTTATTATTAAGTGTACAGATAAAAAAACTGGTGTTGTGTGAATCAAATCTCTGACCTGAATAACTTTGTATTTACTTTGTAGTTAATTTAAAGTCTACAACTTATTATAGAAAGGTCAAAAGGTCAATCTGAAGAAAACACGGTGGACATCTATTTCAGGCCCCTGATCAATAATCATGACATATGAAGACCTTTTGACGGACTCACTTTCGTTTAGCTCCTGTATGCAAAAATGGCTCACTATCGGTGCATTGGTCCTCATTATGTCCTGCACATCAAAGGGTTAAACTCTGAGAACTACACCACAGTACAAACACAAGTATGCCAGAAATTTTACCATCACTCATGTATTTTAAACATATATGACAGGAGTTCAGTAAAGTCCAGTTAGAGGAAATTTCTTCAGGTCAAGGTCCGGACCGTCATCATTTCTAACGTGTTTTATATTTCAGTGGTGTATCCTGTTTACTGAAGTAGTCTAGTATCAGCATCTTATACCATCAGCTACTGAAACACCAACACATCACACATACCGTTCAGTATATTTCAGTATATTTACTGTTTAAATGCTGAACTGAATTAATTATTTATGAAATTTCTGATAAATGTTTTTTCCTCACTTCAAGTATAAACAAGGGCTACATTAAAGAAACAGAATGATTTTGAAAAAAACAGCAAATATATAGAAAAACAAATAATAAACAAACAAAATAAACAAAAATAAATAAAACATGCACATCTTTCACATCACAGTTTTATTTCCCTCATGTATTCCTCTCTCATACTCTCTCTTGTTTAGGGAGAGAAGTGAGCTCTATCTAAAAAATAATGAAAACTGACTCATAAAGCCATCTGCTGGTCAAATACAGTCTCTGCAGCTGCATTTACAGAATGAATTGTTTGCAGTGGTCTTTAAACATGATACATGCTTAATTTCATGTGTACTGATCAATTCAAGTTTCTGGAATATTCTAAATAATAAAATAAATAATGTCATAGATGTTTAACTATACATGAGTGATGGTGAACTTTCTGTTTGTTTAATCTTTTGATGTGCAGGCCAAGGCAAGCTGTCAGATATCAGTCATTACTGTAATTAAAGTTGAAATATATTGTTGTTTTGGTTACTTGTAGTCAGTATTAATGAAATGAAAGAAGCCCTGTTGCCCTGATATCATCATATTTATCAATTATTGGATATTTTGTTAAAATGTGAAGAACAACATACACATAAGACTAATATAGGGGGCAGTGTTGGGCGGGAGGTTAGGTAACCAGCCTTTTGATAAGAGGGTCGCTGGTTCAATCCCGGGCAATTCAAACTCAAGAAAGCAAGCTGTCGAGCTTTTCCATCAAACTGTAATCCTGGATGTAGCTGTCACAGCTAACAATTATAATGATAATTATTATTAATATTGTTCATAATAGTAGCAGTATTTCACATAGTATTTTCTCTGTGTGTAAATCTCTAAATTAATTAATATTATTTCAGAATCTATGGAAACAAAAAAGTATCTTATGTTTAATATTGACATATTAAGCATGAAATATCATTATGATGAGCATAGTTGTATGTAAGCTGTGACTCCTGACTTGGGTCCCTGGGCCTATAATTGAACATACTATCCAGGCATTATACATGAGTAAAAAAAGGTATTTCTTGAAAAAAAAACATATTTAATAAAAGGAGAAGGAACACGGTGTTGTGAACTGAACTGTACTGTAACTGTAATGTAATAAGCACTACTTGCACTACTTACTGCATTAATATAAAAAATTTTTAAAGAGGTTTGCTGAGCAAATAAAAGCTTCTTTAATATAACTTTTTAAATACAATAATGTTTTCAAGTAAAACACAGTACTGTATATATCTTGTCGCTGCCCAAAGAAAAACATGTATCATTTTCAATTATTTTGATTGTGCTACATCATTGGAAAACAACAGCTGCCGCTTACACGTGTAAGGGTTTGTCTTGTCTTGCCCTGTCTGTGTGTCTTCTGTATGTCCTCCTGTCAGTTCCTTGTGGTTGTGTTTAAGATTTTGTCATGTGTTCCCTGTCTCTGCTCCCTTGTCTCTGCCCCTCACCCATTTCGTGTTTGTGCTCCCCCATGTTCCCCTGCTCCCTACAAAACCCTCTCTCTCTGTCACCTCGGTGCGTAGTATTAACTGAATGTTTGCTTGAATGTTTGATTGATTGTACACCCGTACCTGCATGCCAAGCATCTCAACAAGCTGAGCCAAGCCAGGACGAGCTGAGCTGAGCTAAGCCAAGCCAGGCCAAACAAAGTCAAACCAAGCCGCTAAGCCAAGCCAAGGTAAGCTAATTCAAGCCAAGATAAGATAAGCCAAGGTAAGCTAAACTGAACCAAGCCAAGCCAAATCAAGTCAATCCAAACCTGTGTTTACTAACCCTTCCTTTCCTTAGGGAGCCTGCTCTGTCCTCTGCTCTTACAAGAAACTCCTGTCTGAACTTGTGTAACGGCCCTTTGCTGCATTCACCCTGCTTTGCTGTGCTGGTTATCCCGGATACCACCGTTAGGTTCTCCTGGTTTCCTGGCTAGCACGTCCAGCTCAGTCCCATACTGTGCTCATAGCACTTTCCCTGTTGTGTTTAATAAATCAGCATGCTTATGGATCTTACCTTTGTCTCTGAGTCCTTCTGAATTGTTACAACATGCTGTGAAAAATTCATGATGACTGGATTAATGGAAATGTTTTAAAATAGCTAAGAAAAAAATCTGGTTCCATTGGCTTACATTGAATGTAAAGACAGTTTTTGTGATGTAATAAGGTTTTATTTAACATCGTTTGTTTTAGTCCATTCATTATACAATGACACGGTCTTAAGAATAACTGGGGAGGGGGAATGAAATGGGGAAAAAACAGAGTTTTGAAATCTCTACATGAAAGTTTTAATATATATATATATATATATATATATATATATATATATATATATATATATATATATATATATATATATATATATATATATATATATATATATATGACCATGACTAAAAAAAGCAAAAAAGCAAAGACGCAGAGATAATTTTTGTTACTGTAAAGAGTAAAACAAACAAACAAAACCTCATATTGGAATGTTATTAAAATCCATTTCTTTGACACAAAACTAAACATTTCATGGAATTCTGAAAATCAGCTTCTTCCTGAGAGTGAAGTAGGGCTGCGGGATCATCTTAGCATCGTAGAGCTCTTTATTCCCTCTCACAATCCCCTCCATCCTGCTGACCTCATCATTTACGCTGGTGAGGATTGTAAGGATGTCTTGACATCTAGAGGAGAAAGTAAAAAACATAAATTGCATTAGCTCAATAAAACCACAGACTTATTATTCAGTAATTAATCTTAAGACTTAATTAGCAAAGACAAGCTGTCCATTACAGTTACTTCATCACAAGTACATAACAAACAGAGTTAACAGAGTAATATATGTAAATAATCATAAATACAATACAAAGTAACATGAATATCTTATTGTGAAAGAAGTAGATCACATCTTGAGCTCCAGTTTGAAGAACAAAGTGTAGTTCCAGATTTCTCCTGGACGCCCCAGACATTGTATGAATGTATTCAGTTCCTTCAGCAGCAATCTTGATTTAGCTTAATGAAGTACTGAGCAGTCAAAGTAAGTATTAGATGAGAACTGTATATAATACTGGGTTGTTTCCACAAGGAGAAGCTTGGAAAGGGTTGAATAAACACATAGACGTATGTAAAAGCACCACTTACTGTATTAATACTGTTTATACTGTAATACTGTAAAAAACAATATCTCGTCGCTGTCCAAAGAAATTTATGTATCTCCATTTTTGTCTATTTTTATTGTGCTACATTACTGGAACACAACAGCTGCTGCTTAGATTGTGGGAAAATTTCAAGATGACTGGATCAATGGAAATGTTTCCAAATAGCTTGGAAATAATTCTGATTCAACTTGGATTGAATGTAAAGACATTCTTGGTTATGAAAGTGCTGGAGCCTACGGAGGCCACTAGTCTTTCACAGGCTAGACACACAGGATGTGTCTCAAAACCTAGTGAGCTCCTACATAGGCAGCATTTTACGTCATGGTATGCGCTCCCGACATGTAGGCTGTCCCAATTCTTACATACCTTAAACATGCTGTCTACTGAGGAGCCTTATTTTAACCTGATTTTAAGAAAGCATTAATGCTTCCTCAGCCGCTAAGACAATCCCATGATGCAACACAGGCTAATCTATGAGCAGTGAAGTGGTGAGTGAGTTATTTTGATTCTCTCTGGAGTTTTAATGTATTTCTGGTCATATAATCACACAAAACAGTATTTTATTATCAACTCTGTAACGAGTGCTTCACCATTTACAGTTTTATACTCGAGCCATTAGCATTTTTGCTAGCGGATGTTTAAGCCTCAGGCTATTGTTTTGGATGCCGGCCGGTAGTTTAGCAACCAGCTAAAAACACCGGTCGCGTGCTGCAGTGGGCGGGAACAAGCCGTGACGTCTCTCTTTAACTAGAGCGCCTTAGTAATCTGTTTTATGAGGAGAGATGAGGAGAGAACGCTGCTACTTAAACAGCTGCCTACCTAGACAGCCTACTCACTAGGATTTGAGACACACCCACAGACATACACATTCAATTTAGCATCTCCAGTTCACCTGATTGCACCTGGAGGAAACCCACACAGACACGGGGTGAACAACCCCACACAAAAACTGTACTTATGTGTGTACCAATAAACAAAAAACAACAACAGAGCATGTGGTCTGTGTAAAACAAGGGCATGTCGCATTGGCATGTTCTTTGCAGGAACCAAAAAGATTTACAGTGTAAATCTGGACTAAACAAAGAGAGTAAATTTGAGTGCTCGTCCTGAATGAACAACATTGTATTTGAGTATATTATGTCAAGGCAAGTCATCTACGCTGTTGCAAAATCTGGCTACTCTTTGGTCTTACATTATTCAAAATGGAACAGTCTGCCAAACCTGCTTTACCATGTCATAAGAGAAGATAACAAAATAATATGATGGAGGACAAATATGCTGATGTCAGAGGAACCTTCAGTGCCTTCTACCTTTATTTTTATTTAATAGAATAAAATCTTCTCGCTTGTTACATTTAAACTTTGTATTGTAAGGATATTCTGTATTGTAATGATATTCTGTATTGTAATGATATTCTGTATTGTAACGATACTCTGTATTGTAATGATACTCTGTATTGTAATGTTACTCTTAATTGTAATGATATTCTGTATTGTTATGATACTCAGTATTGTGATGATATTCTGTATTGTAATGATACTCAGTATTGTAATGATATTCTGTATTGTAACGATACTCTGTATTGTAATGATACTCTGTATTGTAATGTTACTCTTAATTGTAATGATATTCTGTATTGTTATGATACTCAGTATTGTAATGATATTCTGTATTGTAATGATACTCAGTATTGTGATGATACTCTGTATTGTAATGATACTCTGTATTGTAATGTTACTCTTAATTGTAATGATACTCTGTATTGTAATGATACTCTGTATTGTAATGATACTCTGTATTGTAATGATACTCTTTATTGTAATTATACTCTGTATTGTAATGATACTCTGTATTGTAATGATACTCTTTATTGTAATGATACTCTTTATTGTAATTATACTCTGTATTGTAATGATACTCTGTATTGTAATGATATTCTGTATTGTAATGATATTCTGTATTGTAATGATACTCTGCATTGTAATGATTCTCTGTATTGTAATGATACTCTGTATTGTAATGATACTCTGTATTGTAATGATACTCTGCATTGTAATGATACTCTGTATTGTAATGATATTCTGTATTGTAATGATGTGCTGTATTGTAATGGTACTCTATAGTGTAATGACATTCTGTATTGTAATGATATTCTGTATTGTAATGGTACTCTATAGTGTAATGATATTCTGTATTGTAATGGCACTCTGTATTGTAATAATACTCTGTATTGTAATGATATTCTGTATTGTAATGATATTCTGTATTGTAATGACACTCTGTATTGTAATAATACTCTGTATTGTAATGGTACTCTATAGTGTAATGATATTCTGTATTGTAATGATACTCTGTATTGTAATGATATTCTGTATTGTAATGATATTCTGTATTGTAATGATAGTCTGTATTGTAATGATATTCTGTATTGTAATGACACTCTGTATTGTAATGATAGTCTGTATTGTAATGATATTCTGTATTGTAATGATAGTCTGTATTGTAATGATAGTCTGTATTGTAATGATGCTTCTATTTCTTTCAAGTTAGAAAAGCTTCATTCAAGGTTCAAGAGTCATGTGAGGTCTACCACAGAGTAAACAAACAAACTAAGGTGAGATGAAGCAGGAAGGAGATGACCTCACCTTCGACTGCCTTCTTTCAAAAGTTTGCAGAGTGTTTGTATGAACCATGAGCCACTTTCAGGACTTCGATAGGACACAAAGTCCTGCACTGTGGACATGGCGATCAGGAAATCAGAGTACTTGGGGATGGTGTACAATTGTTTTGGAGCTTCAGAGTTAGCCGCCCCAAGAACATTAACCTCAGAGACCACAACTTTCTCCTCCCTGTCTGACCCTCTGCAGGCCTGGATTATGAACACCTTGGGCTTGCCCACCAGAGAAGGACAGTTTTTCCCATCAAACAGAGAGAGGATGTCCTTCATGGGACACGGGTTCCAATCCACCCCATACACGACGTCCTTCTCTCCGTGACTGAGCACACAACAGACAAAGCAATCTCTGTGTCCTTCTTTCTTGCTGTACTTTAGCATTAGCTTCTTCATCTCCTCAGCTGTCAGGTCGTGATAACAACGTACTTCAAAACCCAAAAACCGAAACACTTTCTTCAAATCATCTGAACGAGAGATAAGAGCAGACTTAGTTATTGTGTCATATCACAACATTCCTGATAAAGACAATATTTATTTCCAGTCAATGAACCTTTCATACTGCTTCAGAGTGCAATTTATATAACAGAAGTGGACAAATTACTCATTTCAGAGATACCAGATCAAATGCAACACGTGAAACACACACATATATCAATTCAAACCTTTATCATAGTTGGATCCTGCTCGTGTATGTTTAGGATTTTTAAATTTCATATTGTTGATGATTAGACAGAAACCACGTGGTTTACTGGTCATTGTGTATTCCTTTTAGAAAAACAAAACAAGACTCATGAAATTTATATGACAGTAATTTACAATATGTGTATATGTTAGTGTGTAAAAAGTGTAATTAGAAAGTAATTACCATATCACTGCCTTGATCTGAGAACATGGGAGAAAAGAACATAGCAAACAGAAAAAGAATAAAGAAGTGTATGTTCACTGAGATCATTTACAGTAGCAATATAATTATTGAGACTGTATTAGACATTATATTGATTCAAGACATTACTTTGGTTGCTTTAAGTAATTATTGTTTAAGTCAGAGATGTCCAATTTGGTTTGGTGACATCATATCATAATGATATATAAGTCTAACAAAACCTTTGGCTAAATGTTGGTGAGAACACAGATATTTTTAGAGTGGGGAGCAAACGGAGGGTGAAATTCCCTAATTTATACAACAGCCCATAAAGATGGGCTGAGAATTCAGGCCTGTTATTAGCCCATGAAGAAATACCCCAATAGTCCATTGACCAAACATATCTAGTCAACAGTGTCCTGTGGGCAGTGTCCTGACCACTGATGAAGGACTAGAGGATGACCAACATAAACTGTGCAGGGACAGATGATCTATCATCTCTGACTGTACATCTAAAAGGTGGACCAACAAGGTAGGAGTGTCTAATAGAGTGGACAATGAGTGGACACAGTGTTTAAACACTCAACACAAAACACATTAACACACTACCACATCAGTGTCACTACAGTGTTGAGAATAATCCACCTCCCTAATAATGCCTGCTCTATGGTGGTCCCGTGAAGGTCCTCACTACTGAAGAACAGAATAGCCAAGTACAGAGAGAAACAGATGAACTACACTATGGAGAACTACAAAGTGCTCCTATATGGTATGTGGAGCTGATAAAATGGACAGACATCGTAAAATATTGATCTATATATATATAGTTGAATCTGAAATCCATATATTATTATATATCAGATTTTGTTATGGATGCAGAAGAGTGTCGAGTATGGAGATCACATGCATGCAGTACAAATTAAAAGTCCCTCTTACAAGAGAAAAACAGTTCTGTTAGCTAACAATAGCACTTCGCAATCTAACTTATTCTACTTGTGTTAGCAATTGTACTCATACATCCCCAGATCTTGCTCCCCTTTGTTTCTGTAGCCATTAAATAACTCAAGCAGGAACTTCAAAAGGTGCAGATAGATATATGTACATATCTGACTATATGTGAACTTTAACAGATTTGTAAATAAATACAACAAACTAGCACACAAGTGAATTCAAATCAGGGACCGTCTGAGAGTTGACTGCAATGGCGAGATGAAAAGCAAGTGAACTAACTTGCTAACTCTGCTGCGGAAGTGAAATCAGTAACAGGACTGTGAGACTGGGCTCCACAAAAGGAGGGCAAACTTGAGCAACCTGGGGCCAAAGTTTAAGGGGGCCTGCCCTTGTTTGAAGAGGATTTCACCATAATCCAGCACCCAAAGATCTAGAGTTGACCAGTGGACCAGAGTTGGACATCACTGATTTAAGCAACATCAACCGGATCTATAAAAAGCAAATTACCAACAAAAATTTCAACTAAGCATCAAGAGTAAGCTCACAGTAATTTACCTGACTCTGTACATAGCTCATCAGTAGAAGCTCCAGGTGCAGATCCTCCACAAGCTGACTGCAGGCGCTCGTCCAGTTTTAGGTTACTGTAAAGCTGTTCATCATTGATTTTCAGTTTTGCTAGCATGATTTCACTGGCAGTTGACCCTTTCATCCTAACACTGTCAATTAGGCTGCAAGCTTTATCAGCCCTGCTCAGATTCTCCTCTAGGATGGAATCAGCTTCTTCTTCTTTTAATACCTCTTCCTCTCTCAAACCATCCTTTAACTGAATTTGGGCATCTGCGAGCACTTTCTCTGTGGAAGACAAGGACATGTTGCAATGGCATGTTCTTTACAGGAACCAAAAAAACAAAGAGAGTTCATTTAGAGTGGTCTGAGTGACCAGCACTGTATTTGACTATATATTGTGTCAAGGCAAGTCATCCACTGTGTTTCAAATGCAAGGCTGCAGCCTACGTAGGATACTTTTTGGTATTACATCATTCAAAATGGAACAGTCTGCCAAACCTGCTTTACCATGTCATAAGAGAAGATAACAAAATAATATGATGGAGGACAAATGTGCTGATGTCAGAGGAACCTTCAGTGCCTTCTACCTTAATTTTCATTGAATAGAATAGAATCTTCTCGCTTGTTACATTTAAACTTTGTATTGTAATGATATTCTGTATTGCTCCTATTATACACTGTATTGTAATGATATTCTGTATTGTAATGATATTCTGTATTGTAATGATACTCTATTGTAATGATAATCTGAATTGTAATGGTACTCTGTATTGTAATGATATTCTGTATTGTAATGGTACTCTGTATTGTAATGATATTCTGTATTGTAATGGTACTCTGTATTGTAATGATAATCTGTATTGTAATGATACTCTGTATAGTAATAATATTCGGTATTGTAATGATATTCTGTATTGTAATGATATTCTGTATTGTAATGATACTCTATTGTAATGATAATCTGTATTGTAATGGTACTCTGTATTGTAATGATATTCTGTATTGTAATGGTACTCTGTATTGTAATGATATTCTGTATTGTAATGGTACTCTGTATTGTAATGATAATCTGTATTGTAATGATACTCTGTATAGTAATGATATTCGGTATTGTAATGATATTCTGTATTGTAATGATACTCTGTATCGTAATGATATTCTGTATTCTAGTGATATTCTGTGTTGTAATGATATTCTGTATTGTAATGATACTCTGTATTGTAATGATAATCTGTATTGTAATGATACTCTGTATTGTAATGATACTCTGTATTGCTCTACAATTAAAAAGTGGAAGGACAAAAAGGTAGTCTTTATTGGTGTATACTCACACACACACACACACACACACACACACACACACACACACACACACACACATATATATATATTTATAGGACAGCATTTGATTTTTTATGAACGTATCAATGTATAAACCTAATTATCAGAACAGATCAATACAGTGCAGAAAGTGAGAACAGAAGAAAGGGTGGGGAGAAGAGAAAAACAACACTTCAGAAAAGATGATGGAATAACAGAAAGAGGGTGGAGTGGTCACACAAATCAACTTGGCACAAATCTTTCCGAAGCTGACCTAAATGTTCAACATTAAACGTCAAATATGAAGAATAATTTATATAACGTCAACTTTAAAAACAACTATCACTGATTCACATTGTGTGTTTCATTTGAGCTGCTTACAATACGTTCTTAATTTTCATCTCAAGTTGTTTGAAATTTGGTGTGTTTACATGATGAAACTAATAATGGGACCAATTTCATGAGAAAAAGCATCACTTAAGCCTCCCAGAGGGTTTAGGTACATCACTGATTGTGGATATGAACAGTTGCCCTATCAAAATTCCTTTACTTGTTGGAAATGACAAACAGCGGCAGCAGCTCTGTGTCAGGACTCTTTACTTAGGGTGCGTCAGAAATCAGCTACTTGCCTACAGTGAAAAGCGATACGTGGGCTATGTGTACGTAGCTACGGCTAGTGAATTGCCGCTACAGAAGTTAGCGCTACTGCTAATGTAAAAAATGATTAAATTCCTCGTGATTCGTCTTCTCCAAGCTACAGCTCGACACTGTCTAAGCACATATTCAGACAAAAATGCAGCTCAGTGTCACAAAAAGTATCTAAATCTGTCAGTACACAGGGATTTTAAAGGAACAGAGGGGCTTTTACAGTGGTGGTCTGACATCGTCTGCCACAGGACGTTGGTAAGATGGCGGATGTAGTGCGTACGAGTGGTGTGGATACTACAACTCGCCTACTGAAATTGCCTACTAGTCTGCAGCTTGATCAGTACGTACTGCTCTGATGGGTCTCTAAAGAAAGTTGTTTCTTTCTGGTCATTTTGAGTCTGTCAGCAAGCCATTAACTGCTGATGCTACAGATACTAAACTAACCTAGAATCTTGTTCTCCCTTTTATACTCACTTATTAGTAGAATGTTTTTCAGCTGTGCATCACAATTGAGCAAGAGTGTCCTAACAACCAATTAGCCCAATAACATCCTTAACTTGGATTGGCGGCCGTACCAGGAGATTTAGACAGAGGACTGAGAATTGCTGATAATAGGACTATATACAAAAAAAGCCTCTATACAAAAATAGGCTTTAATACAAACATTTTTATTCTTTAAAAATCATCTGATACACTTACATTAACTGTGAAATGGACAATATTGTTTGTGAATTGCATGAAAATGGCAAGAAATGAAATTCTAAAGTGATCCTAAACTTTTGAGCGCTAGTGTACGTTAGTCTGTTTATTTAACCCTTATATATACATATGGTGTAAATAGTATAAAAAACATCTGGTTCCATTGACTTACATTGAATGTTATTGTGATGTAATAACATTTAATGTAACATTGTCACCCTAAGCTGTTTCAAGCTTTAAACACAAATGGGATGTTTTTATAAGCTGTATATGTTCATAGTTAATCTAGAAAGGCCAAAATATGTTCCTGTGATTTCTGATTATTTTAGTGCTCACATACTACTACAGTCCCATAGAGGCACTAGCAGAAATTAAAGAGTGGACAATGATTTAAATTATTCAATTAAACAGCTATATATATATATATATATATATATATATATATATATATATATATATATATATATATATATATATATATATATATATATATATATATATATATATATATATGTATTTGTGGATTATGTTGGACTAACATGGTAGGAGTGTCTAATGTCCTGACAATGTATAGTAGTATGAAAACAGATGGACTGCAGTCTGTAATAGTAGAATTAAAAAGTGCACCTATATATGTGGTTTTGATTGGTGTGTATACACACACATACACACGTACACACACACACACACACACACACACATACACACACACACATATATATATATATATATATATATATATATATATATATATATATATATATATATATATATATATATGTGTATATATATATATATATATATATATATATATATATATATATATATATATATATATATATATATATGATGGTCTTTGATCTTTTGCTAGTGTAGCAATTTAAATAAACCTAATTCTCAGAACAGAGTAATACAGTGCAGAAAGTGAGAACAGAAGAAAGGGTGGGGAGAAGAGATGGACAACACTTCAGAAAAGACGGTGAAGATAGAAAGAGGGTGGAGTGATCACACATATAAACTTGGCACAAATCTTTCCGAAAGTGACCTAAAACCCTCAATGAAGGTTAATTCATTTATATAACGTCAACTATAAAATAACCAACATTTATTCACATTGTGTGTTTTGTTTGAGCTGATTTCAATGAAAATGATGTTATTACATAAAAAAATAAATGATGGGACCAATTTCTCAAGAAAAACATCAATCTAGCCCTCCTAGAGGTTCTAGATACATCACTGATTGTGGATATGAGACAAACATTCTTAGTTGTTGGAAATGATAAACAGCGGCAGCAGCTCTATATCAGGACTCTTTACAAAGTCACTGCAAAACTGATACATACAAGGTCAAATATATGCTTATAAATATGGGATGTTTTTTATAAGCTGTATATGTTCATACTTTATCTAGAGTAGCCAATATATGTTAATGTAGTGTTACATACTACTACAGTCCCATAGAGGCACTAGCAGAAATTAAACAATGATTTAAATGATTAAATTGCACAGCTTAAGAAATAGTATATATATAAGGTGGATCAATATGGTGGGAGTGTACAGTGACGGTACAGTGTGGACAGTGAGTGGACAGTTTTGAAAATCTCCAGCAGCACTGCTGTGTCTGATCCACTCACACCAGCACAACATACATAAACACACAACTTTACCATTTATTTATGTTTCTTTCATTATTTAAGCAAAAGTAAAGTAAACAGCACAGCATGATAAGAGGTTACATGACTTACCGGCCATCACTGATAGGAGTAGAGGAGTTTCTCTGTGGTCAGAAAGAGAGAGTGACTTGGGTTGAAGAAGTATGTTTGTAGGCTGTAGTTACGTTGCCCAAATCTTCCACCCACACAAACGTAAAACTAAACCACTCCCTCTTTCTGCCACCAAGTAAACTCACTGAGGAAACTAGTACTCAGTTACATTTTCAAGTTCAGACACTGACAACTGAAGATGGCTGGTGAGTCTCATACTTAATCTATATATATATATATATATATATATATATATATATATATATATATATATATATTAGGAACTGGAGACAGTATCATATTTAGTAAATAGGTTTTACATACACTTCCGCTCAAAAGTTTGGGATCACAGTGAAATGTTCTTGTTTCAATGGAGTATCTTCTTCCTTAACACAACAATGGACTGACGGGTCTCTAAAGAAAGTTGTTTCTTTCTGGTCATTTTGAGTCGGTCAGCAAAACATCAACTGCTGATGCTTCAGATACTAAACTAACCTAGAATCTTGTTCTCCCTTTTATATTCACTTATTAGTAGAATGTTTTTCAGCTGTGCATCACAATTGAGCAAGAGTGTCCTAACAACCAATTAGTCCAATAACATCCTTAACTTGGATTGGCGGCCGTACCAGGAGATTTAGACAGAGGACTGAGAATTGCTGATAATAGGACTATATGCAAAATAAGCCTATATACAAAAATAGGCTTTAATACAAACATTTTTATTCTTTAAAAATCATCTGACACACTTACATTAATTGTGAAATGGACAATGTTTGTGAATTGCATGAAATTAAATTCTAAAATGATCCTAAACTTTTGAGCGCTAGTGTACATTAGTCTGTTTATTTAACCCTTAGATATACATATGGTGTAAATAGTATAAAAAACATCTGGTTCCATTGACTTACATTGAATGTTATTGTGATGTAATAACATTTTATGTAACATTGTTTTGGACCGTATGTTTTGGTCCATTCACTATACATTGACACAGTCCTAAGAATAACTGGAAAAAAACTAAAATGGAAAAAATAAAGAGTTTTGAGACCTCAATATGAAAATAACGATATATTTTAAGGACATGACTTAGTATAAAAATTGAAAATATGCAGAGATGTAAGATGGTTATATGTTTTTGTTACTGTAAAGAGAAAAACAAACAAATAAAGCATATTTCAATGTAATTCAAATCCATATCTTTGATGTCAAACTGAAAATTTTCTGAAATTTTCTGAAAATCTGCTTCTTCCTGAGGGTGAAGTAGTGCTTTGGTGTCATCTTAGCATCACAGACCATTTTATTCACTATTTCTTTCCCCTCCGTCCTGCTGACCTCATTGTTCACTCTGGTGAATATTGTAAGGATGTCTTCACCACTAGAGGAGAAAGTGAATGACATACAATTGCATTAGCTCAGTGAACCACAAGTACATGGTGACAGTTAATTTATCATAACCACATGGTTTACTGGTCATTGTGTATTGATTTTAAGAAAAAAAACAAGATTCATGAAATTTATAGCACAACAATGTACAATATGTCCATATGTTAATATGTAAAAAGTGTATTTAGTGCATAATTACCATATCACTGCCTTGATCTGTGAACGTAGGAGCAAAAGAACATAGCAAACAGAAAAAAAATAAAGAAGTGTATGTTCACTGGGATCATTTACAGTAGCACTATAATGAATGAGACTGTATTAGGCATTATACTGATTCAAGGCATTACTTTTTCATTCGTTTTTTGGTCTTTGTCAGAGATGTGCACTCTGTTTGATTATATTATATCATATTGATGTATAACAGGTGTATTTAATTAGAATTTAGTCCAGTTAGATCCAGTTACAGAAAATTTCTCCAGGCCAAGGTCCTGACCATCATCATTTCCTAACTTGTGTTATGAATTAGTGCCAAATCCTGTATAGCCTGTAAGTAGCCTAGTAGTTCTATCAGCATTTTATGTCATCAACGACTGAAAGACAAACAAATTACAAATAGCATTCAATACATTTTAGTATATTTACTGTTAAAATGCTGAACTGAATGTATTTATTTTTTATTTTTATTCAAATAAATGTTTTTTCACCACTTCAAGTAAAAATAAGGGCTACTTTAAAAAAAGAGAATGCTTTTGAAAAACAGTTTGAACGTATAGAAAAAGTAAATGAAATGCACATGTCTTCACAGATCTCAACAGTTTATCTCCCTCTTTTCTTCCTCTCTCACACTTTCTCTTGTTTAGTGAGAGAAGTGAGCTCTTGGTGGTCCAGCCAGGACTTTAAACCTGGGCTGAAATGGTGTCAAAAGCATTCTTACATACATATGATACATGGCTGCTTTTAATTAGCACCCCGGTCTCAGAACATATGAGACACGTTGGTTTGGAACTGCCTGTTGAAGAACAAACACGTGTGCCTCTGCCTGCTTCTCGCTTCGTACCTTGCCTCTGTGCGCGTGCCGTACTCCGGAATCTGCACAGATCCGATTGGCTGTGGAGCGCCTTTGATGATCTTACAATGCAGGTGAATGGTCTTTGAGTTCACTGCGCCACAAAGCTTGTATACCATAAAGACAAGAAAAGCTCCGCAACTTAAAATAAACACTGCCAGAATTAAAATTGTTTTCAGTAGTTTATCGGTTTGGGTCTGCATTGGACAATGTCTGGAGTCCCGACACTGGCTGCAGTCCGCCTATTGGGGACCGCTGATATATAATGTGGGTGGGAACACAAACTTATGCAACAGCCCATAGCTCAAAATAGGGAGGTGGGCCTGTTATTAGCCCCTAAAAAATACTCCAATCCTCCAAAACTCCAAACAGCCTCAGTGTTACTGCTGGACTCAGAATAGTCCACCAACCAAACATATCCAGTCAACAGTTTCCTGTGGGCAGTGTCCTGTGACCACTAATAAAGGACTAGAGAACACAAACTGTGCAGCAACAGATGAGCTATGATCTCTGTCTGTACATCTACAAGGTGGACCAACAAGATAGGACTGTTACTCACACCAGCACAACACACACTAACACACCACCACCACATCAGTGTCCCTCCAAATCCAATACTTGCTTTGTGGTGGTCTTGTGGAATTCATGACCATTGAAAAACAGGGTAATAAAGTATACAGAGAAACAGATAAACTACAGTCTGTAATTTTAGAACTACAAAGTGCACCTACAATTATATTGTTGATACAAGGATAATATATAATATATAATACCTGGCCTATATTTATAACAGTGTGTGTATAACTAATATAAGTTAGAAATAAGGGAAATCCATACAATGCTAATAAATGTCATATCTCTGAAATCTATATATTTCCATGCATCATATTTTTGTCTGGATATGCATGCAGTGGAGTGTCGAGTGTGGAGATCACATGCATGCAGTACAAATTAAAAGTCCCTCTTACAAGAGAAAAACAGTTCTGTTAGCTAAAAATGGCACTTCACAATCTAGCTTGTTCTCCTGATCTTGCTCCTCCCTGGTTTCCATAGCCATCAAATAACTCAAGCAGTAACCTCAAAAGACGCAGACGGATATATGTACGTGCCTTGAGGACCCTGAGGCCAAGGTTTAAAGGGGCATGCCCTTGTTTGAGGTGGATTTCGTCATAATCCAGCACCCAGAGATCTAGATGTGACCACTGGACCGGAGTTGGACATCACTGATTTAAACAACATCAACCGGAACTATACAAAATTTCAACTGAGCATCAAAACTAAGCTCACAGTAATTTACCTGACTCTAATCAATGTAGCCGCAGAAGCTCCAGGTGCAGGTCCTCCACAAGCTGACGGCAGGTGCTTATCCAGTTGTAGGTTACTGTAAAGCTGTTCATCATTGATTTTCAGTTTTGCTAGCATGATTTCACTGGCAGTTGATCCTTTCTTCCTAACACTGTCAATTAAGCAGCGAGCTTTATCAGCCCTGCTCAGATTCTCTTCTAGGATGGAATCAGCTTCCTCTTCGTTTAATACCTTTTCCTCTCTCAGATTATCCAGGAGTTGTTTGATTACGGTTGGCGTCAAACCATCCTTTAACTGAATTTGGACATCTGTAAGCACTTTCTCTGTGGAAGACAAGGACATGTTGCAATGGCATGTTCTTTACAGGAACCAAAAAACTTCAGTGTAAATCTGGACTAAACAAAGAGAGTTCATTCAGAGTGGACCAGAGTGACCAGCACTGTATTTGACAATATTGTGTCAAGGCAAGGCAAGTTTATTTGTATAGCAACTTTAATACACAGTGGCAACTCAAAGTGCTTTACAAAAATAAAGACATATACAAAAAAGTCATTTAAACATTAAATAATTCAAATTAAAGTAAAATAAAAATAAGAAATGTAAAAATAAAGAAAACAAAGAAAATCATCTACTAAAAGGCAAGTCATCCACTGTGTTCCAAAAGCCAGGCTGCAGCCTACGACAGCTACTCTTTGGTATTACATCATTCAAAATAGAACAGTCGGCCAAACGAAAAGATAACAGTCATAAGAGAAGATAACAAAATAATATGATGGAGGACAAATATGCTGATGTCAAAGAAACCTTCAGTGCCTTCTACCTTTATTTTCATTTAATAGAATAGAATCTTATTGCCTGTTGTATTGATACTCTGTATTGTAATGATATTCTTTATTGTAATGATACTCTGTATTGTAATAATATTGTGTATTTTATTGATATTGTGTATTTTATTGATAATCTGTATTGTAATGATATTCTGTATTGTAATGATACTCTGTATTGTCATGATACTCTGTATTGTAATGATATTCTGTATTGTAATAATACTCTGTATTGTAATGATACTCTGTATTGTAATGATACTCTGTATTGTAATAATACTCTGTATTGTAATGATACTCTGTATTGTGATGATACTCTGTATTGCAATAATATTCTGTATTGTAATGATATTCTGTATTGTAATGATACTCTGTATTGTAATAATACTCTGTATTGTAATGATACTCTGTATTGTAATGATATTCTGTATTGTAATGATACTCTGTATTGTAATAATACTCTGTATTGTAATGGTACTCTGTATTGTAATGATATTCTGTATTGTAATGATAGTCTGTATTGTAATGCTACTCTATATTGTAATGCTACTCTATATTGTAATGGTATTCTGTATTGTAATGATATTCTGTATTGTAATTATGCTCTGTACTGTAATGATAATCTGTATTTTGTTAAGTTTGAATGGAAAAAGAGTTTGAAATTGCTTGAAATTACCATCAGACAGCGATCCATTTAGGTCCATGACTTTACTACAATATGGTAGGAGTGTCTAATGTGGACAGTGAGTACTTCTGTGTCTGATAGAATTAAAAAGGTGATTTTGATCGGTATATATATATATGAAAGTGTGATCTTTTGTTTGCAATTTGGTGTGTTTATATGAAGAAAATGGCGTGTTTACATGATGGAAATTATATGTTTACATGATAAAACTGAAAGAAATAAAATCACTTGCACGCAAAATGACCCCTAGAGAACGCCTTATGAAAGAAGTCTGGGCTGAACCCTCCAAAGCCTAGCAACCGCCCCTGATGCATCCCTAGTGGCCAACAGGCCTCCAAAGGCTCAATTAAATAGAAGCTGGGCTCAAAGAAGGACATGCAGACTGTGTGTTCTGTTCACTGTTCATATCTACTTTCAGAAAACTAGCTTTCACTTTCACTCATTTCAAGTGTCAAAATCTTCCACCCGCACAAACATAAAACTAAACCACTCCCTTTTCCTGCCCACAAGGAAACTCACTGAGGAAACTAGTACGCATTTACATACCAGCAAGTTCACACGGAGTGCACTAACAACAGAAGATGGCAGGTAAGTCTTGTACTTAAAGCTTTCTAGGAAAGATTTGATTATGTTTTGACCCATTTAAAGCCAAAACATAATTATAAGCTTAATGATTCTATAAATTTTAGGCAGTTGGAGACATTATTATATTTACACACTTTATTAGTAGTAATAATAAGTAAGTAGTGGTTTTACATACATCTGTGTGTTTATTTAACCCTTTCCAAGCTTCTCCTTGTGGAAACAACCCAGTATTATTTACAGTTCTCATCTAATACCTGCTTTGACTGCTCAGTACTTCATTAAGCTAAATCAAGATTGCTGCTAAAGGGACTGAATAAATACATACAATGTCTGGAGCGTCCAGGAGAAATCTGGAACTACACTTTGTTCTTCAAACTGGAGCTAAAGATATCATCTGCTTCTGTCAGGATAAAATATTTATGCTTTTGTATATCACAAGATATTTTCCTTTAGCAGTAAAATGTATAAAATCAATATATATGTATTTGTTTCTTCTTTTGAAAGAACATCTCTCGAAAGCGCGGTTAGGGCTCATTGCTGGAGTTTCTGAAGCTCTTCTCAAGGACCTGATTGACGGTCTCCGGGCCCAAAACCCTCCTGTTCTCACTGGTAGAGAAAGCAACCAGATTCTGCAGGCCAACCAAGTGCTGGAGGACAGAGTTGGAACGCTAGTAGACATGGTGCACAACAAAGGGGATGAGGCCAGTCTGCTGATGATCTCCATTTTGGAACAAAAGGACAAACATCTGGCTGGAAAGCTGGGCCTCCACACAGAAACGGACATATGTGGAGAGACACGTGAGTCAAACCACTTAAACATCCTAGAAAAGAAAGTCTTGCGTGGTTGTGCACTTTGTGTAATAACTTTTTATTTCCTGTAGGCTTCGCTTACAATGCACAAAATCTCTGCTAAAGATGGGAGATGAAAGAAGAGATTCTGAAGTGAAGATGAACACATTTCCTCATCAGGCTTGACCGACACACAGAAGAGCCCAAGTGCTATTTTCATTCTTTGTTTTTCAGCTGAAAGATCTACTGCAAAGCTTCATTAAAATGCTTTCACACAACTGCACAACCTTTTCTCAGAGACTGTCTGTCTGCATTTGGGTTGAGGCAAGTCATTGTTTCTTTTTTGGTTAATGACTGATTGAATGGTTCTGTGGAGCTGATAATAGTTCCAAAGAGCAGATACTGCTGGACGACTGTATTATGTTTAATATAAAAGTAAAGGTTTCCAAGGAAAAGGAATGACAACAGTGCAACTCCAGCAGATCTACTCTGCAAATGTCACAGACTAGCCTTCATTTATATAACCTCCACTCAAGCACAGGTAGAACATGCAAACGATATAAAATTAGTTTTATGAATTACATTTGAATGTTCTTATTGCGTGTTCTTTTCTGAAGCCACAGGACACACCCACTGTACTGTATATCACTACACAAGGAATTAGCACAGGCACACACTCGCCCATTCTTCCATCTTTTATTGTTGTGGTAACTCGCAGCACTGGAAGACGATATGTACTTTTCTTAATTTTCTGTACTGGAGTGGCGACTGCAGTTAACACCAAGCTGGGTAAATAAATAAAAATATCTCTCATTAATGAAAAAAAATAAAAGGATTAGCTCATACACTGCTAGCACGGCTGCACAACGTGGAGGGAAAACAGCCTCGTGTTTGTCTCACTCAACTGAAAAAAAACCTCAAATTCTTAACTAGAAACGAAAACAGTGAATTCTCTGCAAAAATACCTATTAATGTGTCTCATAATCAGATAAAGACCAGTATTTTTTAACTTAAACCATGTTTTTGACCACTATTTATTAGTGCGGAGCTAGAGATGCTTGTTCATTCTTTTATTTTGTCTGGCATTGATTATTGTAATGCACTTTTCTCATCGCTTACCGTGTCTGCTTGTAATCGCTTGCAAGCAATACAAAATGCTGCAGCTAGAATGATTACTAGGTCAAATGAACAATCTCATATAACTCCATTACTAATATCACTGCATTGGCTTCCGGTTGAGAAACGGATACAGTTTAAAGTTCTTACTCTTACTTATAGAGCATTGCATGGTCAGGCCCCCATGTATATAGCTGATCTACTTCACCCACACATACCAGAACGTTCTCTTAGGTCAAGTAACGTCAATTTGCTGTCTGTTCCTCGTTCCTGTTTGAAGACTCGAGCATTTGAGGTTATTTCTTCTAATTTGTGGAATACATTACCAAATTTTTTAAGAGTTGCTGATTCGGTGGAGTCTTTTAAAAAACAATCAAAGATGTATCTTTTTAAGCAGGCGTTTGGACAATGCATCTGGTTCACTGTCTTGTACTTTATGGTTGTATAATGTTTAGTTTTTCTATTTTAGAGTGTATTTTATGAACTATTTTTGTAAAGCACTTTGTGACTTTTGTCTATGAAAAGTGCTATATAATAAATCTTACTTACTTACTTACTTTACCCGCAGCATAGTAATCACAGACTGCTGCTGGGGGACAGAGGCTCAGAAGGATCAAAGGTAGCATAACTGCAGGTCACCACTTACCAGTAGGGGGCATTGAAACTCCATTTTAGAGCATTACAGTGCTTCATTTTATTAAAATTCATATAAAACAAATGTATTCTCTTACTCTGTTACAAATGCTAATAGACCCTTTACATGTACATACTGATACTATAGCTTCCTTACTGTCATCATGTCTTTCAAATGGTACACGGTACAGCTGTTTTATGCTGTGACATTTTAGAGAACTGGTTGATCATTGGTTGATCTAAATCTTCACCCACACTGAACAACTTTAACTTTCTCAAACCTTGGATAATATTCGCCTAACAGTAACCTGTACGTAGCAGCCATGCTGTGTGAGTTTATCACTGTTTACTGGTTCTGGAAGCAGATCATCTTAAACTGAACGTTTCACAGTGAGTAACAACTTTACTTTGGATTTGATGTCCAGATGGAAAGTGAATATCTAGTATAGGTAACATTATTAGCACACTTCAAGTAGTTAAGGCAGCATGAGGGTGGAGACAGGGTTGTTTACACAGAGGTTCATTTTATTTTGTCTATTTCTACATGTTATGTCTATGTGATCACCGCAGCGTCTCACTGTAAACCAGCCAAGAGAGAACATCTGAGAGCTGAGAGACCATCAAATTATTAATGAGCTCACAGCTCGTTTCTTCTAGGGCCAATTCATAGGGTGTTAATGGGCATGTAAAACTGCATCCGGATTTTTTCGCATACCTTCTAAGCAGACATCAAAGAATCATTGAGCAATAATACTGAGTAAATGCATTGTATGGCATCTCCTTTCAGGAGTGGTTCTTTGTGCTCTTATCAAGTTTATCCTGTTACTGTCAACTCCAGCTTGCTTATCCTTGTTAGAGATCTCTGTAATGCTAGTTTGGGACTATGTCCTTCATAAACAAACTGCTATATGAAGTCAAACAGAACCAGATAAATATACTCTAAAATACATTAACTCACAATGGTTATTAGACAGCACAGTGGTCTAGATCAGTGGAGGTTAATAGCTAAGCTACCATTTGTTGTACCTGATCTCCAATTTCTATGATAAAATTTGGTACATTTTGGAAATATGTTTTTGAGAGTTAACACACATTATGTTGAATAAAACTAGCAATATTAATACATTTTAACAACAGAATATATGTGTATCGCTCACATATACAGCTAAATGCAAAAGCTTGGGCACCCAGATTAAAGAATCTTGGTTTAAAGAAAGACTTGGTTTGTTGATATATATATATATACTGCCTGTAAATAAACAGGGGTCAAATGTGCAAAAGTGTGTTTTGTGTGTATGTCTTGACTTATTTCCTCTTAGAAAACCAACGAAACATGCAAGTTGAGCCTTTTCAATTTTTCCATACGACTGCAGTTTCATTGCTGCATGAAGGTGCAATTTGTATCATTTTACTTTGAATCAATACTAGCTAGTAAAAAAAGTAAAATGAACAGAATGTGAAGAAATAACAGTATTGAATTTGTGTCAAAGACTTTTATGGATTATGTTGCAGACATATCTACTGGAAGTTAGCATGCTAACCAGCTAGCCCGGCCTGTCCTATTGCTGTAGCTTTGAGTTAAATCAGTCCAACATAAGAGAATGAAGAAGTAGTACTGCTGCCCCGATGGCGCATTCTAAGATCTTGTCAATCATGTTGAAGGGGCTGCTCCTGGTTGGATTATTTAAAGTTAGGTAGCCGATGAAAGGAAGAGTAAATGCAACTTTCCATCTCTGGAGACACTCTTGGAGAGTGAAGGGAAGAAGGCTGATGTCCGCAACCTTTCTTTTTATTACTGAGTGGTACAGTTCTATCCAGGTTTAAGCTTAAACAGTGACACGTATCTTGACAGGAACGATAAAAAATATTTGGTTATACTAGAAAAATTGCCAGGAACTGTGTTGATATAATTCATCATTGGCATTCTTGTTTAAAGCCGGTTAATAAAACTACCATACTTCTGTGTGATGTGAAAACTTATAACATATAATGTAGCGCTGATACATGTTTTTCGTGAGTTTATCCGCCTTTGCTGCAGTAACAGCTTCTAATGTTCTTCAAAGGCCACAATAGTAATTGCTGATCTTCCCAAAAATGTTGAGTTCCGGTGAATACAGTTCCACTGATGGTGGTTAAAGAGGAGCCTGACCACTTCTTATTTTTCCCTTTATAACAAGAACATGATTACAAAACACTCGTGGGAAACTGTAAGTCACTTCTCAGTGATTGAGTTATGAATGGAGCTAAACAGCTAAAGACAAAAAAAGTTAATCTGGTTTCAAACCATTAAGTTTTGATTACTGCTACTGAGAACTGACTGGTTAACATTACTGCAACTATGGGTTGATTAGTCAGCATAACTGCTACTGAGCACAGATTGGTTGTTGTTATTGCTACTGAGAGCTGACTAAGGGTTCCTGTTATTGACTGTTGATTGGGTATCATTACTGCAGGTGAGTGTTAATTGGTTAGCATTAATGATACCATGCTGATTGGTTGGTGTTACTGACTGTTGATTGGGTAGCATTACTACTACTAAATGTTAATCTTACTGAGTGCTGATTGGTTAGGAGTACTGAGTGCTGACTGGAATTACTGCTGTTAAGTGCTGATTAGTTAAGATTACTGAGTTCTAACTGGTTGGTAGTACTGCTACTGAGTGCTGACTGGTTAGCAGCACTGCTACTGAGTGCTGATTGGTTGTTGTTACTGCTATTAAGTGCTGATTGGTTAGCATTGCTGCTATGAAGTGCTGATTGCTTACCATTGCTGCTATGGAGTGCTGATTGGTTAGCATTACTGCTACTGGCGTTACTGCTATTGATGGTTAATTAGTTAGTATTACTGCAAGTGAGTGTTTATTGGCTAGCATTAATGCTACTGAGATAATTGGTTGGTGTTATTGCTATTGACTGTTGATTGGGTAGCATTACTGTTACTAAATGTTGACTGGTCAGCATTACTGACTGCTGATTGGTTAGTAGTACTGACTGGTGATGCGAATTACTCCTGTTTAGTGCTGATTAGTCAGCATTACGAAGTTTTATCTGGTTGGTATTCTACTGGTTGGAGTGCTGACTGGTTAGCAATACTGCTATTAAATGCTGACTGGTTACCATGGCTGCTATTAAATGCTGACTGGTTACCATTGCTGCTTTGGAGTGCTGATTGGTTAGCATTGCTGCAACTGAATGCTGATTGGTTAGCATTACCACTATAAAGTTTTGTAAGCACTATTGCTACTGAATGCTGGCTGTTTTATATTACTGCTACTGAATGCTGACTGGTTACAATTATGCTTTACTATGAAGATTATACAAGTTGTCTGTGCAGCTGAACGCCTGCAAAGTGTACTGTTAATAGTTTTTGATTACTTATTCTTGCATTAGGAGACAAAACAAACCCTCAAGACAATGCGAGTGGTATTCAGACAAGATTTACTTATAAAACAAAACCAAAAAAACGAACAGATATGACATTAAATCACAACGTAGAGGCAGTGGCAGAAGAAGGTGGTCCGGTTGTCTTGTCTGCGCTCTCTCTCGCCGTTCAAGTTCAGCACGTTCAGAGCTGAATGGAAACGAGAGTGGAGCTTGGAAAGTGCATTAACCTCCACCAACCATACATAATTCTACAGTCACGTCATGTTCCATATACAGCATCGGTTTATCATTGGCAGCGTCTGTGGAGAGGGACCTCTACATCACCCCAGTACTATAGCAATGTACATCTTTCTACACAAAGACACAAGTGGCATATTACAGGCAGTTCAACAGGCATTTACACATACACACGCACACACACACACACACAAGAAAAAACTTGGCCCCATTTGGCATGCACACAAACTGGCACTCATGCAGGTCACACGTACACTTATTGAAACGGCACACACCCACATACAGACATACAGTAAGGGCAAACAAGTATTCAGACACTTTCGTTTTTGTTATTAAATAAATGTTCAGTGCATATAACCACTTTGACTGTGTACACTTTGTTTTTGTGTTATTAGATATTGTTAATTTATGCTATGACCTGAAATGAGTCTGTCCGCACAATAATTTAACTATAATAAAAGTGGAAATTTCACAGATCTAGTACTAATCAAACCTGGACAGGTGTGTCATGCAAAACTTTACAACCTGCTCTTAGACTATTGATAAAGAAGCAAAGCGAAGTCCAGCAGTAACTTGTAAAAAGTGTTGGATCTGAAAACTGCATGCACAGTAGAGAGCAATAAACTGTGACATGCACCACAATGATCTCTGTATCTATACCCCAAAGGGTTACATGGTGAGAAGAAACAATAATAAAACTGTTTAATGATAATTCAGCAGGTCAGGTTTGGAAAAAGAATGGCTGCACACTATACACTCTACTGACAGTGAAGTATGAGGGTGGGAGCATCGAAGGAAGCTGCTTCTCTGCAGGCAGTACTGTAGGTTTAAGCTTCTTCGAAGAAAATATGAATGGATTAATGTACCAGAAGAAATCAGAGGAGAAATTAATCTCATCAGCCAGAAAACCAGACAACAACCCCAAACATAGAGCCTAAATGACCTAAGACTGGTTTCTGTAGAAGACTGTGAATGTGCCTGCATGGCCTAGCCATTTCTTGAATCCCACTCAAAGAAAAACTAACTGCATCCCACTGTAGATGTCTTGATAGTTGAATAACCAAGAATGTGAGATCAATGTCTGTGATATAATACTTGTACTTTATTGGACCTAAAAGAAACAATTGCCATTTTGGTGCCTAACAATGCTCTATGGGAGCAACAGTGGCACAAGCAAGTATACCTAGACAGTCATAGCATCCGAACCCTCAACCTTTCAGTTGTTGGCTCATTTCTCCAACCACTAAGCTACTAATTACAGCCTTATGGTTATGACATCACAGCACACTGGGGTTCCTATGATGCAAAACATGAAAGTAAGACAGTAAGATGCTTTCTCATGTCTCAGGCAGTAAAGACTATCACAACTATTGGAACGTAGGTTTACACGACGTCTGGATCTTAAGACTAGTACTTTTCAACAGTGTGGGCGTGTAAAGAAACCAGCGAGAGGTGGTCAAGAGCCTCTGTGTACGTGGAGGTAAGCCGGGTAAGTGCAGTTACTGAGCCTGCTTTAGCTGATGTTAGCTAACATTAGCTTCACTTGCTAAGTTTGGTGGCTCAAGTTATGCTAAGCTAGGGTAGCTGAATTATGAAGATTTATAGAGTCGTATGAGAGCGAGTTCCACTTTAATCATATTCACTACAATAACTGTACCTCTATATCTGAGTTTAGCTGGTTGCTAGGCTGTTGCCATGAATAATGTTGGTTATTTAGCTAGAAACTGTTTACACTCAGGATGAGCTGCTGTTGTGGGGGTGGTTTGACTAAAAGTCTCAGGACTAAGTGATATAGTGGTCTATTTCTACATTACAGCTCAAATTCAGAAATATCATCAGAATCTGAAGAAGTAGCTCTGGAACATTCTCAGTCCCAGTCAGTCATAATGCTGTTGTATCGCAGCATTGTTCACTGTTGTCCACCAGTGACGTCACACGGTAGCGTTAAGGAATTTCCGTAGCGAGCTCGGGTTTTTCCATCAATTTAATTAAAATCATCTATTTTAAAGCAAATTAAGCAGCAAATTTCATTTTAAGTTATATATATATATATATATATATATATATATATATATATATATATATATATATATATATATATATATATATATATATTGTATCTAAAACAATGTGGAGTTACCAGGGGTGTCCATAATTGGTGCTTAGCCTTTAATAGACATTATGTGTGTACTGTATACCAGAAGTAGATATATGCACTGGAAGCATATTAAACAACCATAATACATAGTTGTATACCCTCAGCGAATGCACTCGCGCATCTTTGCATGTACACCTAACTTGTACATGCAGAAACACAGAAATAAGGCAGAATGGGAAACACAGTCGCTGCTGACGAAGCAGCTGCAAGTACGGCTAGGATGATGGCGTGCACACACAAGAATACTGGCTGGTTCCTCAACCCACCCAACAAAAACAGTTTCTGTCAGACCACCGCAGCTGTCTTCTTTACAGATTCTAATATTACAAAGGGCTGCATTATTTACACCAACCAGCTGCTTAAATATTCTGAAACTCCAAACAAAAGCATGCACTCCAATTCTGAACAGTGTTAGAGATATTAGAGCCTGAAGAGATGCTGTGGTGCTATGCTAGGGCCTTGTGTTAGGGGCTCCCTATAGGGGGAGACATGTGATGGGGAAAGCCAGCGAATGGGAAGTAATAGAATTTTGTGAAATTCAATTTTTAAAAGCCAAATATAAGACATTATGTTGACAATCAATATTACACCACCTTTTCTTCAAGAAAGTCTATTTTAGGTGATGATTAAGTTTTTATGATATGTTTATATATGATATATTGTGCACCTTGTGTTTAGGGTTTAGAAAGCAGTACATAAGTTCTACTTTGCTGGAATAAGGCTTCAGGCTGGTGTTTCAAAAATTTCTGTGTGGATGTTTGTGTGTCGGAAGTTGTTCTTTAGGTTTTCTTGTTGGAAACAAAAACAAAGTGTACACTGGGATCACTTTAACAGTTCATATCAGTGGTAACAACAGAGAGTCCCTTCATTCTCAGCAAAATTCTTTAGTCCGTTCATCCGTCTGACCGCCGACCCATTCCTTCTAACAGCATTACGGAAAAAGAATCTGCCAGTCGTTCCGTTTTGGCTCTCAGCACCACAGAAAGAGTGGAGGACGGCAGTGAACTGGGAGGAGTTTCTTTGTTTTAAGACAATTTTTTTATCACCTTCAGAACTTTAATATTCAATGAAAAATAAATTTCATTTCTTCTTTTTTTTGTTCCATACATTAACACACAACATCCAGAGCAACACATCGCAGTACCACACAATTACAAAACAGAACCTCATGCGGAAAAAAAAACAAAACTAAACGAAACAGTTCTTATTTCCTCCTTTATATGGTTCTGTGTCGTCTGGTCATACTCTGTTGAGTGACGGCGCGTGTGATTTTGCTGTGTGTGTGTGTGTGTGTGCGCGTGTGTGTGTGAGCGTGTGTTTGCAGGATTGTGGTGAGGTGTTGTTCTGTGTTTCAGGCCAAAACGCCACCAACAGTGGAAGCAATAACAATCCCTAACACCACACAGCAGATCAGAATCATTATTTTCTTCTACAAGTCACAGGACAGACAGACAGACAGACAGACAGATAAATAGTAATGCAGACAGACACATAGATAGATAGATAGATAGATAGATAGATAGATAGATAGATAGATAGATAGATAGATAGATAGATAGATAGACACATAAGCAAGATAGATAGATAGATAGATAGATAGATAGATAGATAGATAGATAGATAGATAGTAATGCAGACAGACACATAAGCAGCAAGATAGATAGATAGATAGATAGATAGATAGATAGATAGATAGATAGATAGATAGATAGTAATGCAGACAGACAAATATGCAGCAAGATAGATAGATAGATAGATAGATAGATAGATAGATAGATAGATAGATAGATAGATAGATAGATAGATAGATAGATATGCAGACAGACAGACAGTGAGAAAGTCAAACAAACAGATAGATAGATAGATAGATAAAAAATATCCAGGATGCATGAAAAGAGAAAAACAGAAGAGTTAATAATATTTTATTTTTTCTTTCTTTATTTTATTACTCTTTTATTACTTTCTTCATTTTACTGGGTAAAATACAATTCTGCCAATGTTACTGCACAACAATCAGTTTCAGTCTAATATAGTAAAACAGAAGATCAGACTAATTTATAGTCAATGCTGCTCTAGTACAATAACACTGTATTTGAAGGCTACACACATTGAGACTTTATAACACATGCATGTGCACTGAATAACATATGTACAAAGCAATGTTCCATGAGGTTGCACTGACATACAGGACCTTAAACTAAAGGAATGAAAATTTTTTGTAACAGAAGCGCCACTCCTAAATAATGGAACTGATAAGGCAGGTGGGGTATATTAGGAACACAATATCAGCTCTGTGTATGTAGTTTCTATTTTTAAATTTGGATTTTATTCAAGAGAACTATCTGACTGCAGACACGAATAACTAAGTTTATTTTTCACGCCTGCATGTCTTCAAAATAGACTAATCAGTATAACTGTATAGCTGTAATCATTTCCAGTGCATTTCCTTGTAATGTTTTAAAGTACATTCAAAAGCAAGTCATTTTTTACTAGTAAAAATACAGACTGGGGACAACTACTCTATTAAAGTTACTTCTATTGTCACTCCAATACAGGAGTTTTACACAGGAATATATACATTCATATGAATATAAACGGGCACATATGCATGGAACGTGTATATAGCGTTCTGAACTAGACCTGTGCCTTATACTTTCCATTCATTTGGAAATAGAAAGTTTCAAATAGAACAAATGTCTGTGACTTTAGTCTGTATGACTTTACTGCAGGGCTGCATTAATAAGCTTATGAATATATTGTTGCTGTCCAAAGAAATATAATTATCTCCAAAATGGCAAAAGTCAATGGAACCCAACTTTTTTGGAATCTATTTTGGAACTTTTCTATTGGTCCATTTTATTATTGGTCCACTTATTCCATCACAAGCATCAACAGTCTTAAAGCCTGCTTTTGTGGATTTTCATGTTATTCAAATGAGCCTTTATAAATGTCTGCATAGGTTCATGTCACACAGGGCTCATACCACATATGACCGCTTATTCAAATACCAATATTCAAATATCATTAGCTTCATAACTTCTCAAGCTGTCTTCCAATTACCTGCATAAGCTGTTCTTGAGGTACTGCTTTATATATGTTATTCAGTGCCAATGCATGTGTTATGAAGTCGCTATGTAGGCCTTAATTATAGTGTTATAATAATTATAGCAAACTGTGAAACTGAAATTCTTCAGTATAATTCATTAAACACAAATGAAACAAATAAAAAAAAAGATTCTCCAGGAGTGATACGGTAGTATGCAAAAGTTTGTGCACCCCCTTAAAATGACATGTTTAAAGAAGTGATCACATCCTTTATGGAGAACACACGTCTGCAAATTTGATCCATATTCACTGTTTAGTGTGTTCAGGTTTAACAAATTGGGGGAAAAAGTAAATATAAAATGCAGCCTGTGCAAAAGTTATAGCTCATTTTTGCCATAGAAACTAAAGTTTGCAGGAGTCTTCTTTGTGGAGGACGTGTCATATGGGGTGTTCAGACTTTTGCATACAACTGTATGTGGGTCCCTATACAGTCACGTACTGAAAATGATAAGAAACAGCAGAAATCATCATCAAGTTGCACAAAGCACGCATGCAGGTGAGATGAAAACCAATCAGATGATTCAGGAGTGTCTGGGATTCATATACACCCCCGGATGTAAGTTCACCTGACCTGATACGTGTTTCATGGGTTACAACAAAGCACAGTTAAAACAAGAATCTCACAAACAGAGATCAGCAACGTCTTCACAGAAGAACATCACAAACACGCCACAACTTGAACAGCATGCATGAAGATATGGCGGCGCATGGTTGGCTGCAAGGTCACAGCCTAACCAATGAGCTCAGAGAACAGGGAGAAAAGAGTGAGGTAGGTGGAATGTTCCACAGGCTGAGCTCAATCTCAACAGCTCATATGTCGTACTGAGTTCCTTTGGTTTACAAGCTTCAGAAAGTTTCAGAAACATTAAAGCCACCCTTAATTTTTTTTATTTAAAGATATTCTTTTTTTAGCATCAGGAAACAATACAAGCTTCGACAACTATGTTTTGGTGTTTAGTGTGTCCACTCTTTACCTTTATTACAGTTTCTTAAAGGCTAAGCACCAGCTAATATGAAAATATTGTGATAAACGTGTGATTATTAAAAGTCAGAGAAGTTTTATTTTTTCACAAAGTCAAGAAATGCGGGTTTGGCTCCGCCCACTGTTCGGAAACTGACGTAAGTGTTATGCGTGTGACGTAGATGGTGGACAACAATGCTATAAGATGCACTTGCAGTAACGCACAACAACAGAAAGGTGTTGTTGTTGTTGGCTGCAGTAATTGGATGTACAGTGGACCCCCAAATATCCAGAAAGTGGACTAAATCTGTCAACGTTAAACAGGCATATTGGAAAGAACCGTCCTCTCACTCCGTCATCTGTAGATCATTTCACGCATGAAGATTATCACAGCTATGGGATGTAGGCTTACACGACGTCTGGATCTTAAGTCTGAAGCTGTTCCAACAATATGGGTGTGTAAGGAAACCAGCAAGAGGTGTTCAAGAGCCTCCGTGTACAAGGAGGTAAGCTTAGTTACTGAGCCTGCTTTGGCTGATGTTAGCTAACATTAGCTTCACTTGCTAAGTTCAGTGGCTCAACTTATGCTAAGCTAACGTAGCTGAATTATGGAGATTTATAGAGTCGTATGAGAGCGAGTTCCACTTTTATCATATTTACTACAATAACTGTACCTCTATATCTGAGTTTAGCTGGTTGCTAGGCTGTTGGCATAAATAATGTTGGTTATTTAGCTAGATACTGTTTACACTCAGGATGAGCTGCTGTTGTGGGTGTGGTTTGACTAAAAGTCTCAGGACTAAGTGATATGGTGATCTAATTTGCCAAAAATATCATCGGAATCTAAAGAACCAGCAACTGGAACATTCTCAGTCCCAGTCTGTCATAATGCTGTTGTACTGCGGCGAGGTTTACTGTTGTCCACCAGTGACGTCACACAGTAGCGTTCGGGAATTTCCATAGCGAGCTTGAGTTTTTCCATCAGTTTAATTAAAATTGTCTATTTTAAAGTAAATTAGGCAGAATTTCATTTTAAGTCATGTTTTCATATTTTCAGTATCTAAAACAATGTGAAATCACCAGTGGTGCTTAGCCTTCAAAGAAATCTGCAGCCACATCTTCAAAGTTCAGTCTTAGAAGTTGGTTGCGCATTCAGTTTTTTCTAACGAACCAAGAACCAAGAAGTAAAAGATGCTTGTTCCACCTATCAAATAACTAGTTTCTGTGTTCTGCTGCAAATTGTTTTCTTTCTTTTTCAGTGAGGAGCTTCTTGAACAGATACACATCCTTTCAGACCTATACAGTTGAGGTGACTTCTCACAGTGAAAAGATGGACAGAAACATCTGTGCATGTTCTCAGATGGGGGCAAATTTAGCATCTACCAGGTCTTCCACGTGGTTGTCAGGAGCCCCATTTTCTCTGGAGCTTTAAAAGGTACCATATAGTAGTAAAATTTATTTACACTGTTGTAGCTGAACATGGAGAGTTCAGTACATAAAACTGACAGACCGGGAACCTCAAACACTGTTGTTCTTCCTTCAAACACTAATCCAGCATTTACAAAAGAGGGGCAGTAAAACAGGCTGATAACTTAAACTCAATGGTCAATTCTTTGTACTGGAAATTTAACACATACAGGGTGGTCTCTGACTTTTGCACAGTGCTGTAGTTCGTGCTTCCACTGCACTGCCCACTGGAGCTCGTCTCTGTACTACATTCAGTTTGTGAACGTGGTCACTTTCTAACCACAGGACTGCTGTTGTCCAGGTAGTATTTTTTAGGGACGGCCTTTCTGGGAATTTACTTTAGGTTGAGAGTGGACTGCCACACAGAAACTGACCACTGATGAAGACTTACAAAAACTGTGCATCAGCCGATGAGCTACCGCGTCTAACTGTACAGCAAGATGGAGCTACAAGGAAAGGGTTTCGATTAAAATGGCCAGTAAGTGTATATTACTGGGTCAAGAGTGCCCAACAGTATTCTGTATTATCAATCTGTATTATTAGCTGTTATTAACTTTTCAGAATTCATTAACTTCAACAACAGATCAGATAATCCGACACTGCTTCTTCTAGCATGTGGTTGAGGAAGCTTGACTGCTTGGTAAGGTCTTGTCCAGGGTTTGGGCCTTCTGTATGTGAACAGCTCCCCAGGCTAGCTGAGCCCCACGGCCAGTGAGATGATGAGGATGATCAGACAGATTGCCACACAGACGCTTAACGCAATCAACTTCTGTGAGAGAGAAAGACAGGGAGTGGCTTGTGAGTGGTCAGGGCATTACTGGCTACTGCTAGTCACATGACAGGCCCCGTTGCTTGTTGAATATAAGGAAACGAGGCTCTTCTGAACTTTTTCTTGTTGTTACTTCTGTAACCATTAACAGTTTGGTAGTATTCAAAAGAGTTTAATGTGATATTTCGTTGTGTCAGTCAGTTCCCGCCACGGCCACCGGAGGGCGCCGTAAAACCACAAAGGTGGTAAGGCGGGAAACTGACAAAGCCTCATTAATTTTACCTGGGAAAGCTCCTGCAGATCACTGTCATAAACGGTAGCTTTACGAAACAAAAAAAGCAAAAGAATGAAAAAAGAGATAAAATTCTCAACAAAAGAGGATTAAAATCCCAAAAAACAATAAAAACTAAGAATGAAAAAGAGGTGTAATGTTCCAAAAAAGAGGACTAAAAACAAGAAAAACTAAAAAAGAAAAAGAGGAATAATATTCCCAACAAAAGACGATCAAAATCCCAAAAACAAGAAAAACAAAGAATGAAAAAGAGGAATAATATTTCCAACAAAGGGAGAATAAAATCCCAAAAAACAAGAAAAACTAAGAATGAAAAAGAGGAATAATGTTCCAAAAAAGAGGACTAAAAACAAGAAAAACAAAGAATGAAAAAGGAATAATATTCCCAACAAAGGAGAATAAAAAAAAACAAGAAAAACAAAGATTGAAAAAGAGGGACGAAATTCCCAACAAAAGAGGATCAAAATCTTAAAAAACAAAAAAAAAACAAAGAATGAAAAAGGAATAATATTCCCAATAAAAGAGGATCAAAAAACAAGAAAAACAAAAGAACGAAGAAGAGGAATAAAATTCCCAACAAATACTAAAATCATAAAAAAAACAAAAGAAAGAGTAAAGGGAAAAACAGTCAGGGCAAGATTCTGAGTATCTATTGTTTAATTGATAGAAATCTGTTTATTTATAGAAAGCCGCTTCAACGTATTCTTTTGTTTGGCTTTTCGGCGCGATGTTCTTAGGCCCCCCCCCAACTCAAAGTTGAGAGCTCACCCCTAGTGGTGCAGTGGTAAAGTACCCACCTTGCAACATGGAGATTGTGGGTTTGAGCCCCCACCCAGGCTCCATTAGCTGTCTCTCTTTTCCCTTCCCTCCTTTATTTTTTACACTGTCAGAAAAGTTTTTACACCACACACTGCGCTTTTCAACACCTTAGTGGTGAGTACACACTCCTCCTCTCATTACTAAACCCTTTTATTGTTTGGTTTTCCATCTCTGCACATGGCCCCTCTCTCACTCCATCCCGTAACACTTATAATAAACTCTACAGCGGCCACACACAGCTACATGAGCCTCGAACACATCGACGGGGTAAAAAAAAAAACTCGAGGCAACACTGACTTGTTGCCTCCTAATGTGAACGTGTGGTCAGAGAGACACCCTGTAGAGAGTAGGCATCCTTACCACATGAGTAGCGATGAGGAACATGTTTGATGTTGCCTCCTTAAGAGAGATGATGACTTTCTTCTCACACAGTAATAGTCTACTCTTAATATGTTGCCATAAGAGGTGACCTCATAAGAGGTGAACTCATGCTCCGCCCCTTTTTACCTTACTCCTCAGAGAAGCAGCACGAGCACAAAGCAAAGCACTGCCACGGGCATGAGGGAGGACAGATGGAAGGTCAAAAGGACAGGTGGACGTGATGACGGTCATGCAGGCCGGTTCCAGTCGGTGCCTCTGACTCACCCTCCGCGCTTTGCTCTGGTACTTTACTGCCTTCTTGGTGTCTGACACGGCCCTCTCCACGTAATCCACCGCGTGCTCCACGTTATACTCTATGCGGTCGATCATCTCTCCCTGACCGGAGCGCGGCCAAGAAAGCAAAAAGGAGGGACGGGGAAAGAGAGGGAGGAGGAAAAGAGAGAGAGAGAGACTTTAGAGGGCAGCCGTAGACTGGTCAAGCTGTTACTCACCACCTTGCTTGTTTTCTGGACTTTAATGGCTGCTTTGGTGGTCTCCTTGGCCTTCTCCACGTATTCCTGAGCATTCCGCACATTGGATTCTATGTTGTTGATGAGCTCCCCCTACAGGAGAGAATGGAAAGACAACTCTCTTACCAACAGACAAAGCCAAGTCCTCTTATATTGTAAGGGCTGATTTCTTGGACATGGATTAAACCCAGCCTTGTTACGACCACAGTGCCAGTGGTGTAGTTCATTTTAGTCTAGGCTTAGGCTTCATCTGGTTCTAGGAAATCAGCCACATAGCTGGGAGGGCAGAGACAAATTTGTTTTAACTCAGCTACTTAAAATAAGGTAGATGCTAAGGCCTGACCGATACACTGGTTGGCCAGTAATAATGGCCAGTATTGGTGTTACAGTAACTTTACTGCCATTGATGAAAATCTGTTGTTCCTATATTGGAGCTATAATTTGAGGCGATAACGTCAATCTGGTTTGTCCTAAGCTGGTTAGCGAGCTTACAAGTAATATAATAGAAAAATATTAAAAAATAATTGTTTTAAGATTATTTTAAAGACATGGTTTCCTTTGCTGTCCTGCACTGCTCATCACAGACACGTTCAAATGCTCTCAGTGGCTGGTCAGGGTTGCCAGATTTGGTGGGGTTAGGGTTACAGCATTATAGCATATAGCAGGGGTGTTTAATTAGAGTTCAGTACGGTCCAGATCTCCTCAGGCCAATGTCCGGACCATCATCATTTCTAACGTGTGTTATGATTCAGTGGTGTGTCCTGTTTACTGAAGTAGTCTAGTATCAGCATCTTATACCATCAGCTACTGAAACACCAACACACCACACATACCGTTCAGTATATTTCAGTATATTTACTGTTTAAATGCTGAACTGAATAAATTATATATAAAACAATGCAGTTGTTTTTTGTTTTTTTTTTATGTGAGAAAAACATTAAAAACATCTTAACGGTTTATTTCTCTCTTGTATTCTTCTCTCAGACTTTCTCTTGATAAGTGAGAGAAGTGAGCTCTTGGTTGTCCAGCCAGGACTTTAAACCTGGGCTAAATTGGTGTAAGGGCCATTCTCACACACATAAGTGATACGTGGCTATTTTTAATTCTCCACGGTCTCGGAACATATGAGCCATGTTGGTTTGGAGCTGCCTGTGAGAAGAATAAACATGTCTCAGTCCATTCCTAGTTGAAAAGTCATTTTTCGCTGCCGAGGTTCCTCTTTTTAGCATGTCGTTTGAAAGAGCCTTTCTTTACTGTGTTTACTGTGCCCGTATACGGTAAAGACAAGAAATGTTCGGCCACTTAAAATAACACTGTCGAAACACTGTGTGGGTCCGCATTGGACAATGTCTCAGTCCGGACCCGGACTGTGGTCCGCCTAATAGTGACCTCTGGCATATAGCATTGCTTGCTGCATGGTTGTTAGGGAAGTTGTGTTATTAACTTTTAGTACATTTAAAAGCATAAATATGAAAACCAAATTCACAGATTCCAGCAATCATATATCCGTCCATCCATCCATTATCTTCCGCTTTATCCCACTAGTTAGGGTCACAGAAGTGGGGTGCTGGCAGGAGCCAATCCCAGCGTCATCGGGCGAAGCCGTGGTACAACATGGACAGGTCGCCAGTCCATCACATGGCCAACACACACTCACGCACACACTCACACCTACAGGCCATTTAGAGTGACTGATCAACCTAACATGCATGTGTTTGGACTGTGGGAGGAAACCGGAGTACCCGGAGGAAACCCACTCAAGCATGGGGAGAACATACACACTCTACACAGAACCACCCGGACCTGGAATCCAACGTCTTGCTGTGAGGCGACAGTGCTGACCACTGCACCACTTTTTCATTTATAAAAAGCTAATTGCAGTAAATACCACTCCTACTAGTTATAATGATAACACTCATATTATTAAGAACAACATCCAATCTTTTTTTATTCAATCATTAACCCTTGAATGTTTCTGAGACCTGTAAATCATCACTGTTAACATTTTTCCTAAAAAACATGATGTTCACCTGAACTTTACTTAAATGCACACCTTGTTCAAAATTTTAATTTGTAGATTGTAGTAGACACAGAATGTCTAAAACACTGTTTTACAATATGGAAAAATGTTCTTTTCTAAGTTAGAAGTGACTCGAGTTAACATCACCTTAGTATGAAGGATTAAAACATTGTGTTCTAAATGCTTTCATTTGTTAGATGTACCAAATATGATACAAAACAAAACTCATATATGCAAAGTGTTATTTAATGTTATTCTTATTATTTGGCATTATTCTTCTTAGTCTTATAAATACTCCATTTTCAAAAAGTTGGAATTTCTGGGCAATTGTTTCATGGTTCAGGTTTTAAAGGGTTAAAGTTAAACATATATTTTGAGCATTTATTGTTCCTAGATGCACAACCAGTCAAAACTGATATCATTGAATGTATATGTTTATAATTACAAAGACATTTTGGTGGGAATGTGTTTGGATTAAGTAGTGAATTTGGATCCTGTGTACAAAAATATTTCTTTAGAACAAACAATTTACTGTGTTTAAATAAAAATTGACAATGTATATTTATTTAAGACCTATAAACCCCCCAAACCTGTTTATCAGAACAAGATCTCAGCATGTACATCTTCTATAGTTTTGTTTTCATATGCTCTTGTATATATTCTTTTTGACTATTGGAATTCTTTATTCTTCTTTATACTTCTTTGTACTGGCTGTTGTACTTTGTTTTTTTCCGTGAAACTGCTACTGGCTGCTAAATTTCCTTTGGGATCAGTACTTTGTTTTTTTCCGTGAAACTGCTACTGGCTGCTAAATTTCCGTTGGGATCAATAAAGTATCTATCTATCTATCTATCTATCTATCTATCCATCCATCCATCCATCCATCCATCCATCCATCCATCCATCCATCCATCCATCCATCCATCCATCCATCCATCCATCCATCCATCCATCCATCCATCCATCCATCCATCCATCCATCCATCCATCCATCCATCCATCCATCCATCCATCCATCTTCTTCAGTCCTGTTACAGAAGCAGCTCATGTGGCTGTTCATGAAGCTGCTGGCCAGAATGTTCAAAATATGTAAACCTGCATCAGAGCAAATGAGCTCATTTCTAAAATACACTATAAACATTCTTTAAACACAACCAGATGTTTTATTTTAGTCTAGGAATAATTCCATGCGTGTTATTTTATAGTTTTGATGTCTTTATAATTATTCACTAATATTATAAATATTAAAATAGTAAAACAATACCTGGGCAGGCATGTCCGTACTTTTGACTGATAGTGTATATTCTATCATTTAAGATAATATTTTTTAGATACCTAAAACCAGTTGATAGTTGCAGCCATATTTAAATAACATAAATCATGCTAACATGATCCAACATGGTCAGCTTTGATTCCAGCTCCACTGTTTGTGTTTATAAAAACTGAGCACTAATAATAAACTGACCATCATATAAGTCCGTAAAGTGCTGTTTCTTTAATGCTACTGAATTTTTGTTCATATGAAACGATAATATTATCAAATACCACAAATTACAGTTCCTTCAAATTGGGTTTGGCATCAGTAACAACATGACTTCACATCAGCCAGGCCCTGGTAGCAGCACGTAAAAAAAAATAATAATAAAATAATACAAAAATAAAACAGTGGATTGGTAAGTGAGGATTAACAAGCAAATTACCTTTAGAGGTTAGTGGAGACCCCAAATTCACAGCCCTCCGCAAAAAGCCTATGTGAGAGAGACATATATAGAGAGAGAAAGAGAGAGAGAGAGAAAACGACAGAGCAGACAGAAGAGGCCAGGAAGACAGAGGGCAGAAAAGAGCAGGCGAGATGCAGAGCAGGCTTTGTGGAGGCCTCAGATCTCATTGTGACAGGGAATTGGGGAAAGGAGGGCGCCAGTTAGTGTGATTAATTATGAAATCAAATCAAACAGTGTTAATAGACTCTCTCACTCCATGAGAATCCACCAATCAAACACTTGGGTAATTCACAGAAGGTGCTCATAAAGACATATTCTCAAAAACAAACATCAGAGCAAATGTGAATGAGGCCCAATGTACTTAACTTTATACAATCATTTTAAATATATTAAATATTATACAATATTTCTGTGCAAAAACTTTTGGACCAGCTCTATCAGTCCATTATTTAATAAAATGATCACACAATGGCTCACATTTCCAAATAAATAAATCAATCAGTCAATAAATTAAAGACATGAGAGTGACCATATGTGTGTGTCTATGTGTGAGTGCTGACCCGCCACCCACGACCTTTTCTGTACATACAGTGCTGTGTAAAGCTTTTGGGCACTTGATGGCACTATTATATTTAAAAAGTTTTTCTTCAGATGGAAAGCTTTTATTTACTCAGCAAAACACTATTCAAATAGTATTAATACAGTAAGTAGTGCTTTAACATACACTACTGCTCAAAAGTTTGGGATCACAGTGAAATGTTCTTGTTTTAATGGAGTATCTTCTTCCTTAACACAACAATGGACTGACGGGTCTCTAAAGAAAGTCGTTTCTTTCTGGTCATTGTGAGCCGGTCAGCAAGCCATCAACTGCTGATGCTTCAGATACTAAACTAACCTAGAATGTTGTTCCCTTTTATACTCACTTATTAGTAGAATGTTTTTCAGCTGTGCATCACAATTGAACAAGAGTGTCCTAACAACCAATTAGTCCAATAACATCCTTAACTTGGATTGGCGGCCGTACCAGGAGATTTAGACAGAGGACTGAGAATTGCTGATAATAGAACTATATGCAAAATAAGCCTCTTTACAAAAATAGGCTTTAATACAAACATTTTTATTCTTTAAAAATCATCTGATACACTTACATTAATTGTGAAATGGACAATATTGTTTGTGAATCGCATGAAAATTGCATGAAATGAAATTCTAAAGTTTTTTACAATTTACAATTCTCATCTAATACCTGCTTTGACTGCTCAGTACTCCATTAAGCTAAATCAAGATTGCTGCTGAAGGAACTGAATACTTTCATACAATGTCTGGGGCGTCAATGTCTGGAACTACACTTTGTTCTTCAAACTGGAGCTCAAGATATGATCTACTTCTCTCACAATAAGATATTTATGCTACTTTGTATTGTATGTATGATTATTTACATCTGTTCTAATCAGATCTGGAGTTCTTACTGGTGAAAATACACTTATATAATATACACTTAGCTAATATAAAAGCTTCTGGACAATGAGCTTAGCTGCCTAAGATGTTTAGATAGTAGTGCATATTTACTGGCTATTTTATGTGTCAGCAGTACAAAAATCATGCAAACTCAGGTTAAGAGCTTCAGTTATTACTCAGACTGAGCATCAGAACTGTGATCCCACTCATATATCCACTCTTTACAACAGCGGTAATCAGAAAAGCATTACTCGATGGCCAAGCTTTGAGGGACAGTACCAATAAGCTCCTGTGTAAACGGTGCTGCTATCGGTATTCATGTAGCACTAATTCTTTCTGCATAGCAGCCATTTTCACGGTTGGTGCTAGACTGGACCAGCAGGTCTCTGTTCCGTTTTACGAAAGCGTTCACGTGGATCTCAATCTTTTAGAATGCTGAGCATCAGTCTGGGCTCTTCAGTCATGAGTGAAAGGCTGAGATGTTTAAAAGTGTGGACTCATATAGTTGTTGCTACATATAGTGATAATGCATCTGACTACTATATGACTACTTTGTGTACAAATTTTAATGGCATGGCTTCATTGCTTCATCGAGCCTGTTGTCCATGTTGGCCATCTGGATGTTCAAATGTGGGTAACCTAGCAGTCAGTGATTTATGTTGTGTTGGCTACCAAGCTGTATTCTTTCCAGGCTCAGCTCAATATCACTGATAAGCTGATTTAGGCTATAAAACATACTAATTATTATTATTATTATTATTTCAATACTGATAATCTTTTCTGATAAGGACACTCAGAATATTAAACTGTCATTTTCTCTTTACTCTTTCTGAGATAAATACTGTTGGAAGACTGACCATCAGGGCCCAATCCTCACCAGTCCCATCCATCCACGCATTAAGATGGGACTGTTTCAGCTCACTTCCACTTTTTATACAAACTCAGACTCAGTCAGAGGCTGCTTCAGTCACGCCTCTACCTATGCAGTGTCTAAAGCTTTTACCATCCAGACCCTAAACAGAGATTCTCATAGTTTTATTTTTGAATGTAGCTTAATAAACTGTTTGACCAGAGGAGGATGGCTCTCCCCTTGTGAGTCTTGGTTCCTCGCAAGGTTTCTACCTCCAGTTTTGAGGAAGTTTTCTTTGCCACCATCACCTCTGGCTCGCTCACAAGGCGATACATGTTGTGACTTCATGTTTTCAAACTGATGTAAAGCTATACAGATAAACTTGACTTGACTCGACTCTTCTACTTGTAGTTTTAATACAAAACTAAAGTCAGTTTCTTATTCGCCAGCTTCTTGTTTGGATTCTCGTGCAGTTATGATGACTCTTCAAGGCACCAGCATGTAGTTCCCGGCCCATTTAAGGTGGCACAAGAATTCCACAAGAAGCAGGTGAATAGGAAGCCGGTTTCAGACTTGTATCAAACCTACAGGTAGGATAGGTTGAAAGTTTGAGTGACCTTATCAGAAAAGATGACCAGCATTAAAATAATAATTAGGATATTCTGTAGCTTGTCATTAATAAAATTCACTAGTTGTATGCAAGAGTTTAAACACAATTATGTTCAAGTGAAAATACGACAATATTATCATATTAATAATATGTAAATAATTAAAATATATTGATATTAAGAATAATTTACCAATAAGTGCAAACTTAAATAAGAGTAATATATTGCTTAGCACATTTTAGTGCTCCGTTTCTATTTACTTGCTGAGAATAAGATAATAACGAATAATAAAACTTATATACACAGTTGAGTCACATTATTATGTACTTTCGAAGGCGGCAGCATGCAGGTGGCAGTCTGGGGAATGTTTTCGTGGCATTCTCTGGGCCCACTCATCCATGCAGAAGACACTCTCAAATCTGATCTGGGTGTGAATCCATCCTTGCAGATCACGTACACCCATGCACGCAAGACAATGCGAAACATCACTTGTTGGAAGAGCTGACTTCCAAATACAACCCTGGACTCTTAATTTCCCAGACTTGAACCCAATTGAGCATCTGTGGGAGCACCAGGATGGTGGTGTTGGTTCTATTGATCCTCCCTCAAGTGCCCTCTAGCTGCTGTGGGATGCACTGCAGTCAGCATGGCTCCAAATACCTGTGACCACCTACCAGGACCTTATTGAGTCTCCCAGTCTGTCTAGCTGCTGTCTGTGCTGCACATGGCGGTTACTCTGGTCATAATAAAGTGACTCGACTGTGTATAAGGTCCCCAAATTTTTTCTAATATGTTACTTCAGCAGCCAAACAGTACCCAGTCTGAGCTTTCTACCTAAGAATAGATGCAATCAATGGAATCACATATTGGCCTCTATTCTACTCAGAATCCACAAAATGTTTTTGCATGT
Organism: Megaleporinus macrocephalus; assembly: GCA_021613375.1. Taxonomy (NCBI): domain Eukaryota; kingdom Metazoa; phylum Chordata; class Actinopteri; order Characiformes; family Anostomidae; genus Megaleporinus; species Megaleporinus macrocephalus. The sequence continues at coordinate 9,956,271 of CM038723.1, read as the reverse complement.
TCTCTGCGTGTGTGTATGTGCGAGTGTGTGTTACTGCGCGCTGCCACTTGCAACGGGGTAGCGGCGTGACAAATCCCTGTCCTACCGAGAGGCCATCTGCGAGTGGAAACAGTGGCCGAGACGCAAAGCCAAGCGGCCACAGGCCCAGTGAGGGTGAGAGGAGGGTCTCACCTGGCTCTCCACCAGCATGGCCATGTCCATGAACATGTCATGCAGCTCGCGGATACTGTTCTCCAGCTTAATGATCTCGTTGTGCCGGGTCTCTATCTCGTTCATGGCCTGCTGGGTGATGTTGGAGTCCATGATGATCTAGGAAGAGATGGAGAGAACGGAAAAAATCAAGAATCGAATCAATGCAGCCTGATGCATTGTTATGGTATGATTAAGCACATTAATTAAAAAAAATAAGCAATAAAACACCAGCTACAAATAAAAAACATAATGAAAAATAATGAATTGCACATATGCTGCAGTGCAAAGAGCTCAAAGCGAGCTCAGGACCAGCAGGTCCCCTTCATTTCTTCCCAATTCCCACCAAACGCTTTGACCCTCTGGGCTTTCCAATCCCCCTGTTAAACAGCCCTTGCAGCTGAGATCAAGATGACTTCTGGATACTATCAAGAGTTGCTCATTCCACTGGAGGAGAGGCGGAGACCCTGTCCAGAATATCAATGGCTCCCCGCAAGCCTGTGAGTGACAGCGGGGGATGGGCGACCAGGCCAAATATATCTCTTTTACTCGCGGGCGCACACGCACAAACACAAACACACGCAGGGGTGAGATGAGGACACGGCTCCTCAGCTGGATGTGTTCACAGATGAGAGGAATACAGTGTGTAGGTATATATACCATCGCTTTCCGAAGAGAAACTCTCCAAAATGGCAACTTTACAAAACGTTCTTTACGTTTAATGGAAGTTAATGGAACCAGGAGTTATTTTGGAGCATTTCTATTGGTCCATTCATCATGAAATTTTGTCTACAGGGTCTACATAGGCAGCATTTTACGTCATAGTACGTCATAGTCCCGACATGTAGTCTGTCCCAATTCTTAGATACCTTAAACATTCTGTCTACTAAGGAACCTTATTTTAACCTAAGGAAGCATCGAACGCTTCCTCAGCCGCTAAGACAATCCCATCATGCAACACAGGCAAATCTATGAGCAGTGAAGTGGTTTTAAAATGTGAGTTATTTTGATTCTCTCTGGAGTTTTAATGTGTTTTTGGTCATATAATCACACAAAACAGTATTTTATTATCAACTCTGTAACGAGTTCTTAACCATTTAGCAGTTTTATACTCAAGCCATTAGCATTTATGCTAGCAGATATTTAAGCCTCAGGCTATTGTTTTGGAAGCCGGCCGGTAGCTTAGCAACGAGCTAAACCACCAGTCGCGTGATGCAGTGGGTGGGAACAAGCTGTGATATATATATATATATATATATATATATATATATATATATATATATATATATATATATATATATATAAATCTCGTCGCTGTCCAATGAAAAACAAGTGTCTCCATAATTGCGACTTTACTGGAGAGACTAAAAACATACTTTACTTTCAATGTAAGTTAATGGAAACAGACTTTTTTCCAAGCTATTTTAGAGCTTTTCTATTGGTCCATTTATTGTGAAATTTTCACAATAAATGCAAATAACCACTGCCGTGTTCAAATGATATATATATATATATATATATATATATATATATATATATATATATATATATATATATATATATATATATATATATATATATATACATATGGACAAATACCTGTGGATGTTTTCAGATCTAATGTAAGAATGGTGCTTGATTTTTCTCTATTTTGTTGAAGATAAGAGTTTTACCTGCTGTTTATCTAAGGACTGTTTTGGTGGTTCAGATGGTTCTAGATGGTTGTTTGTTAGACGCTTTATTATTAGCTTTTAAACATGGAGCTTGGAACTCTGGAAAAATGGGTGACTTGCACAAGTAACTTATACTGCCTGGCTTATTGGTCCATGACTTATTGTTGACCTGCAATACACCCACACCACTAAAGACGGAAAAAAACAATGAGGAGGCAACCTGGTCACTCAGTAAATTCAGGCTGTCAGCTGACTTCATTTCATTACTACAGAGCATTGTTGAGGCTCGGCCTGTGGATGGTTCTTCACTCTCCCTCTAGGTTTCAATAACGTTCTGGACCCAATTCCAGTCATTCCAGCTTCTCCTAATTTGTTTACACTGTTGTATGCAGGATATTAATTTGACCTGTTTCTGAAACACAGTAACATCTTTTCCATGATTGGGATACGTTTACCTACATGGTTTTTTAAGATTTAGGAATGTACTTACTGGATCAGTTAGAGCTAAACGATTTTTTTTGCCAATGACTGCAGTAATTATCCAATCAGAGACTCTTAACTATGCTCTCTTAAACGAGTCCAGTCCAAATTCTTGACTAAGAAGGTAAATTAAAAGGCTCAGTCATGTACTCCTGTCATACTGGATATACGTTTAGGAGAAAACATACAGCCAAACAAACAAAAACACATGGACTGTACTTATGATGCCGGTTTCATACTGGATTGGTTTTCAATTATAATATATTCCATATGTCTGGATGGATATAGGCTGATATTGAAAATATTTCATATTCTCTTATCAATAACAATCCAAAATGGCATTTTTTTCTCAAAATCAAACTTTATTATTGGTTTCCTGTCTCCTAATAGGGTCCCTCACTTCTCCATGGTCCTTGGACCCTGAGGACTGCCACTCATTAGTCCTCGGTAGGAACTTCTGTCAATCAAATATTACTAAAGTAAATCCTGCAACTGCTTCCAAATCAAAACTAACATTTTCAGATTTATCACTACTGTACCATCATCCATGTTACCTGTAAACATGGGTGTGTGTTCACTGGTGGTTTTGAATAGTAAATAAAATGTCTGTATTTGTGTTGGAGACCCCATTATGACCCCCATGATTTTTTTTTTCGGGATACTTCTTCTCACAGGGTTTCGCCAATCACTGCAGTAATTATCCAATCAAAGACTCTTAAGTATTTACATACCTTATAGTGATTTTGGCCAGGCAGTGTGTGTGTGTGTGTTTATATATACATATATATCCATTTTTTGTCGATTTTCATTTTTTGGTATCATTTGAATGCAACAGCTGCTCTTTATGTTATGTGAAAAGTTCATGACGCACTGACCAATAGAAATGCTCCAAAATAGCTTGAAAAAATTTCTGGTTCCTTTGACTTACATTAAAAGTGAAGAAGGTTTTGGGCCTCTCCTGTAAAGTTGCCATTTTGGAGACACATGTTTGTCTTTGGACAGCGAGGCTATATATGGGACACCATGACATTGAAAAGCAAGTGTTTGGGCGCATGAACTGTGCAGTCATACTCACCCCCGAAGTGAAGATAGCTGGGTTGTCACTTTCCAGCATGCTTTCCAGCTCCTCGTTTGTGGTGTTCCTGCCAGCTACACACACACACACACACACACACACACACACACACACACACACACACACACTTAATGCAGCAATCACAGTGGGCTGTTACGTTGGTACATTTTGTGCCTCACATTTCCTAATCTCAACGCCTCTGAGACCCAAACACGGGGGCAACATAGAAACCAAAATATGTCCCCATCAAGTATGAGCAAACAGTCCTACTGAAACACGTACATGAGGTAATGCACTGTGATTATATTGTAACACATTCCTAAGTTTCCAGGAAGCTACGTATAACTTTCACAGTTAAATAGTTTTAAAAACTCTTAAACAATAAAAGGTGGACTGGCTTTAGAGAACAGATAACAGATAAACAAGGAGAAAGACTGAAGTATAGCATATGCGTTATGTATATAAACAATGGTGTGCAGGAGTCAGGACCCACCCAACAATTATTTCATTTACAGTCTGTTTGGCTATTAAGAACAAGTGGAAGACGGAAAGAAACCCCTGTAACAAGACCGAATCTTGATGTTCTCCTCTTTCCTAAAGATGAAACCCTTAAGTGCTGTTTAACTGATGAGGAGTCCCATTTTCTATATAGGTTATAAACATATAAACTCTTATTTGAATAAAATTTTGAATTAATTTCCCAATATTTTACATGTAAATGAATGGAACAAAATTGTGAGGGATATTTCGCTGGTGCTTAAGCAGAGCGGGCCAGCCTTTTTTTCTATTGTCGTGCCAGAAAAGAGGGGCAGCCTGGTGGGGGACCGGCCTGCACTGGTCATTGGAGCTCATGTACCCTCTGCCAGAAGAGGCCCTGCTGATGGTGTTGTCTGTGAGAGCGTGTGAGTGGGTGGGATGGTGGATGGGTGTGATGAGGTGGGTGGGGGGGGGGGGGTGAGTTGGATAAAGTGTTAAGTATGTCCAGACCAGCCACCCCATACTCACTTCAGCCTAACACACTTGGATTTGAACAGCAAGCTTGTTATTGTCCTCATATGAACTAAATGTGGAAGAGGAATAAGATAATTGTGTCTACTGAGAATGAATCAGATTCCCTGTTTGTCTGTCTATGTGTCTGTCCACAAATGCAGACAAAAGAAAGTTGGTGGAAAGGTGTTTGTATCCCGTTTCACGAGTCAGACAAATGAAGTGAGCACAACTGGCCTCATGGTGGCAGTGTAGTGCTACATTTTGTCCATTTCTTTTAAAGGACTCCAGTCAAAAGTCTTGACTACTGGAAAATTAAAGGGCTCAGTCATGTCTTCCGGTCATACTAGATACACGTTTGAGAGACAATATGCAGCTTTTGTAATATTTTGATTAAAAAAATAATAATAATTAGACCAACACCTACTGCCGAAGTCACCCACACCGTGCATGAACATGTGCATGTACTAATCGTAATGTATTCCATATGCTTGTACATATATATGGCTTATATTCAAATCACTTCATATTCTCTCATCAACAACAGTCCAAAATTGTAGTTTTCCACAAAAGCGTAACCGTTCACTGTCTTCTAATAGGGTCCCTGACTTCTCCATGGTGCTTGGTCCCTTAGAATTGCCACTTATTAGTCCTGCATAGAACCTTTTGTCCAACACATCAATCAAATATTACTAAAGTAATTCCTGCAACCACATCCAAATCAAAACTAGCATGTTCACATTAATCACTTACTGTACCATCATCCACGTTACATGTGAAGATGGGTGTAGGTTCACTGGTGGTCTTGGATAGTAAATAATTTGTGTCTGTATTAGTGTTGTAGACATGGTGACCCCTGGTTCCCATCACCACCCCTTTCACACCACACCACTCTGAATGACCTTGCTTTCATCTTAATGAATGTATAATGCAGAAATAAATAAAACCAAGCAGTGAAACTACTTTTAAACTACTCTTTAAGTCTATCATTAAATTAGTTTTGAACCTAATCAGTATATTCACAATCAGACTCATTCACAAACTGACTTATCGACTTGTAAAAGATGTGAGCACAATGGAACAAAAACCTATTTGGTCTTGCCATTTTTATCCTTATATATAAAATGTATTTGAAGTGTGTTAATCTGCTTTTTTGCTGTTATTAACATAGTTTGCTTGCATTTATTTGATCTGTATAAACAACATGATCTGTCAAGACAATCCCCTGATGCTCCTGGTGCATTAGAGCTGTGGTAGCCCCAATTACTAGCACTGTTGCCAACTCCTCAGTGAGGAAAGTCGCTACTGGCTGTCCTAAAAGGGTCTGCTCCGACCGTGAGACTGAGCACTGTGATTGTAGTGGGTCGTTGGAGCGGTGAGGGTCTGCTCTGACCGTGAGACTGAGCACTGTGAGTGTAGTGGGTTGTGGAGCGGTGAGGGTCTGCTCTGACCGTGAGACTGAGCACTGTGAGTGTAGTGGGTCGTGGAGTGGTGAGGGTCTGCTCTGACTGTGAGACTGAGCACTGTGAGTGTAGTGGGTGGTGGAGTGGTGAGGGTCTGCTCTGACTGTGAGACTGAGCACTGTGAGTGTTGGTGGATGTGGAGTGGTGAGGGTCTGCTCTGACTGTGAGACTGAGCACTGTGATTGTAGTGGGTGGTGGAGTGGTGAGGGTCTGCTCTGACTGTGAGACTGAGCACTGTGAGTGTTGGGGTTGTGGAGTGGTGAGGGTCTGCTCTGACTGTGAGACTGAGCACTATGAGTGTTGGTGGATGTGGAGCGGTATGTGTCTCCTCTGACCGTGAGACTGAGCACTGTGAGTGTAGTGGGTCGTGGAGTGGTGAGGGTCTGCTCTGACTGTGAGACTGAGCACTGGGAGTGTAGTGGGTGGTGGAGTGGTGAGGGTCTGCTCTGACTGTGAGACTGAGCACTGTGAGTGTAGTGGGTCGTGGAGTGGTGAGGGTCTGCTCTGACTGTGAGACTGAGCACTGTGAGTGTAGTGGGTGGTGGAATGGTGAGGGTCTGCTCTGACTGTGAGACTGAGCACTGTGAGTGTTGGGGGTTGTGGAGTGGTGAGGGTCTGCTCTGACTGTGAGACTGAGCACTGTGAGTGTAGTGGGTTGTGGAGTGGTGAGGGTCTGCTCTGACTGTGAGACTGAGCACTGTGAGTGTAGTGGGTCGTGGAGTGGTGAGGGTCTGCTCTGACTGTGAGACTGAGCACTATGAGTGTTGTGGGGCGGGGCTCACGGCAGGCCCCGCTGCCCACTGAGGCCAGTAACTGAAGATCGTGTGTGTTCACCTCAGAGTCTCCAAAAGTCTCCAATAACACCAGAAAAAGTCGTAGATTTGACGCTTGAGGGTCTGAAAAGTTGCTAAATCTAGAGACAAAGTTGGCAACACTGATTACTAGGACCATAGCACTCTCCTGATCACACACACTAATCATCAAGGCTTTTATTTATTTATCTATTTATTTATTTTCTGGCACCATAAAGCTTCTCAGTTAAATACTCATTTGAGAAAAGGGACAAATCAGGGACAGATCAGTTTCACAAAATAAAGGAAACTCACAAGAGTTGTGTGTTACAGTGGTTTTATTAAGTGTGTGTTATTAGCTTTATGCTTTAATAAGACCTCATATTATTATTATTATTATTATTATTATTATTATTATTACATTATATTATATTGTCCTACTACTGGCTCCCTCAGCAAAGGCCATGCAGCATCCTTGCTGGAGATCAAAGCATGGTGGCTGGCGAAGGAAGGAGACAAGGGAGCACCACTACTACTGCACTGTACTACTGTCGCAATCACCCCCACCCCCCACAACAGCAGCACGAGAGTTGACGCTGTGAGTTGCGAGGAGATCCGCCGTGCTGGGGAGGAGTATATACTACTCCTCCTGTAGCTTCTCCTAAAGCTCCTTATTGATATGCCTTTATGGCCTCACTGATCTAACACATTAATTTGTCTGTCAATCTATCTGCCCCCCTTCACCGGCTCTCGCTCCCAGGGAGGGCTGCATTTTTAAACAGGTCCATCTGCATTCCTTTAACCACCTGTCCAGCCTCAAGGTTAATTAGCAAGTCCTGCTGAATTAATGGACGTAGAGATGGGGGGGTGAGTCAGACAGGGGCATCTCTCACACGCAGGGTCCAGGGCAACAGTGGGATGTGGGACGGTGGAGCAGGGGTCTGGCTGGGTGTCTCTAATTCAATTAGAAATGTGTGTATGTGTACAATGGGGATGTTACCAAACATGAAAAAATATAATTTTGAATAAAAGGACAATGTGAGGTGTGAATAAGGGGGCAGAAACTGGAGGAAAGGGCAAAAATATCCATATTCAACTTTTTCCTCCATTAACCACAAGCACGGGGGCCAGTGGTTCTATTAATTACTGAGAAATGTTAGAATGGCTCAAAATTTAAAACATTTTAAAATTTTTGATGACAAAATATCTCTCTTACTCTGGTAACTATTCATGAATAGCTCTAGGAATAATTATGAACAATTCATAATTTATTAATAACACTAACCACCCTTTAGTAATGGCATACATGTAACTTGTAGTTGAAATTGCGAGTCAGTGTTTTGACTCTTCTAAGTAATCTTAAGTAAACTTCTGACTCAGCGGAGAGGCACCGATAGTCAAGAGGTGCCTCTCCGCTGACTTTGTAAAATGTCAGGTAAAAGTTAGAATAAGGTTAAGATTAGGATTAGGTTTTAATATATACTTTACATTATTATTACTAGGCCTGCGTCAGTGTCGATACTGGTATTGGGTATTGGGTATTGGGTATGGGGTAATGGGTATTGGGTACTGGGTTGCCACCAAACTTATTCGCTAATACTGATACTCGTAAATATCCACTGATACCAACATACTAATACCCATGAGATGCAATGGTGGTGGTGGCAAAAGCAAAATCCAAAACATTGGAGGAACTTGGAAGAGGGGACATAAAAGAAGACTCTCAGTAGGCACAGTAAGAGGTTCTGGACAACTGTCCAGTGACTCAGAAGCGGTTAGAGAGGCTTCACTCAAGCTGTACTCAGCAGAGACGAAGACAGTGACTTTGAAATTGTTGGTAGAAAGAACTATGATGAGCATCCCTGGATTGAGGAGGAACTATGAGGATTCCATCCTGGTGCTAGAACAATATATCGCATATATTTTTGAGGGGGTATAAGAGTTCGTCAACTGAGTCCACATGTGTGGATAGCCACATGTGTGGACTTAAAGAAGGCTTATGGCCATGTTCACTGAGATACTCTGTGGGTGGCCCTCTGGGAGTATGGGGTGCCAGGGCCATCATTCCAGGACATTCGGTTTCTGTACACCCAGAGTAAGGAGCTTGTTCAAGTCAAGCTTGTTCCAGGTGGGTGGTGGACTGTGCCAGGGTTTTGCCTCTGCTGTCCTGTTCATGATATTCGTGGACAGGGTGTCAAGGCACAGCCGGGGTCAGGAGGGCAATATGTGTGGGAGTGGGTCTGGATCCCGCAAATGGGCTAGAGGAACTTGCAGGGAACAGGGGCGTCAGGGTCTCTTTGCATTCTCTACTGCAACTGCGACCCGTTTTTCGAAAGGCGTGATTTGATGTTGTTCCGTTAAGTTCATTTTCATTGCTTATCCTTTTTTCAAAAATAATATAATAATATATACGCGGCTGCAAGTGAGGGATGGAGTGAATTAATGAGGAACGAAAGCAACAGGGCATTACTACAAAGGGGAAGGAGAAGCGGATGGGGTCAATGTTCTCATCTTAAACACTGATTACACGCATTACGATACAGGACCGGGTGGAAGTGGAGATGGCAAGAGAGGCAGCATGAAGGACAGAGAGAGAAAGAGAGAGAGAGAAAAACAGATGAGGGATGGAACGGGGGCTATGGTGACAGTGACTGATGGCGCTGTGAGGTCAGAGCTGATGATTGTGTTCATGGTCAGAATATTGATGCAGCTTAACTATGACATTCCAGCACAACGTACCCTTCAGCCCTGCCCACCCCGGACCCACTGACTCAGCGGCAGGATGTGTGTATATGTTTTTGTATATTCACAGGATTGTTGTTGTTGTTGTGACTTCACCTGATGTTACCTGACTTTGTAATGTGTCAGGTAAAAGTTAGAATAAGGTTAGGTTAAGGATTAGGTTTTAGAATATACTTCACATTAGAGTTGGAAGGATCGATTGGCCATGTATCGGTATCGGTTGATTTTTAATCAAAATATATGATCGGCCGATATTTCTTCAATTCAGCCAATCCAGAGAGCCGATTGATGGAGTTAAACAAACTTCTGTTTTCCAGCTTGCGGTTCATCCAGGAAAAGGAGCCCCCCGGCCAGCTCCCTGCAATTCCTCTGTGAACCACTAGGTGGAAATACTATGCTGAAATATTATACTGTTTAATATGAACTCGTTAAAAATGGTAATAAACCAGTTTAGACCATGTTTTATGACTTGCATGAATTGCATGTAGCCCTGCCGTGGTATATAGCCCCGCCCTCGCTTGATATCAGCTATCGGCCGATCATGCTGAAAGGTGATCAGTGATTGGAATCGGCCTCAAAAGCACTGATCGGTCCATCTCTACTTCACATTATTATTACTAGGCCTGCATCAGTGCTGATACTATCATTGGGTATCGTGTATTGGGTTGCCACCAAGCTCATTCGCCAAAACTGATAGTCGTAAATATCCACGGTTACCAACATACCAATACCCATTGGATTCAAAGAGAGGACACACTGCCACACAAAGCTCACTTTAAACATTCGGCCTTGGTGAAGTCCAGCCAGCAAAGGAAGTGTGTGATTTTAGCCCCTTTTTTAAACTCACACAGTCACAATCACAACCGCTTCCCAAATTTGTGTTGAGACAGAAAAGGCAACAAGTTGGAATGTAGCAAGTCCAAGCTTCTAATGCAGCATTGTTACATTAGAGTGTAAGAAATCCATCACAAATGTGTCACTCATGTCACTAGCCTTAGCTGATTAGCTTGCTGATACGAGCAGTGGCATCAAGTTCCAACTTCTAACTTTGGAGATAAATCAAAGGTAGCATTTTGACAGAGGGCTAGACTGAAATGAAAATAAAGTAAGGGAATGTAACACTGATATCTGATATCACTGATATCACATAGCTAGACTTGGTAGTTAAATTGCATCCCATTTATAACATACAGGTATATATATATATATATATATATATATATATATATATATATATATATATATATATATATATATATATATATATTCCAAATAAGGCAAAAACATCCCCAACTGCCAATGTAAGTTAATGTTTAACTTAATGTTTTAATTAATCTGGGATCATTTCTGTCCAATAACTAGATTTTTTTATGACACAAATGGAGAATATATAATGCACACATTTAGAATACACATGGTTCTATTGCATAGGTAACTGTCACGCCCTGCCTGTCCTCGTCTACCCTGTTTACGTCCTGTCAGTCTCATGTGCTTCTGTTTATGTCTTCACCTTGTGGTTCTGTTTTGATCATGTGCTCCTAGTGTCTCCGCCCCCCACCTGGCCCATATCTGTAACTCCTCCCGTGTCCAGGTGTTTCATGTTTCTTGTGTTATATATATATATATATATATATATATATATATATATATATATATATATATATATATATATATATATATATATATATATATATATACACCCTGTGTTTTCAGTCCGTTTTTGTCAGTCATTGTGTTTGTATGTATGGTGTGGTAGTTGTTTGCTGTTACCTGTGACTCTGTTCGTACCCATCTGTTTGTTTATTAAAACCTGTTGCCGTTTAAAAGCTTGCGAGTGTGTCCGCCGCCTTCGTCTGCTCCAGCCACCTCCCCTGACAGTAACATTCACATGTCCTGAAGCTGTTTAAAAACAAGTCTGTGTGTGTATGTGTTTGTGTGTGTATGCGCTTTCCAGCAGACGGACCGAAGGGAAAAGATTGCATCCCTCAATTCGTCTGACCTTTACTGGTGAATCCCTGATACTGACTGCAGTGGCGAATGAATTTGCACAGAGCTTCAGCAGCTTCTTATAATTATTAGTTCTTTCACAAGTATCCTGGTTCTAAATGGCAGAGCATGGATTCACTATGAACAACTTTTTTCTATTTAGCTTATAAGACGGTGCCTTCAGTTAAAAAGCTCGTCACTTTAAATATTTGACCTCCAAATAGATAAAGTAACTGCTTACATGGTCAACAGTAATAAAATAGCTCCTTTTAAATGAGATTTGCTTCAGACTTGCCAACTTAAAGACACAGTCAGGGCTGTCAGTAATTTGTTGGAGGGAGATTTGGAGCGTATAATGAAGCATTCCATTATAAACTTCCTAGATGAAAGTCGGAAATGTCCAAATTCCAAGTACGGATTGCAGCATTTTAGTACGTAGTTAAGTTATTGCCTCATCTGCAGCATTTGGGTTTGGGTTAAAACAAGTGCTGCCTTGATTTCAGTGGGTGGAGCCTCTCTTTGTTGGCAACCAACCAGCTATCCAAACAGCTTGCTATCATCCAATCGGCAACCTGCTCACTGTATGTTCGGATACTTGGATCCAGCAATGAGCTTAATGTGCTTGACTGTATTGCCTGAGTCTCCCAACCAATGTGGGAGAGTTGGCAGCCACATTTATAATACACATATGTAACCCACCTCAAAAGGACATTTCCTTAAGTTAGTTGAAGTTCATAGCAAATTCCTGTAGGGGGCAGCGTAGCGCTATTAAAATCAACCGGATACGGCTAGTTTCTAGAAGAGAAAAATATTGCGCAGGAGGCTACAGTTGCAGCTTGCAGCTTCTCCTCTTTTACAAACTGAATTGAAGTGTTTGAACTGATTTTAGACATATTGCTGTTAAGTAGGGAGAAGAATTTGTGCTTCTCTGATTTTTGGGAGAAGTTGGTGTTCTCTTGTCCTCCTTCTTTTTCTGAACCCAGCAAAAATGTGCCATACCCTTTACAGTAGAGACAAAAGGGTTACACATAGTTCTATTGCATATAGGTATAGGTAACATATTGGTTATAGTTAAAAAGAAATAAAGTCATATAACTAACATTAACTTGTTGCCAACATGAATGAAAGCTTCTTTGTAGTTTAAATTAAGTTGGAATGTAGCAAGTCCAAGCTTCTAATGCAGCGTTGTTACATTAGCCTGCTGATACAAGCAAGGGTATTAATGGAGTGCTTCAAGTTCTGACTTCTAACTTTGTAGTTAAATCAAAGGTAACATTATGACAGAGGGCTAGACTGAAATGAAAATAAAGTAAGAATGGCTAGATCGCTGTTGTTCATATGAAACATGTCAATGTGGGCCCCACATGCGTTCAAGATGGGGTGTCAATTGGGTGCCACAATTGCAGCCTAACTGGTCCCTGTATTGGTAACCCAGCTTGGGCCGAAACCTGTAGCCTAACTGGGTCCCATCACTTCAACCCAGCTGGGCCCCCAGTGGTAATCTAACTCTGACTGTAACCCAAATGAGCCCTACAAAATGACCCAACAGAGACCCATGACTATAGCCTAACTGGGGCTCAAAGTTATAACACAACTTCACACAAAACCCATGCAGCCCAGATAAAACCCCTTATGGGGCCCACATGGACATCATAGATGAGGGGCTTTTACTTTCTGGACCTGGATTAAAAACCTCTGGGTCCAAGTTTAGTCTAGTACACCATAATAACATTTTATTTGAACTGTCTGTAGAAAGAGCTGAATGTAGAGGCTAGCATGGAATAGGTGAATTCATACAACGTCCACAAAGAACAAGATTTCTAAAATCACACAGTGTATGTTTGACTTTAGAGAACATTCAACTACAGCTTGACCAGCCAAAATACATTAACAACCCAAACATGAGCTCCTCGGATGTGGTTCCTGCTGTTGCTGTACTACAGACAGTAGCACAGAAGAGACAGATGAGGAGCAGAGGTCAAACATTTTACAAAAAGCCCACTATAAGCCCACATGAGACCCATACAGCCCAGATAAAACCCATATGGGGCCTGTTTTACCAATCACAAAACACATACAGCCCAGATAAAACCCATATGGGGCCTGTTTCACCAATCACAAAACACATACAGCCCAGATAAAACCCATATGGGGCCTGTTTTACCAATCACAAAACACATACAGGCCAAATAAAACCTATATGGGGCCAATGTATCACCAAATCACAAACCCCACATAAAACCAATACAGCCCAGATAAAACCCATATGGGGCCTGTTTTACCAATCACAAAACACATACAGGCCAGATAAAACCCATCTGGGGCCAATGTATCACCAATCACAAAACACATACAGCCTAGATAAGACCTATATTGGGCCAATGTATCACCAATTACAAAAACCATATAAAACCCATACAGCCCAGATAAAACCCATATGGGGCCTGTTTCACCAATCACAAAACACATACAGCCCAGATAAAACCTATATGGGGCCTGTTTCACCAATCAGAAAAAACATACAGACCAGATAAAACCTATATGGGGCCAATGTATCACCAATGACAAAACCCATATAAAACCCATAGAGCCCAGATAAAACCCATATGGGGCCTGTTTCACCAATCACAAAACACATACAGCCCAGATAAAACCTATATGGGGCCAATGTATTACCAATCACAAAAGCCATATAAAACCAATTCAGCCCAGATAAAACCCATATGGGGCCTGTTTTACCAATCACAAAACACATAAAGGCCAGATAAAACCCATCTGGGGCCAATGTATCACCAATCACAAAACACATACAGCCTAGATAAGACCTATATGGGGCCAATGTATCACCAATTACAAAAACCATATAAAACCCATACAGCCCAGATAAAACCCATATGGGGCCTGTTTCACCAATCACAAAACACATACAGCCCAGATAAAACCTATATGGGGCCAATGTATTACCAATCACAAAAGCCATATAAAACCAATTCAGCCCAGATAAAACCCATATGGGGCCTGTTTTACCAATCACAAAACACATAAAGGCCAGATAAAACCCATCTGGGGCCAATGTATCACCAATCACAAAACACATACAGCCTAGATAAGACCTATATGGGGCCAATGTATCACCAATTACAAAAACCATATAAAACCCATACAGCCCAGATAAAACCCATATGGGGCCTGTTTCACCAATCACAAAACACATACAGCCCAGATAAAACCCATATGGGGCCTGTTTCACCAATCACAAAACACATACAGCCCAGATAAAACCCATATGGGGCCTGTTTCACCAATCACAAACCTTATATAAAAGACATATAGCACAGATTAAACCCATATAGGGGCAATGTGTCACCAATCACAAACCTTATATAAAAGACATACATCACAGATTAAACCCATATGGGGCCTGTTTCACCAATCACAAAACACATACAGCCCAGATAAAACCTATATGGGGCCTGTTTCACCAATCAGAAAAAACATACAGACCAGATAAAACCTATATGGGGCCAATGTATCACCAATTACAAAACCCATATAAAACCCATAGAGCCCAGATAAAACCCATATGGGGCCTGTTTCACCAATCACAAAACACATACAGCCCAGATAAAACCTATATGGGGCCTGTTTCACCAATCACAAAACACATACAGCCCAGATAAAACCTATATGGGGCCAATGTATTACCAATCACAAAAGCCATATAAAACCAATACAGCCTAGATAAACCCACATGGGGCCTGTTTCACCAATCAGAAAAAACATACAGCCCAGATAAAACCCATATAGGGGCAATGTATCACTAGTCACAAAAGTCATATAAAACCCATACAGCCCAGATAAAACCCATATGGGGCCAATGTATCACCAATCACAAAACCTATATAAAACCCTACAGCCTAGATAAACCCATATGGGGCCAATGTATTACCATTCACAAAACCTATATAAAACCCATACAGCCCAGATAAAACCCAGATGGGGCCAACATAGCCATCATATCTGAGGGGCTTTTACTTTCTGGACCTGGATTAAAAACCTCTGGGTCTGAGTTTAGTCTAGTGCACCATTGTGACAGATAGCAAGTCCTAAAAGAAAGCCAGTAAGAAATACACCATAAACATATCACATTAGCTTGCTGCTAACAACGTTGGCTTTCATGCAGACCAGCGTTTGGGTTTTTTCTTACTTTTTTATAAATAAGACTAACTTTCCACTTCTGCAGCATTATCACAAAAGCCTAGACTGAAACGAAAGCCAGCAAAAAAGAAGCCTTGGTGACCTTCAGCCCACACATACTGTGCTAAACGTTGTGCCCTTGACCATCATTAATGAGTGCAGTTATCTCATTCAACGAGGGGCGACTGCAGAGCGATCTATCCGTTTCTCAAGAGCAATCCTGATTAGATCACACGGCCCATACAATAACCAGAGTAGGGAAGACGGCGAGGTCACATAAACGCTCACCCCCACAAGCATCTAAACCAGTTTAGCCTCCCTCTCGGTCTCCACTGCCAATGTCTTCGTTCGGCCTCTCTCCTTTATACTCCCTTTGTTTTGCGTTCAAGGCTTCGCGGTGCTCTTGTTGTTTTCCCGTTTTTTTCCCTGCCTGCACCAATTTCAGTCTCACTTTATTCATTCACACCTTCCCACACATTGCTGAGCGAGGTGTGTTGACAACAGACAAGATGGCAAAGCCATTGTTTATCAAACCTCAGCTTTGCAGCGCCGTTGGGTTGCTTTAGAAATGACTGCGCTGGGGAGCTCTGATCCATTCAATTGGAACGACCTACGGGTTCCCCCACTTGGGGGCGTCTTTCAGAGCTGGCCTCTCCATCTTGCTTAGCTGCACTGCCATGCAGCGGCTTTGCCGGTCCCCAGTGCTCAACCCGCACGTCTCAATGCTACCGGCAATGACACTTCAAATGACCAAACCCATTACCCACAGTGCTGCTTAAAAATACCATTGCTTCCGCAGTCAGACAACTTGGTGCCGCATGCTAATCAAGGCGCAGGCCAAATCTAGGCTGGAGTTCATTTACTGCGAGGAAGTCGTTGTTATAAAGCATTATCTTAATCTTTGGTTACAAAGACAATATGCTTAAAACTGAATGTGACAGTAGCTTAAGAAATGAATCAAACTAATAGTTAAACGGAAGTAGAACGTATTAAAATTATTATTATTAGGGGTAAAGGGCAGGTTTTAGAGATAATAAGCATATAAAAAACAAAGAAACATCCATCATCTTCCTCTTTATAAGGCTAGTCAGGGTCACTGGGGGTTTGGAGCCAGTCCCAGCATCATCAGGAGAAGGCAGGGTACACCATGGACTGGACGCTAGTCCATTGCATGGCCAACACACACTCATGAACACCTACAGGCAGTTTAGAGTGAGCGATCAAGCTAACATGCATGTGTTTGGACTGTGGGACGAAACTGTGGGACGGAGTACCCGGAGGAAACCCACTCAAGCACGGGGAGAACATACACACTCCACACAGAATGGCCTGGACCGAGAATCCAACATGGATCGTCTTACTGTGAGGCAACAGTGCTAACCACTACACCACCATACTGACCACTACACCACCGTACTAACCACTACACCACCATACTGACCACTACACCACCATACTAACCACTACACCACCATACTAACCACTACACCACCATACTAACCACTACACCACCATACTGACCACTACACCACCATACTAACCACTACACCACCATACTAACCACTACACCACCGTACTGACCACTAAATCACCATACTGACCACTACACCACCAAACTAACCACTACAACACCTTACTACCCACTACACCACCGTACTAACCACTACACCACCATACTGACCACTACACCACCATACTAACCACCACACCACCGTACTAACCACTACACCACCATACTAACCACTACACCACCATACTAACCACTACACCAATGTACTAACCACTACACCACCGTACTAACCTCTACACCACCTTACTAACCACTACACCACCGTACTAGCCACTACACCACCGTACTAACCACCACACCACCATACTAACCACTACACCACCATACTAACCACTACACCACCGTACTAGCCACTACACAACCATACTAACCACTACACCACCGTACTAGCCACTACACCACCATACTAACCACTACACCACCGTACTAACCACTACACCACCGTAGTAACCACTACACCACCGTACTAACCACTACACCACCTTACTAACCACTACACCACCATACTAACCACTACACCACCGTACTAACCACTACACCACCGTACTAACCACTACACCACCGTACTAACCACCACATCACCGTACTAACCACTACACCCCCATACTAACCACTACACCACTGTACTAACCACTACACCACCATACTAACCACTACACCACCGTACTAACCACTACACCACCGTACTGACCACTATACCACCTTACTAACCACAACACCACCATACTAACCACTACACCACCATACTAACCACTACACCACCTTACTAACCACAACACCACCGTACTAACCACTACACCACCGTACTAACCACTACACCACCTTACTAACCACAACACCACCATACTAACCACCTACACCACCGTACTAACCACTACACCACCATACAAACCACTACACCACCGTACTAACCACTACACCACCTTACTAACCACTACACCACCTTACTAACCACTACACCACCGTACTTACCACTACACCACCTTACTAACCACTACACCACCATACTAACCACTACACCACCATACTAACCTCTACACCACCGTACTAACCTCTACACCACCGTACTAACCACTACACCACCGTACTAACCACTACACCACTGTGCCGCCTATTCAAAAAACAGAGGTTAACGAATAAATTGTTGGTGCTGCGGGGACCTACGGGGCCTACACCGAAGACTCTTTAACTTCCAAACAATTCCTTAATCAAATCCAGGACCATCACGCTCCTCCTTCACTCCTTCCTCCTGAATCTTTCTGGAAAAAACTTAATTTGTAGCATATTTATGCTCCATATTAACTATATTGTTATTAATTTTGAACTTTCTGCCAGAACTTCCCCGCGTAACTAGGTTCCAACTCCAGAGCGTCCGGTCTGATTGTGTGATTCTGACTTGTTTACCGCTTTTTGATTGGATGCACGGATTCTAAAAAACAACAGATTTTTTTTCATAGAGAATGAATAGGATAGAAAAGTGCACACCAGTCTACTGAACTACTTGAGCAACAGACACCGTTTCACACACACTGACTCAGGGCAGACCCCCGATCATGGCTGGAGAGTTGGTTGGACCCTCATTCCCCATAGAGTTCCTTTCATTTCGAGCACCCAACCCCGTACGTTACAGTTTCATTAAACCTTCACCACCAAAGTGTGGCTACTTACTCAGGACAGATCATTAAGCACACTGACCTGCACTCCTCTACTTGTCATTTATTCATCCCTCGTTCCTCTCACTGCTTAAGCTGCACAACTATCCAATCAATAAATCTCTAATCTCGTATGAGAATCCGTTCCAAATGATTTGCTGATCAGGGATCGGCGCAGTTGACTCGGCGCTGCGTTGTCTGCCTGCAGCGTGGGCTGGTGCCCGCCGCACAGCCGGCCCTCCTGCCTTGCCGCGCTCGTTTTTCTCCGGGCTGCTTTAACAGCTTTTTCTGCCGCGTTAATTGCTGCTCATTTGCTCGTCTCCGCCGAGTCGTGAGGCCTCTCCACCTCTGCACATGTCCCCCATCGTTCTTCTCCTCCTCCTCCTCTTCTCCTTCCCTAACCCCACCATCCTATCCCACACAGGATTGTTCCCAGCTAATTACGGTCTATCCCACATGCGTCCTTGCTGTTGATCCACCCTCACATTCGGTGCGTTTGCCTTCCCGGTCACGAGCGACTCCGCGCACGCTGCCTTATTTACACTTCCATTCTTCGCTGATCACATTCACTTAACACAAGCACACATCTTTATTCTTTCCAATGCATTTACGTGTCCTCTTCAGCGTGATATCATGAATATCATTATCCCACACGCCGTGTGATTGCTCAGCTAATGCTGTGGACGGAGCGCTGGGTAAGCTAGGCATGACTTTAGGCAACTGTGAGGGATTTGAGACCCTAATGAGACAGATGAAAGGGAGTGGTAGACCTAATAGAGCTGCTCTTGATTTGATTACGCCCTGCGCTGATCTCCTGTACACTGCTTAAACAGATTTATGGATTAACGAAGGTTTGGGGGCAGGGACAAGTGTCTGAAACCCCGTCTCCCTTTAACCGAGCACCCTAGAATGTGGTGGTTGAATTCTATTATGTCTTCTACAGTTAGAGTTAAGATATCTTAGTACAGGTTTGAGGAATCACAAACACACACACACACACCAGTCCATCGCATGGCCAACACACTTACGGGCAGTTTAGAGTGAGCGATTAACCTAACATGCATGTGTTTGGACTGTGGGAGGAAACCAGAGTACCCAGAGGAAACCCACTCAAGCACGGAGAGAACATACACACTCCACACAGAACCACCCGGACCGGGAATCCAACCCAGATCATCTTACTGTGAGGAGACAGTACTAACCACTACACAATCATACTAACCACTACACCACCATACTAACCACTACACCACCATACTAACCACTACACCACCGTTCTAACCACTACACCACCATTCTAACCACTACACCACCATACTAACCACTACACCACCATACTAACCACTACACCACCGTACTAACCACTACACCACCATTCTAACCACTACACCACCATACTAACCACTACACCACCGTACTAACCACTACACCACCATTCTAACCACTACACCACCATACTAACCACTACACCACCATACTAACCACTACACCACCGTACTAACCACTACACCACCATTCTAACCACTACACCACCATACTAACCACTACACCACCTTACTAACCACTACACCACCATTCTAACCACTACACCACCATACTAACCACTACACCACCATACTAACCACTACACCACCGTACTAACCACTACACCACCATACTAACCACTACACCACCATACTAACCACTACACCACCATTCTAACCACTACACCACCATACTAACCACTACACCACCTTACTAACCACTACACCACCGTACTAACCACTACACCACCATACTAACCACTACACTACCATACTAACCACTACACCACCGTACTGACCACTACACCACCATGCTAAACACTACACCACCGTGCTAACCACTACACCACCGTGTTAACCAATACAACACCGTACTAACCACTACACCACCGTACTAACCCCTACACCACCATACTAACCACTACACCACCATTCTAACCACTACACCACCGTACTAACCACTACACCACCGTACTCACCACTACACCACCGTACTAACCACCACACCACCGTACTAACCACTACACCACCGTGCTAAAGACTACACCACCGTGCTAACCACTACACCACCGTGTTAACCAATACAACACCGTACTAACCACTACACCACCATTCTAACCACTACACCACCGTACTAACCTCTACACCACCATACTAACCACTACACCACCGTACTAACCACTACACCACCGTGTTAACCACTACACCACCGTACTAACCACTACACCACCTTGTTAACCACTTTACCACCGTACTAACCACTACTCCACCATACTAACCACTACTCCACCGTACTAACCACTACACCACCGTACTAACCACTACACCACCATACTAACCTCTACACCACCATACTAACCACTACACCACCACACTAACCACTACACCACCTGTATTCAGTTTCATAAACTGCAGACACTTCTGGAAGTATTCTGTAATTTAACAGTAATTTAAGATGTATTTTACAATAACAATGTTTAGTGAAATAGAAGAATTATGTTGTATTCTATGAACAATTCTGGGAGATAATATTTGTGTTCAACAGTTTATAACCTGGAAATATTACTTATAAGCACCTACTAAGGTTCAGGCTGTGGTTAATAAAAATAAACACGTCCTACTTTAGTTATGGTCTTTGCAAGTAACTTTTTTATGATTTTTCCAGGTCATTTGTAAGCATTTAATAACAGTTAAGTATTAATAACCAATAATGAATTATATAGAAATATGCTTCTGTTTATTAGGATATTATCAATGGCTTATATAACTGCTTTTTAAAGCTTAAGTAATCGTTAATCATTCTCGTAATCTTTCAGACAGCGCTTACAAAGTTCTTCAGCTCCCAGCGAATGAACCCATCGACACTGGCTATTCGGCAAAAGTGCTGATCAGGTAGTTCACCGTGATGAAAAGAACTCCACGCTGAAAGCTTGCAAAGGTGTGGAGGCCTTGAGGTTCAAAGGTGGGCTTGAAGCTCGGCTGAATAAATGACCAGCGCCTCCATCCATACCACACTTCCACAGACACCTACACATACGCGTTAACCGGCTCCAAGTCCTGCCGTTCCAGTGGGTAAAAAAGAGCGAGAGAGAGAAAACCCACTGCGTTGCCATGGAGACCCAAGCCGAGAGAAATTGATTGGTGCGTTTTGGGTCCTGCTTGGCCCGTATCATTTCGGTGAAGTAGGGAGCCTTCGAGGAAGCGAAGAGGGAGATAAGGCTTTCAGCAGGTTCAACCTGCACCATCATTCTCGCGATTGGCTCCCGGCCTCTGCCTCTTCCTCCGCCACTGCCTCGCCACGCGTAGCGGGTTGCGCCGCTGGCGGTGGCGGATCCATCTTTGGCCGCATTATGCAAATGTATGCATACGTCTATTTATAACATATTGGTCAGCTTGATGGAGACAGAAACGGTGTCTGGTCTCTTAGAGCCTTGGAATGCAGGGACGTGCCACTAATAGGTATGCACATGCATGCAAATGTATTCAAATGAATGCGCCCATCTCGGCCTAGGCTTACGAAGCCCTGTTACTTTATGATCGCTTCAAGAATCCACAGGTAGTGCATTTCAATTACGTGCCTGGGGGGCTGGGAGTGGCGGGCTGTAATTGAGTTGCTGTGCTTACCCCTAGATTCCCTATAACTGTAACTCAAGACCGTAACCCAGAGCTTGTGAGCTGCCTGTAGATAAATTACACCAGTTGGAGGCAGCCTAACCTCCATGTGTTGTGACATCACAACCACAGCTTACTGATAGTTTGGCACACTACATTCAGGGGTCATGACTAAGCCAGAAGAAATGGATATACTAGTCTTGATGGCCACATAAGAATAGAAGAATAGAATATAAGAAGCCCTGTTACTTTGGTACCCTGGTACTTTTAGAATTTGAGATGATTTTGAGGCGTGACTCGCTGGTGACTCTAAAATAAACAGTAGCCGTTCGTCCAAGCCTTGCCGCTTCGCTTCAAAGCAGCAGAGGAACGTAGAGCTTGTAAACTGCCTGCAGATAAGTTAGACCCAAACCTCTATGTGTTGTGACATCACAGCCACAACCTACTGACAGTCTGGTGCACTACATTCAGGGTTCAAGTTTAAGATTGAAAAGACGCCCAAGATGCTGTTTATGCTAAGTTTGAAATAAGATTGTGTTGATATATATTTATATATTTTTGTATAGCGGAGGGATACCTGCAAGGCATTGTAAGGCAAAATAGACCCCTGATTTAGATTTTTCAGATTTTTAGAAGCTTAGTAGACATGTATAGGTTCATTGATCATTTTGGACCATAACTTAAATGCCAATATTTGTGTTGTAAACATGGCAACGCTGGATCCCATTCATCAATATACTGATAAAGAAATTAGAACTGTAAGTTCCTCTCCAGTGAATCTCTTCTTAGAAATGAAAAATGTGGTTAACCCAACAAAAACGTTCATAACAATATTATTTTGTTGCCATTTCTCTTTCATTGTAAACAGAGTTGAAGGTTAGTTAAGGAGTGAAACACAGGAGCATCATTAAAAAAGCACCACAATGTTTATTTTCTACGCTTTACTCTTTGAAATTTAGCCATAATCAACTATCTTCTAATCTTTAATAGGTCTAGCATTCCAGGATGCGTGTCCAGCAAGGTTGCGTGATCTGTGAGTGAGCGTAGAGTGAGCCAGAACGTTCCCGTTACACCAGTGGACATGCCAGTGGTCCTCTTCAGCACGTGTCAACTGTCAGGCAGAGCCACCGGAGAGCATCTAATTATCATAGAACCAGGAGGAGGCACACGTTCCAGAGGAAGCAGCAGACCAGCATGTCAGGCTACAGCAGACTAGATTCGAATGAGAGTGCATTTAGATATCTTATTGAGAATTATAAAGATGTGGAAATTCAGTAATGGGCATGCATTTACCTTTTCAGCAGAAACAGCTGTTATGTTTCAGGAGACTCCAAAATCCACTATTTTAGAGAAGTTTATTTTTCCTGAAGGAAACACAGGAATGTTGAGCAGCTTAAGCAGTGGGAGGATGAATAAACGACAAGTAGAGGAGTGCAGGTCAGTGTGTTTGGGGATCTGCTCTAAGTGAGTACATGCAGTTTGGTGGCTGTAGGTTAAGCGGAACCATGATGTTTGGCTGTGCTCGAAAATGAATGGCTCTCTATGGAGAAAAATTGGGATGTAAAAGAAAAACAGTCAGTGTGCATGAAACAGTGTCTGTTGGTCAAGTAGAAGTGCACTATTAGATTTTTGTGCAATGCAAAAAACATAATACGTAAAAATGAGACCCCTGATGATAGTACGGTCATCTGTCTATCCTTCAAAGAGAACTTGAGGTAACGCATGTGTTAAAAAACAGCTTTACCTTCACAGATGTGGTTTAAACTGTGGTTGTAGTAAGCTATAGCTTAGCTGGACACGATTTTAACCCCTTTTGTTACACACCAAAACACAAACATAACTAGACAAAGAAATAGAAGATTAGAATATCCATACAAAATCAGAATCGCCACTCAGCGATTATTAATAATACCGACACACCTTCCTTCTCAACATCCATGATATCCTCAGCTACAGTGTTAAGGTTAAGATCCCTGAAGGAAACACAGGAACTTTAGGCAGCTTAAGCAGTGCGAGAATGAATACACGACAAGTAGAGGAGTGCAGGTCAGTGTGTTTGAGGATCTGACCTAAGTTAGTACATGCAGATTGGAGGCTGTAGGTTAAGCGGAACCATGATGTTTGGCTGCGTTTGAAACTGAATGTGACTCTATGAAGCCAACACTGCACAATGAAACCAACACTGCAGTCGTGGTCGGGGTTCAGTGTGCATGAAACGGTCTGAAACAATACTAGATTTTTGCGCATTGCAAAAAACATAATACGTAAAAAACACCTAACAACCACCTGGAGGGAGGGTCAAGAAACTGCTGTGGGCAGGGGCGGTCACAAAGATGACAGTACAGTGTGTCTATCCTTCAAAGAGAACTTATGGTAACAAATGTGTTAAGAACAGCTTTACCTTCACAGATGAGGTTGTAGTAAGCTGTAGCTTAGCTGGACAAGATTTTGACCCCTTTTGTTTCACACCAAAACACAAACATAACTAGACAAAGAAACAGAAGATAAGAATATCCATCGCCAATGAGCGATTAACCATAATATCACAGCTCTACCAAAAACCATCATTCTCAACATCCATGATGTCCACAGTCTTGAGGTTAAAGTCGCTGTCAGAGAGCTGAGCGTTTGGTGGCACGGACAGGACACGTTTAATAATACAGCCCCCGGTGCCCACATAAGCACAGATGGCAGGTGGAAAGAGCCTGAAACCCCTCGCCCAGGATGCACAGGGCAGCTGGTACACCGGAGCTTGCTGGGCAGGTAGAGACTGTCTGGCAATATATCCACCACACCTCCCTATAGGGACTCCATAGACACTGCGTAATACCTGACAGGTCGAATTAGCGCACCTCCACATGACTTCAGATTGCTTCAGGTATGTGGTCATAAGAAAGCATGGCATGGAATGCTCTAATTAGAGAGGAGAAGAGACAATCCAGAAGATATCAGCAGCAAGATGTTTATTTATACTTTGAATCTAATTTCTGATTTGGATTAACATCTATCTCTATATGAATGTAAGAACCATGTCTTTGTGTATTCGGTGTCCAGTTAAAAAAACTGGTTCATGAGCTCTGTGTAGCTTATATGGACACACATATATATATATATATATATATATATATATATATATATATATATATATATATATATATATATATATATGTAAGTGTGTGTGTACAAATTCTCTCACTGTAATCCATCTATGGCTGCACCATTCATCAGTGGTCAGTTTCTGACCGCAAGGCCACTGCTGACCACATATTATTTGGGTGATGGGTTATTCTTAGCACAGCAGTGACACAGACATGGTAGTGAGTGTAGTGCTGGTTTGAGAAGAGCAGTGTTGCTGAGGTGTCACTGCTCGCTTGATAGTGGACGTCCACCCAAAAATATCCACCCAAGTGCAGCTCAGAGTTTAAAGGGTCATACAGGGAGGGCCAGGGTCTGAAACATCAGGTTTCAGAGCAATTTATTTCATTACTTTACTCATCTTTACTGAGCATCTGATTGTTGCCTTATTTTAGTGATACATATTAAAAACAAAAAAAAATATTTACTACACATTTTTACAGTTGTACTCAAACCCAACATGAAAACTGCGGTAGAATCAACCACTTTAAACCTTAACAACTGCAAAAGGACAAAGTAATGCAAACCACTTGCCACAAAACACTGGATATTTAAAACATTCAATGCAGCATCTTCACACGTTTATTAATCCTTGTGCATGTGCTGGTGTACACTCACTGATCTCCAGCTGTCGCTGGATTCGGCCCTTGCAGCGCTCCCTGTAGCTCGACTGTGTGGCGTTGTACTCCGACATCACCTCCACAAACTTACGGGACAGAGTGGAGTGCTGTGAAAAGATAGGAGATAGATAACGTGAATCAGATGAGTTTCCACCAGTCTTCTATCCGCGCTACTAGCTCTAAGTCTTAAATGCAGTTGCGGGCATTACAGAGGAATCTTAACAACCTCCTGGCAACCTGCAGCTTATGCTGGGCTAACTAGGTAGCCACCTAAGTCAGCATGATCAGAACAGAACAGAACGTATGAGCTGATCGATTAATCACATTTAATTACTTTAATTAGAAACAATCCCAATTAATCCTAACAAATGAAATGCTGGCAATTTGAGTAATGACTTATTTGATTTGATAAAACAGTTTTTTATTTGGATAGTATTAATATCAAAATGGTTGGTACAGTGTAGCGGGTCACGCCACTGCCCTCCATGCTGCAGGCTGGGGTTCGATACCCCAACTGGGTAACCACCATACAGCATGCTTGGCCTCCTAACACTACTTTCTTTAAAGAGAGGAACCAAATAACATGGTACAGTGTAGTGGGTTACGCCACTGCTCTCCATGCTGCAGGCTAGTGTTCAATACCCCACCAGCATGCTTGGCCTCCTAACACTACCTTTACATACTAGCAAATATATTGTCGCTGTCCAATGAAAACACATTTTATCTTAAAAACATATTTTACTTATAGTGTTAGTCCATGGAACCAGAATTCAGAAAGCTATTTTGCAGCACTTCTATTGGTCCATTCATTATGACATTTTGAAACAATGTAAATGACCACTTTCGTGTTCAAATGATGTAGAAAATTTGAAATCGACAAAAATGGAGATTCATTGGACAGCAACGATATGTAAACTGTAGCGTCTGCCAAATGCCATAAATGTAAATAAAGTCTATACCACATTTCATGAGCCATGATTTGGGGATCACTTTAGTGAAAGTGTGTAATTACATGCTATGTACATTAGATCATTTTGCACAGATACAATCTGGTCTGACAAACTCTCACCAAATCCAGCTTGTCTCTGGCTTTTAGGTTGTTTCTCCAGGTTGCCTCACAGCAGTATGTACACTATATTCTAATGTGTCATTTTTCTTTTGCCTCCTTCTATAGTCTCATTTTGACATACAGTGCAGTTATTAGTGCAGTTATTGAACCATAATCACAACTGGTCAAATATCTTCCTCCAATTGTTGACACAAGCTCTCTCACCTGCGTCTTCCGTATCCTCAGGTCAGCCGATGACCTGTTCTGACCTTCCTCCTGCTCAATGGTTTGCTGGATACCTGCGGATACAAGAAAAGAGGGTCTTCAGTGCTTCACATTATTCGCAATGGAAAAAAAGGAACCAAATAACGTCCAACTTTCTTTAAAGAGAGAAACCAAATAACATCCAACTCTCTTTAAAGAGAGTAACCAAATAACATCCAACTTTCTTTAAAGAGAGTAACCAAATAACATCCAACTTTCTTTAAAGAGAGTAACCAAATAACATCCAACTTTCTTTAAAGAGAATAACCAAATAACATCCAACTTTCTTTAAAGAGAGAAACCAAATAACGTCCAACTTTCTTTAAAGAGAGTAACCAAATAATATCCAACTTTCTTTAAAGAGAGTAACCAAATAACATCCAACTTTCTTTAAAGAGAGAAACCAAATAACGTCCAACTTTCTTTAAAGAGAGTAACCAAATAACATCCAACTTTCTTTGAAGAGAGAAACAAAATAACATCCAACTTTCTTTAAAGAGAGTAACCAAATAACGTCCAACTTTCTTTAAAAAGAGAAACCAAATAACATCCAACGTTCTTTAAAGAGAGTAACCAAATAACATCCAACTTTCTTTAAAGAGAGTAACCAAATAACATCCAACTTTCTTTAAAGAGAGTAACAAAATAACACCCAACTTTCTTTAAAGAGAGAAACAAAATAACATTCAACTTTCTTTAAAGAGAGTAACTAAATAACATCCAACTTTCTTTAAAGAGAGTAACCAAATAACATCCAACTTTCTTTAAAGAGAGAAACCAAATAACATCCAACTTTCTTTAAAGAGAGAAACAAAATAACATCCAACTTTCTTTAAAGAGAGAAACCAAATAACGTCCAACTTTCTTTAAAGAGAGTAACCAAATAACATCCAACTTTCTTTAAAGAGAGTAACAAAATAACACCCAACTTTCTTTAAAGAGAGTAACCAAATAACGTCCAACTTTCTTCAAAAAGAGAAACCAAATAACATCCAACTTTCTTTAAAGAGAGTAACCAAATAACATCCAACTTTCTTTAAAGAGAGTAACCAAATAACATCCAACTTTCTTTAAAGAGAGTAACAAAATAACACCCAACTTTCTTTAAAGAGAGAAACAAAATAACATCCAACTTTCTTTAAAGAGAGTAACTAAATAACATCCAACTTTCTTTAAAGAGAGTAACCAAATAACATCCAACTTTCTTTAAAGAGAGAAACCAAATAACATCCAACTTTCTTTAAAGAGAGAAACAAAATAACATCCAACTTTCTTTAAAGAGAGTAACCAAATAACATCCAACTTTCTTTAAAGAGAGTAACCAAATAACATCCAACTTTCTTTAAAGAGAGAAACCAAATAATATCCAACTTTCTTTAAAGAGAGTAACCAAATAACATCCAACTTTCTTTAAAGAGAGTAACCAAATAACATTCAACTTTCTTTAAAGAGAGAAACCAAATAACATCCAACTTTCTTTAAAGAGAGTAACCAAATAACATCCAACTTTCTTTAAAGAGAGTAACCAAATAACATCCAACTTTCTTTAAACAGAGTAACCAAATAACATCCAACTTTCTTTAAAGAGAGAAACCAAATAACATCCAACTTCCTTTAAAGAGAGTAACCAAATAACATCCAACTTTCTTTAAAGAGAGAAACCAAATAACGTCCAACTTTCTTTAAAGAGAGAAACCAAATAACAGCCAACTTTCTTTAAAGAGAGTAACCAAATAACATCCAATTTTCTTTAAAGAGAGTAACCAAATGACATCCAACTTTCTTTAAAGAGAGAAACCAAATAATATCCAACTTCCTTTAAAGAGAGTAACCAAATAACATCCAACTTTCTTTAAAGAGAGAAACCAAATAACGTCCAACTTTCTTTAAAGAGAGAAACCAAATAACAGCCAACTTTCTTTAAAGAGAGTAACCAAATAACATCCAATTTTCTTTAAAGAGAGTAACCAAATAACATCCAACTTTCTTTAAAGAGAGAAACCAAATAACATCCAACTTCCTTTAAAGAGAGTAACCAAATAACATCCAACTTTCTTTAAAGAGAGAAACCAAATAACATCCAACTTCCTTTAAAGAGAGTAACCAAATAACATCCAACTTTCTTTAAAGAGAGAAACCAAATAACGTCCAACTTTCTTTAAAGAGAGAAACCAAATAACATCCAACTTTCTTTAAAGAGAGTAACCAAATAACATCCAACTTTCTTTAAAGAGAGAAACCAAATAACATCCAACTTTCTTTAAAGAGAGAAACAAAATAACATCCAACTTTCTTTAAAGAGAGTAACCAAATAACATCCAACTTTCTTTAAAGAGAGTAACCAAATAACATCCAACTTTCTTTAAAGAGAGAAACAAAATAACATCCAACTTTCTTTAAAAAGAGAAACCAAATAACGTCCAACTTTCTTTAAAGAGAGTAACCAAATAACATCCAACTTTCTTTAAAGAGAGAAACCAAATAACATCCAACTTTCTTTAAAAAGAGAAACCAAATAACGTCCAACTTTCTTTAAAGAGAGTAACCAAATAACGTCCAACTTTCTTTAAAGAGAGTAACCAAATAACATCCAACTTTCTTTAAAGAGAGTAACCAAATAACTTCCAACTTTCTTTAGAGAGTAACCAAATAACATCCAATTTTCTTTAAAGAGAGAAACCAAATAATATCCAACTTTCTTTAAAGAGAGTAACCAAATAACATCCAACTTTCTTTAAAGAGAGTAACCAAATAACATTCAACTTTCTTTAAAGAGAGAAACCAAATAACATCCAACTTTCTTTAAAGAGAGTAACCAAATAACATCCAACTTTCTTTAAAGAGAGTAACCAAATAACATCCAACTTTCTTTAAACAGAGTAACCAAATAACATCCAACTTTCTTTAAAGAGAGAAACCAAATAACATCCAACTTCCTTTAAAGAGAGTAACCAAATAACATCCAACTTTCTTTAAAGAGAGAAACCAAATAACGTCCAACTTTCTTTAAAGAGAGAAACCAAATAACAGCCAACTATCTTTAAAGAGAGTAACCAAATAACATCCAACTTTCTTTAAAGAGAGTAACCAAATAACATCCAACTTTCTTTAAAGAGAGAAACCAAATAACATCCAACTTTCTTTAAAGAGAGAAACAAAATAACATCCAACTTTCTTTAAAGAGAGTAACCAAATAACATCCAACTTTCTTTAAAGAGAGTAACCAAATAACATCCAACTTTCTTTAAAGAGAGAAACAAAATAACATCCAACTTTCTTTAAAAAGAGAAACCAAATAACGTCCAACTTTCTTTAAAGAGAGTAACCAAATAACATCCAACTTTCTTTAAAGAGAGAAACCAAATAACATCCAACTTTCTTTAAAAAGAGAAACCAAATAACGTCCAACTTTCTTTAAAGAGAGTAACCAAATAACGTCCAACTTTCTTTAAAGAGAGTAACCAAATAACATCCAACTTTCTTTAAAGAGAGTAACCAAATAACATCCAACTTTCTTTAGAGAGTAACCAAATAACATCCAATTTTCTTTAAAGAGAGAAACCAAATAATATCCAACTTTCTTTAAAGAGAGTAACCAAATAACATCCAACTTTCTTTAAAGAGAGTAACCAAATAACATTCAACTTTCTTTAAAGAGAGAAACCAAATAACATCCAACTTTCTTTAAAGAGAGTAACCAAATAACATCCAACTTTCTTTAAAGAGAGTAACCAAATAACATCCAACTTTCTTTAAAGAGAGTAACCAAATAACATCCAACTTTCTTTAAAGAGAGAAACCAAATAACATCCAACTTTCTTTAAAGAGAGTAACCAAATAACATCCAACTTTCTTTAAAGAGAGAAACCAAATAACGTCCAACTTTCTTTAAAGAGAGAAACCAAATAACAGCCAACTTTCTTTAAAGAGAGTAACCAAATAACATCCAATTTTCTTTAAAGTGAGTAACCAAATAACATCCAACTTTCTTTAAAGAGAGAAACCAAATAACATCCAACTTTCTTTAAAGAGAGAAACCAAATAACAGCCAACTTTCTTTAAAGAGAGTAACCAAATAACATCCAATTTTCTTTAAAGTGAGTAACCAAATAACATCCAACTTTCTTTAAAGAGAGAAACCAAATAACAGCCAACTTTCTTTAAAGAGAGTAACCAAATAACATCCAATTTTCTTTAAAGTGAGTAACCAAATAACATCCAACTTTCTTTAAAGAGAGAAACCAAATAACATCCAACTTCCTTTAAAGAGAGTAACCAAATAACATCCAACTTTCTTTAAAGAGAGAAACCAAATAACATCCAACTTTCTTTAAAGAGAGAAACCAAATAACGTCCAACTTTCTTTAAAGAGAGAAACCAAATAACAGCCAACTTTCTTTAAAGAGAGAAACAAAATAACATCCAACTTTCTTTAAAGAGAGTAACCAAATAACATCCAACTTTCTTTAAAGAGAGTAACCAAATAACATCCAACTTTCTTTAAAGAGAGAAACCAAATAACGTCCAACTTTCTTTAAAAAGAGAAACCAAATAACGTCCAACTTTCTTTAAAGAGAGTAACCAAATAACGTCCAACTTTCTTTAAAGAGAGTAACCAAATAACATCCAACTTTCTTTAGAGAGTAACCAAATAACATCCAATTTTCTTTAAAGAGAGAAACCAAATAATATCCAACTTTCTTTAAAGAGAGTAACCAAATAACATCCAACTTTCTTTAAAGAGAGTAACCAAATAACATTCAACTTTCTTTAAAGAGAGAAACCAAATAACATCCAACTTTCTTTAAAGAGAGAAACCAAATAACAGCCAACTTTCTTTAAAGAGAGTAACCAAATAACATCCAATTTTCTTTAAAGAGAGTAACCAAATAACATCCAACTTTCTTTAAAGAGAGAAACCAAATAACATCCAACTTCCTTTAAAGAGAGTAACCAAATAACATCCAACTTTCTTTAAAGAGAGAAACCAAATAACGTCCAACTTTCTTTAAAGAGAGAAACCAAATAACAGCCAACTTTCTTTAAAGAGAGTAACCAAATAACATCCAACTTTCTTTAAAGAGAGTAACCAAATAACATCCAACTTTCTTTAGAGAGAGAAACCAAATAACGTCCTACTTTCTTTAAAGAGAGTAACAAAATAACATCCAACTTTCTAAAGGAAATCTGACCACAGTAAAGATTATTTCAGTACATCACCCCAGGTTCCTCCTCACCCCTCAAGATGAATATCCCTATACTCTTTTTCTATTTAGCTACTCAAAACTAGTTAAACTTCATTGAGGATAGTTTAATCTCTGTCCTAGGCTCAGGTTATGTCTTAGTTAAAAGTTAATTCTAGCATCAGGAGTCGAGAGCCAGACTTTAATATCATATAGTCATGTGTCACTACATTTAATCTTCTAGAGCAGAGCTGTGTCTGAAACGAAGTGCAATTTATTACAAACAGCGCTCCCTAGTGTTCTATATAATGACCCAGATTTAATGTAGTGGTTAAGGGACAGTGTTGGACATGGCACAAGTGCTTCTGCCCACATGTTCTGTAGAGTAAATGCTTAAAATATGAGAATGCAGCTTTCAGCCTTGCCAACCTAAGTCATCACAGTCCATCTGCAGCCGGCTCTTGTTTTTTTTTTTAATGGTGTCCAACAACTAGTGCTGGTCACCCATGAGAATTATGGGTAATAGAGTCATGGCCGTGAGCGTTCTTGGCCCAGCAGCGGTTAAATGTTGGGACCTGTGAGGATGTCACACGCTTGCCGTGGTGCTTGTTCCTAAATAGAGGTGGCCCTGCATACGCTTGACAGGTCCAACAAGTTTACATGACTCAAATGTCAGCGCTCCAAATGGTCAGCGCCGTGGGTCGCGCACACTGGCCCTGACCTTTCAGTGTTCTCAGCAGTGGCGTCTCTCTCCACAAGAGACTACAGAGGCTGGCAGTCATGTTCGCTGAGTGGAAAGCTGCAGTGTGGGGGCAGAAACTCCATTGGAAAGGATTGTTTATTCACTTGCAGTGGAACATTAGTGCATATAGACTAGAGATCGGCCGATATGGGTTTTTCGATAGCTGATGCCAATGGTCAGGGTCAGCCGATGGCCGATATGTGCTGCTGATTTTGTTGGCAGATTTTTAGGGCTGATATCTAGAACACTGGCTTAACAAGAAAAAACTAAATATTTTTATCTGCCCCCCAAAAAATCTTCCCTTTATACCAATAACAGAAAAGTAGGCCTCATTGCAGGGTAGGGCTGGGCGATAAGGGAAAAAATCATATCACGATAATTTTTTTCATATCAGTCGATATCAATATATATATCACGATATAAATCAAATCACTATTTCCTTTTTACTTTAAGTGAGAAGAGAGGATATGAAAATGTAAAATGTTTCTTGAATTGCTTTTATCCTCTGATTTATTTTTAGACAAATAGACAAATGTACTATAGAACATTACACAATTGTATTAAACACACACACACACACACACACACATACAACGATTTT
Source organism: Megaleporinus macrocephalus (assembly GCA_021613375.1). Taxonomy (NCBI): domain Eukaryota; kingdom Metazoa; phylum Chordata; class Actinopteri; order Characiformes; family Anostomidae; genus Megaleporinus; species Megaleporinus macrocephalus. Next base: position 9,922,238 of record CM038723.1, on the reverse strand, counting down.
TCCTTTAACCGGCTGTTAACCTTTTAACAACAAGTGAATCATATTTGATACACAGGGTTTTGAGAGCTGTGAATCATGACTGTTATAAATAGTTTCCTAAAAAAAAAAAATGTTCACCACAAGTTTTAGTGGAGAACCAAAGACTGTAGTAGATACAGAATGTGTAAAATACTGTTATACAATCTGAAAAAAAAAGTTCTTTTCTAAGTTAGAACTGACTCACATTTCAAATAATCTCAAAGTATGAAGAGTTAAAACATGGCTTTCATTTGGTTTTTCAGCAAATGCTGCCAAAAAATTCCAGATGTACCAAATACGATACAAAAAAACCCTCATATATCATCGTTTTTAATTTTTCCAAATCATTTGAACACATTAGCTGCTGTTTATACTGTGTGACCAATAGAAATGCTCCAAAATAGCTTGGTTTCATTGACTTACATTAAAAGTAAACAAGGTTATTATGAAGATTATTATTATTATTATTAGTAGTAGTAGTAGTAGTAGTAATGATTGAAGGTCTAATAAAAATTTTCAAAGAATTAGAATTTTCGGGCAATTGTTTCATGGTTCAAGCTTTAAAGGGTTAACTGGATATCTGCTTCTTAACTCTTGTACAGTCATGGCCAAATGTTTTGAGAATGGTACAAATTTTGGTTTTCACAGTTCAAGTTTGCTGCCTCAGTTCTTATTGTGGCTATTTGTATTGATTGTGATTAGACGAATTGCAATTAATTGCAAAGTCATTCCCCGCCATGCAAAATTACCTCATCACAACAATTACTGCATTCCAGCCCTACAGAATGGCCTACAGAACATCATTTCAGTGATGATCTCATTAGCTCAGGAGAAAACACATGCAGTCATCATTGCATTGCATCAAAAGGGTTTTACACGCAAGAACATTGCTGCTTGTAAGATAGCCCCCCAATCAACCATTCATCCAGTCATCAAGAACTTCAAGGAGAGTCTTTCAAGTGCAGTGAAGAAGCTTCAGGGAGCCCAAGAAATCAAGCAAGCATCAGGATCATCTCCTAAACAGGATTCAGCTATGAGATCGGATTACCACCAGTACAGAGCTTCCTCAGGAATGGCAAAGGGCAGGTGTGAGTGCATCTGAATGCACAGTGAGATGAAGGCTTTTGGAGGACAGCTTGGTGTCAAGAAGGGCAGCAAAGAAACCACTTCTCTCCAAGAAGAACATCAAGAACAGACTGACATTCTGCAAGTGTAGGGATTGGACTGCAGAGGACTGGGGGGAAGTTGTTTTCTATGATGAAGCCCTCTTCAGACTGTTTGGGACATCTGGAAAAATGATTGTCCAAAGAACAAGAGGTGAGCGCTACCATGAGTCTTGTGTCATGCCAACAGTGAAGCATCCTGAGACCATTCATGTGTGGTGTTGCTTCTCTTCCAGGGGAGTGGGTTCGCTCAAAATGTTTCTAAGAACACTGCCATGAATAAGGAATGGTATCAAAACATCCTTCAAGAGCAACTTCTCCCAACAAATCAGAAGCAATTTGGAGTAGAACACTGCTTTTTCCAGCATGATGGAGCTCCATGTCACAGACAAAGGTGATAAAAAGTAGCTCCATGGACAAAACATTAAAATTTTGGATCCATGGCCAGCAAACTCCCCAGATCTCAATTCCAATGAGAACCTGTGGTCAATCCTCAAAAAGAGGGTGAACAAACAAAAACCCAGAAAATGGGTTGCCATCATTCAAAAGCTAATATCCAGCAAGTCTTAAAGAAGAAGGGTCAACAGTGTAAACATGAAGTTTTTGCTTAAACTGGATGTATTTGTCAATAAAAAGTGAACCAACGTATGTAATGTTTATAACTGCACTTTATTATACCATATAAACATCTAACAACAGCTTCCAAACAAACTCAAACCATTCTAAAACTTTTGGTCACGACTATAGATGCACATCTCTAGCATTGGTTACATTTGATCACAGGAAGACTTGTAATTTGATCAAATCATCATTTATGCATTAACAGAACAGTTAAATATGTTGAGTTTGCTCTTATTTGCGAGGAAGTACATTACATTATGATCCTTGTCAAGGATGCATGACTTTAAGGATGCAGGCGGAGATCCGGCGTCCGGCTCTGGCACAGCTTTTTTGCTGGGCTAATTACTGTAACTGATGTTAGCTTGGGGCAGAAACAGTAAACTCATTTCTCTGACAAACTAACATCCTCCTGCAAGAAGACGTCAGGCCTTATTCATCAAAGTTGCATACAAATGGAAAATAATAATAATAATGTGTGCAGTACAAACACGCACTTAAACCCGCTTGCTGAACGCTCCATTATTCTGTACTACTGGCTCCTCCCACAAAATAAACAATACATAACACAGCTAGTACAGAAGCATCTCATGTATATGTATATATATATATACCCTTACAGAAAATAAGTACACTTAAAGTTTATTTTATTTAGTATACTTTATGCAGTTACTATACTAATGTCATTGTACTAGTAGTATATACTCGTATATGTACTATTTTAATATTTCTTGGGACTAAATTGGCCCACTTTCTAGTTTTTAAAAGTATACTTTTAAGTACACTTTAAGTGTAAGAGTAGTAAACCAAGTGTAAAACTAGTTTACATCTTTTGTACTGCAACTACACTAAAAGTAAACTTAAGGGTTTACTGTTAGTTTACTAGCTTGTACGTTTTCTTTAAGTGAACTTAATACTTACTTTACTGCTTATATTATTGTTGTACTTTAAAGTGTATGACTAGGTTTAAGGTTTTTTTTTCCACTTAAAATAGAAATTAACAACGTTTACTTACTCACCAGTGGACACACGTAAAATAAACAAGACACACTCAGATTACGAAACATATTTGTATCAAATTTTAAATAAATATTGTACTGGATGTGTTTTTGTGCAGAGCAAGAATACTTACTTCTACTATCTCAATCAAAAGATGAGGTACAAGGAAAGGCCAAATATACTTAGACTGTTCTATACTTGTCAGTATAACCCAAGCATACTTAAGTATAGCTGTGTTTAGTATATCACTGAGAAGTACATAAAAAGTAAACTGAAAGCATTCTCACTTCCTTTTAGTTTAAAAGAAGTAAACTAAAGGTACACTTGAATAAACTTCTTTTTTGTAAGGGTATATATAATCACACTGCAATGTTTTTATTATTTTCCCATTTTATGCTTTCCGGTCTTCATAATTTCAATCACATTTGGTCAGTAGGGGGGGCAGTGCACTACTCTGCCTATGAGCATCTGCCATAGATTCAGGAGCTGTTATATGCTGTCATCTTATTGACCCCTGCTAAAACATCTGCATGAACTTCGGCCTGCTTCATGCAAATCATATCTAAATGAGATGCACTTGCTTTCACGCGCTGATCGAAGCTGGTCCATCGTCTGCGCTTACATCTTAACTCGTTTTATCCAAAAATGTAAGGAATCAGTTTGACGATGGCACGGTGATGCAGTGGTTAGATGATCTGGGTTCAATTCTCGGTCTGGGCTGTTCTGTGTGGAGTGTGTATGTTCTCCCTGTGCTTGAGTGGGTTTCCTCCGGGTACTCCACTTTCCTCCCACAGTCCAAACACATGCATGTTAGGTTGATCAATCACTCTATATTTCCCGTAGGTGTCTCTCACACCTACGGGAAATATAGAGTGAGTGATCAACCTAAGTGTTGGCCATGCGATGGACTGGCACCCTGTCCATGGTGTACTCCACCTTCGCCTGATGACCCTCGCTCCAGAACTCCCTTGATCCCAATTAGCGGGATAACGAGGATCACTGCCCTTCTAACACACATCATGGGTAAAACTTGACCCCTACTCATTTCCTATGTTATTGTATGTACTGCTGAGTATCTCTTTGGTAAATCTATTGAATTGAGTTTATTTTTTTATTGAATGTTCCAAGTGTTCATTAAGAAGTGTGTGTTGGCCATGTGGTGGACTGGCGACCTGTCTATATTGTCCCCCGCCTTCGCTGGATGAAGCTGGGATTGGCTCCAGCCCTTCCATTACCCCGACTAGTGGAATAAAGAGGTAGATAATGGATGGAAATCAGTATGGCTAGTAAACAGATTTCATTGACTCAGTCAGGAGCACTGTATTTCTCAGGAGCCCTTAGAAGTCATATTAATATTATGGTCAGTTTGTTTATTTCACAGCTTTAGCGTCGACATTCCACGTCGAGAGGCTCGAATCTGCACTCGCTGACTTCTTCCAGTCAGACAAATGTGAAACACGATTTCTCCACTTGTTTCAATGTGCTATGGATCTAACATACCAGGCCTGCTGTTTGGCACTCAGGGTGATATTCATCAGCCCGGCCTACGCCAGCAATCACCTGACCTCATCGGCAAACATACGCGTGGCTGGTTGCCGTGGAGAAGGTTTCCGGCAGCGGCAGCTGACACGGAAGTGAAGTGACAGCGGAGAAGAAAGAGATCCAGTCGAGGGCACAAAAGACCACTGGTGGCAAACACTTGGACTTCTCATTGAGTAAAGACAGACGAGGGCTCCGCCGAGTCCGTCAGGGCATTCAGACGAGAGCGAGGGAGGTAGAGTAACGGGGGGAGAGAGGGAATCTGAAAAGCGGTGACTCAGTTACATCCCTTTGGCCCTCAGGAGACGACAAAGGAACTGAGACCAGCTGTGCACGCCCACACACACACACACACACACACATACATACACCAGTGCCCGACTGACATACAAATTCTGCCCCCTATACCAGTTGTAAAGGGGAATTACACAAAATTTCACTATTTTTAAATAATCAGTCCTCAAAGAAAGCCGTTCAGAGTGGTTTGAGGTGAAATGATCTGTTCTGAAGAAAACGCCATTGACATTGGACGCATTTACAATTTTCTGTTTTCCCAGCTGAGGGTCTCACCCCTCCCCTTTTGCCCCTCATTGCTCGCTAGCAACTCAACACAGAGTGACAGCAACTCAAATTCACACACAGAGAGCCAACAGTGTCCCAGTTAATATGATAACGGAGATAGAAAGATGATTCAAGTTATTATTATATTGACCAAAGAGATTTGAGATGACTTTCATTTAATAGACATTGGCGTAGGAACCGGGGGTGATGGGGGGGGATGAGTCCCACCAAAATATCAGAAACAGGTAGATTTGTCCCACCCAAAAATTAAACCACAGAAAAAGCCTTCGCAATTCATTTGCTGTGTTTGTTGTTAGTAAGTGGCTCTGGTTGTTAGGTGGTCTGGGTCTTTCACTTTGTTAAGGCTTGTGTTGAGATGCCTGTTCAGAAATATCCTGCAGTCAGCAGCTTCACTGACCCGAGTTCTCTCCTCGCTGGAGCGCTGGGTAGCTCACATAAGCTTTAAACAAGAGGTCAGTAATAAAAGCAATGAATAGAAACAATGACCATACATACTGCAATAAAACAACTTTAGTATAATGTGTTGTTATGGTAACAGACTAGGAGGGTTTGGGTTAGCTAACGTTTATATTAACTTTAGTCAGAAAGCACTAAAACGTAAAGTTACATTACTCTCTGGCCACATCCCAAACTGCAGACTATTATATATATATATATATATATATATATATATATATATATATATATATATATATATATATATATATATATATATATATATATATATATATATATATATATATATATATAAAATAAAAGAATGAATAAATAAAAGAACAGCATCGTTAGTAGTGCAATATGTAATGTTCCAGAGGGTGCTGTTTGGGACACAGCCTTACCGTCTAACATTAATGTTAGTCTAGTCTAGTCAGGAAACCTTAACATTGATTGTTTATGTCATTTCATTTCAGCATCATGCTATTCTAATGTTTTGGTTATATGTGTATATAATCCAGATATTGCATGTATAATTTAAAAGTTTTCTAACAGTACCATGTAATGTGGAGTATCTAGTTTAGTTTGTAAAGTGGTCTTTAATTGCTTTAATTGGCTTTATCTAATAATAAACAGAAGTACAGATAATGCTGTATTTAGTTTATTTATTTATAATTTACTTTATTTCCACAAATGTTGTTCTACGTCACTATACATACAGTGATTTACTACCTTACCTACAGTGGACTCAGCTTATAGGTAATATTTAGGGGATAGGGTGGGCTTTGATTCATATTAGCAAATGTGTCCCCCCAATGTCAGACCCGCTTCTACACCTTTGCATCTAGAAATTCCCTAAAAAAGTGTGTATAGGCTTTTTTTTCAAGAATATCAACCCTCATACCACTAAACCCCTAAACTCCTTATATCCATGCTGTTAGCAACTGGCTCTGGTAGTTAGGTGGTCTGGGTCTTTTACTCTGTTAAGGCTTGTGTTAAGATGCCTGTTCCGGCAGTCAGCAGCTTCACTGACCCGAGCTCTCGTCTCGTTGGAGCCATGGGAAGCTCGCGCCAGCTTTAAACGCAAGGAGCAATAAATGTAGGGGCTTTTTTTAAGAATATCAACCCCCATCACTCTAAGCTCCTTATATCCATGCTCTTATGAACATCAATTCACACATATCCCCATTGTCCACTGAGAGAATACATTCTATCTAGTACAAACAGAGTCCAAACAGCCTTGAGCTCAGACACGGTCAGAAGCAAAAGCCAGCACTGAGCCTAGAAAGAAAGATCGATCTTGCTTTTGGTGCCAAACATGCAGAACTATATTAATTAATAGCTGATTATTTTTTTATCAGCCATGCACAAAGACATGCATTCACGTTCATCCCAAGACTGGTGAGAACGCAATAAAGACGAGCACCGCATCGTTCAAATCATCGTTTCTGTAGGAGTGCTCTAATAGACTGAGGCAGCTGGAATGGGAAAAGGCTGTACTGTAAAATAAAGCTGTGTTCTACCTGCCAGCTCTAATCCACACGGCCCCCGGTGGCCTTTCCTCTGTCCCCCACCCACTGCTGCTCTTTCATTAGCCAGCCATGTGACACACCGCGCCGCAGCTGTCGCATATGGAGCCCATCGATTGTGAAGCGCTGCCTCCCTCTTCTTGTTACCCCGCCTTACCCCCAGGCTATTCATCACTTGTTAGTTAAGCAAATATCCAAGTGACAATAGGTGCAGGGACCTCGATCAATAGCAGCTAGGAAGCATTTGATTGTGCTCGTCAAGGAGAGAAAGAGCAAGAGAGACAGGCAGAGTGAGCAAGAGAGAGAGAGAGAGGGCACAGCTCGGATTCAATGCAAGAACGAAGCAAAGAGATTTGCCCTGACCATTACATTCCCTAAGCCTACACTACCGCTCAAAAGTTTAGGATCACTTTAGAATTTCATTTCATGCAATTTTCATGCAATTCACAAACAATATTGTCCATTTCACAATTAATGTAAGTGTATCAGATGATTTAAAGAATAAAAATGTTTGTATTAAAGTTTATTTTTGTAAGCCAGTCTTAAACATGTACATTCTTGCTCTGTTCATGCTAGGCACTGCTTAATTCAGTTTAAAATATTGCATAGACTACATTATTCCAAGGCAAGGCTGCATAAGCTGTTCCCAGATATATCACCTTTGTGTGATAAATGTCAATCACTGGAGGCCACCCTCTCACATTATTATGCATTATGTCCTAAGATGTATCAATTTTGGAGAAACATTTTTGCAGCCTCATCTGATATGTTAAAGGCACACTTAGAGCCAGACCCAGTTCTTGTCATATTTGGTATATCTGAAACTTTATTGGAGCTCCCATCAGCTCAGCAACATTCTTATAGTTTAATTACAGCTAAAAAACTTGTTCTCAATTTCTGGAAAAAAAGCAGAAGTACCTGTGTTTAAGCAGTGGATTGTAGAAATGACAAACACACTACACCTGGAAAAAATAAGGTTTATGCTGAAGGATAAACTTATTTTATATGACAAGATCTGGAGCCTCTTAATACTATTTCTTAGAGGAGATTAAGCAAAATCTACTCAGTACATCGACCCTTTATATGCAGCATTTTGGGGTATGGGTTGGGTATATATATTTTTTTTTTTTTATTTATTTTTATTTTTTTTGGGGGGGGGTCTGTTTTAGTTAACTATTACTGTGTTTCTCAAAATTCATTTGCATATGTCATGTCATGCGAAGCATTTCAATTGTAAGTGATGTGATGTAAACATGATGCTTCTTAATAATAATAAAAAAATATTGAACAAAAAAAAAGTTTATTTTTGTATAGAGGCTTATTTTACATATAGTTCTATTATCAGCAATTCTCAGTCCTCTGTCTAAATCTCCTGGTACAGCCACCAATCCAAGTTAAGGATGTTATTGGGCTAATTGGTTGTTAGGACACTCTTGATCAATTGTGATGCACAGCTGAAAAACCTTCTACTAATAAGTGAGTATAAAAGGGAGAACAACATTCTAGGTTAGTTTAGTATCTGAAGTATCAGCAGTTGATGGCTTGCTGACCGACTCAAAATGACCAGAAAGAAACAACTTTCTTTAGAGACCCGTCAGTCCATTGTTGTGTTAAGGAAGGAAGATACTCCATTGAAAACAAGAACATTTCACTGTGATCCCAAACTTTCCATTTCATATTCACTGGATTCATCTTTACACTGATATATGGAGGCAGTTTGACTATGGCGTCTGTTAAAAGCTTGTTTCTACAAATAGGCAGTCTTCTTCTTCTTTTCGTGTCTTTGAAGTTTGTTGGTTATATTACAGTTTCCCATTTCCCTACACAATCCTTTTAATTTTTTCCTTTTTCTACTGATTGGGTAGTAGTGGGCAAACAAGGCAGTGCTGCATTGTATGGTCCTCTTCTCCACATTCACAGGTGGTTTGGCCAGTTTCATATCCACATCTGGCCATGGCAGCTTTTGATGGCCCTGTTTCTGATCTCAGGCGGTTGAGAGTTTTCCACTGGACCCATGGTACCTCTGAGCCCGGGGGAATACCCATGTCAGTGGATCCTCAAATCTTTTTTGACAATAGTTGGAGTCTGGTTTCTTCCTGTGATGCTGATAGGAGCTGGACATGGCTGAGAAAGCTTCTCCTGGACTTCAGTCGTTGAGCCGGGGGTACGAGCCCATAGAGGGGCTGGCATTCATCACTGGTGGACTTGGTCATCTCTGCTTGGCTGGCGACCTCCTGTCTTACATCGGCGGGGCAACGCCAGCGAGGAGGTGCAAGTTGTTCATATTTGTAGGGTTCAAGCAACTAGTGATTAAGCGGCAGGTGTTATTCAATGCTGGGTCTAATTTCTACGCTTGGGAAGATCTTTCCCAAACAGGACATGCATACTCCGCAGAGGAGTAGCACAAAGCCAAAGAGCCATGTGCACACTGAATGCTACCGAGGTTATGAGAAGTTTATGGTTCAGTCAATTAAGTAATTTATGCCAGGATCCCCCAAGGAAGCTGCCCAAGCCTAGGAGATATGGCCAGGATCACATGGGCCAGAAATGGAGGCAGGCCTACAAGACCATGTTAGACCATGTTTGAGATCTCCTCCATGAACATCTGTACCACGGTATCCTCAGGAAGAACGCTTATTCTCTGAACTGGTCTCTCTCTTCATTTTTACAGCAAGAAAAGAAATTACAACAGATGAATTAAGATTACAGCTCAAGGAAGCACAGATCTTTACAATCTGAAGATTCACATGCATTTCGGACTGTCATGATTCAGCCACTGGTGGAGGTTCGCCCCTGTGTTCAATAAAAGAGCATTTGCTTAAAGTGCTGTGTTTCTTTTTCTACACTAATGCAAGTTTGATGCAAGTTTAGCCTCATATTTGATTCCTTTACTTCCCACGAGCGTCTCCAGCAGAGGAAGGTAAGTTTTTTTTTATATCACTTCTTTAATTCGCTGGCGAACGTGGGCAGCTTTTATTTGGTTTTAGTTCATTTTTGAATGTTTTGAACTCTAACTTTTACATTTACTAACACTTCCAATTTATCTTCATCCAATAAAGTGTTGATTGAATGGCTGGAAGTTGAGCATTTATGATGTTTAAAGATTTTTGGAATTGTTTAGCCTTGAAATAATGGTACTCACTCTTTAATTTGGAGCGCACTTTGTTGGCCAGCTTCTTGATGTCTGTCATCAGCTCTTCCAGCTCAGCTTTTGTTTCTTTGCAGAGGAAGAGAGGGGAAAGAGAGAGAGAGGGGGGAAAGAAAGGGAGAGAAATTAAGTCATGGAGCTGCAAAAATATACTTAAATCTATTAAATGTATCTTTTTTTATGTGTAAAAGATGTATACACTGGTGAAAATTCATATTATGCATCTGCCTCAGTAGCACTTCAGGTAATATTTACATAAAACCAGCAGAAAGAGAAAATATATATATAAATCAGTGAGTTTGACTGTGACATGATTGTTAGTGCCAGATGGGCAGGTTTGAATATTTCTGTAAATTAAAGCTTTAGCACCAGTTCTGTTAGAAAGACTCCAATCAGTGCTATGTCACTCATTCATTCAATACTTTGGCCAACCTGTCTTTCATAGGATTCAACTTCCGTCTCTGCTATGCTGTTTTTCAGTCTCTAGAGTTAGTCAGAAAAGAGCAACAAAGAAAAAAACTTTTAGGCAGTTTTGCGAATAGAACCAGCTTTAGATACGAGAGGTCAGTGGAGAATGGCCAGACAGAAGGCAGACAGAAAGACTAGAGATAACCACCCTGTACAACTGTTCTGAGCAGAAAAGCATCTCATCAAACAAAACCTGAGGCTTGATGGGCCACAACAGCAGAAGACCACAGCTGGAAAGCTGAGGCTGCAGTGGACACAGGCTCACCAAAACTGGACATTTGAATACTAGGAAAAACCAATGGTGTTCTTATAAATCTCGATTTCTGCAGACAGAATTTGTCACCAACAGCGTAAGTCTATGGACCCAACCTGCCTTGTGTCAAAAGGCTGGTGGAGGTGGTGTAATGGGGTGGGGAATGTTCTCCGGACACACTTTGGGCCAAACCAAAAGTCTTAAACTCAAACTGGTTTCATGACAATGGGCTAACTCTGCTTCAGTGTCCTTCCCAGTCACTAGAACTATAGAACATTAAGGTTCCAATAGAACATCCTTGGGATTTGGTAGAACAGGAGATTCAGAGCATAGAAGTGCTTCTAAAAAGCCTAATGTAACTGCAGGATCTCAACATTAGAATCTCAAAGGAACGCTTCCAACATCATGTGGGACCCATGCCGTGAAGAATTGAGGCTGAACAGTAGCGCAGTCCACAGTAGAATAGCACCGCCCAATCATATTTAAGTAAAAAGGACTGTGTCAACCTGCGCCACTAACTGAATGGAGCAAAATACAGGACAGCCAATGAGAACAGAGCACAGTCTTAAAGGCCCAATGATAGAAACAGCCTTCTTCATTAGAAAAGAGGTTAGATAATGATCAGTTTGTGGTACGCAAGCGTAGTAAGTTGACCTTAACATACAAGAGCAATGAGACTCCTGCTTTAATTCAAACACATGAGATGTGAGATGGTGGTTAAGGTTGGTGGGCCTTAACCACCATCTCGGTGGTCGGTGGGCCTAAGGGGGCACACAGTGACACAGTTCTATCACATAGCTCGATCAGACACAGTCACATAATAAGAGAAGGGAGGTAACAGAATGCGTAATACTGACTATTTCTAGATGACCAAACAATAACCACCAACTGCATTTATATATGAATTGTATTAATAATAGTTAGCTAACCATTCAAGGGGCCTGTATTGGAACATCCAATATAGAGGTTCAAAATTGAGTCATTTAGTTTGACTTGTATGTGTAAGTATAGGTTATAATTTTCTTAATTTCTTTATATATATATATATATATATATATATATATATATATTGTTGCTGTCCAAAGAAAAACATGTATCTCTATTTTTGTCCGTTTTTTATTTTCTTCATCATTTGAATGCAGCAGCTGCTCTTTACATTGTGTGAACATTTCATGATGAATGGATCAATAGAAATGCTTCAGAATTGGGTGTAAAACATTCTGGTTCCATTGACTTACATTGGAAGTACACACTGTTTTTGTTTCCTCCTGTGAAGTTGCCCTATATATTTATATATATATATATATATATATATATATATATATATATATATATATATATATATATATATATATATTGTAGTGGTGACCTGCCCATGGTGTAACCCGCCTTCGGGTAATGACGCTGGGATTGGCTCCAGCACCCCCCATGACCCCGACTAGCGGGATAAAGCGGAAGATATTTAATCATTTTTCTTTGATATATATAGAGTGTGTCTCAAGACCTAGTGAGCTCCTATATAGACATCTTTTTACGTCATAGTATGCGCTCCCGACATGTAGTCTGTCTCAATTCTTACACACCTTAAACATGCTGTCTACTGAGGAACCTTATTTAGACCTGATTTTAAAGAAGCATTGAACACTTCCTCAGCCGCTAAGACAATCCCATGATGCAACACAGACAAATCTACGAGCAGTGAAGTGGTTTTAAAATGTGAGTTATTTTGATTCTCTCTGGAGTTTTAATGTATTTCTGGTCATATAATCACACAAAACAGTATTTTATTATCAACTCTGTAACGAGTCCTTCACCATTTAGCAGTTTTATACTCGAGCCATTAGCATTTATTATAGCAGATTTTTAAGCCTCGGTTATTGTTTTGGATGCCAGCCGGTAGCTTAGCAGCCAGCTAAACCACCGGTCGTGTGCTGCAGTGGGCAGGAACAAGCCGTGACGCAGTCTCTCTCTAACTAGAGCGTCTCAGTAATCTGTTTTATGAGGAGAGATGAGGAGAGAACACTGATACTTACACAGCTGCTACCTAGACAGCCTACTTAGACACTCACTAAGATTTGAGACACACCCGTAGTCTCAAAACAAACATCCAGTTACGTACTAATACATGTCATAACTAATAGGGCTGTGTATTGGCAAGAACCTGGTGATACAATACGTATCGTGATACAGCCGTCACGATTCAATAATGGATTACAACACTGCCATCTAGTGGTCAGAGGTTTAAACACAACACAATGATTCACTGTCTGCCAGGAATGTATGTATTGAGACTGTGTTTTGAAAATCGGTACAGTATCACTAAACATAATATACCGATATTTGATATTTTCAATATTTTCTTACACCCTTAAAAACTAATATAAGCTTAATGCACCATTTAAAAGCTCTCTAGAGAGATTTTTAAAAATTATTTCAAGTTCATTCCATATATTGAAACTGCTCAACCTTTTTTTTTTTGTAAGTCATGAGACCCAACTCTTTTACACACATCCTGCTATTCAGCCTACAGCAGTTATAAAGAGGCTTTCAGGGCTTGCTACAACAGCATCCAATCAGAACAGATGTCGTTTACATATACTGGTCTTAAAGACACAGTAACAACGGCCTGTTTAATTCTGTAAGATAAAGCGAGGTTAGAAAACAAGTTGTATAAAATGAAGAGCATTTGGTGCATAAAAGCACAATCATTCTCATTTTCTCTGCAAATATAGATTCACTAAAGCAGCTCTACATGCAAGCTGTGCCAATGACATGACAACATGGTGGCAGTTCTCTTCCATGGTGGCGTATGTGCATGTGTGTTTAAACATGAACCATGATGAAGACTCATATGTGGCTCCATATTGAGTTCGATCATTGGAGATGCTGATGGCCATCTGTCAGGTTTTCTTCTCTAACTCTCTCTCTCACTCTCCTTCATGCTATCGCTCCTTATCACAGCTATACATGCTGTGATCTTCTGGAAGCTCCACTATTGCCTTCTCATACTTTGATTACTGCTGCACGGATTTAAACGTTTGAACATGTGCAACAAAAACATGTCGGCCTTTTAGTCAGTTAAAGTGGTAATTCTTTCACTTTAAATTTTTTAATTTTCCAAAATTACAGCATAATTAATTAGTCTAGATGTAGTGTGTTTACATGTACCTAATAGTTTATCAACTGGAACAAATGCACTGGGGTAATCAAATAATGGGAATGATCAGATTATGGCTTTGCAACCAGCCAAAAAACTACGATGTGACAAAAAATTAAAAAATTAAATGGCCAAAAGTGCTTTGTTGCCATCCTGCGGTGGTTGTGTTGAACGCTGCTTGCTTATTTCTGGTACTGTGGTTTGTTTTCGCAGACTGAGATAGCTAAAAGAAATTAGAGTAAGAGTTCAATCCAGTCTTTATTGGATTTCCCAACCAGATTTCTGGGCCATAATTCGATCTACGAATATCATCTCTGTCTAAAAAAATATAATTATCAAAATAACAACCTTACAGCAGAGGCCAAACATGTTCTTTTACTTTAATGCAAGTTAATGTAAAGGTTTTATTCCAAGTCATTTCTAAGCATTCCTATTGGTCCATTCATCACAAAACTTTTCACAGGATATACAGAACAGCTGTCGTGTTCAAAAGATATATAAAAATTAACATCAACTAGAATGGAGATCCATCATGAGTCCTCATGACCGCATAAATAATCAGATAACTGCTGAAATCCAATTATAACTGCCTAATAATTGGATTATTAGGTGCATATAAACACAGTTATAGTCTCAGAAAAACATCTTCTGATGTCTGGTTCCCATCACCACCACTGTTAACAACTTTGAAACATTAAGCCTCTCTAGAAACCACTCTAACTGACTTGATGACTGAGCTACACAGAAAAAAAAAGAAAAATCAAAGGAATGGCTCTGGAGGCTTTTGCAGAGGCTAACCTTTCAATTCATACTAATATCATGTTTACAAGTAGAACAGAAGATATTTCATGGTTTTCTTGCATTTGATAAAAGTGGAGAAGTGCAGTTTGCAATATTCCTAATTCTGATTTCCACTTTGTTTTTAAAGTCTGACCTGCAGGTTCCAATTTTATTGCATTACGATTTTCTTTCTTTTTCTTTCAAAAAACTACATTTGATAGCATATACCAAAACTTTACCCTTAATGAAAAATTCTTAGATCTGAACAAATGGGGTAGATAAAGCACAAGTACTTTTTTTAAGAACCTAAAAGTAAAAATTATAGATTGATAATTTATTAATCCCAGAGGGAATATCAAGGTCTCCGCATTTAACCCATTTGTGCAGTGCAACACTCACTCTAGTGAACAAACACACCAGGGGGCAGTGAGCAAATTTGCCCGGAGCGGTGGGCAGCCCTACCACAGCGCCTGAGGAGCAGTTAGGGGTTAGGTGCTTGTTCCTTTCCTCCAGCCCACGACTGCCCCCAAAACAGTGAGTAAATGTACTTTACTAAACATCTGCAACTGGTACAAGAACCAAAAAGAATAACCTGCAACAACACTTCGTTGGTAAAACCTAAAAAGTGACTTTATGTGGTAGCAAGTGATTGAACTAGTTTTGCTCAAATCCAAAAATGATGTAACTGTAAAGCTTGCAGATTCTCCTCCCGTCTCCATCTCAACCATGAACTACAATCCCCATAATGCATGCCTTCATGACATAATCGCCACATGTCCAGACTTAATATATATATATTCAACCTTAAATAACACAAAATAACTACTTTTTGTAGTGAAAACCATTGAACTTACTGAATATTGAACTTTAAGGAACTTCAAAGAATCGTTCATTCAAACCACATTTTGAGTTGAGTAAAACTAGTTCAGTTTCTTGCTACAAAAGTCTTTTTTCTGGTTGAACCAACAAAGCATTTTATTTTAGTGAAGGCAACTTCAGGTTAGCACATGCACTAGGTGAATTAAGTATGAAACACATAACCAATTTTCCACGTAAACCCATTTCTACGTGTGCTATCGACATTGAAATTCTCATCAGATGCCAGTAACAACTCATTCAATGCACACATATAACAAAATCAAACCACAGGGAAAAAGTATTGAACACAAGAAGAGAGAGAGGTGCAAAAAAGCCATGAAAAGTCATGACACCAGCTGAAATCTGTCAGTAATTAGAAAGCTGGTTCAACTGATGGCCTATAAAAAGGTGTCTCATTACCAAAGTGCCCCCCAAAAAACATCTCATGATGGGAAAAACCAGTGAGGTCTATCAAGACCTAGGCAACCGTATTGTTGCAAAACATGCTGAAGAAGAATCTGGCTACAGAAGAATTTCTAAACAACTGAAGGTTCCAGTGGGCACTGTTGGGATCATAATCTGAAAGTGGAAAGAACATCATTTCACCATAAACCGGCCATGACCAGGTGCTCGCCGCAGGATTTCAGACAGAGGAGTGAAAAGATTTATTAGAAGAGTTGTCTAAGAGACAAGGACCACCTTTGGAGAGCTACAGAAAGACCTGGAATCAGCAGGTACAACTGTTTCAAAGAAAACAATAAATAATGCACTCAGCTGCCATGGCCTGTATGCACGCTCACCACACAAGACTCTATTGCTGAAGAAAAAGCATGTTGAAGCTCATTTGAAGTTTTCTCAACAACATTCAGACAGGCCTGCGTAATACTGGCCGAATACAGTCGGTCAGATAAGACCAAAATTGAACTGAATTGAAAATTGAATACACACCTTGTTTGGAGGTCAAAAGACACTACATACCCCAGAAACACCATACCAACAGTGACGTTTGGAGGTGGGGGCTGTTTTTTAGCATAGAACACTGGCATGCTTCATATAATTGAAGGAAGGATGAATAGATAAAACTGGTGCCATCTACCAGGATGATGAAGATGAATCTAGGGTGGGCATTTCAGCAAGACAATGATCCCAAACACACAACCAAGGAAACTCTCAATTGGTTTTAGAGAAAGAAACTAAAGCTGCTAGAATGGCCCAGCCAATCATCAAACCTGAACCCCACTGAAAATCTATGGAAGGAACTAAAGTTCAGAGTTCATAGAAGGCGCCCACAGAACCTTCAGGATTTGAAGAGTGATTGTGTGGAAGAATGGGCCAAAATCACACCTGAGCAATGCATGCGACCAGCTTCTCTACACAGAAGGCATTGTGAAGCTGTCATCACCTTTTGTTTAAAGTATTAAATAAACTTCAGTAAACGTGTTCAGTACTTTTTCCCTGAATTATTTCTCATTATTACACACTTTATTTATGGATCTCTATGGTTTGATTTGTAGATTGCATGTGTAGATTGGATGGGTTGTGTTGTGACTTGTCATCTGGTAAAGGCATATGCTTACAGATGGGTCCACTGATTGCAGCCGGGCTCGCAGGAAGATTATGGCTTTGTGACCCCCAGCATTTTGGGGCTTTTTAATGACAGGCAACTTTAGGCCCGAGAACAAGACCCTGCAATGTTTTCGTATGAGGTTCTATCCGAGAACCGCTCCACCCAAAAGAATTACAACAGGTCATGTGTCCTCAAAATGGCCCAAAGGAGCAGGAAGGCGAGCATAAAAGACAATGCAGTGGAGACACAATGGAGACCAGAGCAGACCAGGGTGTGAGAGCTCAGAGAAACGTCGGTACCGCAATCCCAAGAATAAAAAATGTTTAAACTCTGAGCTGGTCTCCCTCTTCGTTTTGACGGCAAAAACAAAGTTACGAAAGTTGTTTCCAACCTCTGGTGAGAACCTCATGTCAATAGCACCTTTGGAAATATGTTTACCTGTATGTATACTGATTTTACCCAATGTAATCTTCATCTTAGTTCACTCCTGAGCAGTCAGGGCCAACAGTGACATCAAGTTTATCAAATAATATATCCAGAATGCAGCAACATGGCTCATCTTCAATCTTCCTAAGTTCACTCATGTCACTCCACTGCTGCGCTCCCTTCACTGGCTTCCTGTAGCTGCTGGCATTCAGTTTATGGCAATGGTCAAAAGTCGATCCACACCTCGAGACCTTCGCACTTCAAGTAGGGCTCGGCTTGACCTGCCATCACTCAAGATTCATGGAAGACACGCGACAAGACACTCTTCTCTGTCCTGGAGCCCAGGTGATGGAATGAACTTCCACTGGCTGTCCAAACAGCGAACTCTCTTACGCTCTTCAAACGCAGACTGAAGACCACCATCTCTTTGTGAAGCACTTATAAGCACTGATCTACTGAAGCATTGGTATAAACTGTAATTGCACTTTATCTTCTATGAAGACTGACTAGGTATTGCACTTATACTGTACGTAGTCTTGTATTTGTTCTCCATTGCTAGGTATTGCTCTGTGTCTAATCTTATATGTTGTTGTCTTCTTTCTAGGTATCAGCACTGGCCCTGTGTTTATGGCAGTGTTTGAGTATAAGAGTAGTTTGGACTTAAACCTGTTTTATACTAGATAGAGATATTCATACTCTGACCGAACACTAAGCAGTTACGTACGTCACTCTGGATAAGAGCGTCTGCTAAATGCTGTAAATGTAGATAGATAGATAGATAGATAGATAGATAGATAGATAGATAGATAGATAGATAGATAGATAGATAGATAGATAGATACTTTATTGATCCCGAAGGAAACCTAGCAGCCAGTAGCAGTTACAAACATAGTACAAAAAAACAATAAGGTATATAAAAATTAAATAGTGTTTAAATAGTGTCCGGGAGTGCAAATATACAGGATGTACAGCAAAATGTAAATAAGAGATTAAAGATTTTGGTTGGAAAACAAATTCCTTCTTTGGAATCAACTTGTAACATAAAATAAAGCAACGTCCAAGACACACTGACCACTTGTATGTATTTTGGGTTCAAATAATATATCACATATATACTGAAACCTCTACCTTCAACCAGACGATTCAACCAGTGGATTTTGACCAGAAGCTACCAACTGGCTGACTCCAGTCATTGGCTTATTGATCGATACATCTTTAATGCAAAATTAATGTTTTTTTTCTTTATTTGTCAACAAAGAAACATAAAAAGTACAGTTTTAATCATGTAATTAAACAATTACACTTAAATAATGAACTAATATAAAATAAATTTACAGTCGAATAACAACAAGGTCAAGGTCAACAATCAACACCTCACTGTACCAATCTCGAGTTCAGCTCTCTCTCTAATGTTCCTCTCTTCCTCCATCTTTCCTCCTCACCACACTTCCTCACTCTCTTCCCTTTATTTCTCCCAGCGGAAAGACTGCGCTAACGGGAGGACGAGGTCACGGAGACACAATGACGGGGAAGAGACTGTTCAAACAGAAGGGAAACCAAACCGCTAATCAACTTTCAGACGATGGAGAGGGGGTGGTCAAGAGCAAGTGTGAGCGCCGGGCAGAGACAGAAATAGAACGAGGCGAAGAGACGGATCATCAAAGAAGAGAGAGAGAAAGCGAGGGAGCCGGGTGATCCGGAGAACACGAAATATCACAAGATGACAGATTTTGTTATTATCTGTATTATGAACATACAAACCAGGAGGAAAACACAAATGCCACTTTTTTTGGGCTGTTAACTCCAAAATGAAGATATTTATGAAGACGTCATACATTTCAGATGTTCATTAAAGCATTTAAAACATCTGTGGCAGTGCTGTATGCAACCGTCACGCTTCAGGGTTCTCCTCCTGCCTCCATCCCACCAATAAACTACAATCCCCATAATGCACGCCCTCATAACATCATCGCCACATGTCCAGCCTTGGCCAATTATGAACCACTTTCCTATTTGTGATCTCTGACATAGTAACCATCATTACCTGTTTCTTACTCAGTTACCTGAATATCAATATTTTACACACCTGTGGCCATGGAAGTGATTGGAACACCTGGATTCAATGATTTGGATGGGTGAGTGAAAAGTAAACCCTTTGGGCAATATAGGGTCTGTCTCAATACCTAGTGAGCTCCTACATAGGCAGCATTTTACGTCATAGTATGCGCTCCTGACATGTAGGCTGTCCCAATGAGGTGTCTTATTTTTACCTGATTTTAAGGAAGCATCGAACGCTTCCTCAGCCGATGCAACACAGGCAAATCTACGAGCAGTGAAGTGGTTTTAAAATGTGAGTTATTTTGATTCTCTCTGGTGTTTAAATGTGTTTCTGGTCATATAATCACACAAAAAAGTATTTTATTATCAACTCTGTAACGAGTCCTTCACCATTTAGCAGTTTTATACTCAAGCCATTAGCATTCATGCTAGTGGATTCTTAAGCCTCGGGCTATTGTTTTGGATGCCGGCCGGTAGCCTAGCAACCAGCTAAACCAACAGTGATGGGCAGAGGGCGGGACACAAGCCGTGAAACAAGCCGTGACGCAGTCTCTCTCTAAATAGAGCGTCTCAGTAATCTGTTTTATGAGGAGAGATGTCAGACAGAACGCTGCTACTTAAACAGCTGCTACCTAGACAGCCTACTTAGTCACTCACTAGGTTTTGAGACACACCCATTGTGTGTATAAACAAGCATGTATATATAAACACATATATATATATATTTAAAACACGACAGCTGCCCTTTATATCCTGTCCAAGTTTTGTGGACCAATAGAAAGGCTCCAAAATAGCTTGAAATAAAAATCTGGTTCCATTGACTTCCATTGAAAGTTTTTGGCCTCTCCTGTAAACCTGTTTTTCGTTGGACAGCAACGATAATAATTTATAATGATTACGTTTCGTCATATCACCCACAGCCAGCAAGCCTCTCTCTGGCATTGCATCCATCCACTGACACTCTGCCAAATCCGGAATCACATGTACAGTGTGAGAGGAATACTGCTGATCCAGGAACATTCTTCCCTTTTCATAGCCTAATGAATGGCATTGTGTAGACAGGTGATGAAGCAGTAATGCAGTAATTGAAGTATCTACTCAAGCTTTTACTCCAGTAAAAGTATAAAAGTACTGTTTCTACTTAACTACTTAAAGTATAAAAGTAATGTAAGGGGAAAAATGCCATTAAGGACAAAAGCTCAAAACCCCATTCTTCTAAAAGCCATAATGACTTTAATGTTATATTAAAATGTTAATGTTGATAAATTTGGGATGCGCTAGGCTTCCTGTTTCAGCCGCATATACGCCCATTGAACATGAATGTATTTTAGTACAATGTAAATATATTAAAGAAGCATATCTGTTACTACTGAACATTAACAGGTGTTTCATGGAGCAGAAGATATGATGACTAGTTGTCTATAAGTATTGTAATAGGGCAAAAAGTCAAACTTCAAAGGCATGTTATCAATAATCTTTACTGGAATGTAAATGTACATGACTGAAAACAAGCTGAAATGAAATAGGAGTAACGAGACTATTTTTAAAATGTACGGAGTAGAAAGTACTGATAATGGAGTGTAAATGTAAGGAGTAGAAAGTACTGATAATGGAGTGTAAATGTAAGGAGTAGAAAGTACTGATAATGGAGTGTAAATGTAAGGAGTAGAAAGTACAGATAATGGAGTGTAAATGTAAGGAGTAGAAAGTACAGATAATGGAGTGTAAATGTAAGGAGTACAAAGTACTGATAATGGAGTGTAAATGTAAGGAGTAGAAAGTACTGATAATGGAGTGTAAATGTAAGGAGTAGAAAGTACAGATAATGGAGTGTAAATGTAGGGAGTAGAAAGTACTGATAATGTAGTGTAAATGTAAGGAGTAGAAAGTACTGATAATGGAGTGTAAATGTAAGGAGTAGAAAGTACTGATAATGGAGTGTAAATGTAAGGAGTAGAAAGTACTGATAATGGAGTGTAAATGTAAGGAGTAGAAAGTACAGATAATGGAGTGTAAATGTAAGGAGTAGAAAGTACTGATAATGGAGTGTAAATGTAAGGAGTACAAAGTACTGATAATGGAGTGTAAATGTAAGGAGTAGAAAGTACTGATAATGGAGTGTAAATGTAAGGAGTAGAAAGTACTGATAATGGAGTGTAAATGTAAGGAGTAGAAAGTACTGATAATGAAGTGTAAATGTAAGGAGTAGAAAGTACTGATAATGGAGTGTAAATGTAAGGAGTAGAAAGTACTGATAATGGAGTGTAAATGTAAGGAGTAGAAAGTACTGATAATGGAGTGTAAATGTAAGGAGTAGAAAGTACAGATAATGGAGTGTAAATATAAGGAGTAGAAAGTACAGATAATGGAGTGTAAATGTAAGGAGTAGAAAGTACTGATAATGGAGTGTAAATGTAAGGAGTAGAAAGTACTGATAATGGAGTGTAAATGTAAGGAGTAGAAAGTACAGATAATGGAGTGTAAATATAAGGAGTAGAAAGTACAGATAATGGAGTGTAAATCTAAGGTGTAGAAAGTACTGATAATGTAGTTTAAATGTAAGGAGTAGAAGTAAAAAGTCAGCTGAAAAATAATTACTCCAGTAAAGTATAAATAACCAACATTTCTAATTAAGTAGGGAAACTAAGTATTTGTACTTCGTTACTTGACACCTCTGCTAACCGGGCAGGAGCTGATCTTAAGAAGTGACATAATAGAGTTGAACATTGGGGCCATTGCATCTGGACCATGGCAGTGAAGAGCGCCACCTAGACTAACATTCAGCAGTTACTGAATGATAAGTATTTACAGCTGCACTATATAATAAAGTACTGACTCTATTTGATTGAATGAAAATATTTTTAATTTAGTACATAGAATATGTCCTTGTATTTCCAGTCCTATTCCATCCAGATTATTCCAAAGGATAAGAAGACCTCCAATAGCCTTTTAGCATTAATAACCAATGGCTGATGGGTAATGTAGTTCAACACAGCTCAATGTGACTGAGGTCAAACAGCTCTAGACCTGAAATCCCATAAGCCCCTGTGAGCAGAGTCTCAGCTGGAGCACACTGTGACAGTATGATATAATTGGAGCGTCTGTGTGGCTATGAATGCCAGCTGACATTTCTGACGGCGCTGCGGTGACAGCCGCTGTCAGAAGAGATGAAGAGTGTTTGTTCGGGAAAAGAAAACTACCAGCACTCTGTCCGGCATCCATGCTCAGCTTCCAGAGGACCCGATTTGAGACAAATAGAAACCAACGGCTTAGCTCGGGAAGATAAACAGAATCTAAAAAAGACGTGTAGAGCTGTGCAGAGCTAGGATTACATGCTGGGACGAAGCAGGAAACTCAAGTGAGCTTAGATTATGTTGCATAGTTTGAAAAAGCACCAGTTAAATTCGAAACTAGGTCTGCAACAGAGAAAACAAACACAAATGCTATTCATACTTAGTGGTAGTGGTTAGTACGGTGGTGTAGTGGTTAGTATGGTGGTGTAGTGGTTAGTACGGTAGTGTAGTGGTTAGTACGGTGGTGTAGTGGTTAGTACGGTGGTGTAGTGGTAAGAATGGTGGTGTAGTGGTTAGTATGGTGGTGTAGTGGTTAGTATGCTGGTGTAGCGGTTAGTACGGTGGTGTAGCGGTTAGTACGGTGGTGTAGTGGTAAGAATGGTGGTGTAGTGGTTAGTACGGTGGTGTAGTGGTTAGTACGGTGGTGTAGTGGTTAGTATGGTGGTGTAGTGGTTAGTATGGTGGTGTAGTGGTTAGTATGCTGGTGTAGCGGTTAGTACAGTGGTGTAGCGGTTAGTACGGTGGTGTAGTGGTAAGAATGGTGGTGTAGTGGTTAGTACGGTGGTGTAGTGGTTAGTACGGTGGTGTAGTGGTAAGAATGGTGGTGTAGTGGTTTGTATGGTGGTGTAGTAGTTAGTATGGTGGTGTAGTGGTTAGTATGGTGGTGTAGTGGTTAGTACGGTGGTGTAGTGGTTAGTATGGTGGTGTAGTGGTTAGTACAGTGGTGTAGTGGTTAGTACGGTGGTGTAGTGGTTTGTATGGTGGTGTAGTGGTTAGTATGCTGGTGTAGTGGTTGGTATGGTGGTATAGTGGTTAGTATGGTGGTGTAGTGGTTAGTACGGTGGTGTAGTGGTCAGTATGGTGGTGTAGTGGTCAGCACTGTCTCCTCACAGTAAGATGATCTGGGTTGGATTCCCGGTCCGGGTGGTTCTGTGTGGAGTGTGTATGTTCTCTCCGTGCTTGAGTGGGTTTCCTCCGGGTACTCCGGTTTCCTCCCACAGTCCAAACACATGCATGTTAGGTTGAGCGCTCACAGGTGTGAGTGTGTGTGGGCCATGCGATGGACTGGTGGCCTATGGTGTACTCTGCTGTCTCCCGTTGCCGCATCAACTGAGGCAGGGCTGGAGTTCTGGGTGGCTTCTGCTGCTGGGTTTTGAAGCCAGGCCCTCCTTAGCCAAACGAAGAATGAGTATGATTTTGGAAGAGATAGAGGAGCTGGGGAGGTGGTGGGGTGCGAATTTCATCACGAGAAGTTGAGGGCAGAGGTGTGGCTTATATAGAGCGTGTAATAATTTAAGGGAGGAGTTTGGGCGTGGTCTTTCTCAGTTTTAACAGTAGAATTATATAGAGCTCTTATTGTAAAAGCTTTTGAGTTCCTACTGAACGAGAGTGAAGTTATTGTAAGAGTTCTGTGTTCTCAGGTTGGATAATTCCATTCCGTCATTGGTGGCTGTGTCCCATCATCCAACTACGCATACATCTTATTTTTGTTAGAGATTAAATGATATGAAACAATGATGCCCTTAT
Organism: Megaleporinus macrocephalus; assembly: GCA_021613375.1. NCBI lineage: Eukaryota > Metazoa > Chordata > Actinopteri > Characiformes > Anostomidae > Megaleporinus > Megaleporinus macrocephalus. Next base: position 9,897,820 of record CM038723.1, on the reverse strand, counting down.
TTCGTTTCCAAGCCGCTGATCCTTCTGGATTTCGGGAGTGTGGGAGGGTTGGTGGGCGTTACTGGAGCCTACAGTAATACTAACCACTGGGAATTCAACTTAGAACCAAAGGCATTGGTAACCGTTCCATCACTACCCACAGTTTTTGAGATCCGCTCCAACTCCAAAATGATTGGTGTACCCAGGACCTCAGCAACAATCTTAGCACATTTAAGCGCAGTCTTAAGGAGTTTGCCTTTGTTATTAATATTTACCTGCTGTATCTACCTGCATCTAGTCACAAGTAAACCCACCAAAGGCAGGTTTAACAATTTTTTTTTAAAACATGGAACCGGTTGCACTGGCAGTCGTAGTCGTAAACCACTAAAACAAGGCATCTACACTATATTGCCAGAAGTATTCACTCATCCATCCAAATTCAGGTGTTTCAATCACTTCTATGGCTACAGGTGTATAAAACCAAGCACCTAGATATGCAGACTGCTTCTACACACATTAGTGAAAGAATGGGTCGCTCTCAGGAGCTCAGTGAACTCCAGTCCAGCCGCGAAGTTTACTCACAAGTGGAAGCGATTGGTCATCAACTTTCTTCAATCACTACAGACCTCCAAACTTCATGTGGGCTTCAGGTCAGCTCAAGGACAGAGCCTAGAGAGCTTCATGGAGTAACTGATCAGCTGCATCCAAGCCTTACATCACCAAGCGCAATGAAAGCGTCGGATGCAGTGGTGTAAAGCACCCCAACACAGGACTTTAGAGCAATCTCTGGAGTGTTTGGTGGAGGGGGGATTTTGGTGTGTTTGTTTTTCAGGAGTTGGACCCGGACCCTTAGTTCCAGTGAAAGGAACTCTTAATGCATCAACAGACCAAGTTTCAGTTTGGGGACGGCCCCTTTCTGTTTCAACATGGCTGTGCACCAGTGAACAAAGCAAGGGTCATAAAGACATGGATGGGCAAGTTTGATGTGAAAGGACTTGATTGGCCTGACAAGAGTCCTGACCTCAACCCAATAGAACTTGATTGGATGAATTAGAGCGGAGATATCTAGCCAGGCCTTCTCGGGCAACATAAGTGTCTGACCTCACCAATGGTCTTCTGAAAGAATGGTCAAACATTCCCATAAACACACTCCTAAACCGTGTGGAGAGCCTTCCCAGAAGAACCAGTTATAGCTGCAAAGGTTGGGCTGACATCATATTAAACCCTATGGATTAAGAATGGGATGTCATATCAAGGCAGACGAGTGAAAACATTTAGCAATATAGTTTATTTTTTATTAGAAGAATAAGATTCTCTGTCTTTGTACTATTTTAACATCTATTTTATATTAACTGTAATCTGTTTTTATTGTGGGTTTCTGTGTTTGCTTACCTTGGCAATTAAGTGCAATGCAAATTGTTGGATGCAGTAGTGTAAAGCACATTGCCACTGGACTCTAGAGCAGTGGAGACATGTTCTCTGGAGGGACAAATCATGCTTCTCCATCTGGCAATCCAATGGACGAGGCGAGGTTTCGCGGTTGCCAAGTGAACAGTACTTGTCTGACTGCATTGTGCTAATGTTTGGTATAGGGGGGATTTTGGTGTGGTTGTTTTTCAGGAGTTGGGCTCGAACTCAAGGTTGACAAGGCTAAAAACATTCTGTTGGAAGATATACTATGAAATATTATGACTTATTATGAATGAATATGAAATATGAACACACTCACATACATACAACCCTTTTCACTTCACAGTAAACACAGTGCTGGCAACTGTTAGACGGTGGAACCTTGAATTTCAATGAACCTATTTTCTGCTAGCTTTCATTATTTATGTTCTTTGGGACAATACATACAACATCTTTTCATCCCCCCTCAGCCAAGATTGGAGCATGTGCAGAGTTCGGGATCTTACTCAGTGATCAGCAGTGGACAGCACACAGTCCCATCAACCCGGTATTAGAAGATGGAACTCAGAACAAGAAACTCAAACAGCTTCTTTCTGCTGTTCTGTGGCTCTTTGGGTTTCAGTCTAGCTCCTGAATGACTACAGCCCTGCTCCACAGAGAGCAATGAGCAAGCCCACCAAAGCAAGTCCGCGGAGGGTCCTGATTAAATATGGACGACAGACAGGAGAGGGATGGAGGGAAGGGTTTTGAAGTGGCAAATACACAGACAAGCACACGCGGGAGGAAAGCAACAAGGGAAGCCAGGCATAAAGGGTATCTCAGCCCTCTCCAGCTGTGCCGGGGCCTTGATGGAATGAATGAAAGGCAAGTTTTGAAGAATGATGAGACACTAGAATGCATTAGGAGACAGTAGGTCAGCCGTGAGGAACACATTGCTCTAAAAGCCGCGACCTACTGGCTCTCTTTGAGAACGACCTGGAGGGGACACTGAAGGGACACTCTGGCCATTGTACCCGGTGCCTGTCCTCCGCACACCAATTAAGGAACATAGTTGCTGCTAGACTATCAGGATCGAACATCTACTGTTAGTATATGGGAGCAGGAGGTGGAGCCAGGGAGGCTGTTGTTGTCTCCCATGTTTTGTCATTCTGCTGCCTCTGTCATTCATGGTTGACAGCATATATGAGGTTTGGACAACGCCCTCTCCAGCGAATGTCGTCAGTCCCCGGGGTTTGGGCATCTGGCACAGTAACCATTTTGTGAGTTCAGACCACTTAAGGCAAGGCAAGGGAGGGGAACTGGAGTCTTGGGTGGCTTCAGCTGCTGGGATTCAATCAATCAATCAACCTTTATTTTCACTCGGAAATACATTGAGGGAGACCCTCATTTACAATGTCGCCGAGCATTACAATTATTAAATAAAAAGGGACTGAAAATAAATTAAAATGAATTTTAATAAGTACTTACAATGTAAAAGAAACAATAAGAAGAGAGACAAAATTAAGTAAGATATATTGTAAAAAAAAATAAATAAATAAAAACTGAATGAGAAACTAAAATAGGAATAGGAATAAGACAAAAATAAAAATAAGCCAATAAAGTAAATATAAATATAGTAGTAAAACATTTAATAGTAAAAGAAATAAAAATAAAAAATAATAAAATAATAATATTAATAATGATAGAGTTATACAAAATATAAAAAACAATAAAAGCATGGTAAAAGGAAATAAAAATAAAAAAATAAACTGAATATCAAAATCATAAAACTGTTAAGTAAAATTAAATAAAACACAGGCAGGTCGTGTGGAGGTGGTTAGAAATTAAGAGTTTAAAATGACTAGCTGGTGCTGCTTGAGCTAAAAGCAGATTTTCCCAGTTCAATAAAAGCTTAAGGAACCTGAAGGGGATCCAGTCACTGGAGCGAGTAATTTTATACTATTCTCAGTGAACATTGTTGTGATATACGATGGCATACAGCCAGAAAGTGCTTTAAAAATAAAAAGAAACCGATGTGTTTGAAGCCAGGCCAAGCAAATTTTTGTCAGGAGAAGGTGAGGGCAGAGGGAGTGGTTTATATGGAGTGTGTAATGGGATAGGGGAGGAGTTGGGCGTGGTCCTTCTTCCAAACTTAAGTTATTCCATAACTTCATTTGTCATAAACATGCTTAGTCTACAGACTAACACTTACACTTTCCTGGTTAACAGACTCAGAAAATAACCTTCTGATGATGTATCTTGAAGGTCAGAGTGGGAGGAAGTTTGAGGACAGGCTGGAGAAGGAAGGCAGATAGCTAACGTTAGTGCAGGGAGAGAAAATGAAAAGTATCCATCTCTGAAATGACTCGTCAGATGAGGAGAACATCAAGCTTCAACACTGGCGAGCAAGTTGCGATGACTGCCTAGACGTTTAATTATTAGGAGACAATTAGGTGGAGATGAGAGAACACATTACATGTAGTGAAAATAAAGAATGGAGAAGCTCTCCAATGGTGTTTCACCAGCCAGTTTATTTTGCTTGAGTTATGGATTATACTCTGCACATTACAAGTGTACGGACCAGCGGGATCTGGAGCGGGACTGAAAAGCGGGGGCTGTAGCCTTGTTTTCGGTGGATTTGGCCACAATCCACCACTAAAGCAAGTCGTCCCCAGACGTACACCCAGATGAGCAACCATAGTATTAAAACCACCTTCTTGATTCTACGATATCTATCCATGTTATCAGCTCCATATAGGAGCACTTTGTAGTTCGCACATCAGTTAAGCATGGCTGCAGCACAAGTGGAGATTCAGAAAGCATGACGGTATTCACGCTAATTGATACTAATTACAAGCAAAACGACAATAAACATATTAAATGAATAGCATAATATGTTTAGTTAGAGGGAGTTAGTAATTGGAAGACGAGGAAAACCTGGCTTGAACAACAGAGTTACGAACACAGCACATAAAGATCAGAGTGTTGGGGGGCGCCTTTCAAGGAAGACCACCTGCATCTCTGACTGAAGCTCTAAATTTAAAACATCCACCCAAATCTCTGTATGTCTGCTCTTACCATTCTGTGGAGGAGAACCAGCACCAGAGCCTCCTTATCCAGAGAAATGTCTCGATTATGAAGCTCAGAGGAAGCAGACGTGTCGGGTGCTGGTGAGTCTATCAGTTAAGTAACTGTTTTCTGATCAGTGTCCACCGCGTTAGACTATCTGGGCTGTAACTAACACCCATGCAGAGTGGTTCGGGCAGCTGGCTTGACTTGGGTTTAACCGGCTTTCAGAAATATAAACTCACCGTCTGTGTGTAGGAGTACACGCCCACCTTCCCACTGTGCAGGTACTGATACGCTTCAGTACTTTTATAGTTTTTCATTGCTGAACCGTCTAGACCTTCCGAGAGTACAGAGTAATTAAATATGTTGCCGTAGGTAACCTCAGACCATCTTTTCATATCATCCACCCACTGTGTTATTAACCTCAGACCATCTTTTCATATCATCCACCCACTGTGTTATTAACCTCGGAGGAGACAGTGTTGTCCCATTCCAACTTCTTATTGCTTCTCTGGTCTCCTCCCATGTAACTGTATTCATTTTGGTTAGCTCACTGCAAAGTCAGAGACGGTAGCTCATTTGCTGCTGCAGAGTTTGTGTTGGTCATCCTCGAGTCCAGGGGTGTTTAATTAGAATTCAGTAAGGTCCAGTCAGAGGAGATTTCCTCAGGCCAAGGTCCGGACCGTCATCATGTCTAACGTGTGTTATGATTCAGTGGAGTATCCTGTTTACTGAAGTAGTCTAGTATCAGCATCTTATACAATCAGCTACTGAAACACCAACACACCACACATACCGTTCAGTATATTTCAGTATATTTACTGTTTAAATGCTGAACTGAATGAATTACTTATAAAATTTTAAATTAATGTTGTTTTACTCACTATAATAAAATCAAGGGTTACATTAAAAAACAGAATGCTTTTGAAAATATATAGAAAATATAGAAAAAGTAAATGAAACGCACACGTCTTTCACATCTTAACAATTTCCCTTACATATTCCTCTCTCACACTTTCTCTTGTTTAGTGAGAGAAGTGAGCTCTTGGTGGTCTAGCCAGGACTTTAAACCTGGACTGAAATGGTGTCAGGGCCATTCTTACACACATATGAGAAATATGGGACACAGGACACTGCTGGCTGGATAGTTTTGGTTGGTGGACTATTCTCAGTCCAGCAGAGACACTGAGGGGTTTAAACCTCCAGCAGCAGCACTGCTGTGTCTGTTCCACTCACACCAGCACAATGGCTGGTTTAGTATATATTTTCGTTACGAGATCCCGGTTGGCCCTGCGAGGCTAGGGCATGCCAGACTTTCTCAAAGAAAATCTCGCCTCTCTCACAGCCAGAGAATCAATGACTGCCGATTACAGAACTCGGTCCAGCGGCAACGTGATTATGTAAAATAAATAAACACTACATCATCATTACCCATTTGTTATTGCCTTGTGCCTCAGTGGTTATAAATGCGTGTATATTTCCGGTGTGTGTGTGTGTTTTTGTACATGAAGTGAAAGAGGAATGGAGGTGTGTGTGTGTGTGTGTGTGTGTGTGTGTGTGTGTTTCTGGACGAACATCGTAAGAGGAATGGAGGTGTGTGTGTGTGTGTTTCTGGACGCACATCATAAGAGGAATGGAGGTATGTTTGTGTGTGTGTGTGTGTCTGGACGCATATCGTAAGAGGAATGGAGGTGTGTGTGTGTGTGTGTGTGTGTGTATGTGTGTGTGTGTTTCTGGACGCATATCGTAAGAGGAATGGAGGTGTGTGTGTGTGTGTGTGTGTGTGTTTCTGGACGAACATCATAAGAGGAATGGAGGTGTATGTGTGTGTGTGTGTGTGTGTGTGTTTCTGGATGCACATTGTAGGAGGAATGGAGGTGTGTGTGTCTGTGTGTGTTTGTGTGTGTGTGTGTGTTTCTGGATGCACATCGTAAGAGGAATGGAGGTGTGTGTGTGTGTGTGTGTGTGTTTCTGGATGCACATTGTAAGGGGAATGGAGGTGTCTGTGTGTGTGTGTTTCTGGACGCACATCGTAAGGGGAATGGAGGTGTGTGTGTGTGTGTTTCTGGACACACATTGTAGAGGAATGGAGGTGTGTGTGTGTGTGTGTGTGTGTGTGTGTGTGTTTCTGAACGCACATCGTAGGAGGAATGGAGGTGTATGTGTGTGTGTGTGTGTGTGTGTTTCTGGACAAACATCATAAGAGGAATGGAGGTGTATGTGTGTGTGTGTGTGTTTCTGGATGCACATCGTAAGAGGAATGGAGGTGTGTGTGTGTGTGTGTGTTTCTGGATGCACATCGTAAGAGGAATGAAGGTGTATGTGTGTGTGTGTGTTTCTGGACGCACATCATAAGGGCAATGGAGGTGTGTGTATGTGTGTGTTTCTGGACACACATTGTAAGAGGAATGGAGGTGTATGTGTGTGTGTGTGTGTGTGTGTGTGTGTGTGTGTGTGTGTTTCTGGACGAACATCATAAGAGGAATGGAGGTGTATGTGTGTGTGTGTGTGTTTCTGGATGCACATCGTAAGAGGAATGGAGGTGTGTGTGTGTGTGTGTGTGTGTGTTTCTGGATGCACATCGTAAGAGGAATGAAGGTGTGTGTGTGTGTGTGTGTGTTTCTGGACGCACATCGTAAGGGGAATGGAGGTGTGTGTGTGTGTGTTTCTGGACACACATTGTAAGAGGAATGGAGGTGTGTGTGTGTGTGTGTGTGTGTGTGTGTGTGTGTGTGTGTGTGTGTTTCTGAACGCACATCGTAGGAGGAATGGAGGTGTATGTGTGTGTGTGTGTGTGTGTGTGTGTGTTTCTGGACGAACATCATAAGAGGAATGGAGGTGTATGTGTGTGTGTGTGTGTTTCTGGATGCACATCGTAAGAGGAATGGAGGTGTGTGTGTGTGTGTGTGTTTCTGGATGCACATCGTAAGAGGAATGAAGGTGTGTGTGTGTTTGTGTGTGTGTTTGTGTGTGTGTGTGTGTATGTGTGTTTCTAAACGCACATTGTAAGAGGAATGGAGGTGTGTGTGTGTGTGTGTGTGTTTCTGGATGCACATCGTAAGAGGAATGGAGGTGTGTGTGTGTGTGTGTGTGTTTCTAAACGCACATCGTAAGAGGAATGGAGGTGTGTGTGTGTGTGTGTGTGTGTGTGTGTGTTTCTAAACGCACATAGTAAGAGGAATGAAGGTGTGTGTGTGTTTGTGTGTGTGTGTTTGTGTGTGTGTGTGTGTGTGTGTGTTTCTGAACGCACATCGTAAGAGGAATGGAGGTGCATGTGTGTGTGTTTCTAAACGCACATCGTAAGAGGAATGGAGGTGTGTGTGTGTGTGTGTGTGTTTCTAAACGCACATCGTAAGAGGAATGGAGGTGCGTGTGTGTGTGTCTGTGTTTCTGGATGCACATCGTAAGAGGAATGGAGGTGTGTGTGTGTGTGTGTGTGTGTGTTTTGATTAAATAAACTGAAGTAGCTCTGCTCCCCTGAACTGCAGCAGTGTAATGTATAATCTCAGTGTCTCTTGACTGATTACATTTAGCATAATTGCCTTCAATTAAACATTAATGAGAAACAAACTGCTGGCTGTTGGGAAAGGTGAAACACAAAGGAAACAAACCTGTGAAAACAAACAAATAGCCATGTTCGCAGGCTGATTTAATAGACTCCGGTAATCGGTACTCTTGTAATCGGTACTCAAGTTACTTGTGCTTCATCCTTAATGTTGCTTTGTGGACTGCATGCTTGAGGCGAATGGACTTTAGATGTTTTTATTATAACTCAACCTTCTCAAACAAACAGTGTTCCAAACCTCCTCTGGCTTTAACATCAGCCGTTGGCATGAAGGCATGCAAGCCTTACATCACCAAGCACAATGCTGAGCATCGGATGGAATGGTGTAAAGCCCCACTACTGGACTCTGGAGTAGTAGAAACCTTTTCTGTGGGGCAACGAATCAAGCTTCTCCATCTGGTAGTCAGATGGACGAAGCTGGGTTTGGTGAATGCCAGGAGAACATTACCTGGCCAACTGTATTGTGCTGACTGCAAAGTTTCAAAGTTTCATCATCCAGGAGGGACGAGGATATGGGTTGTTTTTCAGGGGTCCAAGACTTCTTGGACAATTGTATGTTTCCAACTTTGTGGGAACAGCTTGGGGAAGAACCTTCTCTGTTCCTGAATGACTGATTGTGTCCCAGTACACACAGCAAGGTCCATAAAGGCTAGTTTGGTGAGTTTAGTGTGGAATAATTTGACTGACCCACACAGAGTCCAGACCTCCATAAAACACCCTTGGGATGAACTGGAATGGAGATTGTGAGACTGTTGTAGCTGTTAATGGGAGGGGGGGGTCAGCTATAATATTAATGCCAATGGATTACAATGGAATTTCAATAAAGCTCCAGTAGATGTAATGTGTAGGTGTCCCAATGCTTTCTATACGGTCCATATGGTGCATCTTCTATGCTTATGAATATAAGCCATATGTATCTGAACCCTCACTGTGATCCACAGTCTCCATGGTGCTAAAGAATAACCTCTAGTCTACTCTGCTGACCATGACCTTCTATCTGGATGCTCCTGCAAACTTCAAATTCATTCTCTCCAGAAGACCTAAACACGACCAAGACGAGTCCTAAAAGATAGAGGGCGCAGGTGTGTGAGTCCGGAGCAGGACCACAGGTGTGCGTAAGGAATGAGGGTCGAGTACGCATCTTTATCACAATGACAGCAGCATGATCTGCAACCGCGACAGGCACACGCGGAGACAGACAAACGTTACGCAAACTCAAACGCAGCAGAAGTGAAGGTGGTAAGCCGGCTTCGCTGCCAGGTGGCGATGAGCTCATGGCCGCGAGCTGTTTTCTGTGTTAATGGACTTTCCCTCTGGGCTCCTAGGAACAGGAACCACTCACCGCTCTCTAACAGCGTCATTCAAGCCCCCTGCCCTTCTCTTCTTATGCAACCAAAGGTCTCAAATGAAGCAGAGAGTCTCAAGTGAGTGAGAGGCTTTGTCATTTCACTGCCCATTGTGCTGACCATCCACTGAACTGCTCTAAGGGCCTGTTAAGCAAATGAGTAAAGGGCATCGGATCTGAGCGAACTCATGTGTCGTTCGGTCACTGATTCTGGTGCCATTGGTCTGATTCTTTATCACCATATGGGGCTTCTTTGCAAATAGTGTGAGAACTCTGTCTCCTGATCCATGATTCGAAACTCCAGTCCAGGTTTTACTTCATTTACATGCACAGTAGTGCGTTGTGGGCAGATTCTAAGCTTAATGTTTGATTGTTAAGAGATACATTGCAGCTCTACAGAACAGTGACCACTGCTGCAAATGAGCACTACAAAGCAATATAGTGGACTGATGTACACTGGACAATGGACAATGTCTACACTCACTTTTTTGGGGCTTGTGCACATACATCTGTGTACCTGGAGTGTCTACCAACCCACAAACTGTGAAATAAGTCAGGTTTGGTGGTCTATATCAGAAAACATGGGACTAAACCAGGGCTGGACCGTCATAATTAGAGGAGCACAGCCGACCAGTAATTTATGTATGTGTTCCGCGAAGGAATGTATTTTACTATTATCATATAATAATTATCAAATAATAACAGCATCATATAAAAAATTACTTTTTGCCTTATTAGAAATGTACAGTGAATCATTACTTTAGAAGTGTATTAAATAACCAGTGTGGAAATCAAATAAGTAAATTTACACATACTGTAGTTCTAGCACTTTTGTCTACTCATATGTATTTACTGAATTTCCCTGATATTGCAGCTTAATTCTAATTCTTCAGATTAAAAGCTGCTCACTCCTTTAAAAAGCTATAACCTGCATTTGGATCAGGCTAAAAACAGACAGGGCTGCTTTGTGAACTCATGCAACACATCAGCATTTAACACTGTCTTACTGTGGGCATAGCTTTAGCTAATAATACTTTTATCCACTTACTTTAGTAAAGCTTAAATTGCAAAGTTTTTACCTTTTTGGGTTAATTTTTTTGGGGTCATTTAGCAGTTTTAAGATCTGTTAAAACATGTTGAACTGCAGCGTAGAGGCTACAAATTCAAAAAACTACTATGCAGCTTTTCAACACACCTTTAACCTAAATATCTAAAACGCTATAATGTAGCCTAAAATTGACACTTGCTGCTCATCCAGCACTTCTCAGCCCTAACCGTTTACTATTTTAACGTTATCGCCATCACATCAAAGTCCCTGTGTTATCCTAACTTTACTACCTGCTTACGTACTACACTTTCCCGCTCAGTCTGTCCCTCGAGTTCCCTGTGAAAAGCCTGCGTCTCTGGCTGCTCCTCTCTCTGCCCGCTGCTGCTGTCTTCACCTACAATCTGCTGTTTACAGAGGAACAGCAGAGCTACAGCAGCGAACATGTCTGCCTTCTCCGCTCCCCCTTTCTGCCGCTTCGGTTTCTCCACGTCGCCTCTCCTTTAACGCACGAGTTACAGCGGACCACGCAGAGAAAGAGTGGGGCCACTTTCGTCCTATATCCTGATTGGTTCGGTCCACTGTCTATATTGAAGATGGGTCAATGGGCTGCCCCCTCTAAACTGTGGGCTGGTCTCTTAAAAAAAAGGCCAGGAAAAAAATCCAACAGCATCGGCCCCTGAGGACTGAGTACGCCAGATTACCAGTCCAGCCCTGGACTCAACAAGCGGTTCAGATTTGGCCTTCGTTCCTATGTCAAGTGGAGACCCATCTGAGTATCTCCATCCATGGTTTCAGAGCCTCTGTTTTTTCCTCCTGAGCGTCGGAGCCGAGAGCGTTATGTGGAAGACAAGAGCTAATCGCTGGAACTGCTGTGTTGTCAGCTACACCTGAGTGAGTTTATTTCTGATGGCGACAGTCAGCGGAACTTGTAAATGTGTGCTCATCAAGCTGTGTCTGGCACTCAGCTGGAGCCAGCTTCTTATTCAAATTGTTCTGTTCCACCTTAAATGGTGCAGCAATTGCATTGCAGCTGTAGTTACTTTCTGAACTTCATCCGATCAACATGAGAGTTAAATGAGAGAAACGTGTACATCGGGACATGCTCAGTGGAAGGAAGGGGCGGGGTCAGCAGTGAGTGGCTCATTCTCATTCAAACCGATCATTCTGAACAGGGCGGTGTTCATCGGTGTGGGATTTTGAGCAAAGGAAGCCACAGACATTTCGTTATGACCGCAGAGCGACTGTGTTATGGTGAAATAATATGTCATCCTTATATGAGTGGCCTGATTAGAGCTGCATCTTAAAACCTAGTGAGTGTGTAAGTAGGCTGTCTAGGTAGCAGCTGTTTAAGTAGCAGCGTTCTCTCCTCATCTCTCCTCATAAAACAGATTACTGAGACGCTCTAGTTAAAGAGAGACGTCACGGCTTGTTCACGCCCACTGCAGCACGTGACTGGTGGTTTAGCTGGTTGCTAGGCTACCGGCCCACATCCAAAACAATAGCCAGAGTCTTAAAAATTCGCTAGCATAAATGCCAATGGCTTGAGTATAAAACTGCAAAGTGGTCAACGACTCGTTACAGAGTTGATAAAAAAATACTGTTCTGTGTGGTTGTACAACAGGAAACACATTAAGACACCAAAGATAATCGAAATAACTTAAATTTAAAGATGACTTCTCTGCTAGTATCTCCACTTTTGTCCGCCATGTTGCCTTAGCGGCTGAGGAAGCGTCCGATGCATCCTTAAAATCAGGTTTAAATAAGGTTCCTCAGTAGACAGCATGTTTAAGGTATGTAAGAATTGGGACAGACTACATGTTGGGAGCGCATACCATGACATAAAATGCTGCCTATGTAGGAGTTCACTAGGTTTTGAGACACACCCATAGACTCGTCCATTGGATTCCCACACGGAGAAGTGGGACTTGTCACTCTAGAGAACACGTCTCTGCTGCTCTAGAGTCCAGTGGTGGCATGCTTTACTCCATTGCATCCGATGCTTTGCGTTATGCTTGGTAAGGTAAGGCTTGGATGCAGCTGCTTGGCCTTGGAAACCCATTCCATGAAGCTCTCTACGCTCTGTTCTTGAGCTGGTCTGAAGGCCACATGAAGTTTGGAAGTCTAAAGCGATTGACTCTGCAGAAAGTTGGCTGCCTTTGCGACTGGACTTGTTGCACAGGTGGCGTCCTATCACGGTACCACACTGGAGTTCACTGATCTCCTGAGAGAGACCCATTCTCTCACTAATGTGTGTAGAAGCAGTCTGTTTGGTATTATACACCTGTGGCCATGGAAGTGATTGGAACACCTGAATTCAATGATTTGGATGGGAGAGTGAATACTTTTGGCAATATAATGGATTCCATAATTTGGAATAAACAGAATGTATAGTTATATAGTTGGACAGATGAGTAATCTTACTATCTGCCACTTCTAGTTCCAAAGGGATGACTGTCCTCAGCCTTTGACCCTTTTAGACCTACAAAGAAATCGTTTTTGTCTTTGCTGACAGAAATGGTCCACATTAGTGAACTAGATCTGCAAGTGAGGCAACTGTGATTCAAAGAAAATGACAGTGGGATGGTATGTCTGATAGGGTTAACTGTGAATGCTGAGCTGCAGCGTTATATACATGTGACCCTATTATGTCTCACAAGTTGTTGAACTAGAAACCCCCTGTTCCAGTGAGTCAGGATCAATTTCATGCAGAAAGTGAACCAGCAATTTCACCACCAGTGCCATTTCTTGCTGTGAGCAGTATTCGCAGTAGCACAGGATCTTCTTGCATTCGTAATTGATATAGCTGCTCAACATTTTGGGTCTCCATTCTACTATTTGTCACCAAATGTCACACATTTGTCACCAAATGTTTTCAGTGGGTGACCAGTCTGGACTGCAGTTTAGCACCCGGGCTCTTCTAATACAGAGCCATGAAGTCTGTTATTGTTTTTCTGAAACAACTAAGACATTCCTGTATATATATCGTTCAGCTTTAATGGCACCTTGTCAAACCTGTCATCCATGCCATGTGCACTAATTCCCACCCCAATACCACCATAGATGCTGGCTTGGTTCCACAAGCCAGATAGTCCCTCTCTTCATGGCCTGAAAGGTCCATGATGTCCACTAAGAATTTGAAATTTTGATTGGTTGGACCACAGGACACTTTTCCACTTCACTTTAGTCAAAATCAGATAAGCTCAGGCCCAGAGAAGGCGGCGGTGTTATTGTATCTGTTTATTCATCCATCCATCTATTAATTATGCTTTATTCCACTAGTTGGGGTCACAGGGAGGGGGTGTAGGGGCTGGAGCCAATCCCAGCGTCATCGGGCGAAGGCGGGGTATACCATGGACAGGCCACCAGTCCATTGCATAGCCTGGATCTGTTTAATATTATTATTATTATTATTATTATTATTATTATTATTATTATTATTATTATTATTATTATTATTATTGTGTAGAGGTGATGATAACTCTAACTCTAACTCAACATTGTGAAGCAATTTTTTAATTGCTGCACTACTTGCCAATGAAGTCTCTGAAGTCTCTGCCTCTCTGAGAGCCACTTTTATATCTTGTTCATGTTGCTGACCTGTGACCAGTTACACAACTTTTTTATACACCTTTAGCAGGCTTTTGTTTCCCCGTCCCAACTTTTCTTTAAATGTGTTGCTGGCGTCAAAATTAAAATGCTTATATATTTTTCAAAACACAATTTGTGAAGTGCGGACCACTAAGGCCAGGCACAGAGGGAGAACTCTGGAGTTCTGTGGGAATGTCATCACGAGAAGGTGAGGGTAGAGGAGCAGTTTATATAGGGCAAGAGGAGCCTCTCCCAGACTTTCTCCATTTAAAATGTCGTATGTTGTCTTTCTATTGTTTTTGATTGAAGATCGGGGAAGTTAGGAAGGACCTGCTTTTGTTGCCAACCTGAGAGAAATAATTCTCAGCATATGTACTTAACCGTGTTTATTGTGGAGTCTCAGCAAATGGTCTTTTCATGCCCGCTCTCTCCAGAGAACACACATCTCTCCTTTGTTTGTACCCTTTGTCTCCTGCTGTTAAGGTGATGCCAATCACCCCCGTTACCTACTCTTCATTTCCATTCATGTTCTCATCTTCATCCCCCTCAGCCCCTCCTAAACCTCTTCACAGGACTGGACCAGCAACAGTCCGATAACCTAAGCTGTGTCCGTGTATAATTCTATATGCATGTGATTGAGACTGCTTCTGACTTTTCAAGACTGCTTCCGACTGCTTCTAGACTGCTTTCTAACAGGCTTCCAACTGCTTCTAGACTGCTTTCTAACAGGCTTCCAACTGCTTCTAGACTGCTTTCTAACAGGCTTCCGACTGCTTCTAGACTGCTTTCTAACAGGCTTCCAACTGCTTCTAGACTGCTTTCTAACAGGCTTCCGACTGCTTCCAGACTGCCTCCCGACAATTTCCAACTGCTTCCAGACTGCCTCCGGACAATTTCCAACTGCTTCTAGACTGCCTCCCGACAATTTCCAACTGCTTCTAGACTGCCTCCTGACAGTTTCCAGACTGTTTCTAGACTGCTTTCCAACAGGCTTCTGACTGCTTCCAGACTGCCTCCCGACAATTTCCAACTGCTTCTAGACTGCCTCCCAACAGTTTACGACTGTTTCTAGACTGCTTTCCAGCAGGCTTCCGACTGCTTCTAGACTGCCTCCCTACAGTTTCCGACTACTTCTAGACTGCCTCCCTACAGTTTCCGACTACTTCTAGACTGCCTCCCTACAGTTTCCGACTGTTTCTAGACTGCTTTTCAACAGGATTCCGACTGCTTCTAGACTCCCTCCTGACAATTTCCGACTACTTCTAGACTGCTTTCCAGCAGGCTTCCGACTGCTTCTAGACTGCCTCCCTACAGTTTCCGACTACTTCTAGACTTCCTCCCTACAGTTTCCGACTGCTTTCTACGTCCTTCTGACTGCTTCTAGACTACTTTCTAACTGCTTCCAGATTGCTTCCCGACAGTTTCCGACTGCTTCTAGACTGCTTTCCAACAGGCTTCCGACTGCTTCTAGACTGCCTCCCTACAGTTTCCGACTACTTCTAGACTGCCTCCCTACAGTTTCCGACTGTTTCTAGACTGCTTTTCAACAGGATTCCGACTGCTTCTAGACTCCCTCCTGACAATTTCCGACTACTTCTAGACTGCTTTCCAACAGGCTTCCGACTGCTTCTAGACTTCCTCCCTACAGTTTCCGACTGCTTTCTACTTCTTTCTGACTGCTTCTAGACTACTTTCTAACTGCTTCTAGACTGCCTCCCGACAATTTTCAACTGCTTTTAGACTGCTTTCCAGCAGGCTTCTGACTGCTTCTAGACTGCCTCCCTACAGTTTCCAACTACTTCTAGACTGCCTCCCTACAGTTTCCGACTGCTTTCTACTTCTTTCTGACTGCTTCTAGACTACTTTCTAACTGCTTCCAGATTGCTTCCCGACAGTTTCCGACTGCTTCTAGACTGCTTTCCAACAGGCTTCCGACTGCTTCTAGACTGCCTCCCTACAGTTTCCGACTACTTCTAGACTTCCTCTCTACAGTTTCCGACTGCTTTCTACTTCCTTCTGACTGCTTCTAGACTACTTTCCAACTGCTTCCAGATTGCTTCCCGACAGTTTCCAACTGCTTCTAGACTGTTTTCCGACTGCTTCCATAATTGCTTTTAGACAGCTTCCGATGGTTTCCAATGGCTTCTAGACTGATTCTAGACTGCAACCAACTGCTTCCAGACTGCTTTCTGATTGCTAACCGACCGCTGATCGACCAAGCTGTACACATACATATTTGTATGTGTGAATAAACTCCTGGCCAAAGCTGAAGTCTTCAGTCTCCTGACTCCTGAATGCTTCTAAATGCTAAATTTAGAACCAGAAGTGAAAGATGAAATAAGAGTCTTTCAACAGCTGCAGAGGCTACTATTGAATTAAACTGAGTGAAAACATACAGGCATGCATTGTTTATGAACAAGAAACAGTATTGAACACCATGCCTTTGTTACTGCAGGTGAGGGCTGTGACGTCTGGAGGTTAAAATAGAAGTTATATTACTGGCCTGCTGTGATTTATTATGATTCAGCCTGACAGAACATCCCATTAGAAATTCAGTGTTAATTAATGGTATATGAATTTACATTTGCTGATGTGAAAAAAAGGAATCATTTTTTCTATGAACTGTACAAGAAGGAGAGCGTGTCATTCACGAGAGGGGAAGCAGTGCACTGAATGGCCTCGACTCAGTGAGTTAGTGCCAAAACATGCTAATGTGAACGAAAAGCCATGTCGACTGGCCCAGCATGAAGTCTCACCGCTCTCCTCCTATTCATCATAAAGATATGCTAATTGTGGTACACACTCTACTACTCCATCTTTCAGCAGCTTCACTTATATGGAGAGCTCTGGTCCACAGCAGGACAGCCTGAGGCTGGCTGTGCCGGCACAGTCCCTCTAGAGTACAAACTGTATTTGCCGCCTTCACCTTCTCAGGAAATTCTGCTCTCTTTCCACTAACCCCCAGCGCTCCACACGGAACTGGAGCTGATATTCACAGTGTTAACAGCAACCTCTCAGTACACCAGGGCTGTCTGCTGCCTTACAACATCGTACATTATTTATACACCGAGACGCCACACCGCCTGTGTTAATAGTGGTGCAATAGCTGCACTTCCACCGGCGGCCGTAAAGCAAAAGACAAAGGTGCTCGGGTCAAACAGCAAGGTGGAATGCATTGTTAGGTCAACTACTGCTCTGGGATTAGGGTGCCACAGTTAATTAAGCCTCTCAAAATTTAAATATTCATCAAAATAAATGAAAATGCAAACTCAAATGTAGAAAAAAACTAAACGTTTACAGCCTCTGCTGGTCCTGGTCAAGAGATATGGGATCCCACACATTAAGACCACCAAACGAGCAGTGGGACAAAGTTATTAATAAACAGATCAATAAGGGATGCAGGACATGGACATAGAAGATTTGATAGAATACAGCTACGAGCTTCAGAACTGAATTACACTTGAAGAACCAAGTTTAATTCCAGATTTCCAAATTTAATGAATTACTGACTTGTCAAAGCAGGTATTAGATGATAACTGCAAATACACAGTTAATTCACATTATTATCACCACTTCCTACTTTAGACAGTGGAAGCACGTAGGTGGCAGTGTTATGGTCTGGTGAATGTTTTCATCACATTCTCTGGACCCACTCATCCATTGGGAAAACACAGCTCTCAACTAAGTTGGGTATAAATCCATCCTTGCAGATTATGTACACCATACATGCTGATTGTCTTCCCTGGGGTGGATGGGATCTTCCAGCAAGACAATGCTACACCTCACATGACTAGAAATGTCCCACATTGGTTGGAAGAGCTGACCAAGACTTCCAATTGCTACCCTGGAACCCTAATTCTCCAAATTTGAACCCAATGGAGCATCTGTAGTTCCACCTTGATCGCCGTGTTGGCTCTATGGATCCTCCCCCAATAGAACCTCCAGCAGCTGTGGGATGCACTGCAGATACCTTAGACAACATACCAGGACCTTGAGTCTCAATAAGCTGCTGTCCGTGCTGCACTTGGTGGTTACTCTGTATAGTATCTGGTGGTCATACAAATTTGTTTCAACGGTATAATACTGGGTTGTTTCCACAAGGAGAAGGTTGGAAAGGGTTAAATAGACTCAGCCAGCCTTTATGGTGCTGCTTAGTACACTGGGACACACTCAGTCATGCTAGGACAGAAAAGGTTCTTCCCCAAGCTGTTCCCACAAAGTTGTTTAAAATCTTGGTCTGCTGAAGCATTAAGAGTTCCCTTCACTGGAACTAAGAGGTCATCCATCCGGCATTGTGTTTGGTGATGTAAGGCTTGCATGATTTTCAATAATACCCTCACAGCTGATCAAGGAATATCTATATGTATAATATAGGAAGGAAGTAATTTTTTTGTGCACTGACTTGTTGCAACGGTGGCTTCCTATTACAGCACCACACTGGAATTTTGCAAGCTTTTTAGAACAACCCCTTCTTTCACATTTAACTATAAAGACTGCAAGGTTAGCTGCTTGATTTTATACACCTGTATCAATGGGACTAAATGAAACATCTCAAACATTCAGTGATTAGTAGGTGTGTCCCAATATCTTTGTCCATACAGTGTATTGGCTGCACCATTTATGGTGGAACTAGCAAGAAGACAACTTCTAATAAGGTATTTAAACACCAGAATCTTGTGAAAACTTTATAATATCACAGTCATTCAGGCGGCCAAACAGGCAAGAGCAAACAGAAGCATGACAATTGCTCTAAGATCTCTGTTAGGCCAAGGTTAACCCTAGAAAACTGGCTGTCCCATGTATGTCTGCTGCCTTAACAACAAAGTGGACTACTTAAAGCTGGGCTAACATTAGTATGGCTTGCACTGTTTGTCCATCATGTTATCTGTGTGTATATGTATGCTGCCCAATCCACAAACAAGTCCTATTTGCCATAAAGTAGCATTTAGCAAGTGTTTGTATCAGTGTGACAGACCTGTCAATCAGGTGAGAAACATAAAGGTTTTGATGTATATTCTTATCTGTAGCAATGCTCTGTTGATGGCTTGAAGAATTCTTCAATGAGACTGACTTTGCTTTCAAATATGTATATTTATAATATAAAGAAAGTACAGCATCATTTCTAACATCTGGTGTTTAATCTTCTGATGTCATAGAGAGGCTTCAGGCCAGATGTGAAGTTCCTCTGACCTGGGCCTTGGGTCTACTGCTTTTATACACTGGTTATTCCAGACATTCCAGAGGGACAATGCATATTTCTCCCTTATTTGACTGAGATACACAAGAGTCCAAGATAGAAGACCTTTCCATAGGATAAGCATGCACTACAGTTCTAAATATAACATCTCCTCTCATACCAACTTGTCCTTGGACACAATGTACTATGCTGTAAAATGTAGATCTAACTTAAAATACGTGGCAAATTAATAAACAGTTAATATAATGTTAATTCAAAATACACTCCAGTTTCAAGGCACCGCCAGGTCTCTCTCAACGACACTTACAACAAGACAAACCCAAAAATATAACCAGGAATTTATGCAATGAGTGTCAAAACCACCACAAACATCAGCTTTCAGTGAGACTCCATTAAATATGACTTTGTTTTGCAGTGCATATAGTACGCCCTTTACGAGTCTGCCGCTCATGTCCTCCAGAGTGCCACGAGTTAGCCCTCAACGCTTCCCAAAGACCCCTCCCCACCCTCCTGCTGGAGCTCTCTCTTCCCCATTACCCCCTCCTAGGACCTGGCCTGCCCTTTTGGCATCTCCAGACAAAGGCAAGGTAATAATTTGTCATCTAAATATCAAGCCAAGATCACATTTACATATGTTAACAAGTCCTCGCAAAAGGCGCCAACATCAAAGCCCTAGTGTGAGCGCGTGCTAAGTTTCGTGGAGGGAATTATCGGGCACATTTGCATTCACAAAGGGAAAGGTTGACGTAAGCTTGCGAGGAAAAATGTAATCAGACTTGAGATTGAACTGGAGCCACAGGTTTATGAGTCTTGCACGTCCATTTAGAAAGAAAGAGGGATGAAGAAATGCATATGCAACTTTGTCCCTTTAACAATGTATATGAAAATGTTTTTTCAGGTTAATGAATAGACTATTCTGACTTATGTGTTCATGTACAGTAACTCATCCCTGGTTTTCCAGGTTTTAAGGATCTATAATCTTCAGTATTCAGGCTGTACAGTCCATATGTAAAAAACTAACGATACACAGTATTGGTAAAAGTATTCGCTCACCTGCCTTCACACGCATTTGAACTTGAATGCCATCCCATTCTCAATCCATAAAGTTTAATGTGATGTTGGCCCAACCTTTGCAGCTATAGCAGCTTCTGCTCTTCTGGGAAGGCTTTACACACAGTTTAGGAGTGTGTTGATGGGAATTTTGACCATTTTTCCAGAAGCCCATCGGCTCTACTTCCTCCCAAAGGTGTTCTAATCAGGTTAAGGTCAGTCCAGTGAAGTTCTTCAACACCAAACTCCCTCCCATGATTTTATAGAACTGCACTGGTGGGCAGTCATGTTGGAACAGGAAGGGGCCGTCTCCAAACTGTCCCCACAAAGTTAGGAGCATTAAGTTGTCCAAAACCTCTTGGTCTGCTGAAACAGTAAGAGATCCTTTCACTGGAACGTAGGGCCCGAGCACAACTCCTGAATAACAACCCCACACCATAATCCCCCCTCCAGAAAAAACATCTTCACCCACTCTAGAGTCCTGTGGCAGCATGCTTGCATGCAGGTGCTTGGCTGTGGAAACCCATTCCAAACCCATGCCAAGCTCTCCACACTCTGTTCTTGAGCTGATCTGAAGGCCACATGAAGTTTGGAGGTCTGTAGTGATTGACTCTGCAGAAAGTTGGCGGCCTCGGCGCACTATGCTCCTCAGCAGAGTTGCTATCGTTCCCAATCACTTCCACTTTGTTATAATACCACTGACAGTCGACTGTGGAATATTTAGTAGTGAGGAAACTTCATGACTGGACTTGTTGCACAGGTGGCGTCCTATCACGGTACCACACTGGAGTTCACTGAGAGCGAGCCATTCTTTCAGTAATGTTTGTAGAAGCAGTCTAGGTGCTTGGTTTTATACACCTGTAGCCATAGAAGCAACTGGAATACTTGAATTCAATGACTTGGAGGGGTTAGTAAATCAATATAGAGTATATCCACCTATTGGGATTACAGCAGGTTAGCTCCAAAAACTCATGTTAAAGTTAAAAAGGAGTGTTTCAGCTTTGGGTGCTCTCTGGATAAGGTAGAATAAAGGACAGCCAGTAGGAATTGAGCTTATTTACATATATCAGGTGCAATTAACTAAATTATCAACAGAATGTGAAGAAAAAATAGTTGTTATGAAATGCAAGAGATGTCTATGAAGTGTGCTGCAGAGATATCTACTGTCTGTCTCGCAATACCACTTTGTACCTCGATAGTTGTACCTCGAGTCCAATTAGTCCAACCTGAGAGGATGAAGAAGCAGCAATGCTGCCCTGATGGCGTATTCTAACCTCTAGATATTCAGGTTGAAGGTGCTGCTCCTGGTTAGATCATTTAAAGGCAGCCAATGAAAGGAGGAGTTGAAGCAACAACGGCTGAAGCTCTTGGCTCTCTGTCGCTGCCCGATCTCGGCAAGAAACAGCTCAGTAGCAAGTGATGTAAATAGAAGTAGAACACGAGTTAACACCAACGCTTTTGATGAGTAAAGGAATGAGGTTTGGTGCAACGTTCCTTCTAGACTGCTGACGAATGACAAGGGAGGAGGAGGGACTGATACAATGCCCCCCTTTGAATTTGATTGGTTGAGTACACATTGCTCATGTTAAAGCCCAGTAATAAAAACAAAGACAAAGGGACAAAGACAGGTCAGATTTAGGATATGTGCCCTGGTGCAGCTGGTACTCCAGTATTTCACGTTGGTGTAATACATGACATCATTATATGATTGCGACCAATTATATGATGTAAATGCACATTAAAAAAAAACATCTTTCTGGCCGAGAAGCAAAAGAACATAAGCTCTTCCCCTCCATACGATTACAGGCCATATGTGACAGATGCCAAACAAGAACGAGTAATTGGAGAAAGCTCGCAAAGGAAATTTAGCGTGGCTTAAGCTAATTAGAGCTGCTAAGTAAAAATTAATGACCAGTGTGGAGGAAAGTTATTCAACACGCCCAGTGGAAATGGGACTTTGTAGCAGCACACGGGTCTTTTTAAAGCTAAAGATGTCTCAAAGAAAGAAAACAAACCGGTTCAATGCCTCAAAAACAAAGAAATATAATAGAATATCCCTGAGGCCCCTACAAAAGGGACCGGGACTTAATTATAAACATTTCCTTTCATAATTTGGGCTTCAGAGAAAACCAAGATGCCAGTTTCGGTGGAGGGTCTGTGTGAGTTGGGTTGTTTTAGATGAAGACTGAAGCTCAAGCGCATGCTACTGCCATCATCTGGGCCCTGCAGCTCATGACTGGTACTCCTTAACAATGCTAGGGATGTCCATAAGTCTGAAGTGCCAGTATTCGAATACTGAAATTAGTTTTCAGGAATTATGACTTTGACGTCCTATTATGGGACAGGATCTTCAGGTCTTCAGGTCAGCTAATTTTACCCCTGGTCATGAAGATGCTGGAGTGGTGGACACCTGCATACCTTATTAACCACAACCACAAAGTATCCAGCAGTCAAGCAGTATGACAAAGATCAGACCTGATGCCAACATCATGGCTGGACAATAATGAGCAATGAATTTTGGTGCTGGTCAAGACTTTTGCGAGTACCATGGACAGCAACAAGGCAAACAAGCTGATCTTTGACCAAATCAAGCCTTACGTCTCACTTGAAGCTCACATAGCCAGACTAAAACTGTTATTTTGGGCAGATTCTTTGAAGAACTTGTTGATTGAAAAAGACTTTAACGCAGTTGAAGATACAAGAACAAAAGTAGGAACAGCAACAAGCTGTATGGAGAGAATCAGAGCCATCACGAACATCCACTAAAAAGCCTGAAGACTCAAACAGAAGACAGGACATCTCTATGGACACCAGGAGTCAGAAGATGCACCGAGCAGGACGAGCCCGAGGGCTGAAGCTGAAGGTGGCTTCTTATTTCTTATCAATGCTCTTCAGAGACGCTTGACTAGTTGCTGATCATGTGACTACAGCACTAACAATATGGATACATCAGAAGTGGGAGCCTAGCAGTCTCGTTTTTCTTGAAGGCTACTAATGGCTTGTTGGAAAGGACATAACGTGCTGTACTGTGCTGTGGAGTTCAGCTCCATTCCAACTTTTTCCCACCGATCTACAGGGCTTTAAAGATCAAAACAGCTCTATAATCCTGAAGTCAGTTACGCCTATATTCACACAGCTACGGTACTATTAATAATAATAATAATAATAATAAATGACATGGAAATAGTGCTTTTCTAGGACATGAAGATACTTATAATTATAGTTAATTAGCACAAGAAACATTTCTTTGCTGTCCAAACAAAAACAAGAATCTCCAAAATAGTAACTTTACAGGAGAAAAACTGTCTTTACTTTCAATGTAAGTCAATGGAACCAGAATGTTTTCAAAGCTATTTCGGAGCATTTCTATTGGTTTATTGGTCCTATTCTATGTGGAAATATTCACACAATGTAAACAGTAGCTATCGTTTTTAAATTATGTAAAAAGGACTGAGAGTTGAATATCAGAAGAGAGAGTATTCCAGGATAAAAATTGAGAGCGTGAGTAGAGAATGCGGTATTTGATGGGAAGCCAATGGAGATTGTGGAGAATATGTGTAATGTTATGGTTTTGGACTTCTGTTATAGGCAAACATCTATGTAGGGCTGTCTAGGGTGCGCCGAAGTAGGATGCAAATTTTTCAGGGGTCGCTATCTCCAGTTCCCTGGGGGCTCGTTGGAAAGGGCATGCTCTATAAATCTGTTGAGTTTGACTTCATCAAAGGTCACAAGTCTTCCTATGGTTTCATTCATGACGTTATCAGTGGTTAATATAGGTCAATATGAGTTTAATCATATAACTTCATTGTACTGTTGCTGTCCAAAAGAAAACAAGTATGTCCAAAATGGTAACTTTACAGGAAAGGACCAAAACAGTCTTTACTTCCAATGGAAGTCAATGGAACCAGATTTTTTTTCAAGCTATTTCGGAGCATTTCTGTTGGTCCATCGACCATGAAATTTTTATACAATGTCAACAGCAGCTGCCGCTTTTAAATAATGTAGGAAAATAAAAATGGACAAAAATGGAGATATTATTGGGTTTTTTTGGGACAGCGATGGTAAGAAAGTCTAGTTAATGAAACTGTGTTGATTCATGCAACCGTAATGAAGGAATTCTCAAGCTTTTCATATCACAGTTCACCGTGCATGTGCATATCTCTATGGAACCAGGGGGCAGTATCATGACCCAGCGTCTACCTTACACAAAGCCGCACCATTAAAGCAGTCAGACTGCTATCAAACAGAAGCGAGCTTTGATCTGCGCACCCGGAGCCGTCTGCGAGTCTCTGATGTCTCTGCAGGGACCTATAAGGCGAGAGAGGTTGACCCAACGCTCTGTAATGACTCTCCTACGATGAGCCGCCGTGGCTATGGCAACCTACTTAGTGTTGTAGTTAATGCAGAAGTCACTTAAAGGTAAAGTGCTGGTTGGAAGGCCTGATGAGGTCAGCTTGTTAGAAAACGAGATCTGTAAATCTCGTTACGCTCTAGCTGAGGGTGAAAGAAACGAAGAGTACACAAGAGTGCGCGTATTTATGCATCGCTGTCATCACTAAGCGCGCTAAAATGCGAGATGCAATTTTCAGGCGGCGGAACTTGACACAGCCGCAGCCTGCATCGATATGAGGCGGCTAATGGAATTCCACATTCATAAAGCCATTCCCCTTGTTCCCACAGCAAGCCTCGGGTCTTGCTTATTAGGCTCATTAAGATAGTGTTGTCATGGCTACGGCGTTTTGTTTGGCCAGAGTTTATCGCTAGGATGTGTCGAGGCGAGTAGCCGTTTTTAAATTGCCTCTTCGAGACGAGCGTGAAGACTCTTCCTTTGTGTTCCGTACCTTGTTTGTTTCTCAAACCCACCAGATAGACGGAGGGAGCTGGGCTCATCCACGACTGTTCATTCATCGGTGGGAAATCTTCACCACTTAACAAGTACACCATGACCATCAGCCCAAACCAGCTCATTCAAGCCTCATTTTGAGCTGGACCTTGTATTATTAAACATTGGTATCAGTAAGTCTGAGGAACGCTAACCTTGGGAAACCAATAAGGCCGGCGGGAAATCAATTTACTGTAAAGATTCCGCATTGCTGTGGGGAAAATGTGCTTGAATTAAACCCGCGAGCATGGAAAGCACATATACTTCACAAGGGACTCCTTGTACTTCGTATCTATCAGAGCAGTAAGGCTCAAGTCTGGTCTTGGATGACCACAGAAATGCACAGTTACATATTTCAACAGCTATGAAATTAGTATGCTGAAAAAAGCATACTGTATGTATAAAAGCAAAGGTATGGCATTGGGGGGACACATTTGCTAATATGAATCAAAGCCCACCCAATTCCCTAAAACATTACCAATAAGCTGATTCCACTGTAGGTAAGGTAAATCACTGTATGTAAAGTGACGTAGAACAACATTTATGGAATTACAGTAAATTACAAATAAATAAACAAAATACAACATTATCTGTACTTCTGTTAATTATTAGATTAATCCAATTAAAAACTACTTTACAAACTAAACAAGATACTCCACATTACATGGTACTGCTGTCAGAAAAATTTAAATTATGCATGCAATGTCTGGATTATATACATACATAACCAAAAAAATATTCTTTTTTTTATATTATTTATTATATTTAATTTTTCTTACATATTTAGTGTCTGCAGTTTGGGGCGTGCCCAGAGAGTAATGTAACTTTACGTTTCGGAGTACTATCTGACTAGTTAATAAAAATGTTAGCTAACCCAAACCCACCTAGTCTGTTACCATAACAACACATTTTACTAAAGCCGTTTTATAAGAGTATATATGGTCACCATTGCTATTCATTGCTCTCATCACTGACCTCGCCTTCAAAGCCAGCGCAAACTACCCGATGCACCAACGAGGCGAGAGTTCGGCTCAGTAAACCTGCTGACTGCAGGCATCTCAACACAAACATTAACAAAGTGAAAGACCCAGACCACCTAACAACCAGAGCCAACAAACACAGCGCATGAATTGCGAAGGCTGCCAAAAATGCACTTTTAAAATAAAAGTGTTTTTAAACAAGTTTCCGCTTTTTCTGTGGTTTCATTTTTGGGTGAGACAAATCTACCTGTTTCTGATATCCCCTCTGGACCCTACAGCAGTGATTACAGGGCTACCAACTCTCCTGAATTGGTCGGGAGGCTCCAACGATTCTGTCTGAAGCTGTTGAAGCTGTTAGAGCTGCAAAGGGTGGGCCAACAGTATATTAAACCCTATGGGTTAAGAATGGGATGTCACTCAAGTTCATATGGGCATGAGGGCAGAAGAGCAAATACTTTTGGCAATATGGTGGAGGATGTTGTTGTTGTCAACTAGCCAAGTGACCTATCCACAAGGTGCGCTCTGACCAAGATTGCACAAGAGAAGCAATTACATAACAAGAACAACTACATCCTACTGTTCAATACTATTGTTCATCCTAGACTCTGACAATAGTTCAATACTGTTCCAATGAAGGCAGTTAGTCTAATTAGGTCTTGATCATGCGTTGGATTTTACACACTATGGCAGTATGGAGAGACAGCTCTCGGGAAGGTCAGGGCTTTTTGGGACCCCTGCCATATAGGGCCATATACCCTGCAACGTTATCTTTAGGACTTCTATTCGAGAACCACTGTCCACCCAAAAGAATTACAACCTGGCCAAGTGTACAAGGACCAAAAGAAGAAGGAAGGCGGGCCTATAAAAGACCAAAGCAGTAGGAGACACGATTGAGACCAGGGTAGACCAGGGTGTCAGAGCTGTCCGCAGTCCAAAGAATAAAAACTTTCTCTCTGAACTGGTCTCCCTCTTCATTCTGATGGAAAAAACGAAGTTACGATACATGTAAACAGCATGATTCGACGAGGTTTAAGACGAGCTAAGCTAGGTGTGTGGACCAGGCCTACTGAAGATGGTCTTTCACATTATAAGGACACAGTCACCTCACAGCAAGATGGTCTGGGTTGGATTCCCGGTCCAGGCCGTTCTGTGTGGAATGTTCTCCCTGTGCTTGAGTGGATTTCCTCCGGGTACTCTCCCACAGTCCAAACACATGCATGTTAGGTTGATCATGTTAGGTCACTCTAAATTGCCTGTGGTTGCATGGTGAGTGTGTGTTGGCCATGCAATGGACTGGTGACCTGTCTATGGTGTACCAATGAAGCTGGGATTGGCTCCAGGCTGCACCTACCGTGACCCCAACTAGCATGATAAAGCATACGATAATGGAAGGCTTATTGGATAGACACTGCTGTAGTCAACAGAACTATAAATAAATTAGTCTTTTATACAGTTCTTGTTGTTTTGGTCCTATGCTATTTTGTCTATGCAAACCTAATCATTACATTTCCAGTTTCAAATGCTACGGTACAGAACCGGACTTCATTGTTGCAGCCAATCAAAACTGCTGGTTAGTAGAGATGGAAGGATCGATCGGCTATGTATCGGCTTTGAATTTTAATCAAACCATGCGATCGGTGATCCGCCAATATTTGTCCAATTTGTCCAAAGCCATTGATCCTGAGAGCCGTTCAATGGCGTTAAACAAATGAGCCTAATTTCTGTATTTCCAGCTAGCATTTCATCCAGGAAGAGGAGCCCTCTGTGAAACCCCTTCCAGCCAGGTCCCTGCAGTTCCTATCTGAACCACTAGGTGGTTCCTTTCATTTTCGACAGACTGACTAAAGTAGCGGCCTCACGAGAAAAGCATGCGCTGATGGAAAGCATGTCGTCCGTCTGGCAGTGTTTTACCGTATGTGATGCAGACTCATCCAGGACGTTTCGTAAAATGTGTAAAATCTGTGTCTCGTGAGGAACCAAAGACATTAAACACTACTAATCTGATACGACACTGCACGCAGCTGAATACAGTGAGTATCAGCAAACAGCAGAGCTAACACAAAACAAACAACCCAGAACACCATACAGACTAGATCTGACCGGTTTGAACAGAACAGCAGCAACAATTTAAGATCTACATTTAATGATTACAGTTTTTTTGTTTCAAAATAACAGAGTCTGCATTTATTTATTTAACTTTTTTTCATTTTAAATTTAAATTTAATAACTGCAGTATTGGGGATATTTGTTTGATCTACTTAGTTTATTTACTGTTAATTCTGTTAAAAAATATTATGCTGTTACACATGAGCTGGTTAAAAATGGTAATAAACCAGTGACTTGCTTGCGCTAATAACTACATGTAGCCCTGCCGTGGCATAAAGCCCCACCCTCGATCAGTATCAGGAATTGGCCAATTGCGCTGAAAAGTGATGGGCAATCGGAATCGGCCTCAAAAACGTTGATCGGTCCATCTCTACTGGTTAGTAATGACATGCTATTGTTAGTTCAACTGCACAACAAAACCTACAACCCACAAATCACATGCATGCCAAATGA
Organism: Megaleporinus macrocephalus; assembly: GCA_021613375.1. Lineage (NCBI taxonomy): Eukaryota > Metazoa > Chordata > Actinopteri > Characiformes > Anostomidae > Megaleporinus > Megaleporinus macrocephalus. The sequence continues at coordinate 9,869,169 of CM038723.1, read as the reverse complement.
ATAGTATCTGAAATCCAATATCACCAAATCTGAGGTTAATTGAAATTGTTGCCAAAGCTTGTCCAACGAAAGACTGCATTTGTAGGCAGATGGGACAATTAACAACCCGCTGGAGATGAAACAAATCTGTCTCTCTAGGACAGGAATTGTGGAACAGCGCCCTAGACTACAATACCTGCTTTCCATCTTCAAAAATCTCTCCAATATATCAAACAAAGCTGAACCGTGCTGACAGTCACCAGCGCCACTACAGAGAAGCCATACCCACCCCGCCCTCGGGGCTTTCTCCTCTGTGTCGGCAAGTAAGAAACACAGCCCCAAGGCATGCCACAGATCCAGGAGCCGGCAGATAAATGCGATCTGAGAGCTATCAAAACAACCACGTCTGCACCTACTCAGGAGCCATCCGTCTTCATCAGCTTTGCTCTCCGAGACAACGCCGCCACTCCCTAAGCTGGCAAGCAGGAGGTGATAGATTATTCGAGGACAAGCGTGGTGAAAGACAGCTGTAATGCCAGGATTTAGCAGCGCAAGAAAGAAAGTAAGCAGTCGGGATTGATCAGGGACTTGAAATGAATGTATTCATTTTTATTGTAGAAAATAAAACCAATAAATAACATAATTCTAGAAGCCTAATCAGATTTCCCAAGACAAAGCAGGAACAACCCTATCGTCGCTGTCCAATGAAATTCATGTATCTTTAATTTAGTTTTTTATTGATTTTTTCTTATTGATTTTTTTTTCTACATCATTTGAACACGACAGCTGACGTTTACCTTGTGTGACAATTTCATAATTAATCAACCAATACAAAGATTCTTGGTGCTAGCTTGGAAAAATTAAAAGATTGACATGTTGGTTGTACAGAGCGGTGTTCTCCAAAACTAGACGAGCAGGTTCGTTCCAGAAACGTTCCTGTTAAACAGTCAGTTTTCTCTGTTCACTTTTCTATTTTTAGAGCTCGTTATTCTTTTTGACTCGCTTTAGTCTCCGACTGCTGCTTCCTGCTTCGTACCTCCCCTGTGTTCATGCGCCACACGCCCCAATTTGCACAGATCTGATTGGGTGAGGAGCGCGATTGGTCTCTGACTTCACTGTGCTGTAAAGCCCATATACCGTAAAAACAAGAAAAGCTCCACCGCTTAAAATAAACACAGTCAAAATGAAATCATTCTTAATAGTTTATCGGTTTGGGTCCACATTGGACAACGTCTGGGTCCGCCTATTAGTGACCCCTGTTTTAGGTCATAAGAGGAGTCATGCTAAGCCCACTAGCAGGGTATCTGGAAGGATACATCCTTTATTTGATCAGGCAGTGAAAGAATTTTAGACTGAACTGCTTTTCAACCAAACTTTCAGACAAATATGTGGCTGCAAATGGATGAAAGGCTGCAGTGACTGTAGTGGAAGTTGGATTATGCTAATTGGTTATGCATTAGCAGGATTAGCATATTTGAGAGAGGCATTCTACATCAAACTCCATCAAATTTGAAATGAAAAACACAATAAATAACTTCGTAGGTTAACCCAACACTGTTGACTTTGTGGTAGACATTAGCCTCAAAGCTAAGCCACACTAGCAGCAGCGTTTCGGCGGCCCCATCACTTCCTTGTTCCTGTGTGTCGTGAAACACAGTTGAACAGACATGCTAACACCAAGAGTGGTGCTGGGTTTGTCACAACCACATGGTTCGCCGAGGACAGTTTCACATTTAGATGCTCTGCACATGCTATTTTCCCCACTGCTGCTTTTAAATACAGAGGAAATGTGTCAAGAGAGCATCTCTGCCACCCTGGCGCTAAAAATAGATCTCCCTGATCCCCCGCTTCTCCCTCTCCCTCCCTCCCTTTCTTACTCTCGCTCTCTCTCACACCTCTGGTCAGGCCTGTAGTGTAAATGCATCGATTGTCCTGACCCGCCGCTTGCCATATTGATCTGCTGAAGTCCAGTTTCTTGGTGTTCTGGGTACACAGGACTGACGGCGTACTGAACAAACAAACAGCATGCTGCAAAAATCTCTCTTTCTTCCACTCACATTTCACATACACACACACACACACACACACTAACACACGGTGGGGTCTCTTGTGTCTCCCAACAAATGGATACTGGTCTGTATTTCTAACACTTCATTTTGCTTCACTACTTTGATTATTTTAAACGGTTTTAAATTCTGTCAGATATTTTGTCAGATTCAAGTTTAGACAATTTTTATTGAGCTACAATTGAGTTTAGATAAAATACTTTCAGCTACAGTCCAGTACAGACAGAATTTTGTTGAGCAACAGTCAAGTTCAGACAATTTTGTTGAGCTACTGTCAAGTACAGAGAGAATTTTGTTGAACTATAGTTGAGTTCAGACAGAATTTTGTTGAGTACACAGAATTTAGTTGAGCTACAGTCGAGTACACAGAATTTAGTTGAGCTACAGTCGAGTTTAGACAATTTTGTTGAGCTACAGTCAAGTACACAGAATTTTGTTGAACTATAGTTGAGTTCAGACAGAATTTTGTTGAGTACACAGAATTTAGTTGAGCTACAGTTGAGTACACAGAATTTAGTTGAGCTACAGTCGAGTTTAGACAATTTTGTTGAGCTACAGTCGAGTACACAGAATTTTGTTGGCTACAGTCAAGTTTAGACAGAATTTTGTTGGCTACAGTCAAGTTTCAGTCGAGTTCAGGCAGAATTTTGTTGAGCTACAGTCGAGTTCAGACAGAATTTCGTTGAGCTACAGTCGAGTTCAGACAATTTTGTTGAGCTACAGTCGAGTTCAGACAGAATTTTGTTGAGATACATTCGATTTCAGGCAGAATTTTGTTGAGCTACAGTCGAGTTTAGACAGTTTTGTTGAGCAACAGTTTTAGATATAACAGGTTTAGATATAATTTTTTAAGCTTCAGGTGAGTTCAGACAGAATTTTACTGGGCTACAATAAGTTAGCTTAGGTGTGTGTTTAGGCTGTATTTCAGTTCTTCAACCGTTTTGTGCTTTAACACTTAATATTTGTAATTAAATTCTGTCAGATATTTTGTCAGATTCAAGTTTAGACAATTTTTATTGAGCTACAGTTGAGTTTAGATAAAATACTTTCAGCTACAGTCCAGTACAGACAGAATTTTGTTGAGCAACAGTCAAGTTCAGACAATTTTGTTGAGCTACTGTCAAGTACAGAGAGAATTTTGTTGAGCTATAGTTGAGTTCAGACAGAATTTTGTTGAGTACACAGAATTTAGTTGAGCTACAGTCGAGTTTAGACAATTTTGTTGAGCTACAGTCAAGTACACAGAATTTTGTTGAACTATAGTTGAGTTCAGACAGAATTTTGTTGAGTACACAGAATTTAGTTGAGCTACAGTCGAGTACACAGAATTTAGTTGAGCTACAGTCGAGTTTAGACAATTTTGTTGAGCTACAGTCGAGTACACAGAATTTTGTTGGCTACAGTCAAGTTTAGACAGAATTTTGTTGGCTACAGTCAAGTTTGGACAATTTAGTTGAGCTGCAGTCGAGTTTAGACAATTTAGTTGAGCTGCAGTCGAGTTTAGACAATTTAGTTGAGCTACAGTCGAGTTCAGATATAATTTTGTTGAGCTACAGTCGAGTTTAGACAGAATTTTGTTGGCTACAGTCAAGTTTGGACAATTTAGTTGAGCTGCAGTCGAGTTTAGACAATTTAGTTGAGCTACAGTCGAGTTCAGATATAATTTTGTTGAGCTACAGTCGAGTTTAGACAGAATTTTGTTGGCTACAGTCAAGTTTAGACAGAATTTTGTTGAGCTACAGTCGAGTTCAGACAGAATTTTGTTGAGCTACAGTCGAGTTCAGACAGAATTTTGTTGAGCTACAGCCGAGTATAGACAGAATTTAGTTGAGCTACAGTCGAGTTCAGACAGAATTTAGTTGAGCTACAGTCGAGTTTAGACAATTTTGTTGAGCTACAGTCGAGTTCAGGCAGAATTTTGTTGAGCTACAGTCGAGTTCAGGCAGAATTTTGTTGAGCTACAGTCGAGTTCAGACAGAATTTTGTTGAGCTACAGTCGAGTTCAGACAATTTTGTTGAGCTACAGTCGAGTTCAGGCAGAATTTTGTTGAGCTACAGTCGAGTTCAGACAGAATTTAGTTGAGCTACAGTCGAGTATAGACAGAATTTAGTTGAGCTACAGTCGAGTTCAGACAGAATTTAGTTGAGCTACAGTCGAGTTCAGACAATTTTGTTGAGCTACAGTCGAGTACACAGAATTTTGTTGAGCTACAGTCGAGTTTAGACAATTTTGTTGAGCTACAGTCGAGTACACAGAATTTTGTTGGCTACAGTCAAGTTTAGACAGAATTTTGTTGGCTACAGTCAAGTTTGGACAATTTAGTTGAGCTGCAATCGAGTTTAGACAATTTAGTTGAGCTACAGTCGAGTTTAGACAATTTAGTTGAGCTACAGTCGAGTTCAGATATAATTTTGTTGAGCTACAGTCGAGTTTAGACAGAATTTTGTTGGCTACAGTCAAGTTTAGACAGAATTTTGTTGAGCTACTGTCGAGTTCAGACAGAATTTTGTTGGCTACAGTCAAGTTCAGACAGAATTTTGTTGGCTACAGTCAAGTTTAGACAGAATTTCGTTGAGTTATAGTCGAGTTTAGACAATTTTGTTAAGCTACAGTCGAGTTCAGGCAGAATTTTGTTGAGCTACAGTCGAGTTCAGACAGAATTTTATTGAGCTACAGTCGAGTTCAGACAGAATTTTGTTGAGTTACAGTCGAGTTCAGACAGAATTTAGTTGAGCTACAGTCGAGTTCAGACAATTTTGTTGAGCTACAGTCGAGTTCAGGCAGAATTTTGTTGAGCTACAGTCGAGTTCAGGCAGAATTTTGTTGAGCTACAGTCGAGTTCAGACAGAATTTCGTTGAGCTACAGTCGAGTTCAGACAGAATTTCGTTGAGCTACAGTCGAGTTCAGACAATTTTGTTGAGCTACAGTCGAGTTCAGACAGAATTTTGTTGAGATACATTCGAGTTTAGACAGTTTTGTTGAGCAACAGTTTTAGATATAACAGGTTTAGATATAATTTTTTAAGCTTCAGGTGAGTTCAGACAGAATTTTACTGGGCTACAATAAGTTAGCTTAGGTGTGTGTTTAGGCTGTATTTCAGTTCTTCAACCGTTTTATGCTTTAACACTTAATATTTGTAATTAAAATGTATTCAAAATAATAACTATTAATTATTTTAATAATTATAATAACTTAATGATAATTACTAATAATTATTAAAAATTAAAAATTGGTTTCACCCCAAGCAAATTTGCCCTCGACCCAAGCCTGACCATTATAATTAATCTCTTTCCAACAAAGACTTTTATATATATATTTTATTTTATATATATTATGTTATCAAAATGGAACTAAATAAAAGAGTGCAACAACTCCAGGACAAAGCAAACTGTGCCTAAATGGCCTTTGAGGCTAAAAGAATTCCACAGGCTTTTGTGTTCTGACAGTTTAATCAAAGCGCTCATGAGCTCTGCTGCGAATCTGACAGGAAATTTCAGACGAGTTCATTTTTCTGTGTCTCTGTGTTTATGCAGTCATTTCCCATTTGATTCGGAATGGCCCTGTTTAGTATTGCCCTCAACTCTTTCTCCTCCCTCTCTCAGCCTGCATTAGCCCTGGGTGCAGTAGGTCTCAGACTTTGATTGATTCAACACTTAACGGAATATTCCGGAGGTAAAGATATTAGTTCTGTGGCAAAAGGCTGGTGTTTGACTCCAGCAGTCAGCATGAGGAAGATACGGAGAGACAGGGAGAGAGAGAAAGTAGAAGAGATAAGAGGGCTGGTTAAAATGATTAGATCTCAATGAAAATCTAGACATGCAATTTCCTCTTCTTAAGGAATTTCAAGCACTGATATTCAACAAATGGAAGCTACTAGTTCCAAGGCCTAGGTTGAGTTTGGAATCGCCTACGTGGACAATACCTACTAAAGTGGACCCAGTGGTCACTGCTTGTCCAGTAAAGCAGTCGGCTCAGTCTATCACCTTACCAACAGCCTTCAACGCAAGACAACACGCCATCACCGTAAAAGTACCTATATTAATTAAAAGCCAATTTCAGGGATTGTCCAGTCCGGCCCACGGGCCAAATGTGGCCCACAGACAGATTTTTATTGGCCCGCAATACATTATTGGTGGCCCACGGGTAGTTTGCAATTTTTACTTTCACCTGAGGGAGGCAGCAGTGCAGCAGTACAAGTTATATAAACTTAAGAGCCGTTATTTGCCTGACTGAGCTCCTGAATTCACAGAACGGCATGCAGTGACACCTGCGTCCAAAAGTCGACAGTGAGATGGACGTCAGAATAGTTTTTCGTAGAGAGAGGCTGCCAAGAGACTATTGCGGTAATGAAAGAGTTAAATATGAAGAGACATTAAGAAACAAAGCATGGACATTATAGTAAATACTCAGGGGACGAGAGGACAGAGACACCGGGTCTCACAGCAGTTCTTCAGGGGACGTGGAGTGCAGGAGAATGCTAATCGCTAAGAAGTGACACTCACACCAGCACAACACACACTAACACACCAACAACACCATGTCAGCATCACTGCAGATGAATCTTTTCCATACCATAATAGATTATGTGAGTTAAGGAATACAAGACTTGGTGTTGTATAAGTTTGGTGATGTAGTGACAGAGTGATATACAGTCTACACGAGAAACACTGAAGATACCTGATGAAAGAATGTTGTTCAGAACACGTTCAGACGTTCAGAGAGTGTACAGTACGATGTAACAGTGTTTACTCTGTTGATCTCCTGCTGCTGCAATTACACTAACATTAAATCCATTAGTTAAATAATTGTTCATTATTCTGTACATTAGTATGTGTTTCTTCATATTTATATGTATAAATACAGTATATATATATAGGGTGACCACCTCCAGACAGACCAAATGTGGGACAAGTAGCAAGTTTAAGTGGGACAATGTGGGACAGACGTTATAATTTTTAGCTTAAAATATAATCTAATCTAATTTTTCAAAAACATTTATTTTTGCCGTTTAAGGCCACTGACCAAAAGATTAAGACCCAAAAGATAGCCCAAGGTTGCTACAGTTTAAGGCCTATACAAGACTACTTTTGCAGCATCTTTTTTTTTTATTGGGACTATTAAATTAATCAACTGTCCAAAGGATGTTATGTTCTCAGTTTTGATCAAATTCAACATTGATCAAAAAATATCAGGCCTATCAGGTCAGGTTTTTGTTTTATTGTCAGGCACTGACAATAAAACAAAAAAATCATCTGTGGAATCTGCAGGACTGTAAAAACCCCATCCAATCATTTCAGTCAGACTAAATTAAATGATTGTTTGGGCTACATGCCTGTCTTCTGGCCAACATTCGCACTATGCATTTGTATTGATGTGTGGAGTCCATTATATGAATAAACTGTAGACATAATCTAGCCAGCTGTAATAAGTTCACCAAGGACTTTTATGTTGAAGAGACTGAATATGGGTGGGTTTTCCGAGACAGTAGAGTGGGTTTTGCATATCATTTTTAGCAAGGGGAGGCTGGTATGGGACCTGCACCATCTCGGGCCTCAGGACCCTATTGCTGGGAATCACTGGGGGGTCTTTACTCACCGTCAACGCCCCATACCACAAGTGTCATGGATTCTTTACCCTCCTGTCATCTGGCAGAGGGAACCAGAGCATCTGTTCCACCATTAGACTCCACAATAGCTTCTCGCCGGCAACACATTGTTGCCCCCCAACATATACTTGATTTAATCTAAACCCTATCCACCATAGACTGATCACATGGCTCTTTTTCCATCAATGCACACCTTCACTTTAATTCTGTTATGAGACTTAGCCTTACTCTATGGTATACATGGGCAATGTTTGCACTAGTTTCTTAATCACTACTCGTCGCTGTCCTAGGAAGAACATGCATCTCCAATTTTTTTAAATTTTTATTTTTGTATTTTGTTCATAGTGAGAACACAAACTTCAATTTACACTGTGTGAGAATCTGAGGATGATTGGACCAATGGAAATACTCCAGAACAGCTTGGAAAAGACTTTGGTTCCATTGAGTTCTATTGAAATGGTAGGCAGTTTTTGGTTTCTCCTATAAAGTTGCCATTTTGGAGATTTCTTGAACAGTGACGACATATTGTTTGGTTGTCCTGTATAATTTTACTGCTGTGGTGTGTGTGATGCATGATGAGGCCCCAAGATATCATTGCCAAAATGGTTTAATATGATGTCAGCCCAACCTTTGTAGCTTTAACAGCTTCAACTCTTTTGAGAAGGCTCTCCACACGATTTAGGAGTGTGTATATGGGAATGTTTGACCGTTCTTCCAGAAGCACATTGGTGAGGTCAGATGCTGATGTTGGATGAGAAGGTCTGGCTCGCAGTCTCCGCTCTTCATCCCAAAGGTGTTCTATCAGGTTGAGGTCAGCAGGCCAGTCAAGTTCTTCCACACCAAACTCGCTCCTCCGTGTTTTTATGGAGCTGCTTTGTGCACTGGTGGGCAGTCATGTTATAACAGGAAGGGGCCGTCCCCAAACTGTTCCCAAAGTTGGGAGCATGAAATTGTCCAGAATCCCTGCTGAAGCATTAAGAGTTCCTTTCACTGGAACTAAGGGTCCGAGCCCACCTGCTGAAGAATAATCCCACATCATAATCCAATCTTTATACTTGGCACAATGCAGTCAGACAAGTACTGTTCTCCTAGCAAACCCCAAAGCCAGACTCATTCATCAGATTACCAGATGGAGAAGCGTGATTGGTCACTCCAGAAAACTTTACACGACTACATCCAACGCTTTACATTGCGCCTGGTGATGTAAGGCTTGGATGCAGCTGCTCGGCCATGAAAGCCATTCCATGAAGCTCTTTACGCTCTGTTCTTGAGCTAATCTGAAGGCCACATGAAGTTTGGAGGTCTGTAGTGATTGACTCTGTAGAAAGTTGGTGACCTCTGTGCACTATGCTCCTCAGCATCCGCTGACCTGCTCTGTCATTGTACGTGTTCTACCACTTGGTGTCTGAGCTGCTGTCGTTCCCAATCACTTCCACTTTGTTATAACACCACTGACAGTCCGCTGTGGAATATTTAGTAGTGAGGAAACTTCACGACTGGACTTGTTGCACAGGTGGCGTGCTATCACGGTACCACGCTGGAGTTCACTAAGCTCCTGAGAGCAACCCATTCTTTTACTAATGTGTGTAGAAGCAGTCTGCAGGACTAGTTGCTTGGTTGTCCATGGAAGTGATTGGAACACCTGAATTCAATGATTTGGATGGGTGAGTGAATACTTTCGGCAATCTAGTGTATAACAGACAGCTCCACTACAGACTTCTTCATAGGACACGGTCTGCTGCTTGCCTGACCAGTTCCCCACTGCGCACTATCCCACAATTGGTTGAGCATTTTTGTGCTTATACTGACTTTACACCAATCGATTTTCAAGCGATTTCACTGTCGCAGACAAATTTCCAAAGTCGGAATAAAATCTTGAGAGTCTTGCTAGAGTTGAGTCGCGCTCGCATCTTCTCGATCACTTAGTGTAAGGTGGTAAAGACTGCAGTCTTCTTCTCGTCCTAGCGTTCCGATAAAATCCACTGTGTTTAATATTATCATAAGTCTGAAGTCTTGGCTCACGCAAATAGTGACACGAACATTGTTGACAACCAATAGAAGAGCTCTGATTACCACCAAACGGGAAGCCGCAAGGCAAGCACAGGAATGTCTGGTAAAGAAGTTAGACATGGAGGCCAGTCTGGCGAGGGTTCGGAAACTGCTGCTCTCCTGGACTGTACAGAAGGAGGAGGAACTAGTGGAGCTGTGGAGTGAGCTGTGGAGTGAGCAAGAGTGCCTCTTTGACAAGTCCTCACCACGACAGAGTGAGAAAGGAACAAAGGTGGACAGAAATCACTGAAGCCCTCAAAATCCCAGCTGAACGGGGCTGAATTAGCAAACCGTACATGTTAAGTGAATATGCTAGCTTCAATCATATAAATGGGAAATAATCTCAAAAGGAATCTAGTAGCAGTCTTGTTGTAAATAGTGGCTCTGAAAGACCCCACAGTCTTTGCAAAATCATAGTCTGTGACTAGTCTGTGACTGAAAGTCTGTGATTTAGATTTAGATTGTGTTTAGATGTGAGAGGGTCTCAGACTTTAGTCTATTAAACGTCTTTTCAGAGTCTTTTGAAAGTCTTCTAGTGTATGCTCAGCATTAGTGTCATTGCATGTACTTTAGCTCCTCCTTGCCTCCACCCCTTTGGCACACCCATCTCCTGTTACTTGTTTGTGGCTCCTCCCCATCTCAGGTGTTCCTTGTCCCTCCTTGTGTATTTATACTCCTTTGTTTGCTTCTGGCCCTTGGTTTTGTGACTGAAATTCTTTGGGTTTTTCTTAATCATGGACTCTCCTGCTTCCACAGTCTTTGCCTTCTACCAGACTTCTAGGTTGAACTCTAAAAACCAGGCTTTGCACACGTCTCCACTTTCCTACCTCATAGAAACAGCATGAACAATTGCACTGAACCTGCAGATTCTAAACTTGGAATATATACCACAAGAGCAAGTCTAGGCCGATTTCATTCCCTGAGTTTGACTAATATGGATTCTTTTCATGTTTGCTTATTGCTTATTGCTTTTCTTGAACATTAATACAGAATACAAACATTAAAAAAAAGTAAATGGAATTCATTACACAATTATGGAAGTACATTAAAGAGACTCAACTTTCTGAGCCGTCGCTCCGCTTGCATGAGTGAATGCACAAGACCTTCTCCACTAATCACCCCACCAAAGCTCTTTTATTAAATCTGTGGGCCACTTCTCTTGACTTCTCAGGACTCGACAATAGCTCTGGAGAGGAGCAGGCGCTGAAAAGCAGCCAACGCTATAGATAGCATCATTAAATACAGACGCCACGGCGCAAGGCCAATAAAGCAGCCGCACTGTCTTTCCCTCAGTCTGTTATGTAAGTCTTTATGAGGTGTCTGTATGCGGAGTGAAAGCACTGAGGGGTTACCGGCAGAAACCTCTATCTTTTTTTTATTTCAAACAAACAAGTGCTTCTTGTCTGCAACTTTCTTCCTCTTATGATAAGCTCCAGAAGTTTAAGTTAAGTTAACACCAAACAGCTCCCATCATTAAGATATCATGGGATAGAAACGCGGAGGAGGGCCCCTTTGGGATTTTACAGCTTATTAGCTTAATTAGGAACCAGATCACACTTTAATAACACCTCCAGCACATCTTTAGCTACTTATGTGACTGAGTATTGTGTTATATTGCTGATTTATGTAAGACAGATGCGCGTGCCAAAGCGAGGGTTCGTATTTAAAAGGCTTCCGCTTGGAATTTCCGACAGGTTCACTTGAAAGGTTTACATGATTATGTTGATTTATAAGAAGTAATGATGAGCAAAGCCTGCCACTCCTGTGTTGTGTAGCATGCCTTGCTTATGAAGGCGTGTTCTAAGGCGGAGTAAACCATCCATTCATTATCTTCTGCTTTATCCCGCTAGTCGGGGTCACTGAAGCCAATCCCAGCATCATCGGGCGAAGGTGGGATACACCATTGGCAGGTCACCAGTCCATCGCCTGGCCAACACACACAATGCAGTCCATTGGAAGTCTTTACACTGTGGGTGGAAGCCCGAATACCTAGAGGAAACCCACTCAAGCATAGGGAGAACATGCAGACCCCTACAGAACGACCCAAACTGGGAACTGAACCCTGGTTCGTCTTGTTGTGAGGCGACAGTGCTAACCACTACACCACCGTACTAACCACTACACCACCATACTAACCACTACACCACCGTACTAACCACTACACCACTGTACTAACCACTACACCACCGTACTAACCACTACACCACCGTACTAACCACTACACCACCATACTAATCACTACATCACCATACTAACCACTACACCACCATACTAACCACTACACCACTGTACTAACCACTACACCACCATACTAATCACTACATCACCGTACTAACCACTACACCAACGTACTAACCACTACACCACCGTACTAACCACTACAACACCATAATAACCACTACACCACCATACTAACCACTACACCACCGTACTAACTACAACACCACCATACTAACCACTACACCACCGTACTAACCACTACACCACCATACTAACTACAACACCACCATACTAACCACTACACCACCTTACTAACCACTGCATCACCATACTAATTATGACACCACCATACTAACCACTACACCACCTGCAGAGTAGACCACCCCAACTCAATGTATCTTAGTATTATTTGCAAACAGCAGAATTTCCCCCTCACATTTAACCCAATCTGGACAAGAAACACCAACCTACACACATACATAGGGGGCAGTAAGCACACTTGTCCAGAGAGTTGGGCAGCCCTGTCCACAGTACCCAGGGAGCAGATGGCATAGAAACCAGCGACCTTCCGGTCACAAGTCTGGTTCCCTAACCTCCAGCCCACGACTGCTCATATACCCAATTCCTTTAGCAATAAATATCGTTTACATCTCTACACTGAAGCGTTCAGATAATACTTCACCGTCAATGTTAATGCAGGCAAAGTTTAGCCTATCAGCGATCCTCTGAATGCAGACTATGCTGTTCTTCATGGACACGGAATGCCAATTAAAGCCAATCCAGGGGTCAACCATCGATAGACATCATTCTTAAGGAAGGTCTCAAAGGGACAAATTGAGTCTTATAAATGCGGCCCCTTATGAGAATGCAAGATTTCGTCTCAGCTTTAAGATCTCTCTGGAATGACGGAAATGAGAGAAGAAGCAAAAAAAAAAAAGCCTGTATTTGCACAAAGAAGAGCAGATCAAAAACATCCAATTAAAAAAATGGCTTCATTTGAAAGCGAGTTTAAAATTCATTATACCTCCAGCAAATTATGAAGGCTCTATCAGCCATTATGTAAATGCAGGACACTGAAAAGGTCAGCCGCGTTCGTCATAAACAGAAGCCGGTGCTTCCTGCTGTGATGTAGTGTCACATTATGTTGCTGGCTATGCAACCAATGATGGATCAATGAGAAACCTGGAACTGACCCGGTGATAGAACGGGACACCACACTGCACTGAGAAAGATCCTATATGCATCATTCACATACCTTCTGCTTCAATGTATAATCTCAATGTACAGGCAGTCTTCTATGTTTCTTGTATACGGTTTGAAGACTTTAATAGACACATGAACATATCGTCTCTGTCGTGTATTTAATTTTTGATGATTTTCATTTTCCTAACATATGAACACATGAACTGCTGTTTTCACATTGTGTGAAAAAATAGCTTGGAACAAATTCTGGTTCCATTAACTTACATTGGAAATAACCTCATATTGGAGATGTTTGCTAGCATGGAACACCCCTGGAAATTTGCCAATGAGCCAACTCAGAAGGCTTTGGCTGGAGTTCTGGGTGGCTTTGGTGCTTGAGCATTACCAGTGCAAGAATTTGTATTTCATGGCCAGAAACAATTTATTTCAAGTGCAAATAACTCTGGTGTCGCATTCTAGCAACCAGACGACAAAGTATCCTGTGTTTTATTTCTGAATGGAAACAAAATCACTGGGTGGCACGATGGTGTAGTGGTTAGTATGGTGGTGTAGTGGTTAGTACGGTGGTGTAGTGGTTAGTACGGTGGTGTAGTGGTTAGTATGGTGGTGTAGTGGTTAGTACGGTGGTGTAGTGGTTAGTACGGTGGTGTAGTGGTTAGTATGGTGGTGTAGTGGTTAGTACAATGGTGTAGTGGTTAGTATGGTGGTGTAGTGGTTAGTATGATGGTGTAGTGGTTAGTATTATGGTGTAGTGGTTAGTACGGTGGTGTAGTGGTTAGTACGGTGGTGTAGTGGTTAATATGGTGGTGTAGTGGTTAGTATGGTGGTGTAGTGGTTAGTACGGTGGTGTAGTGGTTAGTATGGTGGTGTAGTGGTTAGCACGCTGGTGTAGTGGTTAGCACGGTGGTGTAGTGGTTAGTACGGTGGCGTAGTGGTAGCACGGTGGCGTAGTGGTTAGCACGGTGGTGTAGTGGTTAGTACGGTGCTGTAGTGGTTAGCACGGTGGTGTAGTGGTTAGTACGGTGGTGTAGTGGTTAGTACGGTGGTGTAGTGGTTAGTATGGTGGTGTAGTGGTTAGTACGGTGATGTAGTGGTTAGTATGGTGGTGTAGTGGTTAGTATGGTGGTGTAGTGGTTAGTATGGTGATGTAGTGGTTAGTACGGTGATGCAGTGGTTAGTATGGTGGTGCAGTGGTTAGTATGGTGGTGTAGTGGTTAGTACGGTGGTGTAGTGGTTAGTACGGTGGTGTAGTAGTTAGTACGGTGATGTAGTGGTTAATATGGTGGTGTAGTGGTTAGTACGGTGGTGTGGTGGTTAGTATGGTGGTGTAGTGGTTAGTACGGTGGTGTAGTAGTTAGTATGGTGGTGTAGTGGTTAGTACGGTGGTGTAGTGGTTAGTATGGTGGTGTAGTGGTTAGTATGGTGGTGTAGTGGTTAGTATGGTGGTGTAGTGGTTAGTACGGTGGTGTAGTGGTTAGTACGGTGGTGTAGTGGTTAATATGGTGGTGTAGTGGTTAGTACGGTGGTGTAGTGGTTAGTATGGTGGTGTAGTGGTTAGTACGATGGTGTAGTGGTTAGTATGGTGGTGTAGTGGTTAGTACGATGGTGTAGTGGTTAGTACGGTGGTATAGTGGTTAGTATGGTGGTGTAGGGGTTAGTATGGTGGTGTAGTGGTTAGTATGGTGGTGTAGTGGTTAGTACGGTGGTGTAGTGGTTAGTACGGTGGTGTAGTGGTTAGTACGGTGGTGTAGTGGTTAGTATGGTGGTGTAGTGGTTTGTACGGTGGTGTAGTGGTTAGTAAGGTGGTGTAGTGGTTAGTATGGTGGTGTAGTGGTTAGTACGGTGGTGTAGTGGTTAGTATGGTGGTGTAGTGGTTCGTATGGTGGTGTAGTGGTTTGTACGGTGGTGTAGTGGTTAGTATGGTGTAGTAGTTAGTACGGTGGTGTAGTGGTTAGTATGGTGGTGTAGTGGTTAGTATGGTGGTGTAGTGGTTAGTATGGTGGTGTAGTAGTTAGTATGGTGGTGTAGTAGTTAGTATGGTGGTGTAGTGGTTAGTATGGTGGTGTGGTGGTTAGTATGGTGGTGTAGTGGTTAGTATGGTGGTGTAGTGGTTAGTATGGTGGTGTAGTGGTTAGTATGGTGGTGTAGTAGTTAGTATGGTGGTGTAGTGGTTAGTATGGTGGTGTAGTGGTTAGTATGGTGGTGTGGTGGTTAGTAAGGTGGTGTAGTGCTTAGTATGGTGGTGTAGTGGTCAGCACCGTCTCCTCACAGCAAGATGATCTGGGCTGGATTCCCGGTCCGGGTGGTTCTGTGTGGAGTGTGTATCATCTCTCCGTGTTTGAGTGGGTTTCCTCCAGGTACTCCGGTTTCCTCCCACAGTCCAAACACATGAATGTTAGGTTGATCACTCACTCTAAATTGCCTGTAGATGTGAGTGTGTGCTGGCAACCTGTCCATGGCCTACCTTGCCTTTGCCTGACTAGTGGGATAAAGCGAAAGATGATGGATGGATGGAATAAAGTAACTGGTACAAAAAAACTATTAGAGTGAAAATGTAATTGGAAAGCTTTACATTTGTTGTTTTAATAATTAATCAAAAATATTATACCAATAATAATTTATTTGCCAACAATATATCAATATATTAACACAATACTCACCTCATAGCAACTACCATATGGAGATGTTACCAGCTATTAAAGTCAGTTCATCCAAAAAAGGAGCTGTTGCTTCCTATCTTGGTGTCACATCACGGTGCCAGCCAATAGCGGAACTGCACCAAATGTGAGACCTACACAATATGTGTGTCTTAGTTCATGGATAAACAGCAGAATACACCCATATGGACGCAACCCTACATAGACCAGAGAGTCTGGGACCATGGGCCAACAACATTGCCACCTCCAGTCTCTCCTATTCACACCACATTCACAGGTCTGATTAAAGCCTTCAAATAAACAGTCTTCATCCATCTTCACCACCTCTTCATCCGTCACATTCCAGTGATGCTCAGAGCACAAGCACACGTCTCCGCTATGTATGCGAAGAAAAGGTAGTAGGAATTTGACACAATCTTCGAAAGTACTCAACATATGCCGCCTTTCCTCTCTTACATGAATCAGAAGCAGAATTAGTATTTACTGCCCAACCGTTCACACTAGAGCTGCTACTAGTACAGAAACCGTTCCTCAATTTTTGGTCAGGGTTGTGATCAACTTGGTATTTGTTTTTCATGGTCCATCATTTATGTTTGCTTTTGTTTTTCTCGTTTTGTTATTTTTACTCTATTTTTATTGCCTTAAATCATAGAAATCTAAGAGGCTTTAGTCACTTGTGTTGGCACAAGACCTGCTTACATGATCCAGACCTGAATGAGGGAAACGGATTATGTAAAGTACATTTAGACAAACAAATGTTCTGGTCGTTCCTACAACTGGTTTTGGTGATTTTCTTGTATTAAAGAGGGTAGTTGAGCTACAGTTGAGTTCAGACAGAACATAGTTGGGGTGCAGTCAGGTTTAATTGGACATTGGTTTATCTACTGTCAGGTTCAGACTGATTTCTTTTCCACTACAAAATTTTGTTGACCTACAATCAGGATCAGACAACATTTTATTGGGCTACCATCCTAGCCTTCTCTACTTCAGTAACCCGGCTACGCATGGCTGGATTACTGACGGGGCCAGCGCCCAGGGGCCCTTAAGGTCAGGGGACCTCTGGGGGGCCCTGGCTCAAAACATTTTGCCATGCCCATCAACATTTATAGTACAATATACTTTTATTTCTGAGAGCCCTTCATTTTAAGGGTCCTCTGACTTTTAGGGACTTTGACCCCAGAGCCTCTTGGGGCCCCTAGCCATGCTTTTGGGGGCTCTAGCCATGATTTTGGGGGCCCTAGCCATGCTTTTGGGCCACTTATGAAAATGGACGAGGCGTTGTGGCACTACTCTGGCTTTGACTTCTGGCTATTAGGGGTCCTAGGAAAGAGAGGGGATGGGGGGCGTAATTTTAAAGGAGCCCTGGTTATGAGAACCCCTATTAGGGGGCCCTAGAGAAGAGCAGGGCATACCATTAGAGGGCCCTTGATTACAAGGGTTGGGGGAGGTTATTCTTGGGCAACTCTTTGCCCAGGGGCCCAGCCTATCCCTAATCTGCCCCTGTGGCTACGGAGCTTCAGGCTGTATCTGCTTTTATGTATATATGGAATGTTAGCAGCCGTACGACCTGGCTTGATATGATCTGCGTAGTAAATAAATGAGTTCTTCATAACAGCCCACACCCGTGTCTGTGTGGCCACCTGTGTGCTAAGGACAAGCCACACCCCACACACCCCCCTCGAAGCACCTAGCCTCCAGCATACGGTAGGAGAGGTGACATTGTGTTAAGATTAAAATTTTGTTGAAAAACAGTTGAGTTTAGACAACAATTTGCTTCAGTTGATTTAAATTTTTTGTGCTACACTCTGGTCCAGATAGAATTTTGCTGGACTATAGTCGGGTTTAGATAGAACATTGTTAGGCTATAGTTGGATTCAGGCGGAAGTTTGTTAGTTACAGGCAGGTTCAGTCACAATTTTGACAAGAGTTTTAAAATGACTCTACCGTACCTTGACCACATCAGAAAGTTTTAAAGGAGAAAAATAAATCTTGACTAAGTGCCCTTAAAAGCAGTTCAGACAGAATTCTATTGAGCTACAGTCGAGTACACAGAATTCTGTTGAGCTACATTTAGACAGAAGCAAGGAAAAAACTTGTCCTGCTAAACCTTCAGACAATTACTGAAGAATATCCTCCATACTCCATACAGTGCTTTTAAATATGAAATAAAAAACCTTGTGCATCTACAGATCCTTTAGATATTATGGAAGTTACACAATTACTGCTCTTAACATTCAATTTAGCTTTAAGTTGTTTCGTTAAACAGTCACTTTGCCGTACTTTGACCACGTCAGAACGTTTTAAAGGAGAAAAATAAATCTCAAAGTGCCCTTAAAGCCATTTCAATTGAGAAGTGAATGACGACTCATTCAAGTTTCTGTGAAATGCGTTTTTCTAACATGACTAATGGACATTTAAGTGTTCCGAACAGAACAACACAAGATGCAATCAAGTTCTCAACAGGCAGGTCATTGACAAAATGCATTCTAATTGAGAATGATGTGGAATGTAGCAGTTAGGGCCAGAGAAATGGAATGATATGCTATGAGGTTCGCTTTAAGCGTTTTAAGCTGTGATGAAAATGCAATCTCAATAAGAGAAGCAGTATAAGAAATCGAGCGAGTGCATTTATATTCAGAGGAATTTTGTATCTCTGAAATGGGAAGTTTATAGGTAATACAAAAAACAACAGAAATATTAAGGTTTAGATACAACACGAACATATATTTTGCTCTGAATTATTGTTTTTGACTTGGCATTGAACCTCCTACACAAATTATTGTTACTATCTACGTAGTATGATTATACAGTACTTTGCAGTAATCAGAGACATTAATCAATTTCCAGTAGAAACAGCAAGTTACAATTTTTTCTCGAGATATTTCTGGTAAGATTACATTTAAGACAATCCACTTGCATAAAGAAAGTGAATGTCAATGGAATAGAAGTGAAAAAGACAAGACTTTCCAAAACAAAACGTCCAAAATGCTGATTAAAGATTTAAAAAATCTTTAAAAAATTGGAAAATTGGACTCAACCACCTACAAGAACTGGTTACCTCACCAAACTGCCCCCTTCTTAAGATAAACAGTGCTACCGTCTTTAAAGAGGACTTGTGCTCCGGTTGGGGTCTACTAGAACAGGGGTGCGTTTCCCAAAACGTTTGTAACGCTAAGTACTTCGTAACTTCATACTTAAGAACATTCTTAAAATTACGAATGTTTCCCGAAAGCCTTCGTAACTAACGTGGTACGTAAAGTCGTTTGTAAATGTAAGAGTAATCTGACCCACTCGTAACTCTGTAAGTTCTTCTTAACTCGAAGTTCACGTGCAGTTCTGTCTCAAAAACACAATAGGGCGCTAATCATCCTTTTAAAAACGCATCGTTTTGCACATGGACATTATATGTATTTAAATATGAATTCATGAAGATTTAAAATCACTGTTGAAAGCATAATTCCATCACAAAAATGACATCCAACGTCAACAAATATCATATCCAACAGCTTGAAAAATGTAAACAGTAAACTTCTAGAATAAACAGGTGTTGGCTTGTATCATGGTGGAGTGGGAAGCAAACTGCCCACTACTCTGAAGATCAATACTGCGTGTAAACGTACATTTTACGTTTTTTATTTTAAGATTGGAATTATTGTAATCTTGTGAAACAAACCGTTTAAACTGCTTAAAGTACAATACATTATTTGTTGATATACACATGTAAATGTACATATTTTTTTATTAATTTTCTTCCAGTGTTACAGTCATAGTAGTAAATTACTTGCGTTTGCGTGGCTGGTGTGCCGTACTAGGAAGGTTAATCGTATGCCTATTTCTTGGCTAGGCGGTGTGCTATAGACAACAATTGCAAGCAAAATGTTTTTTTGGTTTTTTTTACATAAAAGTAATGTAAATCCTTATTTGTTATTTTTTATTAAAATTATTTACATAATGATACATTTGTGGCATAATAATGAGCAAACCTATGTAAATCGGTGGTTCAGTTCTCGACTGGCAGTGCCTATTCAGCGCTGACGCGGGGGGCGGAGTCATCAAAGAGCTACTTAAAACTAGTTCGTAAGTTTGGAGGCTAAAAAGGGTCTGGGAAAACACTCGCAATATTGTTTTTAAAGTTGTTTGTAAACACAATCCTTTTTTCATACTGTACATCTGTATTAGTTTATCTGAAATGCCCTGTCAGAGCTCATGTGTCTTTAAGCCCCACCTCCTGATGATCCCAGTGTGCTCTCATTGGTCAGCTCTCCCACTCTGTGGGAGCGCTCAATTGCCAGAACATCCCAAAACAAGTTCCTTTTCAACCCTGCTCTGTCTGTTCTTACAATGGTATTAGTTCTGCCAGAGTTTGGTAGGCAGGCAATAAGAATGGTGTTATGAGATGATGTCATCTTGTAAAAGGTTATAACTTTGCTGACCGGTCAGGTACAGAAAAAGCCACAAAACAGTAAAGGGAAGAGTAAAAAAAAGGAAAACATTATAATTGGTCCCCCTTTTAACAGAGAAAATGAGCAAATCAGGCAGAGAACGCTTCTAAAACTGAACTTGTCTGCAGAACTTGAACTTGTCTACTTTGAGAAACTGAAAAAGAGAGCAAGTCATTCTTTGAGACAGAGGACAGATCTGAACACAGTCACAAATTAGGGTTAGGGTGTGCAGCTGTACAAGAACCTCACTGAGAAAAGGAGCTACAGACACATCAAACAAAGAAGCTGCTGGTGTTCTCAGAACAATAGGCTGGACTGACCAACCCAGAGTCCAGACCTTAACATTAACACCAAACGTGTTTAGGATGGTGAGAAGGAGAAAATGCTGAACCAAATTGTGAGACTGAACACCAAATACTAAAAAATACTAAACAATCTGATATTTATTATATATTATTATTCATTGCATGCAATTTTCATGCAATTCAGAAACAATATTGTCCATTTTACAATTAATGTAAGTGTATCAGATGATTTGTAAAGAATAAAAATGTTTGTATTAAAGTCTATTTTTGTATAGAGGCTTATTTTACATATAGTCCTATTATCAGCAATTCTCAGTCCTCTGTCTGAATCTCCTGGTACGGCCGCCAATCCAAGTTAAGGATGTTATTGGACTAATTGGTTGTTAGGACACTCTTACTCAATTGTGATGTACAGCTGAAAAACATTCTACTAATAAGTGAGTATAAAAGGGAGAACAACATTCTAGGTTAGTTTAGTATCTGAAGATCAGCAGTTGATGGCTTGCTGACCGACTCACAATGACCAGAAAGAAACAACTTTCTTTAGAGACCCGTCAGTCCATTGTTGTGTTAAGGAAGAAGATACTCCATTGAAAACAAGAACATTTCACTGTGATCCCAAACTTTTGAGCGGTAGTGTATATATATATATATATATATATATATATATATATATATATATATATATATATATATATATATATATATATATTAGACAGAGAGGAAGTGAAAGAGAGAGGAAATGAAGGCGACTCACAGTAGTCGGCGGAAACAGCGAACAGCGTAGGGGGCTAATGAAATTATAGGCCTGGGGAAATGTGCAGAATGCAGTGTTTTACAGCTTCATCAATGGTGTTTAACGTGTCCATCAAATAGAAGATAAGTAGGTAGTAGGTATTTTTGGGTCTGAGTGTGTGTGTGCGAGAGGGAGAGGGAGGGCAGTCATGAGAACTCAGAAGGGGTGTAGGAGCACACAGGTGGGAACATTTCTGCATGTTTGCATAAGATGGACGTGAGAGTGTTTGTTAGTTAAATCTAGCCTGTCCACCTCTTTCAGTCTCACACAGCTGTGAGGCAGAGCTGTAGATGTGAAACAAGCAGCTCTATCCTGATTCAAACTTCGGGGTATACAATGTACCCAGCAGCAGCTAGCAATGAGTGATTTACAAAATTAATGATTTGCATTTAAAACTTTTTTAAACTTTATTTTGAGTCCGTAAGGTCCAGTTAGAGGAGATCTCCTCAGGCCAAGGTCTGGACCGTCATCATTTTTAACTTGCGTTATGATTCAGTGGTGTATCCTGTTTACTGAAGTAGCCTAGTAGTTCTATCAGTACTTTATATCATGAGCAACTCAAAAACAAAACAAATTACAAAAACTGTTCAGTATATTTAAGTATATTTACTGTTTACAATAAACATACAAACATACAATAAATAGACAATAATGAAGTCAAAATGAGCTAGAACATATACATATAGTAAAAACTGAAACATATAAAGATATATACAAAAAATATACATAAGATATACATCACCACAGTACCATTTATGGTGGAACTAAAATTTAAGCAAGACCTAACATTGTTTTTGTTCTTTTCTTACTTGTGTCATTTCTAATAATTATGTAGTGGGCAACTATGTTGTTATTTGTTTCTTGCTTACTGCCAGATCTTCAGTGCGTAAGTCATCCCACAGTTTTGGAGATATCAATTCATTTCTAACTCCAGAGTGTCCGGTCTGATTGCGTGATTGGAGCTTGTATAGAGCTTTTAATGTTTTTTTTAAAATTTTTTCCCATAGAAAATGAATAGGATGGAAAAGTCATGCCAATCTACTGAACTTCTGC
The DNA here is from genome assembly GCA_021613375.1 of Megaleporinus macrocephalus. Classification (NCBI taxonomy): domain Eukaryota; kingdom Metazoa; phylum Chordata; class Actinopteri; order Characiformes; family Anostomidae; genus Megaleporinus; species Megaleporinus macrocephalus. The sequence continues at coordinate 9,846,792 of CM038723.1, read as the reverse complement.
TCAACCGACAGACACTGTTTCACATGCACTGACTCAGGCGGACCACCGACCACAAATTCATTAATGGTTTGACCGGCACTTGTCTGTTGTGCAAGTGTCAAAAAATTTGACTGTCCTTTATTTTTTCGTTGAAACTGCCTGTACTCAGATCAGATCCCCAAACACACTGGCCCACTGGTCTGTTTGTCATTTCTTCATCCCTCGTTCCTGGCAATTCTGCGCAACCATCTTGAAATGCACTTTTCTAGTGGTTTGTTGCGACACTACTCATGAAGAAAACAAAGAGCTACAGTGCAGGACCTGTTGGAAAACCAAGCTTTTTGAATCTTAGAGCACCTGTGCAGACATTCTGAAGGTGTATGAGGCACTGCATTGCTATGTTAGAACACTCCTTCGGGCACATTGATCCAACTTTCGGAGGGTCGCCTAGTGGCCACCCTTAAAACCCACTGGATGATCCAGGCCTGTGTATAGTATACACCAAGAGTATTTCATTAGAATTCAGTAAAGTCCAGACAGAGGGAATGTCCTCAGGTCAAGGTCTGGACTGTGTTTGTGTTATAACTGTAACTTGTGTTATGATTCAGTGCCATATCCTGTACACTTAAGTAGCTTAGTAGTTCTATTAGCATCAGCAACTAAAAGATAAACCAAATTACAAATACCGTTCAGTATATTTCAACTAGATTTATTGTTTTAAATGAGGAACGGAATTAACTATTTGTAGAACCTCAAATAAAAAGGTCTAGATTAAAAAAACACAAAAAAGTGCACCTTAAAGTGTTTATTTTCTAGAAACAGTAAATAAAACTTGTAGCTTCTTTTTAACTCTTCTAGACCTGTTGGTTTGGAGCTGCCTGTGGGAAGAATAAACATCCATTACTGGTTGAAAATTGGTTTTCGCCATCGACTTTTCTTTTTTCTTGCTTTATTCTCTGCTTCTCGCTTTGTACCTTCGCACTCCCGAATATGTACAGATCTGATTGGCTGAGGAGCGCATTTGGTGATCTTACAGCGCATGTGATTGGTTTGTGAGTTTCCTGAGCCGCTAAGCCCGTATACCATAAAGACCTAAAAAGCTCCGCCGCTTAAAATAAACACTTTCAAAATTAAGCCCAAAATAAGTTCTTAATAGTGTATCAGTTTGGGTCCTCACTGGAAGACGTCTGGGTCCGGACCCGGACCACAGTCTGCCTATTAGTGACCTCTGGTATACACCCTGAAATGGTATACAGAAAATTGAATATACAGCTAAATGACAACATTAACGTCAAACTTCTAAATGTGAAGGTATTTAATTCCAGGATTGCTGATTTATGGGCTGATGTATGGAATGATGAAGAGATGGAGCAGTACACAAACATAAACAAGTTAAACATCAGACTAACTGATCTCATCTCGTCTCCATGGAAGCAGTGACGGCGTTGTGTGGTTTAGAGTCAATGGGGTCAATATACAGCCTGGAAACAGCTTAACTGATGATGGCTTTCATGCTTCACCCTTTCAAACAGAGGGACGGTCATTCTAGAGTCTTGTGAAAAGGGGAAGTGCTTGAAGAGCACTTCAGATTACAAATATTGTATTGAGGTGAGGGAGGGAGGTAGGTGGGTTGGTAGGGAGGGAGGTAGTTGGGTTGGTAGGGAGGAAGGTAGGTAGTGAGGGAGGTAGGGGATTAAGGAGGTAGGTAGGGAGGAAAGTCGGGAGGTAGGTAGGTAGGTAGGTGAGGAGGTAGGTAGCGAGGTAGACAGTGGGGTAGGTAGGTAGGAAGAAAGGGAAGTAGGGAGGTAGGTAGGGAGGTAGGTGGGTTGGTAGGGAGGGAGGTAGTTGGGCTGGTAGGGAGGAAGGTAGGTAGTGAGGGAGGTAGGGGATTAAGGAGGTAGGTCGGGAGGAAAGTCGGGAGGTAGGTAGGTAGGTAGGTGAGGAGGTAGGTAGCGAGGTAGACAGTGGGGTAGGTAGGTAGGAAGAAAGGGAAGTAGGGAGGTAGGTAGGGAGGTAGGTGGGTTGGTAGGGAGGGAGGTAGTTGGGTTGGTAGGGAGGAAGGTAGGTAGTGAGGGAGGTAGGGGATTAAGGAGGTAGGTAGGGAGGAAAGTCGGGAGGTAGGTAGGTAGGTAGGTGAGGAGGTAGGTAGCGAGGTAGACAGTGGGGTAGGTAGGTAGGAAGAAAGGGAAGTAGGGAGGTAGGTAGGGAGGTAGGTGGGTTGGTAGGGAGGGAGGTAGTTGGGTTGGTAGGGAGGAAGGTAGGTAGTGAGGGAGGTAGGGGATTAAGGAGGTAGGTAGGGAGGAAAGTCGGGAGGTAGGTAGGTAGGTAGGTGAGGAGGTAGGTAGCAAGGTAGACAGTAAGGGAAGTAGGGAGGTAGGTAGGGATCCCTGGCAAGACAATTGGAGAATGGAGGCATGAAAAGATGGATATATGGATAAATGTATGGATAGATGGATAAATACATGTATAATGGATGGATGGTGAATGGATGTAAAGATGGATAACGGATGGGTAGATGGGCGAACTGGATGACGGATGGGCGAATTAACATATAGATATACAGATGGATAAATAAATCAATGGAAAGATGGATAAATAGGTGGGTATATGTGGGTATACGAATGGATGAATGGAACATATTGGAACTATATTTAATATATAGAATATAAAGATGGATGGATGAAAATATAGGTTGCTATAAAGGTGGTTAAATGGATAGATGGATGGATGGATGGATGGATGGATATATAGGTCAATGATGTATGGATGATGGAACATATAGATGAATATATGGATGGACAGCTGGCTGAATGGATGGATTGATGGAAATATAGACAGATGGGAGACTGAACACGTAGACGGATATACAGATGGATAAATGAATGATGAATAGACGATAGAACATAGATGGATAGATGGAGGGAAAATGGCTGAACATGAACATACAGATGGATGGATGGATGGTTGGATGGATGGATAACGGAACATGACTGATCATAGAATATACAGATGCATGGATGGAAATATAGGTGGATACACGGATGGATGAATAAGTGGATATATTGATAGATGGATAAATGGATGATAGAACTTATAAACAGGTATGCAGATGAATGGATGGACAGATGGATAATAAGATGTATGTACATATGGATGGATACATAGATGGACAGACAGATGGAATGCCAAATAGAAGAATAGATGAACAAAATCTCTCTCTCTCTCTTTCTCTCTCTCTCACGTTGGCACGCTCCGGAGCAGATGACACATTCCTCAATGCCTCAGCGCGCTGCAGGACGTCGGCCTGTAACGAATCCCATCTGCGCATAATTAATTACCCTGACATTTTACAGGCGAGCAGCGACGTCCCGCTCCTGAAGAGCGGAGAGGGAGCGCAGAAAGACTCCTCACCGAGACGCCCTCCACACCTCCACACCAAAGCTCAGAGCTGAATGTGTGGAGGGTGGGCGAGGGAGAATGAAAGAGGCGATCGATAGGGGCTAGGCCAGGCGGGTGGGCAGCAGCTGGCTGAGTTTTGGCACTTCCTGCGCGGGCGGTCCGGCGTCAGATCGATCTCAGCTTCCGAGAAGAGAAAGGGCAGAGGGAGACAAGAGTTTGACTGGAGTTCTACACACCTGTGACTCACATGGGACCCCTGGAAGGAGCTGTGAATCAGAGGAGGATGGAGACAAAGCACACATTGTATTTGCGTCTGCTTTCATAAGTTTACTGCCCCAAAAATGAGTCACGCGTATTGTCTTTTGGTCATGACCTTAATAACAGCATCAGGGTTGTCAGGTAAGGCTCACGTCCCCTCGAACAGGTCCTGTCCATTTTAGTCCACTCCATATCGTCGCTGTCCAATGAAAAATAGGTATCTTCAAAATGGCAACTTTACAGGAGAGGCCAAAAACTGTCTTCACGTTCAATGGAAGTCAATGGAACCAGAATTTTTTCCAAGCTATTTTGGAGCATTTCTATTGGTCCACTCATGATGAAATTTCATCACAATGTAAAAGGCACCTGCCACAGTTAATTGATGGAGAAAAATGGAAATCAACAAAAATGAAGACCCGTTTTTTTATTGGACGGCAATGATATACACCAATCAGCAATGACATTAAAACCACCCCCTTGTATCTACACCACACATTGTCTGTTTTACCATGTAGCAGCACTTTGTAGTTCTACAACTACAGATTGTAGTCCATCTGATTCGCTGCATACATTGTATTAACCCCCTTTAACCTGTTCTTCTATTATCCCCGTTTACCATGTCAGGACCCCTACAGGACCTCCACAGAGCAGATACTATAGGAAGGTGGATCCTTCTCAGCACTGCATTAACACTGACATGGTGGTGGGGTGTTAGTGTGTGTTGCGCTGGTGTGATCACGTACACCCATACATGCTGATTGGCTTCCCTGGGACGGATGTGATCTTCCAGAAAGACAATGTGATGCGTCACACGACTAGAAATGTCCCACACTGGTTGAAAGAGTTGACCGAGACTTCCAAGTACTACCCTGGACCCCTAATTTCCCCGACTTGAAAACAATTGAACATCAGTTGGACCACCTGGATCGTTGTCTTTGCTTTACGGATCCTCCCCCACACTCCCTCCAGCAGCTGTGGGATCCACTGCAGTCAGCATGGCTCCAGATACCTGTGATCACCTACCAGGACCTTATTGAGTCTCCCAGTCCGTTTAGCTGCTGTCTGTGCTGCACACGGCGGTTACTCAGGATATTAGCTGGTGGTCATAATAATGTGACTCAACTACTATGCAATGAGACATATACAATATCTCTTTTGTGGACACCTGCATGTCCAGTGTTTCTTCTGTGAGAGTTTGTTAGCATTCAGCCACAAGAGCATTAGTGAGGTCAGGTACTGGTTTAGGACTGCAAAGATGTTGGATGGAGCTCCATCACTCCTTAAAGTCCACTTGGCACTGGGCATGGTGACCTTATGCTCATGTGTGGCTAATCTAGATTATGTTCCATATAAACACACAAATGCATGTGTCAATAACGTGTACACCTTAAAGGGAAGCATGCTTTTCCGGTTTCTCCCTGTGCTTCAGTGTGTTGTAGCTTTTGTGCATGTTCACCTTCTGAAAAGTACGCACCAGCTGCCTGAAACGCCTTGTTGAAATTCTTTGTTACAAGATGATGTCATCTCAAAACACAATATTTACTTCATACAACCAGTTTGTTTCACCTGACTTTCAGGATCGGACTCTGACTCAAACTGGTATAGCAAAAAGGAGTATGCCACTCTGGCAGTTGACGTAATAGAGTGGGCAAGCTGACCAATCAGAGCACGCCGGGCTCATCCAGAGGTGGGGCTTAAAGACAAAGGAGCTCTAACAGAGCGCTTATAACTGAGGGTGAATGCAGATGTATAATATGAGTAAAATATTGTATTTTAGGAAAATTAGAGCATGTAAATCACTGGTGACCTGTGCATGGTGTACCCCGCCTTCGCCCAGTGATGCTGGGTTTGGCTCCAGCCCCCCGCGACCCTGACTAGCAGGATAAAATGGAAGATAATGGATGGAGGGCTGCATAAAGCATGGAAATCTATTCAAGTAGACTCCATCCATCCATCCATCCATCCATCCATCCATCCATCCATCCATCCATCCATCCATCCATCCATCCATCCATCCATCCATCCATCCATCCATCCATCCATCCATCCATCCATCCATCCATCCATCCATCCATCCATCCATCCATCCATCCATCCATCCATCCATCTATCTATCTACAGATACTAATACTAATTCTAAATTAAACAGACACAGAACATATGTACACAGTTAATTAGGGCTTCTAATGTAAATGGCACTCCAACGAGGCCCATAAGAAGAAGGGTCTTACTTTCGTCCGGGTTTGGGGCGGCGAGGATGGCGCTGTGTTTCCTCTTTACCTCCTCCACTTTCTCAGCCAGCGAGTCGATAAAGCCACGGATCTCCTCTACCTTAGAGAGAGAGTGAGAGCTACTGCTTAGATTCCAGTATTCCAACACATTGTTCTGAATAATAATAACAGGTCTAAACAGTCTTAACATAAACATAGCCATTGAGGTTGGTTCAGAAACCTTCTCAGGAGGAAGAAGAACCATCACCCAGCCTGAGCGAGCGCTGTTTCTGGATATACAGTACTGTGTAAAAGTCTGAGGCCCCCCAGCTGATTGTTTAAAAGCCTTTAAGTGTGTTTTCAACAGCAAGACCACCAGATATCATTAGAACAGATGTAAATAAGTATAAATACGATACAACGTAACATAAGTATCTGATTGTGAAAGAAGTAGCCCATATAAAGTACTGAGCAGCCAAAGCAGGTATTAGATGAGAACTGTAAATAATACTGGGTTGTTTCCACAAGGTGAAGCTCGGAAAGGGTCAAATACCCACACAGAGTGATTTTTATTTTTCAACATCATTTGAACATGACAGCTGCCCTTTACATTGCATGACAATTTCGTGATGAATGGACCAATAGAAATGCTTCAAAATAGCTTGGAAACATTTCTGGTTCCATTGACTTACATTGAAAGTTAACACGGTTTTTGGCCTCTCCTGTAAAGCTGCCACACTTGTTTTTCTTTAAAGAGAGCTGAAATGTATGAGCACTACTTGCTGTATTAATACTGTTTAAATATTTCAAAAGTGTTTGCTGAGTAAATAAATGCTTCAAGTCTGAAAAAAAACAACATTTGAAACAGAATATTGTCCCCGAGTGCCGTAAACTTTAGCACAGGACTGTGTTTGGATGGCGTTCATTGATATCTTATTCCATTTGATATCCCGTCCCTTGTTTTCTGCTGGAATCAGAACGGTGCCACCTCTAATCATAAGTGTTCACCTAGCAAGGAAGCAGCGTAACTCTGAAATCTTTGTTTATTTGAACATTTCTGCTCTTGTTAACCGTTTTAAGGATCTAAAGTGAGGATTGGCCCACTGGAATCCAATAAAAGCCCTGATATAAAGCTCATCCTAACCCTGTTAATAGTTCTCATCCCTTCCTTCTGTTTCTAACCGTCCGCGTGATCTCAGTGGGCTCCCGTCTGAAAGCATGCAGCTCACCTGGAGCTTTAAAACAGGACAGATGAAAACAGCTTTCATTCGCATATGAATTCACTTTGAAGCGAGCGCGCCAACTGTGAGCACGTGCTTTTTTAAAGGCTGTAAGTGTGTGTGTGTGTGTGTGTGTGTGTGTGTGTGTGTGCCAACACGTGTGCATATCAAAGTGGACTGGCGTTTGTTAGACTTCAGCAAATACGGAAAAGAGGGAAAACAGAAGAAGAGGACTAGACAGCTATAGGAGAGCAATGTGATGCGAAACCCGTATACTTTGTTAGCCCTCTTTTATGCTGCTCTTTAATGCTCAGGACCCCCACAGGACCGCCACAAAGCAGGTATTATGTGGATAGAGGATCATTCTCAGCTCTGAGGTGACAATGGCATCGTGTTGGTGTGCGTTGTGCTGGTGCGAGTGGATCAAACACAGCAGTGCTCGTTGGCATAGGAACTGGGGGGGGTTGGGGGGTGTCCCACTTATTATGAGAAACAGGTAGATTTGTCCCACACAAAAAATAAACCACAGAAACTGTTTCAATTTAAATTTTTATATATATATATATATATTTTTTTTTTTTTATTGCCAGCCTTCGCAATTCACACACTGTGTTTGTTGTTAGGTTGGGGGCAGGTGGGGGGTACCTTGCACTAACTTTAAAGGCGAGGTCAGTGATGAAGGTAGTGAATAGCAACGATGATCATATATACTGCAATAAAACGGCTTTAGTATAATGTGTTGTTATGGTAACAGACTAGGAGGGTTTGGGTTAGCTAATGTTTATATTAACTTTAGTCAGAAAGCACGTAGAAACGTAAAGTTACATTACTCTCTGACCACGTCCCAAACTGCAGACTGCTACTACACTACATACATAAAAATAAAATATAATAAATAAAATAAATTAAATAATGAATAAATGAAAGGACGCCAGCATAAGTAGTGCTTTCAGTAGTGCAGTATGTAGTGTTCCAGAGGGTTCTGTTTGGGACACAGCCTTACTGTCTAACATTAATGTTAGTCTTGTCTAGTCAGGAAACATTAACATACATTTATTTATCATTTCATTTCAGCATTAATATATATATTTTGGTTATATGTGTATATAATCCAGACATTGCATGTATAATTTAAAAGTTTTCTAACAGTAGCATGTTATGTGGAGTATCTTTAATACTCATCTAAGTGGTCTTTAATTGGATTTATCTAATAATAAACAGAAGTACAGGTAATGTTGTACTTAGTTTATTTATTAGTAATTTACCGTAATTTCACAAATGTTGTTCTACGTCACTATACATACAGTAATTTACCACCTTACCTACAGTGGGATAAGCTTATAGATAATATTTTAAGGGATAGGGTGGGCTCCTACGCCCTTGGCAGTGCTACTCAAGAGAATGTGGCTGATGCAGCAATACAACAACCCTAAGAACACAAGTCACTCCACCAAAGAACTTGTTTTGGAACGGCCAAGTCGAAGTCCAGACCGTAATCCTGTAGAAGCATTGTTGAAGGACCTGAAGTGAGCATCTCATGTGAGGAAACCCACCAACATAACAGAGTTGGAGCTGTTCTGTTGGGAGGAGCTGGCTAAAAGTCCTCCAAGAGCAGAACTGATCACCAGTTACAGGTTTAGTTATAGTTATTGCCATACAAGGGAGTCACACCAGACTCTTAAAGCAAAAGTTCACACACATACTGTGACAACGCTTCGCCAAACATTCATAAAAGAGATGCGAAGTCACCACGTTGGTCATGATGAAGTGGAAAATGGAGGATGGATGTAGGTAGAACATATGAAGAGTCCAGAGGATCTAGTGCAAATGGCACCCCAAAGCCCTGGGCTCCCTCCTAGCCTGAGGTGAGTACTATCAGGTGAGTACTAGCTCTCCTACAGTACTAACTTAGCCTCCCCATCTTATAGGACAGGCCCCGCCCCTGGATAGAACCATTGCACTCTTCAGGGGTGTAGCCATTCTACAAGAATGGGTTACACTATTTTTGGAATATAAATGAAAAGAAACATATAACACAAGATAAGGCCTTAATAAACATAACCAGTATTGAAATCAGAGCACACATACACCAACACTCATTCTCTGAATAGGTCCTACCCTGAGCTGGCCATGAGTCCTACGGCACACCTTAAGGGTGAGCTTCGTCTACACTGCCTGCCTCCATTTGCAGACTAGAGAACAGACAACAGGTAAGTTTAACAGGTAGGTATACAGGTACGTAATTGGGTTAAGATTTAAGTTGAGTTGAGTTCATATTGGTCCTTTATACAAGAGGTTCAAACCCACCTCTGGGCAAACTACCACATTGCAATTATAGTTGGGGCAGTCGTGGGCTGGAGGTTAGGGAACCAGCCTTGTGACCGGAAGGTTGCTGGTTTGACACCATGAACCGACAGGATATGACTGAAGTACCCTTGAGCAAGACACCTAACCCCTGACTGCTCCCCGGGTGCTGTGGTAGGGCTGCACACTGCCCCCTAGTGTGTCTGTTCACTTGTGTGTGTATATGTGAGTGTTTCAATCTAATTCACAGTCTTTGGTGATGGGCAACACCTGATGGACCTCATCACACATATACTCACACTAAATTAATTCATGACCAAGTATAATATATTTGTCTCATTTGTTTGTATAGGTTCCACTGATCTGCTGTTAGCACCGATTATGTTTTAAGTCACATTCATGCAAAAAGGTTCCCAAACGTTCACGTAGGCTGACACCACTTTATAGCTGCATTACGTTTTTACAGCTCCAGTGCCAAATTCTTCCAACGCCAGACACCGAACATGTGTTTGCCTGACTCACTAACATTTTAGAACCCCCTCCACTTTTTCCCAGTTCACTAGTTTGGAGCAGTAGTTTGTTGATGGACACCCACAGGTGCTTGCGGTAGGCCAGGCCCGGTGGCGCGTCGGATTGCTCATTACTGATGTGTCCCGGTACGTCCAACCAAAGAACTGCTGATACATCTGAACCACCCTTTGAAAAAAACAGTAAATTGAGCCAGTACTGTGAATACTACAAAGCTAAAGGCTTTTCATTTATCAACAAAGCCATCCAATACAGAAAAAACCCATCCAGTCATCCAGAGAAAAACGACTGCCAACACTTAATAATAAAGATAAAAAATAAATAAAATTTATAGAGTGAATTAGGGTGCAGCACATAAGCTGACTAATCAGTGCAGTGGATACTTTGTCATCTATTCATAGAGTTTGAGTCTTGGTTGCTCAACAATTCATTTAATATATACTGAGTATATTATTAAGTGTTATTAAATGCATGTATTTCAAAATGAACCAAAAAGCAAATACACAAATATCCAAAAATGGTAAATTATAAATGCTATATATATATATATATATATATATATATATATATATATATATATATATATATATATATATATATATATATATGCATTATCTGTGCATGCATAATATATGATTTAAAAAGTACGATATTAAATTAATAATTCTAATTTTGTTAATAATTATTTACATGCATCACACACTTATTCATTCACACTGTTTAAACAATGCAATCAGCTGTTAGTATAAATCATTTTCAAACGTTGGCTCTTGCTTTTACACATGAATACTTTATAATTTGCATTACCTGTAAGGCTTAATATGACAATGCACATCTTGTGTACACATTTCAGAGGAAGTTAGATTCTCTCACAGGTTTCTGTGGCAACAGCAAATAAGCCCATTATGATTATCAACTCTGCTAGAAAAAAAAAAGGCATCGTGATTTTTTTTTTTAGAGGATGCACAAAGGCTATTTACATACAGCAGAAATAACAATGGACGCTAATGGTCGCGGTGTACAGTACGCCTGTAGGATATAAAGACTACAGTTGAGCTGTATTGTCTTGTCCGTGGGGGCCCATTGTAAAGTCTTCTGGAGATCGAGTCACATGGAAATGTAGCGAAAGCCCTTCATCAGTCCATGGGCCTCTGTGTCATGTTGCTTGGTCAGGAGTTTAGACAATGGGAGGCAGATATTCATTGGTTCAGTTCAGGTATAAATGCAAGGGTTAAACTGGGCAGAGTGTCAGTACACTAGCTGGAAAGTGATCTGATCTGATCTGATCTGATCTGGCAAACAACAAACTCACCATGGCCATGAACAAGGTACGTGCACCCTACATCAAACTTGAGCAATTTTGCCTGTGCATGCATCAATGACCTTCAAAAAGCAATTTCCTTCTTCTTTTTTCTTTTTTTGCACGGACAGATCATCTTCTATGAGGACAGGAACTTTATGGGCCGCTCCTATGAGTGCAGCAGCGACTGTTCCGACTTGTCCTCCTACCTGAGCCGCTGCCACTCCTGCAGGGTGGAGAGCGGCTGCTGGATGGTCTACGACCGCCCCAACTTCATGGGAAACCAGTACTTCATCAGGAGGGGCGAGTACAACGACTACATGCGCATGTGGGGCATGAGCGACTGGATCAGGTCCTGCCGCATGATCCCCATGGTACGGTTTTCGGCTCCAGTGTCGAGGCTTTGCAGCAACATTTCTGATTTTGCATGTTTATATGGGCCTTATACGGGATTTTGCATGTTAACCTCTTTGTAGCAACATTTCTGATTTCTGCTACCACCTATATGGGATTTTGCATGTTTATATGGGTCTTATATGGGATTTTGCATGGGATTTTGCATGTTAGCCGCTTTGCAGCAACATTTCTGATTTCTGCTAGCACCTATATGGGATTTTACATGTTTATATGGGTCTTATATGGGATTTTGCATGGGATTTTGCATGTTAGCCGCTTTGCAGCAACATTTCTGATTTCTGCTAGCACCTATATGGGATTTTACATGTTTATATGGGCCTTATATGGGATTTTGCAAGTTAGCCGCTTTGCAGCAACATTTCTGATTTTGCATGTTTATATGGGCCTTATACGGGATTTTGCATGGGATTTTGCATGTTAACCTCTTTACAGCAACATTTCTGATTTCTGTTAGCACCTTTATGGGATCTGCATGTTTATATGGGCCTTATATGGGATTTTGCAAGTTAGCCGCTTTGCAGCAACATTTCTGATTTTGCATGTTTATATGGGCCTTATACAGGATTTTGCATGGGATTTTGCATGTTAACCTCTTTACAGCAACATTTCTGATTTCTGATAGCATCTTTATGGGATTTGCATGTTTATATGGGCCTTATGTGGGATTTTGCATGTTAACCTCTTTACAGCAACATTTCTGATTTCTGCTAGCACCTATATGGGATTTTGCATGTTACAGTAGCAAGCCATTTCTGTTCCCATGCTTTAGTTCGGTAGGTGGCTCAGTCTAAAAGAAAAGGGGATCTATGACAATCTATGAGATTTTCAGTGCTAGATTAGCACCAACATATAACAATAGGATAACAACAGCTTTACATGTTTATATATATATATATATATATATATATATATATATATATATATATATATATATATATATATAGAATTACATTGCAGCTTCTGAAATACATGCACTAATCAGTCCACTCTACATACCCATCCTATTAGTAAGTGCAGTATTTGGTTCTTTTCCCAAAACAGTACAGAGGCTCCTACAGAATGAGGATCTACGAGAGGGAGAACTTCATGGGCCAGATGATGGAGGTGACTGACGACTGCGATTCCATCATGGAGCGCTACCACTGGTCCAGCGGCTGCCACTCCTGCCACGTGATGGATGGCCACTGGCTCATGTATGAGCAGCCCCACTACAGAGGCAGGATGTGGTACTTCAGGCCCGGAGAGTACAGGAGCTTCAGGGAGGTCATGGGAATGGGTGGCACCAGGTTCATGAGCATGAGGCGTATCCTGGACTCCTGGTACTAAACTGTTTCTCTAATGTGAAATGTCTAATTAAATTAAATGTTCAGAAAAGAAGTCAGTAGTTACGTAGTGTTTTTTTTTTTTTCCACAAAACAACATACAGTGATTTAACACAGGACTAACATGGCTACAGCATATGGCACACTAGTATTTATGGAACTTTCATATTGCACAAATGCATTCAAGAGCCTGGGAATATAGTCTAATATCTAAAAATATGGCATAATATTGCATACTTTTTTTTAAATTACTGCATAATTCAATATTTTTGAGATGTAAACGATACACAGTGGTTTGGTGTGAAATGGTTCAGACGTCTGGTTCCTATCACCACCACTGTGAACAATTCTGACTCTCCAAAATTCATAATAATTTTAAAATAAGGTGAAATTCCCCCTTAAATTATATGGTACAATTTAAATGGGAAGTACTACTCAAAAACCATTAGAACTCACCTGAGCAGGCCTATCTAACACTAACAGCTGATTTAACCCCACAGTTGCATCAACTGTGCATAAACTTTGCCAGTTCACTGAAATGGGAAAGGACACGGGAATGCCAAACCTCATCTAGATGATCAGCAAATCCACAAACTTTGGAAACCTGAGCCGACAGACAACAAGATGCTCCTCAGATAGCACAGTATCACTCACAGGTTAACTAGTTAACTAACTAGACAAAGGAGTTCTATACATTTCCTCCAAAACCACATCACATTAAGACCGCCAGACTGCTTCACCTTGGCCTAGCCCTCAACCTCCCAGCCTAGTGCTAAGCTAGCAGAGCCGCCTATATAGCCTATACAAACACACTGGTGGAAGAAATCAGGATGGGGGCGTCGTACCTCTATCTGGTTCTCTATCCGGGCTCATTTTGAAAATCACAGAGTAGTTTTGCCTCCTGCGATCACAAGTGGTAATACAATTCTAGGTTAAATGTTTTCTAACTTGACGAGAAAGACAATTAAGATACATGCTGATATCCACAACTGGGATTTGGAGTACATTATGTTAGCACATACACTCACTTTCACCTGATTTGAGGTTGCTCAGATAAGGTGCTGGTATGCATTCACCAATTATTCACAGGTCGAACATCTGGCTGTGAAGGGCTATTTTCCTGTTTGGCTCCAACTTGGTCCAGTCTTTGTTCTAATTTTTACACCTACCCCTTGTTTTCCAGTATCACCTTGCAACTTGGAACTCGTTTACAAGGGTTAGAGATGGACCGATCAGCGTTTTTGAGGCCGATTGCGATCGCTGATCACCTTTCAGCGCGATCGGCCGATACTGATCGAGGGCGGGGCTGGTAGACACGGCAGGGCTACATATTATTAGCACAAGCAAGTCATGAAACATGGTCTAAACTGGTTTATTACCATTTTAACGAGCTCATATGAAACAGCATAATATCTTTAACTAAATTAGAAGTTGGTCTATGTTGGAGTAAACCGCTTGATAAGCTCCGGAAGAGCCACATCTGAAAAGTATCTCTACTAGGAACAGCAGAGCGTGGATCCAGGTGGAACATTAAGCAGCAGAACGAACGTCTTCTACAGCCAAGAAGTGCTGCTTATCTAGAACTATAAACTCAATCACTCTGGCTGTGGTTCCTTTAGCTCTCTGGCTGTTTCTGCTGCTGTTCTGTTTGTACCGGTCAGATCTGGTCTGTATGGTGTTCTGGGTTGTTTGTTTTGTGCTAGCTGTGTGTGCTAGCTCTGCTGTTTACTGATACTCACGGTGTTCAGCTGTGTTGTGTCTCTGAAGTGCTGATTATTAGTGTTAAATGTCTTTGTCTTGGTTCCCACGCGAGAGACGCTGATTTTAGTAATTTTACAAATGTTATAAACTGCCCTGGATGAGTCTGAGTCACATACGGTAACAAACTGCCAGACGGACGATGTTTTCTTTCTGCACATGCGGTGAACGCTTAAACTGTTCTCAGGAGGCCGCTGCTTCAGTCAGTCTGACGAAAATGAAAGGGTGTGTATTTCCACCTAGTGGTTTAGATAGGAATTGCAGGGGGCTGGCCGGAGGGAGTTTTAAGGAGGGCTCCTCTTTCTGGATGAAACGCTAGCTGGAAATACAGAAATTAGGCTCATCTGTTTGCCATCGATCGGCTCTCGAGATCGGCTGATCACATATTTTGATGACAAATCAGCCGATACCGATACATGGCCGATCGATCCTTCCATCTCTAACAAGGGTAAGTGGTTGAAACCTGCCCCCACAAAATAGGACCCAGGTTCCTAAAGAGCCCAATACATCATCAGAAACATAAAAGAGAACACTGCTTCATTAGCTACCAGGCTACATCCTGCCTGGTGCTCTGTAGGCAACCCAGTCTTCAGTGATATCAGTGAAGTTCACCCCTGAGGTGCTGAAATGTAACTGCTACACCATTTAAAAGGAAATATATGGCTTTAGATTGTGGCAGGGTGCTTCAGCATACTACTAGCAACTAACACATTGAAGCAACATTACACTGAGATTTGCTCACAACTTTCTCTCTGAACTCTGTTTGGAAGGTCATGTAGCCCTAACACTTCCAAAAGGGGTAGGAGAGGTAGAACTGAGTGGTAGGGGCAATGAGTGGAATGGAATTGGGCTTAAAGCTGCATCCGATACCACATACTACTCTACTGCACATAGTGAATGGACGTCTTGTTGCAGCATAGTGGAAGTTATCACATACTATATAATATGGTGGTATGTGTTTTAAAGCATCTTATCCCGCCAGTTAGGAAGAGGTTCATTAGCTAGAGGAGTTGTGGCAGATGGAACCAGATACTACATTGAGGTAACTCTCCAGGACCAAGGTTGGAGACCTCAGCCCAATATACATTCAGCCCAGTTTAATTTAATTGGAACTGGTTTACAAGGGTTATTGGTTGAAACTTGCCCCACAAAATGGGTTCCTAAATAATTCAATACATCATCAGAACCATAAAAGAGAACAACATATGCCTTATATATATATATATATATATATATATATATATATATATATATATATATATATATATATATTGTAAGGCATATATATATATGCCTTACAATGTGTGCTGTCCTTTATAGGCCTTATCCTTAGTTTCTTAATCCACCATATCATACTTTCTTTAATTTTGCTTTTCCTTTTATCTCAAAAAATAAATAATAAAAAATACAATCAAAACCAATAAAAAACACACACCACCTCCTCTCCACTCGCCCGCTCCTTCCCCCACCTAAAATCACTCATTATCTCCATAATAGCCTGCCTACTGCATCTGCATTTTTAATACACTCATAATTGGCTTGTTTCCACTGGGAGCTCTGTTACTTTATCAAACACTAGGTTAAGGTGTTCTGCTGCTGCCTTGCATCATCCTAGAATGCAGACGTGCTTTACAGGTCATTAAGTAAATGAGTTTGTAAGTTATCAACAATTTAGTGCCAGGCAGAAGCCCATAGCTCCTGGGGAACAGTCGGCCATGATTCAAATCCATGCACAAATAAACCTATATACACGCACAAATAAACCTATATAAAATATATATATATATTTGTCATATAAGGACACAATACCAGTGTTGTGACAAAACATTAGCATGGTAAACATGAGGCTTCATTACTCCAAGAGACTGGCTGCGCCTTCCATAACTCATCTCAGTAACAACCTGGACTAAAGGAACTCAGCCAGTGGGAGGAAAGCCACTCAAACACGGGGAGAACATGTACACTCCACACAGTACGGCCCGGACCGGGGATTGAACCCGGATCGTCTTTCTGTGAGGCTAACCACTACACCACCATACTAACCACTACACCATCATACTAACCACTACACACCATTCTAACCACTACACCACCATACTAACCACCACACCACCATAATAACCACTACACCACCATACTAACCACTACACCATCATACTAACCTCTACACCACCATTCTAACCACTACACCACTGTACTAACCACTACACCACCATACTAACCCCTACACCACCATACTAATCACTACACCACCATTCTAACCACTACACCACCGTACTAACCTCTACACCACCATACTAACCACTACACCACAGTACCAACCACTACACCACCATACTAACCACTACACCACCATACTAACCACTACACCACCGTACTAACCACTACACCATCATACTAACCACTACACCACCATACTAATCACTACACCACCATACTAACCACTACACCACCGTACTAACCTCTACACCACCATACTAACCACTACACCACCATACCTACCACTACACCACCGTACTAACCACTACACCACAGTACCAACCACTACACCACCATACTAACCACTACACCATCATACTAACCTCTACACCACCATTCTAACCACTACACCACTGTACTAACCACTACACCACCGTACTAACCACTACACCACCATACTAACCACTACACCACCGTACTAACCTCTACACCACCATACTAACCACTACACCACCGTACTAACTACTACACCACCATACTAACCATTACACCACCTTACTAACCACTACACCACCCTACTAACCACTACACCACCATACTAACCACTACACCACCATACTAACCACTGCACCACAGTACCAACCACTACACCACCATACTAACCACTACACCACCATACTAACCACTACACCACCGTACTAACCACTACACCACCATACTAACCACTACACCACCGTACTAACCACTACACCATCGTGCTGCCACCCACATAATTTACATTCATATAAAATATTATGGCAGTAAAATAAGATCCATTGCTACAGCCCAATAGGTTGTTTGTAGATGACGACACATCTGCGTTGTGAACTGCAGGGCGGAACTGCAGATGGAGGGCAGGAAGTCATTTTCTCAAAGTGCTATGATTGTGTCATGTACGGTTGCTCAAAATCAGTTTAACCAAGAAATCATGAGAACTGGCCAAAAAAATGAGCAGCAAAAATGACTTGCAGCCTTTATCTTTATCAGGTTGAGGCTGAAAGAGCTTACTGTTCGAGTTTTGTGTGGCTGTGGTTTTAAATATATCATCAGTGCACAGTCACAGCACCCACCACCCAACTATGTTTGTTTATTTATTTATTTATTTATTTCTGGGGGGGGTATTGTGCTACATAGAGGATGTTCTCATTACAGCCCTTTATTAAAACAGAACAACCTTTCAAAATAGAATACTCACTAGAGATGTACCGATCAGTGTTTTTGAGGCCGATTCCTAACGCCGATCACTTTTCAGCGCGATTGGCCGATAGCCGTGACCAATCGTAGCAGGGCTGCATGTAGTTATTAGCGCAAGCAAGTCATGAAACATGGTCTAAATTGGTTTATTACCATTTTTAACGAGCTCATATGAAACAGTATAATATTTGTAACTAAATTAGAAGTTGGTCTATGTGGGAGTAAACCGCTTGATAAGCTCCAGAAGAGCCACATCTGAAAAGTATCTCTACTAGGAACAGCAGAGTGTGGATCCAGGTGGAACATTAAGCAGCAGAATGAACGTCTTCTACAGCCGAGAAGATCTGCTTATCTAGAACTATAAACTCAATCACTCTGGCTGTGGTTCTTTAGCTCTCTGGCTGTTGCTGCTGATGTACTGTTCATACCGGTCAGATCTGGTCTGTATGGTGTTCTGGGTTATTTGTTTTGTGCTAGCTGTGTGTGCTAGCTCTGCAGTTTGCTGATACTCACTGTATTCAGCTGTGTGGTGTCTCTGAAGTGCTGTATCAGATTAATAGTGTTAAATGTCTTTGTCTTGGTTGCTCCGCGAGATATGCTGATTTCACTCATTTTACAGATGTTACAAACTGTTCTGGGTGAGTCTGAGTCACATACGGTAACAAACTGACAGACAGACACCGTTTTCTATCAGCACATGCGGGTGAACATCGTTAACTGTTCTCGTGAGGCCGCTGCTTTAGTCAGTCTGTGGAAAATGAAAGGGTGTGTATTTCCACCTAGTGGTTCAGAGAGGGATTGCCGGGAGCTGGCCAGAGGGCTCCTCTTCCTGGATGAATCGGTAGCTGTAAATACAGAAATTAGACTCATTTGCTTAACGCCATCGATCGGCTAAATTTAAGAAATATTGGTCGATTGCCGATCACATATCATCTCTAATACTCACTCCTACCCACAGCACGAGAATAAAGTGCGCTTGAGCAAGGCACCTAACTCCCAACTGCTCCCCGGGCCCAATGGATAGGGCTGTCTTCCGCTCCGGGCATGTGGGCTCACTGCCCCCTAGTGTGTATGGTTACTAGTGTGTGTATATGTGGGTGTTTCACTGCACAGATGGGTTAAATGCAGAGGTCAAATTCTGCTGAGTTGCTATTTCTAATTCTAATTCTAATTCTTATTCTAATTCTAATTCAGCTCCTTATTCTGCAATTGTTTCGTTCCACCTTAAATATACTTATCACACCATTTACAGCACAACAGGAAATTTGGTGAATACAAAAAGGGCATGTAGGAGTGAGTATCGTATTGTACAGTTGATCTGTATTAATAAGTGTCTGTAATAAGTGTCCCGCCCCCCAACCACCCTGCCAAACAACAGCTCTGGTCAAAATCAAAATCCATAAAAAATAAATAACAAACATAATGTGCTGCTTATTTGACGGCTATCAAAAGAAATTTACGGTAAGGGGCACCTCTGGCTGACCCGGTCTGATGGCTTCATTGTAACTGAATAATACCTGAATTGCCTCAGTGACTCATACTGCATTCTCAATAACCAGAGGCTTCACCGATGCTGGGTCACGGCTTTCTGTTTCCTCTCCGCTGCTGCAGACTACAGAGGAACATAATGGAACAGAGCCACTCAGACACAGAAAGGCGTCACTGCTCAAGAAGGGCTCCTGACTTCAGAGCGCTGAATGAGGGTGAGGTGATTCAGCAGCGAGCACTGTGTTCCTCTGAGATAGTTGAGCCTAGTCAAGCCGCAGTCACAAACACTGTCTGTCTTGTTGGTAACCGCCTCCTTGTATCTGGACAGACTGTATATGTTATTAGCTCAGCTTACCATATAAGAGTACCTGTAGATCTACAGTTACAGACTGGTCAGTGTCGTCCATCTGCTTCTCTGCACACTTTGTTTCAAGGGTCAGAACCCTCACAAGGCCACCACGGGTTAGGTATTATTTGGGTGGTGGATCATTCTCAGCACTGCAGTGGCACTGATGTGGTGGTGGGCAACACCCTGTGACTACAGATGAAGGTCTAACGGATAACCAATACAGTACTGTGCAGCAACAGTTGAGCTACTATCTCTGACTTCATAACCATAAAGCAGACTAACAAGGTAGGAGTGTCTAATAGAGTGGACAGTGAGTGGACACAGTGTTTAAAACTCCAGAAAGTTCTTGTATAATTATAAAAGACATTGCAACTACTGGCAAAGTAAAACTTTAATTGGAACCACAACTACTTGTACTCTTTGGCCTCAAATGAGCTTAGCTGCAGAGCTTCGTTTCATCTACCAGGCTGGCAAGGCTCTCTTGGCAGTGGGCTAGTGGACACAGACATTGACGGGCATATATCACATCCATGTGGTAAGTAGTTCAATATTTTAAACAGGAGAAATGTTTATGTTAGGCTGTTTATGTTCATTTGCAGTTTTATGTTGAAGAGTCCGACTACGGGTGGAATGGTGGGGTTGTGTTTCTCAACATGCTTTGGCAAAGTTATAGGGGACGCATCTTGCTCATAATCAATGTCTACTAGATTTACAAGCTTAAATTTGCACATAACTTCTATTTCTATTATCATTCTGCACAACTGTATTCACCCACTATCTGAATCGCTCTGCTTAGAGCACCTGTGTCTTTAAACCCTGCCTTCCGATGAGCCCTGTGTGCTCTGACTGGTCAGCTTGCCCACTTTTGTCTCTGATTCGTCCACCGCCACATTGGTGCTGCCCCTACACGCTTCCCTCCTGCGCAGCTCCCACTAAAAATGTATAAAGATTTTGCATTTGCCGCCATCTGAAATTATCAGAGGGACCCTCGTAACCTGGAATGACAGATGATTGGCCAAGACAATTTTTTAAGAATTAAGACCTATTTGCCACTTTCTACTCCTTACATTTACACTCCATTATCAGTACTTTCTACTCCTTACATTCACACTCCATTATCAGTACTTTCTACTCCTTACATTTACACTCCATTATCAGTACTTTCTACTCCTTACATTCACACTCCATTACCAGTACTTTCTACTCCTTACATTTACACTCCATTATCAGTACTTTCTACTCCTTACATTTACACTCCATTATCAGTACTTTCTACTCCTTACATTTACACTCCATTATCAGTACTTTCTACTCCTTACATTTACACTCCATTATCTGTTCTTTCTACTCCTTACATTTAAACATAGCCTTGTTACTCCTATTTCATTTCAGCTTGTTTTCATTCATGTACATTTACATTCCAGTAAAGATTAATGATAACATTCCTTTGAAGTTTGACTTCATTACAATACTTATAGACAACTAGTCATCATATCTTCTGCTCCATGAAACACATGTTAATGTTCAGTAGTAACAGATATGCTTCTTTAATATATTTACATTGTACTAAACTACATTCATGTTCAATGGGTGTATATGTGGCTGAAACAGGAAGCCTAGCGCATCCCAAATTTATCAACATTAACATTTTAATATAACATTATAGTCATTATGGCTTTTAGAAGAATGGGGTTGTTGGGGAGGTGGGCTAGTGTACTATAGACCCCTGTGGTGCAGCCTAAGCTTTTGTCCTTAATGGCATTTTTTTTGTACATTACTTTTACTTTTATACTTTAAGTAGTTTTGCAAGCAGTACTTTTATACTTTTACTAGAGTAAAAAGATTGAGTAGATACTTAACCCTAGTATCTATACTTCTACCTGAGGAATTTATGTCAATACTTTTGACACCTTTGATCCACAGTGCCCAGGGAGCAGTTACAGGTAAGGTGACTTGATCAAGGGCACTTGAGTTGTGTCCTATCGGTTCAGGGGGTTGAAACCAGCAACCTTCCAGTCACAAGGCTAGTTCCCTAACTTCCAGTCCATGACTGGCCTTAATGGACCAAAACTCAACCCCAATGCTGCATGAAGCTTGTTTCTTCTTGCCATAGACATCCATAATTTGTGCTTTGGGAATACTCTTATTCGTCACTTTTTGAATGCTGGGAACATCATTCAAACACTCATTCCTAGAGAAGATCCAGTTCTGCTAGTTACCATAAGAAGAGCAAGAACCGACCTGAGGAGGCTCCACAACATCTCGTTCACGCAAGTGACACAGACAACACTCAACTCGGGGGAAGAGCCTTTACCCTTGATCCCGGCTACATGCACAGCAATTACAGCTATTAGAGATGCAATACAAGAGATGGGACGTGTCATTACTGTTCCAGGGCACGTTACGAAAAAGCCCTGCATCTTTTTTCTGAACAACAAGCAAAAGGTGCGACAAACGAACAAAGCCGCAGCTCCTCCGCTGGTACAGTCCCGAGGCCTCAATTAGCAGTTCAACAATAAAACAGCCTCCGAACGAGTGCGAGTGCTTTGCCTGCACAGAACCCCTGCTGTTTCATTGTACCACCTCGCTAACATGTTGGTGATATCGGCAGCATTCTCTGCAAGAAGTGTCAGCATTAACAAATGACATTTTCTACAATAAATACACTCAACACGCTTTCCTCGTCTTACTTATTATAAATAAAACCTTTTAAGACTATAAGTTTAAAGTAATTATGTAACCTTTGCATAATTATCTAATAACTTATATTCGCATGGCAGTTTTATGTATCAATAGCTTTAAGTCTGCAGACTGGTGAAGGTGCCCATGCAAACCAATGTCCACTACTGAGAGGGCACACAAGCATTAGGACTGGGCCTTGGAGCAATGAAAGATCACCTGGACTTGTATTTTCTTTTATATCACATAGATATAGGCAAATTCGTGGTCAACGACCTGGGGAAGTAATGGCACCAGGATGTACTGCAGGAAAAAGACAAGTCAGAGAAGGGATCATGAAGACCCTAACCCTGGGTACCTGAATGTGCCACCTACCACCTATGGTTGAAATCCAGGGTGTTCCCCTTCATGGCTATGGTATTCCCTGATAGTGGACTCTTTCAGCAGGATAAAGCACCTGCCAGGCTACATAGGATTGTTTGTTTGAAACACATGATGACATCAAAGACATGAAGGTGCTGTCCTGATCTCCAGCTTCCTCAGATCTCAATGTGGCCAACATTGAGGACTTACAACTAACATACAACTTACAGGACTAATGTCTTGGTTCCAGATATCACAGGGCAGCTTATTGTAGGGATACAGTAGATTCTGTTTTGAGGGTATGTCAGCATATCAGCATATCAGGTATGTGGACGTATTGTGATATCAAAGTCTTTAAATCTGTACACAGCCGCCATCTTTTCATATAAGACCAGTTTATATGCAAAGATACCAGGAGGAGATACCATAATACTCAAAACTGATCGTGTTCTGGCTACTTAGTGTGGGCAGTTCGCCACAATGGGAATCATCAACTCTTCCCTTCTCACAATGTAACCACTAGAGATGGAAGGATCAATTGGCCATGTATCGGTATCGGCCGATTTTTAATCAAAATATGTGATCAACGATCGGCCGATATTTCTCCAATTTAGCCGATTGATGACGTTAAATAAATGAGCCTAATTTCTGTATTTCCAACTAGCGTTTCATCCAGTAAGAGGAGCCCTGCGTGAACCCCACTTCGGTCAGGTCCCTGCAATTCCTATCTGAGCCGCTAGGTGGAAATACATACCATGTGCGGCAAGAAAACATCGTCCGTCTGGCAGTTTGTTACCGTATGTGACTCTGACTCATCCAGGACAGTTTGTAACATCTGTAAAATTAGTAAAATCAGCGTCTCTCGCGGGGAACCAAGACAAAGACATTTAACACACTAATCTGATACAGCACTTCAGAGACACCACACAGCTGAATACAGTGAGTATCAGTAAACAGCAGAGCTAGCACACACAGCTAACACAAAACTAATAACCCAGAACACCTACAGACCAGATCTGACCGGTACGAACAAAACAGCAGCAGCAACAGCCAGAGAGCTAAAGAACCACAGCCAGAGTGATTGAGTTTATAGTTCTAGATAAGCAGCTCTTCTCGGCTGTAGAAGACGTTCATTCTGCTGCTTAATGTTCCACCTGGATCTACGCTCTGCTGTTCTAGTAGAAATACTTTTAAGATGTGGCTCTTCTGGAGCTGTATCAAGCGGTTTATTCCCACATAGACCAACTTCTAATTTAGTTACACATATTATGCTGTTTCACATGAGCTTGTTATAAATAATAATAAACCAGTTTAGACCATGTTTCATGACTTGCTTGCGCTAATAAATACATGTAGCCCTACCGTGGCATATAGCCCTGCCCTCAATCGGTATCGGCTATCGGCCGATTGCACTGAAAGGTGATCACTGATCGGCCTCAAAAACGCTGATCGGTCCATCTTTAGTAACCACCAAGCTGATTGGCTCTTTTTTCTTGAAAGGTGGGACTTTCTACATAAAAACAGTTGCCACGTTGAACAGATGACGAGTCATAAATGAGGAGGTCTCTAAACCACACACCAATCAGGGGATCAGTCAGGGGATTAATAAAGTCCACGAAGAAATAGATGTGCTGCAGTCTGTAACTGTAGAACTACTCCTGTGTGGTAAGTGGAGATGGACAATGTGCGTTGATACTGGGAGGTGGTGTTAATGTTATGTCTGACTAGTGTGTGTGTGTCTGTATATACATACACAAAGAAGGAGAAAGGGTAAAAAGCTGCTGCGCCACCCCGTGAAATCTACTCATGAATCCATAATTAGTAAAGAGGGTGCGTGCTGGGGGGTTTAATAGCTCTGTTTGAACCTTGCTGATACACATACATACTCGCACATGCGTTATCTCCCTCGTCTCTTCTGGAACACCAGCACACTCAATCCCTGATTCATCCGCAGCAGTCAGCAGACGTAAACGTCTGGGCCATAACCTAATATGGACAACAGAGACACTTACTCATGTGCCACGGCCTGAGGAGCCACCTGGTTGGATCAGCTGCCCCTCACAGTCTTGCACACAAAATAAGCTGTTGGTAATGAAGCGTGAAGTGATATATATATATCTGAAGCCCTCAGTGAAACCTCCTCCGGCCAGGTCCCTGCAATTCCTATCGGAAGCGCTATTTGGAAATACATACCCTTTCATTTTCCACAGACTGACAACAGTGGCGGGCTTCGCGAGAACCGTTTATGGCGTTCGTGTGGCGGTTGTTTTTCTGTAAAATCAGTGTGTCTCATGGGGGAACCAAGACAAAGACATTTAACACTACTAATCTGATACGACACTTAATAGTACACCACAGCTGAATACAGTGAGTATCAGCAAACAAAACTAATAACCCAGAACACTGTGCAGACCAGATCTGACCGGTACGAACAGGACAGCAGCAGCAACAGCCAGAGCTAAAGGAACCACAGCCAGAGTGATTAAGTTTATAGTTCTAGATAATCACGTTTCAACCATGTTTCATGACTTCCTTGCGCTAACAATTACATGTAGCCTGCTGTGCCATATAGCCCCGCCCTCGATTGGTATTGGCTTCAGCTGATTGCGCTGAATGGTGATCCGAATTGGCCTAAAAACGCTGATCTCTCTCTCTCCCTCTCTCTTTCTCTCGCTCTCTCTCTCTCTCTCTATATGCACTACCGCTCAAAAGTTTGGGATCACAGCTTGTTTTCAATGGAATAGCCTTCCTTCCTTGACACAACAAAGTTGTTGCTCACTTATTAGTAGAATGTTTTTCAGCTGTGCATCACAATTGAGCAAGAGTGTCCTAACAACCAATTAGTCCAATAACATCCTTAACTTGGATTGGCGGCCGTACCAGGAGATTTAGACAGAGGACTGAGAATTGCTGATAATAGGGCTATATGTAAAATAAGCCTCTATACAAAAATAGACTTTAATAACAACATTTTTATTCTTTAAAAATCATCTGATACACTTAAATTAATTGTGAAATAGACAATATTGTTTGTGCATTGCATTAAAATTGCATGAAGTGCATGAAAATAGCATGAAATAAAATTTTAAAGTGATCCTAAACTTTTGAGCGGTAGTGTATATATATATATATATATATATATTTTTTTTTTTTTTTTTCATGCAATTCATGCTATTTTCATGCAATTCACAAACAATATTGTCCATTTTACAATTAACTGTGTATCAGATGATTTTTAAAGAATAAAAATGTTTGTATAAAAGCCTATTTTTGTATAAAGGCTTTATACTATATATATATATATATATATATATATATATATATATATATATATATATATATATATATATATATATATATATATATATATAGTATTCCAAATTCTGTTTAAAGTTACCCGTTTACTCAAATCTCCCATTTCACATTCCCAACACCTACTACTAATTGTGCAGGTGTAATTTAATTCTGGTATTCATAAACGTCATCCAGTGTGCAGAGGCCTTTTGGGAAAACGTAATTTGCGTAACACTCTTAACACTAAGGATAAAAGAAAGCTTACTGTAGCACTTTCAGACTGGGTGTGCTGTCCCTCGACTGTTGCAGGTGGTTGTGACACAGACGCAGCCTCTGTCTTATTCCACTTTTCACATCAGGCTCTCATAGTGAAGCTGCAGTGGCTCAATCACACAGATGGAATAACAGCTCGAGGACACAACCTTACAAAGACTAATATCATAATGCGAGGTCACCGAGGACCCAAATCAGGGGAAGAGTAATCTAAATCCATACAAATGCTTTGTATTGTGTTTAAGGGCTCATGTAATTCATTTCATTTTTTTCCCCTGAAGTGCACTCGAGCATTTGAGTGCATAAATCCAAGAATTAAACAGGCTGTTACTGTTACATAGCGGAATAGCCTATCTGCAGGAACAACACTCTTTATCTCTTCACTGTGATATATATAAAATCATTGCAGTCCACAGAAAAACATTGGCATATTTTTATAAGATATGAACACAGCAACTACCTTTATATGTGAAAATTTCATGATGAATGGACCAATAGAAATGCTCCATTTAGCCCTTTCTTCTAAAGTTACTATTTTGAAGAGACATGTTTTTCTCTGGATAGCGATGATATTAGTCCAATATATATACATTGTGTCTTCTTTCAAAGAAAGATATTTATACTTCCTTGTATTGTATGTATGCTTATTTACATCTGTTCTAATGATATATGGTGTTCTTACTGGTAAAATAAGTATATATATATATATATATATATATATATATATATATATATATATATATATATATATATATATATATATATATATAGATAGATAGATAGATAGATATTGCCGCTGTCTAAAGAAAAACATGTCTCTCCAAAATACTTACTTTAGGATGTAAAAGTCTGCAGTCTTGACACAGAAAAATGAAAATTGACAATGTTCCAATCAATAAGGCAATATATACACACTAGGCAAAAAACGAAAAGCAGCTTGAAATGGCTCATTATTTGCTTCCTGGTGGAACTGCGGCTGTGAAGCTTTTCCAACAACTTAGCTGTAAACGGGAGGTTAAAGTTAGGATTTTTTTCCGAACAGAAGTAACAACTGCACTATTAGTATTAACAAGAATGACATGGATAGATAAGGTTGCAAAACATCTGTTAATAATACGCGAGGTAGGGACTGCTATCTATGTCCAACATTCCTTAATTAAGGAGTGGGGGAGGGGGGGGGGTCTATCTGACAACATGTTGGATCAATCAACTGTACCAGAGAAGCAAACGTCATGGCAGTGAGGCATGAGAGTGGCTGGGTGATATCAGAGGAAAGGAAATGACCGACAGAAGTAAGGGGATCACAGACGGGGTCAATTCCAAGCTGAAAAATCATTACACAGTTTAACCGAGCCAGAGGAACCTACGGCTGGTGGCTACAGGACTTTTTTAATGGTGTGGAAAAGTTGAGTTTGGTAGATGACCGAGGATAGATGAGTGGAGGAGCCTTATTTAAAGCATCTTTATTACTAGACATATGGTCTGCATAGACCAGTGGCTATCACAGCCCTGAGAAAATTCATAAACTGGCTTGCAGCAAAGTGGCCATGTTCCCTGAGCTCCTCAGCTCGACCCATTGTACCACCACTGTCTATCTATGGAGGTTGCATGGCTATGTGCTTGATAGTGCACATCTGTTAGCAATGGATGTGACTGAGGTACAT
This sequence comes from Megaleporinus macrocephalus, assembly GCA_021613375.1. Lineage (NCBI taxonomy): Eukaryota > Metazoa > Chordata > Actinopteri > Characiformes > Anostomidae > Megaleporinus > Megaleporinus macrocephalus. Next base: position 9,818,555 of record CM038723.1, on the reverse strand, counting down.
GAAATCCATACTTCAGCAGGGGTGTCCACATACTTTTGGCCATATAGTGTAGGTTCATACGTGCTATGACATCCAGAGCCTATATGAAGGGTATCTGCAAAGGGCACGGTGATCATATTGATGTTTTTAATCCCTTTTAAACGCGTAATGAAACACGCTGACATTTAAACTGTACTAAAGATTTTAACATCTTATGAGCGCATATGCACCTCGACATGCTGACACACGTACACACGCAGTGGAAATGTCACGAGCTGTGCCACACTCGCTTTTCCAGCTGTCTGCGGTAGGCTACATCTGGTCCTCTTCTCTGTCTCCATCACTCCAACCCCTCACTCCGCTCAGACAAACGTGAGACAGCGAGCCCACACCCACCGACATGTTTACTCTGACGACCTGTATGCAGCTGACATCAGTGCTCTAATGTGAAACACCTGAGAATGACCACTACAACACATACACTTTCACATCCGTCCATCCTTCCCATCCATCTTTATCCTCTCTGCCTACTGATGTTATCCTGGATTGTGATGATGTAGCGTGTGAGTTCTCCCCAGCCCAATAAATGGTCTCCATTGCACCGCACCAGCTGTCTCCTGTGTGTTCCCTCTGGAGGACAGGGCAAGTACCTAACCACCCAGTAGCATCTCTACCCCCAGGAGCGTTCGCCCCCCTCTAAGCACCCATCACAAACTGCATAAACCTGCATTCAAAACAGCTCACAATACCGTTTACAATGCTGGTGAATGGAACCAAACGTCTATCTCTGAAAGCTCCTATACAGAAACAGGCTGCCTCATGCCCAAGACACTGTTTATTGTTAAGAATCCCTTCATGGACTCCACGCAGAGCATTTTAAGACAAAGTTGTCTTCAAAGCAAACTGATTTCAAACCATTTTATAATAAAATTACTGTAGCATCCTGTTGCCTGCTTGTTCGCCCATGGGTGGACCCCGATGGGAATGTGGGACTCAGAGTGAGGGAGACTTTAAAAAGTTGTTTTCATGCTCAGTGCTAGCTTAAATTATTACACAAATGATCTAATACTGTAAATGATACAGGGGTTGGACAATGAAACTGAAACACCTGGTTTTAGACCACAATAATTAATTAGTATAGTGTAGGGCCTCCTTTTGGGGCCAATACAGCGTCAGTTCGTCTTGGGAATGACATATACAAGTCCTGCACAGTGGTCAGAGGGATTTTAAGCCATTCTTCTTGCAGGATAGTGGTCAGGACACTACGTGATGCTGGTGGAGGAAAACGTTTCCTGACTCGCTCCTCCAAAACACCCCAAAGTGGCTCAATAATATTTAGATCTGGTGACTGTGCAGGCCATGGGAGATGTTCAACTTCACTTTCATGTTCATCAAACCAAACTTTCTCCAGTCTTGCTGTGTGTATTGGTGCATTGTCATCCTGATACACGGCACCGCCTTCAGGATACAATGTTTGAACCATTGGATGCACATGGTCCTCCAGAATGGTTCGGTAGTCCTTGGCGGTGACCATCTAGCACAAGTATTGGGCCAAGGGAATGCCATGATATAGCAGCCCGAACCATCACTGATCCACCTCCATGCTTCACTCTGGGCATGCAACAGTCTGGGTGGTACACTTCTTTGGGGCTTCTCCACACCGTAACTCTCCCGGATGTGGGGAAAACAGTAAAGGTGGACTCATCAGAGAACAATACATGTTTCACATTGTCCACAGCCCAAGATTTGCGCTCCTTGCACCATTGAAACCGACGTTTGGCATTGGCACGAGTGACCAAAGGTTTGGCTATAGCAGCCCGGCCGTGTATATTGACCCTGTGGAGCTCCTGACGGACAGTTCTGGTGGAAACAGGAGAGCTGAGGTGCACATTTAATTCTGCTGTGATTTGGGCAGCCGTGGTTTCTTGTTTTTTGGATACAATCCGGGTTAGCACCCCAACATCCCTTTCAGACAGCTTCCTCTTGCGTCCACAGTTAATCCTGTTGGATGTGGTTGGTCCTTCTTGGTGGTATGCTGACATTACCCTGGATACCGTGGCTCTTGATACATCACAAAGACTTGATGTCTTGGTTACAGATGCGCCAGCAAGACGTGCACCAACAATCTGCCCTCTTTTGAACTCTGGTATGTCCCATAATGTTGTGTTATTGCAATATTTTGATCTAAACTGTGCTCTTACCTGCTAACTGAACTTCACACTCTGCTCTTACTGGTGCAACGTGCAATTAATGAAGATTGACCAGCAGACTGGTCCAATTTAGCCATGAAACCTCCCACACTAAAATAACAGGTGTTTCAGTTTCATTGTCCAACCCCTATATATATATATATATATATATATATATATATATATATATATATATATATATATGTTAATGTAATTGAATGTATATTAATATAAAAAAATATAATACAGTTGTGCTGAAATGACTTACGTTTGAGAAGTTTGAGAACCTATTTTGACAAATGGAGAATTATATTTTAATTTTGACTAAAGGTTGTTTTTGTTCTCTCATGTAAAGTTGCTATTTCTGAGATAGTTGTTCATCTTTTGAACAGCGACAATATCTTTTTCAGTAGTTCCACTGGTGAGCTAATTCACTAAGATTATTATTAATATAATATGATACTCCCGAAACGGAGTTATAAGTACATCTTTAACAGCTTCATATTCACCCCGGCCCCTTTTCCCAAAGCACGCTTTATTTTGGCAGCTGAACCGGCGGCAATAAATCTGAGACAAGGAGCTGATCTCGCCGTGGGTTCCTCCTTCCATCATACCTGCCAAGAAATATAGCCAGCGGAGGAAGAGGAGTGTTCCAATTAAACTGTCCCATTAAAAGCACATTAAAGAAGCGGTTCTCACAGTAGAGCCCACGGTTGCGTTCAGTGGGATGACGAGAAACCAGTGTAAATTTGTTTGACGGAGAAATGAAGCAAAACCTTCCAGCACATTCAAACGGAAAGTAAAGTGAGCCAATTACAGACCACAATAGCTTTTTTTTTTTTTTTTTTTTTTTTTTACTTTGGGCTTTATAACTCTGCAGGCTGTGCACATGCACAAAAAGCTCCGTAACACAATAAAGGAAAGGGGAAAAACAGAAGAGCACAACAGGCCCTGCTGCTGTTGACACTGCTGCTGTTCACACTGTATTACGCTAAAAGATATTTTAGGATAAGATACGAGAAGATAAGATCATTTCAGGAGATACTTTCTGAAGAGACGAGTATATATATATACACTCTTAGGCACCTTATCTCTTTGGTATTTTGACCAGTATCATTAGAACAGATGTAAATAAGCATAAATACAATACAAAGTAACATGAATATCTTATTGTGAGAGAAGTAGATCATATCTAGATCATATCTCTTAAATGTGCACCTCAACTCTCCTGTTTCCACCAGAACTGTCCGTCAGGAGCTCCACAGGGTCAATATACACGGCCGGGCTGCTATAGCCAAACCTTTGGTCACTCGTGCCAATACCAAAAGTTGGTTTCAATGGTGCAAGAAGCGTAAATCTTGGGCTGTGGACAATGTGAAACATGTATTGTTCTCTGATGAGTCCATCTTTACTGTTTTCCCCACATCCGGGATAGTTACGGTGTGGAGAAGCCCCAAAGAAGCGTACCACCCAGACTGTTGCATGCCCAGAGTGAAGCATGGGGGTGGATCAGTGATGGTTTGGGCTGCCATATCATGGCATTCCCTTAACCCAATACTTGTGCTAGATGGGCGCGTCACTGCCAAGGACTACCGAACCATTCTGGAGGACCATGTGCATCCAATGGTTTAAACATTGTATCCTGAAGGTGGTGCCGTGTATCAGGATAACAATGCACCAATACACACAGCAAGACTGGTGAAAGATTGGTTTGATGAACATGAAAGTGAAGTTGAACATCTCCCATGGCCTGCACAGTCACCAGATCTAAATATTATTGAGCCACTTTGGGGTGTTTTGGAGGAGCGAGTCAGGAAACGTTTTCCTCCACCAGCATCACGTAGTGACCTGACCACTGTCCTGCAAGAAGAATGGCTTAAAATCCCTCTGACCACTGTGCAGGACTTGTATATGTCATTCCCAAGACGAACTGACGCTGTATTGGCCGCAAAAGGAGACCCTACACTATACTAATAAACTATTGTGGTCTAAAACCAGGTGTTTTCCGTTTCATTGTCTAACCCCTATACTATTAGCTATATATAATAAAGACTATACTGCTATTATTACACTACGCCTGTTATATTACACTACATGTATACAGTCTATGCATGTAAATAGTGCTACTGCTTTTTATTGCATATTTGCAATAAAAGCAGCAGCTGTCTACTCTGTTTACACTGGTTAACACTCACATACACACTGTAAGACTTTTTCTGTTTCTATTTTGTATATTCTATATTCTATTTATTTTATATTCTATTTTTTATTTTATTTATTTTTTTATTTCCTGTGTTGTCTTACCTTGTGCACTTGTGGAATAGCTACTGGATGCCTTGAATTTCCCCTCTAGAATCAATAAAGTGTCTATCTATCTATCTATCTATCTATCTATCTATCTATCTATCTATCTATCTATCTATCTATCTATCTATCTATCTATCTATCTATCTATCTATCTATCTATCTATCTATCTATCTATCTATCTATCTATCTATCTATCTATCTATCTATTCATCCATCTACATGAAAAAGTATGCTAGTGGATAACGTGCTGTTATAATTGCATAACAGCCCAGACTAATAGACACTACTGTTCTTGAACCAGTCCTGTCTGGCTGGTGCTGGTGCTGCTAGTGTATCAGACTGGCGCACAATTAATGAATAATAAAACGAGTGCAAAGATCTCTGAAGGGATTCTCCACAGTCAGCAGTGATGAGGAACCTCTCGGATTGCAGTGTGAAGACTGAGCCTGGTGCTACAAGCCCACGACTGAGGTGCCTTAATGAATACCCAGCTGTCAACAGATAGTTAGCAGTGTGCTGCAAGGGCGACTCTCCAATCTCGTCTGCTCTTCTCCTCTCCTGCCCTGCAAATCACACATAGCGCTCAATTACAATTCAGGGTGAGCGCGAGAGCTGAGAGAGGGAGGCTGTACCGTGAGAGGTTGAGGATACAGACGGTGAGAGCTTCGGGCTTTGGGTTTCTCTGAGCATGTGTTGACAGATAGATTAAACTCCACCGCTAAAGCAGGAGCTCCGTACAGCTTTAGTTCAGGGCGCTGAGTCACCTTCACTTAGACATGATCAAAGCAAATACATCAGTGGTTCTCGCTATCACGACTTCCGGGAAGACACAGAATTTCACTCAACCCGTCTGAATAAGAGTCGTTAACTAAGTTCACAGACAGTTGTAGTGAATAATTACACTGTTCTGGATACAAAAGTCTGAAACTACAGCAATCGTTTGGGATTATATCCCGGTTAATCCTTAAAAAAAAATATACGCTGCTCAAAAAAATAAAGGGAACACTCAAGTTATACATCCTAGATCTGAATGAATGAAATATTCTCATTGAATACTTTGTTCTGTACAAAGTTGAATGTGCTGACAACAAAACCACACAAAGATCATCAATGGAAATCAAATATTAACCAATGGAGGCCTGGATTTGGAGTCACACACACAATTAAAGTGGAAAAACACACTACAGGCTAATCCAACTTTGATATAATGTCCTTAAAACAAGTCAAAATGAGGCTCGGTATTGTGTGTGACCTCCACGTGCCTGTATGACCTCCCTACAATGCCTGGGCTTGCTCCTGATGAGGTGGCGGATGGTCTCCTGAGGGATCTCCTCGCAAACCTGGACTAAAGCATCCGCCAACTCCTGGACAGTCTGTGGTGGAGCGAGACATGATGTCCCAGGTGTGCTCAATCGGATTCAGGTCTGGGGAACGGGCGGGCCAGTCCATAGCTTCAATGCCTTCATCTTGCAGGAACTCTTGTGGAGGTAGCGGTCCTGCTGCTGTGTTGTTGCCCTCCTACGGCCTCTTCCACATCTCCTGGTGTACTGGCCTGTCTCCTGGTAGCGTCTCCAGCCTCTGGACAGACACAGCAAACCTTCTTGCCACAGCTCGCATTGATGTGCCATCCTGGATGAGCTGCACTACCTGAGCCACTTGTGTGGGTTGTAGAGTCTCATGCTACCATGAGTGTGAAAGCACCACCAACATTCAAAAGTGACCAAAACATCAGCCAGAAAGCATAGGTACTGAGAAGTGGTCTGTGGTCCCCACGTGCAGAACCACTCCTTTATTGAGTGTGTCTCACTAATTGCCAATAATTTCCACTTGTTGTCTATTCCATTTGCACAACAGAAGGAATCCTGCTACTCAAGAACTACCTTCTCCTCTAGACGCCCTTCTACTCAAGAACTACCTTCTCGTCCAGACATCCTTCTACTCAAGAACAACCTTTTCCTACCAGACGTCCTTCTACTCAAGAACTACCTTCTCATTCTGAAATCTTTATACTCAAGAACAACATTCTCCTCCAGATGTCCTTCTACTCAAGAACTACCTTTTCCTACTTGACATCCTTCTACTCAAGAACTACATTCTCCTCCAGACGTCATTCTACTCAAGAACTACCTTCTCGTCCAGACATCCTTCTACTCAAGAACTACCTTCTCGTCCAGACATCCTTCTACTCAAGAACTACCTTTTCGTCCTGAAATCTTTATACTCAAGAACAACCTTCTCCTCCAGACGCCCTTCTACCCAAGAACAACCTTTTCCTACCAGACGTCCTTCTACTCAAGAACTACTTTCTCATCCTGAAATTTTTATACTCAAGAACTACCTTCTCCTCCAGACGCCCTTCTACTCAAGAACAACCTTTTCCTACCAGACGTCCTTCTACTCAAGAACTACCTTCTCATTTTGAAATCTTTATACTCAAGAACAACATTCTCCTCCAGATGTCCTTCTACTCAAGAACTACCTTTTCCTACTTGACATCCTTCTACTCAAGAACTACATTCTCCTCCAGACGTCATTCTACTCAAGAACTATCTTCTCCTCCAGATGTTGTTCCACTTAAGAACTACCTTTTCCTACCAGAAGCCCTTCTACTCAAGAACAACCTTTTCCTACCAGACGTCCTTCTACTCAAGATCTACCTTCTCGTCCAGACATCCTTCTACTCAAGAACTACCTTCTCGTCCAGGCATCCTTCTACTCAAGAATTACCTTTTCGTTCTGAAATCTTTATACTCAAGAACAACCTTCTCCTCCAGAAGTCCTTCTACTCAAGAACAACCTTTTCCTACCAGACGTCCTTCTACTCAAGAACTACCTTCTCATCCTGAAATTTTTATACTCAAGAACTACCTTCTCCTCCAGATGTCGTTCTACTCAAGAACTACCTTCTCCTCCAGACATCATTCTACTCAAGAACTATCTTCTCCTCCAGACGTCATTCTACTCAAGAACTACCTTCTCCTTCAAATGTCCTCCTACTCAAAAACTACATTTTGCTACTAGACGTCCTGCTACTCAAGAATACACCGACTAGTACAAGACAGTTATGTAGCCAGAACTTCAGGCGTTTAGCAGGCACTTTGCTGTAGTACTGGATATTTGCATGTGGACACTGGTGTCTGGATGCATTTGGGTGGTGGGCTATTCTCTGTCCAGCATGTTGCATATGTCAGGTACAGTGAATCTCCCACTTTGGCCTGAATTCAGGGGGAGGAGGTGGGTTTTAGGCTCTGTACCAGCTGGACTCACAGGTATTAATGAACTTTCTGCCAGCTCTGTCAGTCGGGACTGCAGCACCCTCCAGCTGGGTCGATATTCAGGGCTAGACTCGGAGGACGTTTTTGAGCTGGAATCAATAGATGTTAAGATCCATGAGCTGCGTTCGGAGTTATAAAGACAATGAGGTAGCGGTAGTAAATTTCTGCCCTCATTAAAGGCGCGTGTAATAGGCCTGGACGCTGTGGCTTTTCGACTGCACTGTAAACATTTGCATTTCTTTGCTATGACAGTTCATCATGATACAGACTCTAAATTACTACAACAACCCAGCAGCTTGGGAAGCTAATTTTATGCTCAAATCAATATGTTGAAACAGCTCAAGGAGTTTGTGACGGTCAGAATCTGTGCTCATTAAAGGGGGCCCATTACGCTTTTCTGGTTTCTCCCTTTTCTTTAATATGTTGTAGCTTTTTGAGCATGTAAACAGTCTACAAAGTTATAAATCCCAAAGTACACGCCAGAGAGAGAAACTTTCTCCCACAAAAAACACTTTTTTTCAGCTACTCGAAACACCTTGCTGGAATTCAGGCCCTTTACTTATGTATATAGTGATGTCATCTTGTAACATTCATTATTGCCCGCCCACAGACAAGCTTGCCACGCCCTTGCACAACGCACAAAGTGTGAGGTGGATCAGGTCTAGCAAGTTGTTCTGCCTGACTTTCAGAATCGGACTCTGGCTCAAACTGATACGGGAGAACCGATGCTGATGTAGGGATAGCTACAGTGGTTTGGGGGTGGAGCTTGTAGCAGGATGCTGCTCTGGCAGTTGACAGAATAGAGCTCACTGGGAAGGCAGTGCTTAATGAGCTTGAGCAGATGGTGAATACAGATTTACAATATGAGAAAAATGTTGTATTTGTAGAAAATGAGCATGTTAATATATTCTAGAAGACCCTAAAATGGACCCAAGCTTGAGCATAATAGTTAATTTTTAACTATTTACAATAATGTAACTCTTGATATAAGCTATGGGGTCTCTCTTGCTATAAACCCACATCTTTGTGTTTATCTAGCTGTCTAGTTAAGGCTATGTAGCCTTTGTTGGCTGTCTTCACCTTAGGTAAGGTTGGCTATCTAAGGCTACCTACCTAGCAGTCCTTATCTGGCCAACAAGCCTCACAACCAAAACACGGTTATAGCAAGAAACACCCTATAAAACCCATATACCATCAATGTTATCCACCAGACCCTTAGCCAACACTGTGGAGGCTTGGACCCAGACATGGAAGTCGATACATCACGTCTTAAGAAGCGGATTATCACCACTGTATGTACTTTTGTCTAGATTTTCACATCATATACCTCTCAATGACATTTGTTTAATTAAATTTTGAAATATCTCTGCTTCTTTAAACATCTTATTGTTTTACAGGCAGCATGTTACAACTCATCACTCTCCAAAGAACAACATGTATCTCCAAAATAGCAACTTTACAGGAGAAGCCAAAAATCTTCTTCAATTTGAATGTAAGTCAATGGAACCAGAACTTTTTCCAAGCCATTTTCAAGCATTTCTATTATATGCAGCTGTCATATTCGAATAATGTAGAAACAGAAAAATCCACAAAAATAGAGAAACATGTTTTCCTTTGGACAGCACCGATCTGTACCAGTACCTCCTACCAGGAAGGGGCCGTCCCAAACTGTTCACACAAAGTTGGAAGCATGAAATTTAAAATCTCTTGGTCTGCTGAAGCATTACGAGTTCCTTTCACTGTAACTGAGGAGCTGAGTCCAACTCCTGAAAAACAACCCCACACCATAATCCCCCCTCCACCAAACTTCACCATAGACACAATGCATTCAGACAAGTACTGTTCTCCTGGCAACTGCCAAACTCAGACTAGCCCATCGGATTGCCAGACGGAAAGGCATGATTCAGCACTACAGAGAACACGTCTCCACTGCTCTAGAGTCCAGTGGCAGTGTGCTTTACACCACTGCATCCGACGCTTTGCATTACGCTTGGTGATGTTACAACTCATCGCTCTCCGAAGAACAACATGTATGTCCAAAACAGCAATTTTACAGGAGAAGCCAAAACTCTTCTTTAATTTGAATGTAAGTCAATGGAACCAGAACTTTTTCCAAGCCTTTTTCAAGAATTTCTATTTTATGAAGCTGTCGTATTCTAATGATGTAGAAACCGATCTGTACCAGTAACTCCTACCAGTAATGTGTTCAGACCGACGTTACAATAAAGTCTCAGTTTCTTGGACCTAGGAAAATAAATGTTGCATGTCAAGTATACAAATACTGGAAAAGCAGTGAAATTTTTTTCTGGTTTATGATCTTGGTTGAAAAACGATTGCAGAGAAAATAAATCCACAAGAGCAGCCGGCTTGTTTCGCCCTATTTTTCAAACTGTTGAGAAGGCGAGTAAACAATAAACTATATAGGAGCTGTCGGCACGTCTCTTTCAAACAGTCTGACTGAAAATCTGAGACCACTGCAGTGATTTTCAGCCTCAGAACACGCGCTGAGAGTGAACGGTGGCGTTCGTCCAGCTCATTTTCTCTTTCAGACATTCCTCAGCAAAGCCCTTTAAACCCGCTGTGGGAAGCCGCCTGGTGAAAACCGGAGCAGATGAGTCCGCTGGCGTGATTTCGCTCTCCACTGCAGATGAAAGCGGTCAGACACGTCCGATTCTTTCTAATCGGCCTATCAAAACTCTGACCACCACAACTGTGCATGTGTGTGTGTCTCTCTAACAGGTCTGAAGATCCACTCATCTCAGCTAACAAGTTGGACTCGGGACTCAGGTGGTGATTCTAGCTCCACATTATTGTGCTGCCTGCAAGAAAAGTGTAAGACGGGGCTCCCAAACTTTCTCATGCCAGGACCCTTATGACCAGGGCTGACCAATATGGCCAACAATAGCATATTATGATACGCACATCATCCCAAATTTATGCTAATTCTAGTAATTTTTTAAGTACGGCTCCTTAAGATTTTAAATGCTGTGTCCACTCAATGTCCTTGTTGGTCCAGCTTGTAGATATAAAGTCAGTGACGGTAGCTCATCTGTTGCTGCACAGTTTGTGTTCTCCAGTCCTTCATCAGTGCCCACAGGACGCTGCCCACAGGACGCTGCCCACAGGATGCTGCCCACAGGACGCTGTTGGCTGGATACATTTGGTTGGTGGGCTATTCTCAGTCCAGCAGTGACACTGAAGCCATTAAACACTCCAGCAGCAGCACTGCTGTGTTTGATCCACTCACACCAACACAACACACACTAACACACCACCACCATGTCAGTGTCACTGCTGTATTGAGAATGACCCACCTCCCTAATAGTACCTGCTCTGTGGTGGTCCTGTGGGTGGTCCTCTTGTTAATGAATCATGCAGTTGATCAGTGTTCTTTAAATACTGACGATGTCCACGATACATCCAGAGAAGCATACTGTATTGTACTATCTTCATGTACTATCTTCATGTGGCCTCCAGATCAACAGAGCGTAGAGAGCTTCATGGAATGGGTGTCCATGGCTGAGCAGCTGCATCTGAGCCTTACATCACCAAGCGCAATGCAAAGCGTCGGATGCAGTGGTGTAAAGTACGCCGCCACTCAACTCTAGAGCAGCAGAGACATGTTCTCTGGAGTGACCAATCACACAGTACTTGTCTGACTGCATTGTACCGAGTGTAAAGTTTGGTGGAGAAGGGATTATGCTGTGGGGTTGTTTTTTCAGGAGTTGGGCTCGGACCCTTAGTTCCAGTGAAAGGAACTCTTATTGCTTCAGAAGACCAAGAGATTCTGGACAATATCATGCTCCCACCTTTGTGGGAACAGTTTACGGATGGTCCCTTCCTTTTCCAACGTGACTGCACAGGAATGCATAAAGCAAGTTCCATAAAGACATGGAGGAGCGAGTTTGGTGTGGAAGATCTTGACTGACCTGCAACAGAGTCCTGACCTCAACCTGATAGAACACCTTTGGGATGAAGAGCAGAGACTGCGAGCCAAACATCAGTGTCTGACCTCACTAATGTGCTTCTGGAATAACGGTCAAACATTCCCATAAACACGCTCCTAAACCGCGTGGAGAGCCTTCCCAGAAGAGCTGAAGCTGTAATAGCTGCAAAGGTTGGGCCAACATCATATTTAAACCCTATGGATTAAGACTGGGATGTCACTCAGGTCATAGGCGTGATGAGCCAGTACTTTTCACAATATAGTGTACCTGCTGACCTTGCGCACAGTGGATAAAGAGAGTCTGCAACAGTAACCAGTGATGTTTGACTGGCAGTTCTTCATTAGGCTGCGTTTGATTGTATGTAGAGTAGTTTTTAAAACCAATACCTCTTCTACCAGATCATTCTTACATCTAGTAGATGAAACGTTCATACATCTTCCAGCTTTCTGCCCACGTTTACTCTGCATCATTGTTCTTTAATCAACAACTCCAGTGGACACCCTGATAAAAGTATGAAAAAAATCAAAGGAATTTAATAAAACAATGATAACGCTCATTCATTTGACATGCAATCCATATGTAATCCCATATGTAAGCTCTTACTGTCATGGTTTACACATAGATAAATTACATTACTCTGACCTTTTCAGCAAGCTTCCCATGATAGCCAGCTCTGTATTGATTGATCAATTAGGTTAATGTAAGCTTGCTGTACCAGAACTGACACAGCATGACGGCTTAGCATGCTCTGCTTCATCTCCCACACAATGACCACACTATTATACAGGAGCACTGCAGGAACAGCATCAGTACAGCATCTACTAAGCTAAAACATGCTCCCTTAGTTCTGCTCTCATGGTAAAATATATTCATTGCTGTTCTTGGAGTAAAACCCAAATAACTCAAAAAAAGCCACTCCTGTTAGAGATATTAAAAACCTACTTGCTCGAAGAACTCGTCCATGAAGCCTTTCTCCATGCCCACTGCCACCTCCTCCTCTTCCTCGTTGTCCTTCCCCTGCGAGACAAAAGCATTCTGTTAGTTTTAGCATTTAACGCCAATGTAACGGGAACTCACCAAGCTCAGCTATAAAGACTAATCAGATGGTCTATAGTCAGACTATCTCTGGAGCATTTGATTGACAAGAGAAATACCTTTGTTTAATATTCCTGAAAAATTATTTATTAAATGAACAGCAACATTAGCTATTAGTAGAGTTTTCGATTTCACAGTATTATGTGGTATGAAAACCACATGATGGATATCATACCGTGTACATTTGCTTATAACTAGTATATATAATATATAACAGCAGAAAGAGAGAAAGTTGATGCTGTAACACAAACGTCCTGTCACTACAAGGATGTTAGTTCATGTGTGAATGTACAGGTGAAGTCGTGAGACCTGTTTTAAATGGTCAAGTATAGAGATGGACCGATCAGCGTTTTTGAGGCTGATACCGATCGCCGACCATCTTTCAACGCTATCGGCCGATAGCTGATACCGATAGAGGGCGGGGTTATATGCCACGGCAGGGCTACATGCAATTATTAGCGCAAGCAAGTCATGAAACATGGTGGAAACTGGTTTATTACCATTTTTAACGAGCTCATATGAAACAGTATAATATTTGTAACTAAATTAGAAGTTGGTCTATGTGGGAGTAAACCGCTTGATACAGCTCCAGAAGAGCCACATCTGAAAAGTATTTCTACTAGAACAGCAGAGCGTGGATCCAGGTGGAACATTAAGCAGCAGAATGAACGTCTTCTACAGCCGAGAGGAGCTGCTTATCTAGAACTATAAACTCAATCACTCTGGCTGTGGTTCTTTAGCTCTCTGGCTGTTTCTGCTGCTGTACTGTTTGTACTGGTCAGATCTGGTCTGTAGGTGTTCTGGGTTGTTTGTTTTGTGCTAGCTGTGTGTGCTAGCTCTGCTGTTTGCTGATACTCACTGTATTCAGCTGTGTGGTGTCTCTGAAGTGTATATCAGATTAAATGTATTTGTCTTGGTTCTCCAACTAGACACACTGATTTCACTAATTTTACAGATGTTACAAACTGTCCTGGATGAGAGTCACATACACATACATATCCGCACATGCGGTGAACGCGAGGCCGCTGCTTTTGTCAGTCTGAGGAAAATGAAGGGGTGTGTGTTTCCACCTAGTGGTTCAGAGAGTTATTGCAGGGAGCTGGCCGGAGGGCTCCTCTTCCTGGATAAAACACTAGCTGTAAATACAGAAATTAGGCTCATTTGTTTAAAGTCATCGATCGGCTCTCGGGATCGGCTACATAGGAGAAATATCGGCCGATCGTCGATCAAATATTTTGATTAAAAATCGGCCGATACCCATACATGGCCGATCCATCCTTCCATCTCTAGTCAAGTAGTTAATACAGTGCATAGAGAGCTTTATGGAATGGGTTTCTATGGCCAGGCAGCTGCATCCAAGCCTTACATCACCAAGTTGAATGCAAAGCATCAGATCCTGAACAAACTGTTTTCCTGAACAAACTGTGAGGCTGAAAGACCCCAACACCGTTCACTCGACCACTGCTACATTGTTACACTTTTATATTATTTATTCTGATATCGCTGCTTTGGACAATATCACTAAGTCACTTTAAATAGATATATCTTCTTAGAACCTGCTTATGCAAATTTTTTTACAGATGTCCTCCTGTATATGTTATGTATACATCTTGTGTATGTTTTGTATAGTCCTTTATATATTTCAGTTATAACTATATGTATATTTTCTAGCTTATTTTTACTTTATTATTGTCTATTTATTGTGTGTTTGCACTGTTTTACATATATAATGCTGCCCTGTTGTAGAGTTATATCTGAGCCTCACCCCAAGCATTTCAATGCATGTTATGTCCTGACATGATGTGCAAGTGACAAATAAACTTGAAACTTGAAACTTGAAACTTGCTTGATGCAGTGGTGTAAAGCACACCATCACCGATAGACGGGTCTGGGTTTGGTGGTTGCCAGGAAAACGGTACTTGTTTGACTGCACTGTGTCCGGTGTAAAGTTTGGTAGAGGAGGGATTATGGTGTGGGGTTGTTTTCCTGTTGTACAGCAGAAACAGAGAAAGTTTGTTCTGTAACACAAATGTCCTGTCACTACGAGGATGTTAGTTCAGGTGTGACCGTACAGGTGAAGTGGTGAGAACTGTTTTAAATGGTAGGTAAGTAGTTAATGCACTAACTAGCTGAAATACTGTTAATAAGTAACTCTCAGTAAGTTTAAAGCTTGGATGAGTCCAGACATTGCACTGCGCATGTGCAGCTTCTTTCCTTCTCCTCTGCTAGTCCATGTAAACATTTAAATATTGATCATCTATCAAAGTAGTTTTCCATTTCCCGGCTAAAGCTGCATAGTCTGTCTGTCCGTTCGTTCAGTTACCTCTGACTTACTAACAGACACACACTGACCCCGATCTGACCCCATATACAAACACACACCTACAAACTTTCCCAGCTCAGAGGACTGACATTAGCAATTGTGAGTTTAAGGGACACCACAGTATATTGGCCACTACTTTGATAATCGCTTAGACCACCTGTGATAAGCTCATAACAAGCTGGATGGTCCCTCTTCTTCAGTCTGCAGGACACAGCATCCGGGGTTTTCAAAACAAATGTCAAGTTTTGATTTATCTGAACACAGAACAGTTTTCTATTTTGCCTTGTGTGATACAGCTTTAGCTTGCATTTGTGGATTGCATGGCGAACCGTGTCCACTGCAGTCGGCCTTGTCCCTTGCGCACAGGGATTTCTCCATATGCAGTTCTGTTGCGGGTTGGTGCTTTTGAGAGACTCTGCCTCTCTACAATGTTCTTTTTATACCCAGCCATGTGACTTATGCCTAGTTCACACTACACGATTTTAGCCTGGTGTTCAGTCGCCAACTGTTTTCCCAACAAAAACCTCAGCTCGGAGGCAAACTCGCCGACTAATCTCGGACGCTCGGCAAGTATCTAGCATGTTTAATATCTAGGCCAGTCGGCAACTGAGTCAACAGCAGCGTCTAGCTACAGGCAATAGGATCGCATAGAGAGAGAACCATGTCATCTCAACCAGTCATGTAGTGTGAACCAGGTACAAAGACCTGACCACTCAAACAGTCGTGTAGTGTGAACCAGTCATTAGTTGCAAATTTGCTCCTCCAGCTGTTTTATTAATACCACCAGCCTTCTGTTGCTGCTGTCCCAGCTTTTTGAGATGCGTTGCTGCTAACAAGTTTTAAATTAGCTATTTTTTTTGTATTGTAAGATATCTCAATTTTAACATCTGATACGTGTTCTGTGTTCTATTGTGAATAAAACATATCTATGGTCTATGAGATTTACAAATGCAGATGAGTCAGTCGTGTAGTGAACGGCACAAAGACCTGACCACTCAAACAGTCGTGTAGTGTGAACCAGGTACAAAGACATGACCACTCAAACAGTCGTGGAGTGTGAACCAGGTACAAAGACCTGACCACTCAAACAGTCGTGGAGTGTGAACCAGGTACAAAGACCTGACCACTCAAACAGTTGTGTAGTGTGAACCAGGTACAAAGACCTGACCACTCAAACAGTCATGTAGTGTGAACCAGGTACAAAGACCTGACCACTTAAACAGTCGTGTAGTGAACAGCACAAAGACCTGACCACTCAAACAGTCGTGTAGTGTGAACCAGTTACAAAGACATGACCACTCAAACAGTCATGTAGTGTGAACCAGGTACAAAGACCTGACCACTCAAACAGTCGTGTAGTGTGAACCAGGTACAAAGACCTGACAACTCAAACAGTCGTGTAGTGAACAGCACAAAGACCTGACCACTCAAACAGTCGTGTAGTGTGAACCAGGTACAAAGACCTGACCACTTAAACAGTCGTGTAGTGAACGGCACAAAGACCTGACCACTCAAACAGTCGTGTAGTGTGAACCAGGTACAAAGACCTGACCACTCAAACAGTCGTGTAGTGTGAACCAGGTACAAAGACCTGACCACTCAAACAGTCGTGTAGTGAACGGCACAAAGACCTGACCACTCAAA
Source organism: Megaleporinus macrocephalus (assembly GCA_021613375.1). Taxonomy (NCBI): domain Eukaryota; kingdom Metazoa; phylum Chordata; class Actinopteri; order Characiformes; family Anostomidae; genus Megaleporinus; species Megaleporinus macrocephalus. Next base: position 9,801,795 of record CM038723.1, on the reverse strand, counting down.
CAGTCGTGTAGTGTGAACCAGGTACAAAGACCTGACCACTCAAACAGTCGTGTAGTGAACGGCACAAAGACCTGACCACTCAAACAGTCGTGTAGTGTGAACCAGACAAAGACATGACCACTCAAACAGTCGTGTAGTGTGAACCAGGTACAAAGACCTGACCACTCAACCAGTCGTGTAGTGTGAACCAGGCACAAAGACCTGACCACACAAACAGTTGTGTAGTGTGAACCTGGTACAAAGACCTGACCACTCAAACAGTCGTGTAGTGTGAACCAGGTACAAAGACCTGACCACTCAAACAGTTGTGTAGTGTGAACCTGGTACAAAGACCTGACCACTCAAACAGTCGTGTAGTGTGAACCAGGTACAAAGACCTGACCACTCAACCAGTTGTGTAGTGTGAACCTGGTACAAAGACCTGACCACTCAACCAGTCGTGTAGTGTGAACCAGGTACAAAGACCTGACCACTCAAACAGTTGTGTAGTGTGAACCTGGTACAAAGACCTGACCACTCAAACAGTTGTGTAGTGTTAACCAGGCACAAAGACCTGACCACTCAAACAGTTGTGTAGTGTGAACCAGGTACAAAGACCTGACCACTCAAGCAGTCGTGTAGTGTGAACCAGGTACAAAGACCTGGCCACTCAAACAGTCGTGTAGTGTGAACCAGTCATTAGTTGCAAATTTGCTCCTCCAGCTGTTTTATTAATACCACCAGCCTTCTGTTGCTGCTGTCCCAGCTTTTTGAGATGCGTTGCTGCTAACAAGTTTTAAATTAGCTATTTTTTTTGTATTGTAAGATATCTCAATTTTAACATCTGATACGTGTTCTGTGTTCTATTGTGAATAAAACATATCTATGGTCTATGAGATTTACAAATGCAGATGAGATTGCAATCTGTTTTTATTTACATTTGTTTACATTTCACACAGCTGGGGTTGTAGTTAAAGAACTCCATCTTAACCATCTACATCTTGCTTTTGCTAATTGTTAAATACAGTATACTGTGAAACAATGATGTTTTCAGAGCTGGCGATCTCATACTCAACTTCATCTATGATCATCATCAATCAATCAGTCAACATTGATTCATATAGAGCTTTTTACAACCAGTGTTGCCTCAAAGCCGCTTTACAGAAAAGCAGTTTATGAAAAAGAGGAAACAAAGAGAAGGATAGTAAGAAAAGATGGTTCTAACACATTGCACTATTTTTAGGGGCTCAAATGTATTTGGAAAGACTAACATAATCATAATCTTTCTTAATACTCTGTTGCAAATCCAAACTACAGATAGAACCTATAAAGATTACAAGACACTGGGCTCCTTTCCTGGTGTTGCTCTGCCAGGTCTTCAGCTGCTGCTTGTCCTTTGGATGTTTTACCTTTGGCTTTGCCTTCAGAAGGTAAAATGTATGCTTAATTGGATTGAGGTCAGACTTGGCCTCTGCCAAACATCCAGCTTCTCGTCTTAATAAGTCTTGAGTTGCGTTTGGTTCAGGTTATTGTCCATCTGCACTGTAAAGAGACATTGAAATATTTAGTGGTGCAATTTGGATCATGAGCAGCTCCTTCTCTCATCCATATGCTTCTCTTCTCATCATTCTGGTACAATGTTGGACGAACGCATGGACCTTCTTAATATTATTTGGTGTTCTTCTGTCAATCACTACATTTGTTTCTATTGCTTTCTGGACCTTTGTGTTTCTAAACTGACCAGTGTGTTCTCTCATTTGAAGAATGTACCAAATAGTTGGTCCAGCACACCTTTATATTTTTTTCTATATCTCTGATTGGTTTGTTTTGATCTTTCAACCTGATGATGACTTGAATCACTGGCATTGAAGCTATTAGGACTTTGTATTGAAAGTTAACAGAAGCAGATTCCAAATGCCAAATTTTCAACCCTTACCCTTTTTTATCTCTTAATACTAAGTGATATTATAAGGGAATAGCATACCTGGTCATGGAACAGCTGAACAACCAACTGTCCAATCAAATCACTATTATTTTTAAGACTTGAAAAATGTTTCTACACTGTCCACCTAATTTGGGTATTATTAGATATCTTCAAATTAAATGATAGTCTGCATATATATATATATATATATATATATATATACTAGAGATGGGCCGGTCAGCGTTTTTGAGGCAGGTGGAATATTAAGGATAGGAATTGCAGGGAGGCTCATTTGTATTATCGATCAGCTAAATTGGAGAAATATCGGCCAATCGGCGATCACATATTTTAATTAAATATCGTTCGATACTGATACATGGCCGATCGATCCTTCCATCTCTAATATATACATTATTTAATGTCCCCCCTCCCATGTGTTGAACTAAAATAACAGCACGAATAAAAACAGTCAATATATATTGAGGTCCAAATATATATAGATCTAGCTGTTACTAAATTATGACTCATTTACTACATAGCATTTGAAACCTATTGGTATATATTTCTAATAAAATGATCACTCAGTACAAGTTGAAGGTACCAAATTAGCCGTATGTAGCCAATTGTAAGTCATTAATTTAAATAGGAGTCTTACAAATTAGCAGGAGCTCAGCGTCTGCTGTGTGGCAGATGAAAGGCAGGCTGGTTCAAAGGCCTGAGTGAACCTGAGCCCTATTGGAAAAGTATGACCAACACTCTTTTAAATTCCGCCTTAAATTCAGTATTAAAAGCTATTCTTTTCCTGCTCCAGCCTCATCTCATCTCTCGTTTCAGCTCTGCACAGCACACATGAATGGTGGCGGGAGCTCATCACCTAGAGCTGATAAAAAGTTATGGACCGTGAATCATTAGACCAGCACTCGCCATTGATTAGCACAGCGGGTCAAGTGATTAGCAGCCTGTTACTCAATCACGGCCCTGCGAGCCTGACAAGCACATAACCGAGGAGAAACAAGGAGGGAGGTTCATTTCGCAGGCCTCTCGGAGGGTCGGGTCTAGACGAATTAGACTAAGCTTCCTGCACTGCTCAGGGTTTTAGCAGAAAATCAACAACTACGGGGGCAACCCAGGACGTGTAGATAGATATACACTTACCGAGCAATTAGGAATACCTCTTTCATTCCTCATTCACTCAATAATCCAATCAGCCAAACATGTAGCATGTGGCATTACTGTTGGTGCCAGATGGGCTGGTTTGAGTCTTTCCCTAACTGCTGGTCTCCTGAAATTTTCATGCTTAACAGTCTCTGGAGTTCCTCAGAATGGAGCTATGAAGAAATACCATCCAGTTAGCAGCAGTTCTATGGATAGACACTTCGTCGATGAAGGAGGTCAGACTGGTTTTAACCAGAAAAGCATCTCAAACCTTGAGGTGGATGAGCTACAACAGCAGAAGACCACATCAGGTTCCACTTCTGTCAGCCAAGAACAGAAAGCCGAGGCAGCAGTGGGCACAGGCCCCACCAAAAACTGACTTTGGAAGACTGGAAATGCGTAGATGAATCTGTACTTTGTCTCAGGCACAAAGATGGTAGGGTCAGAATAAGGCACAGCATGAATCCATGGACCCAACTCTGTCTTGTGTTAACTGTCCAGGCTGGTGGAGGTGGTGTAATGGTGTGTGGAATGTTCTCCTGGGCATGTTAGTCCTCAGTGGTCTTCCTAGTCACCGGATCTAAATACCATGGAACATCTTTGGGATGTGGTACACTGGAAGTTTTTGCAGGAATTTCATGATGCAATTATCATAACATGGGCCGGAATCTCAGATGGTTTCCAACATCTTCCAGAATCCATGCCATGAAGTTATGAGGCTGTTTTAAAGGCAAAGGGAGTCCCAACCCTGCATTAGTATAGTGTGCTCGTTAACACGCTGTATTAATGATCGAATGTCGATAAATATATGTATTTGAGCATATGCATAACTAGTAACTAATGACTCCAGAAGTTATTTTCCGAGTGGCAAAGTTACCAGACAACATGAACTCTGGCTACTATGTGGTCTTCAAACAATGCAATCATGTAAGATAGTCCAATTAATACAATGTCTATTCTCAACAATTCTCAGAGTACATCGTGTGTGATGTCACAAACTGTACTGTGACTCCCTAAAGCCAGGTTTGAGCTGGATTAGTTGTAATAGTCACCAGTACTTAGTATTAGTGGAAGCTACAGAGATCCTGTACGAATCCCATACGAATCAGCCAATCAAATTTTAACTCATCTGGTAATAAGAAAAGGCTGTAGTTGAAATGTACTGTCCATATCATGCAGCATGCACCATAACACTGGTACAGGTATTCACCAGTCTAACTGCTATAGGAGATTATATGTTTCTGTGCAGTATGGCTATTTTTTAACAAGATCGAAAAGTGAGACGAGTTAGAAAAAGGACATTTATTTATATCCTCTATTTAATCTTGACTGTAACTGTTTGTTTCTACTTGAACAATTAAACCAGGCAGAATATCACACACACCCACTCAAAACCCAGGTAGCTACAGGATTTCTCTCCAATGGGACTCCGCATGCATCATCCAACCTGAATACGTACCTCGAAATTTTTTTTTACCTCAAATGAGTAATGATCATATGCACTGAGACTGCATATCCCTAATCAGTACAGACATATCCATCCATATCCATCCGCGCTCTACCGCCTACCAACGAACACGCCTAAGTCAATTTTCATCAATAAAGACGCCAAATAAATAGGTCCATTATGCTAGTCAGAGCACAGGGACGTGATAAAGTTTCATTACTAAGCTGAGAATGACTCATTGGACTATCTTTAAAAGGCAATAATCTGCCAGAAATGCTTTTAAATTTACTTTATTATGAAGGTAAATATGCATCTCAGGGGTATTTACCTGCATTTTGGAATTATAGCATTTTTTGTAATTGATTATAGTATAATTATGCTACAATCTAGGCTTGGAATCACTGTGTTCAGTGATATATAAGGAAATATGTATATACATATGAAATGATATTATGGTAATAGGGTACGATAAAGAGATGTTTGATGGTGAAATGAGCTGCAGATGATTCCATAATTAAGAGAGCTGTGAAGCTGTGAAGCATCAAGAATTAACATAACAATATCTAATTCAGTGACAAGAATTGACTATACATAGATAACCAACACTTTAAACTGTGAATAATCTGGTTATGTTATTATTATAATGTCAAAACTAGACAAAATGAAATTTTGAAATTTAATTTTCATACCATTTTATTGGTAAAAAAAAATATGTTTATTATGGTAGCATACATTTTGTGTATTTGTATTACACTTAATATATATTATTTAATTGAATTATTATTATTATTATTATTATTGTTTAGTTATGGTTTTTGCACCTTTTTGACACTTGTACCTTTATATATATATATATATATATATATATATATATATATATATATATATATATATATATATATAGATATATAAATATATATATAAATTATATATATATATTTTTTTTTTTTTTTAATTAAACACCCCCTCCGAAAATAAATACATCCCAACCTTATTAACCTTACAGCCAAGGCACCCAACCACAAAGGCTCATTTCATGTGGAAGTCACTCTCAACAGTTTGAATCAATGAATCGTATCCATCCCTCCAGGTCACGTACACCATACAGGTCTTCCCTGGGGTGGATGGGACCTTCCAGCAAGGCAATGCGACATGTCACATGGTTAGAAATGTCTAACACTGGTTTGAAGAGCTAACCAAGTACTACACTAGACCCCCTAATTCCTCAGGGTAACCCAATAGAGCATCTCTGGGACCGCCTGGATTGTTGTGTTTACTGTATGGATTCTCCCCCACATGCCCTCCAGTAGCTCTGGGATGATCTGCAGTCAGCTTGGCTTCAGATATCTGTGACAACCTACCAGGACCTAATTGAGTCTCCCAGTCTGTCTAGCTGCTGTCTGTACTGCACTCGGCAGCTACTGTGGATATTAGCTGGTGGTCATAATAATGTGACATAACAACAGATTTCCTTGATGCAGCCAGATTCCACTGACTGCTCATACACATCATGATGAAAACAATAATGTCAGGATAAACATGGGAAAAAATCACATTTCAAGATGATGTTCTTAAAGAAATGTAATCAAAAAGAATAAAATAATCCATTAACATTCCAGCAGCCAGTCTTTTAGAATCTACAGACGATTAACGTCAAAAGCATCCTTTAGAGCCAGGATTCAGTGAGGTGTTGACTGTAAAGCTCACCCAGACGGCAGCTGGGATGGACTACATGTACTCCTGCAGTCTGAACCATCCAGACACAGATCTTAGGAGACGAATCTAATGTTAATGGCAAGCTTAGTACGTTTATCGGTGCAGGAGAAGGCCTAGTGCACAGTTACAATGAGCTTACATGCTGAGGAGAGATTACCGCTGCCTCAGACAATCTTCTAGCGGCCTGGCCATGAGCTCAGTTCGATATATGGTGCTCATGATAAGCTTGCCATACACTACAACCACCACTCAAAGGAGCAAGAAGTACATTGTATATCGGAAATGTCTATAATATTGGGATGTAAATGAAAATAACACTAATCCAGGGGTCCAAGTTTGCAAGGAAGTCCAGATGTTTCGTGCTTTTACTAATAGAGACAGGTAATTTAATAGAAACCCAGGATATGACATGTTCAGTGCAGGGTTATTTAAAGCAGGGACCTCTGTTTGGTCCATATCCATAGTTTTAGAGCCTTATGGCATTTAGGGTTGTGACGGTAGTTATGATAGAACTGAAGATCTCTTCCCCTCTCTTGGTTGCATGAAGCCTCAATTCTGTCCTAGTTTCTGTCTGGAGTGGAATGTGCGTAGCAAAATAACAACATGGAGTTAAAGTTGTCCAGGATCTTCCTAAGCATGTAGGCCACTACATTCTGGAGTCTGAACAAGATGTAGCATTTAAGGTGGAAAGGAACATTCAATAAAGAAGCTGACGTGTTGAAAACAACTTCAGCCTTAACTAGAAAAGTGCATTTGGATGGTTGCACAGCTTAGGCAGGGCAAGGAACGAGGGATGAATAGGTGACAAGTAGAGGAGTGTGGGTCAGTGTTTGGGGATCTACCCTGAGCGAGTACATGCAGTTTGGTGGCTGTAGGTTTAACAAAACCATAACATTTGGGTGCCCTCGAAAATTAATGGGAGTCTAAGGGGGGATGCGTTGTAAATATTTCTTACGTACTATGGCGTCTGTTGAAAGCTCGTTTATACAGATAGGCACCCTAAATGCTACTGAGGTTACAAGAAGTTTCTGGTTCAGTGAATCCCACTTTTTATGGCAGAAACCCCCAAGGAAGCTGCCCCAATGCCCAGGAGATAAGGTGGATCACATGGGCCGGATGAAACATGGAGGCAGGCCTATAATTAAAGATGAATCTTTGAAAAATCTTTGAAAAGCCCTGCGCGACCTGGAAAGTACATTTAAGCACAATCTGTGAAATGTTTGATTAAGAAGCTGGTGATTAGCCCATTTTACCGTCTGAATTCTTATTATTGCCAACTGCTACACCCTCAGTTACATCACTGTGCCATCCAGATGCACCAGTATTGAGATAGGATGGGACTGTTTCAGCTCACGCCCACTTTACATAAAGACTCAGTCAGAGACTACCTCAGTCAGAGACTGCCTCAGTCAGAGACTGCCTCTACCTGTGTAGCTTCTAAAGCTTTTACCATCCAGACTATAGTAGCTTTTCTTTGATATTTAGTTTATTAAACTGTAAATACTGTTTGACCAGAGCAGAATAGGTCTCCCCTTGATAGTCTTGGTTCCTCCCAAGGTTTCTTCCTCCAGTCTGAGGGATTTTTTTCTTGCCACTGTCGCCTCTGGCTTGCTCACTGGGGGATATATATGTTGTAACTGTCAGTTTTCAAAACTGTAAAGCTGCTTTGTGACAACATTGTTGTAAAAAGAGCTACACAAATAAACTTGAATTGAATTAAATTGAAATATTTGAGGACGATGATGATGAGTATGAAAATACAGTTTTGCATTCTATGGAAAAGTGCCAGGAGATACAATAAGATATTAAGATCTGACCATATTTCAATATGATATCTGATGACTTGTTGATGATTTGTTCGTTGTATTCTGAAAGAGCATTGCTTTTGTAGTCCTACAGAGATAAACACTCATCCAGGTCTGTTTCTTCAGATATATGAAAAATATTGGATACTGGTATTAGCTTACAAATCCCACGTCAATGCATTCTATAATCAGTTCAATAACAAATGCATATGGGATTTGATGAGATAAAAAAATATGCTTATGCTTTTTTCTATCTACAGAAAATTACTCATTATGAAAATACCTCACAGTGGCTGAACGTCAAACTAATATTATACATTTAAATGCTGCTTCACATGAAGTTTTCCACACGTAGCAGCACACTAGAGAAAGAGTTGCATTTCAAACAAAGAACCATATCTCTATGAGTGGTTCCAGCCCACATAACAATAATCAATAATGATGGTTAACGATAACCTTTTTTTAAAAAACGTATTAAAACTTACTAAATATTAACACATGATACCACCTAATACCATGTGACAAACATCTAGTGCACTAAGCTAGTCAAGCTGGGCCAAGAAGGCAACCTTTGTGCTATACATGCTTATTTTACTAAATTGAACTGTGATGTATAAATAGTAAAATACTGATTTGATAGTAAAACTGTCTGATTTTTAAATTCGCAGCAGAGACACGATCCCATTCTTCTACCATGTACATTACGACCTGGTTTTAGCTTCAGTGCACAGTGTGGTTTTCTCAGTACGCTTGCTCAGTACTCAGTGTGCAGCCTATTATCTTCAATTAAGTAGCTTTATTGATGATTGCCCATAAACAAAGCTGTCGGTAGGGGCTACATTTCTTGTAGCATGTCGGTTGGACTGAATGTCTGATTACTGAATGTCTTACAATGGCACAATGAAGGTTCTGGCAATAAAGGACAGTCAACTACAGCTCAACCAGCCAATCACAAGACACCAACAGGATGTAAAGCTTTACTTACGGGTGAAACCGAGTGATTTTCTGACATCTCTGCTAGAAAAACCAGTACAGACTAGCAGGCTCAAAGCAGTTTTAGAGCATTTGTCTTTGTCCCGTCAACATGAAAATTGGACACAATGTCTTATATAGAGTCCTTCACTACAGAAAACTACAAAAACAGAGGTACTTGTTTTTCATTAGACAGCGACAGTATGTTGTGTTTTGGATGCTGGTATGCTGGTCAACTAGCATGGCCAAGCTGGCACAAGACCAGCATGGACCAATTTACACCAACATGGGCCAACTAATCCAGCATAGAACTTAAGCTGATCTGTGAGGTAATCAATATGATATCAATATCAGCATCACTTAGCTAAAAACACAAAACAGGTACTTGGTCTGAAAGAAAATGAGGCATCTTTATAAATGATAAGAACTGTTAATATAATATTAAACTGAGTAGTTCTGAGATCTTAGAGAGCAACAAACCTCAGGGGACAGAGCCTCCATCCTTGTGGGGGAGGTTATGCGCTCTAGTGCTATTCCCACAGAGCAGCTAACTGCCCAGAGCTGATCTGCGACAGTGTCCCTGCAGGCCACACACTGACCCCCGGCAATGTGGTTGAGAGGAACATGACTCATTCATCTATTAGCTCACTAGGACACTCTGCTGAGGAAGGGACAGCCTACACGGCTTCAGAAAAGCTGTGGGGCTCAAAGGAAGGTAAAACAGCTAGGTCCAACAGGGGCCTTCATTCCCAGCCAACATATCTATGTGGACCCTATATAGGTTTTATCTGGGCTGTATGTGTTTTCCATGTGCTTGTAGTGGGCTGTTTGATTGGTAATACATGGGCCCCAGTTGGGCTCAGCTGGGCTACAGTTACAAGTGTGGGCCCCAGGTAGATTACCATTGTGGGACCCAGTTAAGCTACAGTTGTGGGCACCATATGGGTCACTGTCATGGCTACATTTGTGGAGCCAGTGAATGTTTTTATCACTGAGTTGCGTAAGGCGACCCAATTGACAACCAATCTACTCCAAAATTGGAGTCCCCTAGTGGTCACTGATTAAATAGAAAAACATATATTTTTTAATTAACATAATCCAATAGAATGCTTTTCCCTGTAACTCTGTTATCTGAAAACTGGAACACAGAAACTATTTTATAAATGTTTAGTTGCTTGCTTGCCTAAGCAGAAAACCCAGTTTGCTTCCAAAATATATTCTATAAAGATTATTAAAATGAAATTCACATTAGTGCAGTTTTAAACAGTAGCAGGTTCACATGGATTGGCTCATCAGTTTGGGGATGGAGGACAACAGAGTTAATTCGATTTTAATTAAAATCACAGACTTTAATATCTTTATTTAGCCTGCTAGGCAATGAGCTAATCCCAAAAAAGCACTAAACAACAAACCACTGGAACCTGACTTGATGTATAGCGTAAATACAAGAAAAGACCACCTGCTGGAAAGAAAACAGCACAGACCTGCGTAGGCTGTGCTTCGATGCTGGTACTCTGGTCAGTCAACATAACAATGATGGATGACCAGCTAATGCACCATAAACCAATTTAGACCAGCTTAAATCAGCATGAGGTTAATTCCGTGTGTGCCTAAATCTCTTCCAGTCATTTCTATTGCTAATTCATATTGGAGCTAATATTTCCAGTTGTTGTCTTCGCCCTCCTCAGAGAGAGAATGAGTAAATGAGGGAGTGAGTCACTGATGGCAGAGGATGCGGGGAATCCAGGACAAACACAGGTGAGAGATCCTGTCTGTGAAGCAGAGCATGTGGTGTTAGGATTATTTTATGAGACAAAACAAATATGCAAAAAATTTGCATTCTTTTTAAACCAGAGTACAAAGCAAGAGCGTAGATGCAGCATAGCCGGACTTGAGGTGTCCCCACCAATATCCAGCCATTATTGAATTGTCCCCACCAATAATTTGATCCCCTCCAAAAATAAAAAAACGATCTATCAACGCCTCATTAACCTAGAGGTGCTTCCTCCCCGTAACACATATGGCCAGTGTGATTGGGTGTGTCTTTCCTTGCTGTCCCGTGAGACTCTGTAGCTACGTTTGGTTGTTAGCAGCACCAAAACTGGAAGGAAAGCTTTCCAGTCATATGAGAGACTCACTGTGCAAGACTCAGGTGCAACATGGGTGTGTAACACATGGGTGTGAAAAGCGAGTGAGGCTGCAAAGAAAAAGAAGGTGGACACAAGTCTCCTAAAGTCTAGTTCTCCTAAAATAATGAAACGAGTCCATCATAGTAACATTAATGGCGATGCTAGGCTTTGGTGCTTTAAGCTTGATGTATGAGACCTGTTTCATTTGCACTATGGCTGAAGTAAAGTGACATCTAAAGTCACCCACCTTGGACTTCCACTAACAGGTCACTTTGTAGATTCATGGCACAGTGTGATACACAAACTCCCTTACAAACATGAGCAAATATGGTCCTGATGGTCTGTTCTGTGACCCTGAAACCTAGTAATGCCTAAAGCCTAGATAAGGGCTTGTTAGGAAGGGCCCATCACACTTGACCAATCTGTAGAGTTTGAGTTTGTTCTAACATTTTTTTCTACAGAGATCTACAGCATCCTCACTGAACATCTCCAGATTCCCAAAGACTCTACAATTAAAAGTCAAACGTGTTGGAGGAGGAGCAACGCACCCTATAATCCTGTAACGTGTGAAGCTGATTACTCTCATTTCACTCAAATGTTTTTTGGCTTATTGGACCTCCACATAGACGAGTACCTCGGCAAAGCTGCCCAGGAGGCGTCTCAGGTCGGACACAAGATTCCGGTGTCCATGTCTCCGGTTCCCTGAAGTATAGCAATGTGCCCTGGAGCTACTGATCCTTGGGGCTCACATATTTTTAAAGTCAGATTTTGAAAGCTTGCTGCTGTGGTTTCATTCTTGACATCTTCAGCAATTAGTCAGTGTTGACTCGACTTTCATCACTTACCCGCTGCCCACTCTACAAGGTTTAGAGTTGTACCCCCCCTACCGTGCACATCCCAACCTACAGCATCAACTAGTGATATGACTTTTATTGAGATTGTACTAGAAACTATTTGCGTTTCCATGAATCGACAGCACTGGAGTTCAGCTGAGTTTACCGCCCACACTAGAGATAGACCGATCATCGTTTTTGAGGCCGATTCCGATCGCCGATCGCCTTTCAGCGCGATCAGCCGATATCTGATACCGTTTGAGGGCGGGGTATACGCCACGGCAGGGCTACATGTAGTTATTAGCGCAAGCAAGTCATGAAACATGGTCTAAACTGGTTTGTTAACATTTTTAACGAGCTCATGTGAAACAGCATAATATTTTTAACAAAATTAACTTTAAGTAAATAAACAAAGTAAATCAAACAAATAAGTAAAAACTGCAGTCATTAAACGCAGGAAATACAGCTGGAAATACAGAAATTTGGCTCATTTGTTTAACGCCATTGATCGGCTCTCATAATCGGCTAAATTGGAGAAATATCGGCCGATCACCGATCACATATTTTGATTAAAAATCGGCCGATACTGATACATAGCCCATCGATCCTTCCATCTCTAGTTCACACGAACCAAAACTACGAGAGTTCCTCTTCTGTGTGCTCAGACTAAACTGAACCTCCGAACATAACCACACTTCTACACCTCTTTAATAATATACCTTTATCTCTAGATCAGGTCAAGGTCCATCATCAAGACCACCAGCTCGAACAAACTAGGTCAAAATCTTGCTTTGGAAACGACCGGAAGACCACATGTGGGCTACTGGGTGCATGAGGTACATGGAGCTCCAGTGTTTCTAATCTTGATGATGAACACAGTTTATTATAATCACTCAAACTGAACAGATTTAGCATTAAATAAACAATAGTGGCTGAAAGTCGCTGAGGCTGAGAGCGAGAGATAGAGAGAGAGCTAGAAATAGAGAAAGAGTAAAAACTGCTGAATACATCTTCCCTCTCATCCCCATCTGCTGTCCTCCATCCACCTACTCTCTCTTTTCTTTTGTCAGCTTTCTCCACCCTTCTCTTCTCACTCCTCAGCTCAGCTCTCTTTCTCTTTGTTGAGAAGAGTTCTCTCTCTCTCTCTCTCTCTCTCTCGTTCCCTGGTGTCTGTACTTGGCTGTAAGAGAGGCAGCAGACAGCAGGGAGGAGGCCAGCGCCTCCGGATTGAGCTCGGTTGCACGCAGCCTCATTACAGCCGCCGGCCCACACAACATGCACTGAGCTACCTGTGGCCGCCTCCCTCTCGCTGCTTCGCTCAGATCTGACCCACATCAGCTTTTTTTAATAATCGTGTTAGGGCTGACGCTGACACGGACCGAAATCCTATCCCAATATTTTTTCAATAGAATTCTAGAACCCTAAACAAGGGTTGTACGTGCCTGAGAATATTATAATACAAATATCATTAAACAAATATCATTTATCTGGATATTAAGCACTAATATTATCCTAAATGCAGACAATAGTATATTAGTGTCCTGCTACGGGTGTGTTCCCCCCTCCAACAGGTGGTCTGAAGAGGAATGGCGCTTCCAGACAATCAAAGGTAACCTAGAGGAAAGGCACAAGCCTGGCCTAGGACTGAGATGGAGGAGCGATGAGGAACAGTGTGGTGCAGCCCGGCTAGAAGGTGGCAAAAAAGGACAACCAGACAGGACACCTGCTGGCATTGACCTTGGTCCTCCAGCAACGCTTCAGGCAGAGGTGGCTAGTGGTGTGGAGACCAAGAGAGAGTGCCTCCAGTGCTGCCGCTGCCCCCCAGTGGCGAGGACTGTTGTTGTGAGCTTCAAGGAATTCTGTAGGATGTCTGATGATGCTGTGCTTCGGTGCTCTGAACCGGTTTGAAGTGAGGACGGGGGCCGTGCACGACCGCAGGAGCATGTTTATTTGCCAGGATGGTGGACGTTCCAAAACCCCTACTGAAGAGAGACCTCTCAAGCACCTCAGGCCCTCTACTCAGACTTTGGGTGTGTCTCAAAACCTAGTGAGTGTCTATGTAGGCAGCTGTTTAAGTAGCAGCGTTCTGTCTGACATCTCTCCTCATCACGCCCACCTTACATAAAGACTCAGTTATAGACTGCCTCAGTCAGAGACTGCCTCAGTCAGAGACTGTCTCAGTCATACACTGCCTCTGCCTGTGCAGCTGCTAAAGCTTTGCTATCCAGATTTCAAACAGAGACTCTTTTCTTTGGTGTTTAGTTTATTAAACGGTAAATACTGTTTGATCAGAGGAGGATGGGTCTTCTCTTGTGAGTCTGGTTCCTCCCAAGGTTTCTTCCTCCAGTCTGAGGGAGGTGTTCTTGCCACCGTTGCCTCTGGTTTGCTCACTGGGGGGATATATGTTGTAACTGTCTGTTTTCAAAATTCTGAAAAGCTGCTTTGAGACAACATCATTGTAAAAAGCGCTAATCAAATAAACTTGACTTGGTTGTACAAAAGAAAACACATTAAAACACCAGAGAGAATCGGGATCACTTACATTTGAAGAGGACTTCTCCGCTAGTAGCTCCGCTTTTGTCCGCCATGTTTGGGACAAAGTTCTGCCTGCGTTGCATCATGGGATTGCCTTAGCGGCTGAGGTAGCATTCGATGCTTCCTTAAAATCGGGGCAAAATAAGGTGCCCCAGCATGGTTGGGTATGTAAAAATTGGGACAGCCTACATGTCGGGAGCGCGTACTATGACGTAGAATGCTGCCTATGTAGGAGCTCACTAGGTTTTGAGATACACCCTTTGTGAGGTCACTGGGATGCTCTGTAAGAGAGACTGTAATCTCATTGATAGCTGTTTGTGGTTGTTAGAGGTATCTTTCAGATACCTGGCGATTCTGGGCTAAGCTGTGGGAAAGGAGTGCAGCGTCAGTGTCTACCGTCAAGACCGGCTGCATGGCTGGAAACGTCCTGCCTGCTTCCCAGCTGTGACAGTGAGCACCAAGCAGTGGTTAAGTTCTGCTGCTCTGTTCAATAAAAGAGCAGTTGCTTAAAGTACCACGTTTTTTCAGGTCCTTGTGAGGCTCATTTGAGCTCAACGTAAATACAGATATGGATGCGTATGAAGCTCACTGTCCGTACTCTACGTTCATTTGGTCTGTTTTTGTGCACACTCTCTGAAAGCTTAAGATTATGGATGAAACAGACGAGCAGCACCAACAGCAGTATCATGGGAGCAGTGTTGTTCAAACAAGACGCATCAGTTTCTCTAATTTGTAATATAAGTGAACTTGCAAGCTATTTAATAGCCTCATAGTCCACCTGCCTCTTTTAGTAGGTACATTATTACAACGTCCTCCACTGTCGCCACCTTTGCCGTTGCCAGAAACCTTTGGCTCTGGAATGCCCCCTACTGGAGATATCTTTTTATAATAGTAAATTTACAGATGAGGACAAAAAAGGTCTGCACCTACAATGTAAATCAAGATTTTATTCCAGGCAATTTTGGCAAATTTCTGTTGGTCAAAGATTAAAGGTTAAAGGCTAAACACCAGCTAATATGTAAATGTCAAACACATAAATACAGCAGAGTTTGAGATCCTAACTCGTGATTATTAAAAGTCTAGCTTCACCCACTGTTCGGAAACTGGCGTTGGTGTAGATGGTAGACAACACACTAGAAGATGCACTTATGGTAATACAAAATGACAGAAATATGTTGGTGTTTATGGCTGCAGTAATTGGATGTACAGTGGAACCCCCCATGCACAAATAGTCCAAAGACCCAGAAATATCCAGAAAGTGGACTAAACCTATCAACCTTAAACGAGCACATTGGAAAGGACCGTCCTCTCACTCCGTCATTTCACGTCTGAAGATTATCACAGCTATGGGACGTAGGCTTACACGACGCCTGGATCTTAAGACTGACCCTGTTCCAACAATATGGGCGTGTAAGGAAACCAGTGAGAGGAGTTCAAGAGCCTCTGTGTACATGGAGGTAAGTTACTGAGCCTGCTTTAGCTGATGTTAGCTAACATTAGCTTCACTTGCTAAGTTCGGTGGGTCAAGTTATGCTAAGCTAGCGTAGTTGAGTTATGAAGATTTATAGAGTCGTATGAGAGCGAATTCCACTTTTATCATATTTACTACAATAACTGCACCTCCATATCTGAGTGTAGCTGGTTGCTAGCTAGATACTGTTTACACTCAGGATGAGCTGCTGTTGTGGGGGTGGTTTGACTAAAAGTCTCAGGACTAAGTGATATAGTGGTCTATTTCTACATTACAGCTCTTTCAAATTCAAATTTAGAAATATCATCAGAATCTGAAGAAGCAGCTCTGGAAAATTCATAGTCTAAGTCCTAAAGCTGTTCACTGTTGTCACACGGTAGCGTTTAGGAATTTCCGTAGTGAGCTCGGGTTTTTCCGTCAATTGAATTAAAATAGTTTATTTCAAAGCAAATTAAGCAGCGAATTTCATTTTAAGTTATGTTTATGTATTCTCATTGTTTAAAACAATATTAAATCACCATGGGTGTCCATAAGTGGTGCTTAGCCTTTAAAGGTCAGCTGTCTTGCTGGATCGAAAAAAGCTGAAACTCTTTGGACGGTGATGTGGTCAATATTTACAACTATATGTTTGCAGCTGTAAGGAAACCCCCAGAGCAGAAAGTCCCAATTCTTGCATAATGATGGAGTTAAATATTAATACTCAGTGTATCCTGTTTTCAATTCCCTGTGTTTAACCAGATGTCCATTCATTAACTCTTACAGATGCTCAAATATCTAAATCAGTCAGATTGCACACCCCTTCATTAAAGCCCGAATGATCTACAGCGTCGTACGTTCTGCTGCTCTCTCCAGTCACTCTATTTTTAGTGCTGGTATTGCAGCACTCTAGCATCTGCCTGGTAATGAACAACCCAATTCCAAAAACAGGAAAGGCTCATTACTCAAGATAGAAATGTTAGTAGAAGGCTTATGTCGTTGCCAGGTCCACTAAAAAGTGGTCCTCAGTAAGAAAAGGTCGGGTAGTGATGATAGCACTCTCTCAGTTGGCAACTGACGGACTCGAAAGTGGCCTGCTGGTCAGTTTTCGGTTCATTTCTGGCCATCCACGCTGACTCTACAACCTCGCTCGGCTCTGTTCATGTAATCTATTTGCCCAGGGAATTTCTTTTTTCCCCCCTGCCAGAGTAATGCCGCCTCAGTCTGAGAGGAAAATGTCATTAAGCCTGCAGTGGGCTGTAATGACAGATAGCAGGCGAGGAGAGAGTGATGCGCTGTCACCTCTCGCTCCTCTCTCTCCCTCGGGGGGCTCTATTCAGAGCGCTTCGCGGGCCCGGCCGCAAAGACGCAGCGGCGGCGGTGGTGTCGGCGGCTGCTCAAATCCAATTACGCCACGCCGACGTCCTCGGCGTCTTGTGGGAGAAAAGAAAACGGGAAAGGAACACCAACTATGGCCCTTACATCTCCATCAATCAATACCGGCCCACTGACCGCTACACACGCTCTCTCTGAAGTAGCATTTCTGAGGATTAGTCATGGGTCAAGCAGTGCGGCGCTTCCTTCACAGAGACAGCAAACAGCTAAGGGCCTGACACTGGACGTCCGAAATCGATACTCGTATGAGATTTGAATTAAAACTGATAGACATAAGACACCAGCACATGACATTATGAAATTAGGGCTACTACATATTGGTACTTAATAATATTTTATTGAATATTACACTGAAAGGCAAGTACAAGGCATGTTTTAGATTAATGATTAATACTTTAATTATGTTATAATTATTAATAATATTATTATTATTATTATTATTATTATTAATATTATTATTATGATCTATTAGATCTGCTGTCCAGATTTACTAGATAGCAATCCATAGCCACAGGAAAAGCATGCTGGGGCAGATCATCAGGATACGCTGCTCCTGTGCACTACTGCTTCTGTTTCCTGTCAGACGCGCAGACATGCATGCAGAAGTGCATGCTTTTACATCAACAGATTATATTTCAATGATCAAATCTATGAAGGTATTCATTTATTTCATGGCTCATGCCAGAGTATGTGAGGGGAGCGGAGTGAGAGTCTCAGCACGACTGCCTCGGCTTGACATGGACCCTTAGTAGGGCTGTGTGTGCCAAGAACCTGGCAATACCTGGATATGTTACCCTGTATCACGACACAGGGGTTATACTTTAATACACTGTATATACTGAGATATTGTAAACAATTCTGTAGAGTAACGTCATATATAAAATGTGATAGTATAACAAAGTTAATAAGTCAGCTAGATTTGCTAATGCTGATGTTAGTGGGTGCACACTTATGCTACTTGTTGTTGGAGAAGAAGGGTCTAAGGACTGGAGAGAGATTACAACACTGCTAGTTAGTAGGGACGGGGGTCAATACAGCTCAGTATTATGATATTTTGCTGAGTAATATTTTATCGATGGTTTCTATGACAAGGTTAATGGGTCTATCTGCTTGACAACTTTAAAACTATAAAGCTTTAAAACTTGATCTTATTACATTAAACAGATGCGGACAACATTTTTCACTAAATTTGTGATGAAAAAAAAGTAATAAATTGCAATATATCACAATGTATATTAGGGGTGTATCGAAAATATTGAAAATATTAAATATCGGGATATTATGTTTCGTGATACTGTATCGATTCTCAAAAACACAGTATCGATACACAGATTCCTGGCAGAGAGTGAATCATTTTGTGTTGTGTTTAAACCTCTGACCACTAGATGGCAGTGTTGAAATCCATTTTTAGCTCCACTCCAACATTAACAAGCAGCACAAGGGCGCAATGCTATTGTAAGCATTGACAAACCTGTTTATATAATGGTGTGTTTTAATAGAAGTGTTTGAAAAATTGCAATATATATATCTTTGCTTGCAGTATCGCAATATATCACGATATATTGAATCGTGAGCGCTGTATCACGATACATATCGTATCATCAAGTTCCTGCCAATACACAGCCCTAATGTATATGCCCCCCCACAATTCCACAGCCACTTCTTTCGACAACAAGTTACTACAAACACACACACACAAATTTTGATTCCTAACACACTCACATTAGAGTAATCAAAAAATTAGTTGTTACATCAATCGACTAATTGAAAAAAGAATCGTTAAATTTATTGATTAACAAATTAATCGTTAGGTGCAGCCCTACAGGTGAGTCAGTGAATCAGCGTGGATTTGTGTCATTGCTTCAGTCTGTTCACGGGCTGTGAAAGAGCCACTCGGGTGCTGAGAGCCAGCCAGCAGTAGGAGTCCGCAGATGCAGACGCGGCGGCTCTAACATCAAACGCAGACGAGCGTCTGCCGGGAAAATAAAGAAAAAATGTTGAGCGGTCACACTTCTTTTCCGCTTCGTTAGCGCGGTGCGTGCAGGAGTGTGTGGGTGTGGTATGACGGCATGAAGCCCTCTGTTTCACTCCCGTCAGCGAGCGCTGGGCTTTGACTAGAGTCAGCATGAAGCCATCAAGTGAGCGCGATTCAGCCGTGGCCCCCCTTCGAGGCGTTACCACAGACAGAGAAGATACTAATTCATGTAGGAACCTCAGCAATGCATTCAAGGTTTAGGACTAACGTGTGAACTGAAAGGAGCAACATAGTTTAACTGCTTATGTGTAGAAAACACTCAGAATTAACCAGCAGGCTGAACAGAGTGAGCCACTTTCTCTGATAACTGGGGTTACGGCCCCAGGGACCACAAACTGTTTGGTTGAACGTTATACTAAATACCCACAAAGCTTGAATAAAAAATATATAATATATAAACATGATAAAACGTGGCTTAAATGCCTCGATTAGACCTATCTGAGAACTATGTGGGCGTGGCTTATGGGCAGCTTGACTGACAGACTCATAGATGGATGGACGAACAAACAAACAGATAAAGCAATGAAGGAACAGGTGAACGAATGATGATGCACAGATGAAAGAAAGAGCTTTAGGTTACGCTGTGTTTGTTTTAGCTCACTAAGTTTCTCTGACACTGGTTTGTGTGGGCGGGACCAGAGTTTAAGAACACTACCAGTCAAATGTTTTAGAACTGTGCTAAAACTTTTAACTGGTAGCATACTAAGACTTTTGAAAGGCAATGTACTAAAACGTTTGACTGGTAGTGATCTAAAACGTTTGACTGGTAGTGATCTAAAACGTTTGACTGGTAGTGTATCTAAAACGTTTGGCTGGTAGTGTATCTAAAACGTTTGACTGGTAGTGTATCTAAAACGTTGGCTGGTAGTGTCTAAAACGTTTTTGGCTGGTAGTGTATCTAAAACGTTTGACTGGTAGTGTATCTAAAACGTTTGACTGGTAGTGTATCTAAAACGTTTGACTGTAGTGTATCTAAAACGTGTTTGGCTGGTAGTGTATCTAAAACGTTTGACTGGTAGTGTATCTAAAACGTTTGTCTGGTAGTGTATCTAAACGTTTGTCTGGTAGTGTATCTAAAAGTTTGGCTTGGTTAGTGTATCTAAAACGTTTTGACTGGTTAGTGTACTTAAACGTTTGACTGGTAGTGTACTAAACGTTTGTCTGGTAGTGTATCTAAAACGTTTGACTGGTAGTGTACTAAAACGTTTGTCTGGTAGTGTATCTAAAACCGTTTGACTGGTAGTGTATCTAAAACGTTTTGACTGGTAGTGTATCTAAAACGTTTGACTGGTAGTGTATTAAAACATTTGACTGGTGGTGTATCTAAAATGTTTGGCTGGTAGTGTCTAAAACGTTTGACAGGAAGTGATCTAAAACGTTTGACTGGTAGTGATTAAAACTGGTTGGTAGATAGTGTATCTAAATGTTTGACTGGTAGTATATTACAACGTTTGACTGATAGAGTATCTAAAACGTTTGGCTGGTAGTGTCTAAAACGTTTGACTGGTAGTGATATAAAACGTTTGGCTTTTAGTGATCTAAAACGTTTGGCTGGTAGTGATCTAAAACGTTTGGCTGGAAGTGTACTAAAACGTTTGTCTGGTAGTGTACTAAAACGTTTGTCTGGTAGTGTACTAAAACGTTCGTCTGGTAATGTACTAAAACGTTTGGCTGGTAGTGATCTAAAACGTTTGACTGGTAGTGTACTAAAACGTTTGACTGGTAGTGTACTAAAACGTTTGACTGGTAGTGATCTAAAACGTTTGTCTGGTAGTGTACTAAAACGTTTGGCTGGTAGTGATCTAAAACGTTTGTCTGGTAATGTATCTAAAACGTTTGTCTGGTAGTGTATCTAAAACGTTTGTCTGGTAGTGTATCTAAAACGTTTGACTGGTAGTGTATCTAAAACGTTTGGCTGGTAGTGTATCTAAAACGTTTGGCTGGTAGTGTACTAGTAAGATATTATAATAGAATATAAATAGTAACCATAGTATAACACACTAATGTAGTAAAATATCTTATACTAATATTACTACAGTGATAGTAGACTTGAATCTTTTCTGAAACTTGGTGTTCATATGTTTGGAAGCTCACTAGCCACAGCACAGCGTAAAGAAATAAAACAAGAAGTGAAGAAACAAGACATGTCCAGAGAAAATGAGACAGTACAAGAACAGAGAAAAGAGAAGACATAAGAGAAGAACAATGAAGAAATGAGAAGAAAATAAATTTCATATAGTAAGAAGAGGAAAAGAGACTAGGTAGGAACAAGAGAAGATTAGAGAAAAGGTGAGAAGAAAGGAAGAGAAGTGAGAAGAGACAAGAAAAGAAAGGAGAAGAGAAGACAAATCACCGTCTGATTCCATTTGTTTTTAGAAGCTCGGGTTTAAGACATCATTACATTTGGCTGTAAGATCCCCGAGTGAGGAGTTTGGCAGATTCACAGCTCCTATCGGGAGGCTCTTCTCCAGCGTGGCCTGAGGGCCAGACCGGTGGTGGTGTAGATACCAGCTGACAGCTATAAACCAGGAGCTAATGAATAAATATAATCGACAGTGGCCACAGACAGATGTTCCACACACTCACTGAGTAGGTTTCATAGCCAGGGCTATATTTAGAGAAGAGCTTCCATATGCACCTAAAACAAATATTAGCATCCCTCCCCTCCTCCCTCCCTCCACTCTCGTCACTTCTCTCGTTTTCTCTGTGTCTGTCTCTGCCTCGCTTACACACACACACACACACATACATACATGTATTAACACTTTCTTTCTCACCCAGGATTACGGGATGATGGAGTTACCAACAGTTTGGTCCCGTTTTTATTTTCATTATAATAATAGACATGCAATTAAAGAAGAATATCTCATTTCAGTCCATCTGAACAGACAACAGTATGAATGTACTGGTGGCTGGTATATTATTGCTGATAAACAGGAAACGGCTATCAAAATTCTGTAATTAAACACACTAATTACATACAACAAATCAAACTTGTTCTCTGGCGTTTGTAGCCAAGCTAAGGGTACCCTGTGAACACAACGTTTTCAGGATGTATTGTTTTGGTGCCCACAACATTGTCAGAACATTGAAATGTAATTCCTCAGAAAGTGTGTGACAGCGGCAACAACCTCTTAGAATCCTTCATAAGTTCCTTTATTTCTGTTTGGAACTCCAATGGAATTTTGCTAAGTTGTCAAATGGTAGCTATAACAAGACAACTTTTTGGAGTGACTTGGGTTGGGAAGTGACAGAAAGCAGAACTCAAACCTGGTCTGTGGTGTTTGGGGCTGTAGCTTTGTGGCTATGCAAACAATAACTGAGCTAGCAGGCCAAACATACCGCACAGCACAGGCCTGGTTCTCTCACTGACGCTAAAATCATATATGTTTAAAGAATATATGAGAACACAGAGTCAAGTAACAGGACAAACCTCTTGTGTGGTGTTTGTGGCTTTAGAGTTTTGGCTAAGCTAATGATAACTTAGTTAGCAGGCCAAACATGCCACAGAGCAGAGCATAGCCACGGCTACAGCTAACTAGCACGAGAAATGGGTTACACAGTTGTGACATTGTGACAACGCTGTCACAACATTTAAATGTAATTCCTCAGAAAGTGTGTGACAGCGGCAACAACCTCTTCGAATCCTTCATACGTTCCTTTTGACCACGCTGTAGCAGCATTGTAAGAAAGTACACAGTGTTGTGAAGACTTTGTGTGTTTACTGGGGTGGTCTAAGAATGTTCTAAAACCTACATTTTACTAAAGGGCCAGCCAGCCAGTTTCACATGATACATCAAAAATGGCAATAATGTAAAATATCAGGTCAGTCAACATGTTTAAATGTTTAGTTCAGCATGAAAAAAAGGCTAACTTGAACATGTTCTCTTGTGTTTGGGACAGTTGCATTTTGGCTAAGCTAACCACGTCTTGGTAGCAGGCCAAACTGAACACACTGCACATTACAGGCTTGGTTCGAGCCAACCGATGCCTAACTGGTGCTACAATGACTTCTGTTTAGAGGACATCTGAGTGTAGCTGAACGCGTTATATGTGGTGTGTGTACTTCTTAGCCATTGCTGAGCATCCCAGCAAACAATCCCAGCGTCATCGGGCGAAGGCGGGGTACCAGTTCGTCAGTCCATCGCATGGCCAACATTCATTTACGCACACACTCACACCTAGGGGAATTTAGAATGAGTAATCAACCTAACTAACATCTATGTGTTTGGACTGTGGGAGGAAACCGGAGTACCTGGAGGAAACCCACTCAAACACGGGGAGACCATGCACACTCCACACAGAACCATCCGGACCGGGAATCCAACACTTACTGTGAGGAGACACTGCTGACCACTACACCACCATACTAACCACTACACCACCATGATGACCACTACACCACCGTGCTGACCACTGCACCAGCATGCTGACCACTGCACCAGCATGCTGACCACTACACCATCGTGCTAACCACTACACCACCGTGCTAACCACTACACCACCGTGCTGACCACCACACCACCGTGCTAACCACTACACCACCGTGCTGACCACTACAACACCGTGCTAACCTCTATACACCGTACTAACCACTACACCACCTTACTAAAACTACACCACTGTACTAACCACTACACCACCATACTAACCACTACACCACCGTACTAACCACTACACCACCATACTAATCACTACACCACCATACTAACCACTACACCACCGTACTAACCACTACACCACCATACTAACCACTACACCACCGTACTAACCACTACACCAACATACTAACCACAACACCACCGTACTAACCACTACACCACCGTACTAACCACTACACCACCATACTAACCACTACACCACCATACTAACCACTACACCACCGTACTAACCACTACACCACCATACTAAACCACTACACCACCATACTAAACCACTACACCACCGTACTAACCACTACACCATCGTACTAACCACTACACCACCATACTAACCCCTATGCCACTGTGCCGCCCTACCATAAAACAACATTACGTAATAGCAACGATTTGACAACACCGTGTGTTTCTTGGAATGCTTTTCTTATAAATGAGTTGTCCTAGTTGTCCTAGTTGGACACAGAAAGGCACATTGTGACCAACATCGAATCCACACACGGAACAGCTCTTTGCGCTGATAGCTCTCAGCCGGCTCGCTCTCTGTGTCCGCTGTGTCTGTCGGTGACAGATTACAAGCACGGGAGAATCTGGTACAACCGAGAGAGAACAAGTCAATTTGCCCCCGGGGGGCAATTCACTCAGTAAAGTCAGTCACATTACCCCATCCTATTCCCTTCAAGTGCTTATTTAGAGCTTACAGTCCCTCAACAACAGTATCCTCTCCCCTGTGAGGCCCGAGGTCGTTAAGTTCATTCGTCAAGCACACCTATAATAGGACGGCTGGGAAAGTCACACTGATTCTACTGGCTGCACTGACTGGCTGACTACCCACCCAGGCAAAGAACGACGTACCCCCGCCGCCACAGTCAAAGTGCCCTCCGGTCCAGGTCTGGGTGAGAAATAGAGCTAATAGGTTCTGCCCGAAGCTGTCGATAGACCGGCAAGCATGAAAACGAATCAGTCACCCCGTCATTTCAACAAAATCAATACGTAGCACGAAGCCGCCGGAGCAAGGTTTGGCTTTCCAGAGGCTGCGGGCAGGCCTGTTCTTTCGCCTCCTTATCACTAAAAACAAAACTCCACTCATGTCCACTGTTTGTTCAGCCCAGCAGATGCCGGGCCAGTCAATGATTTTTCAGACTGTTCTGACAGGGAACAGAAAAACACTGATTACATCCGTACCTGGGTTACTACTGGGTTCTATTGTACTGCTACCATCTTAAAAATACAGATTTATACATTTTTTTAAATACAATTTTTAAATTTTATTTATAAAACTGTATTATTGGGGGGCATGTAAAAGAACATGTGTTTTTTAAAAATAACAATAAAACATTATTAGTTTCATTATTTGATACGCTGTCTTTGTAATAGTTTCAATTAAACGTAGGGCTTAAATTACACTTAAAGCTTCATTTCATTAAAGGAGCAATATGTAAGACAACCACTTTAAAATAAAACTGAAAAGCTCTAAAACATTCCAAAATCAACTAATATCAGCAACAGAATGTAAAGAGAATATAAAGAAATATCAGTTTTAATAGGTTATGCAGCTGTCCAGGTCCAGGGAGAGGACAGGCTGAGGCCAGTGGGCGTGTGCAGCCAGATCAACTAATAGTATTAACAGAATGTAAAGAAATATGAGTTTGGATGGTGCTTCAATACGTCTATGTAATATTTTCAATTAAATATAGGGTTTACATAATTTGCCTCATGGCGAGTTGCCCCCTAAAGCCTAAAATAAACACTTAAATGTCAGAGACGTCGGGTCGAGAGTTTTTCACAGAATGTCGTCCGTCTTTCCGCATTAACATTATGAGCACAGTCTAAGAAAAAACATCCGTCTCAATGTTCACGTGTCAAATTATGTCCAAACGAACATTACATGGACGTGTGCTGTGCTGGTACAAGTGGATCAGACAGGACTGAGAATCGTTCGCCAACCAAAACTATCCAGCCAGCAATGACCCGGGGACAGAGTCCTGTGAGCGCTGATAAAGGACCAGAGAACACAAACCGTGCAGCAGCAGATGAGCTACTGTCTCTGACTTTACATCTACAAGGTGGACCAGCAAGTAGTAGGAGTGTCTAATAGAGTGGACAGTGAGTGGACAGTGTTTCAGTGTGAGGACTGTGAATTTCTGTAATTCCACCTTTAATTCCTATAACTCCACCTTTAATTCCTATCATTTCACCTTTAATTTCTAGAACTCCCCCTTTAATTTCTACAATTCCACCTTTAATTTCTAGAACTCCCCCTTTAATTTCTACAATTCCACCTTAAATTCCTGTAACTCCACCTTAAATTCCTATAACTCCACCTTAAATTTCTATAACTCCACCTTTAATTATTACAATTCTACCTTAAATTCCTATAAATCCACCTTAAATTATTACAATTCTACCTTAAATCCCTATAACTCCACCTTAAATGTCTACAATTCTACCTTAAATTCCTATAACTTCCCCTTGAATTTCTACAATTCTACCTTAAATTCCTAAAACTCCCCTTTAAATTTCTGTAATTCCACCTTAAAAGCCCAGCTCCTGCTGTTCTTGCTGTGTGTGTGTGTGTGTGTGTGTGTGTGTGTGTGTGTGTGTGTGTGTGTGTGTGTGTGAGCGTGAGCGTGCGTGCGTGTGAGTTTGTGTGTACTGTTTAATGGGTGTCTATGTGAGAGATGTTCATTGTGACATCACTGCTGGCAGGTTAATTTTGAATTCTCTCAACTTTCCGCCATTCATTCCTGTGGGGCAAAAATTCCCTGTTTGAACGGCTTTTTCAGGAAAACCGTAAGTTGGATCTCTTAGAAAAGCACAAGCACACAGCTCGAAAACTGTGGGACGGGAAAAATTTTATATTTCACAAATAGAATAAGAATAATAATAATAATAATAATAGGTTGCACTTATATAGCGCCTTTCACAAAACCCAAGGACGCTGAACAAAACGGGACAAAAAAGTTAAGAGAATGAAAGAAAGAAGAGAAAAGGTAGGACCTGAGCTGAGCTTTAAACATAGAAACAGAGGACGATAATAGAAAGAGGTAGGGCTTTCCGAAGAGTCGGGGCAGCAACGCTAAAAAATCTGCCACCCATAGTAGACAACCTAAACAGGGGGACAGCCAAGAGAGCAGAATCAGAGGAGCTGAGAGAGCGTCATGTGTCATGTAAGGTCTTCTAATGTCAACAAAAGTATTTTGTAGCGGATGCGTTCAGAAAGAGGTAACCAGTGAAGCTGATAGAGGACAGGTGTGATGTGAGCAGATTTTTTTAATGGACTAAGACACTGGCAGCAGAGTTCTGAATATATTGGAGCGGGCGTCAAGTTTGAATTTATTAATGTATTAAAATATTAATTTATTTAATACTGTACAGGCTCATACAACCAATATAATAATGAGGATTATATCCATAATCATTTTAAATACCATAAAATAAAATAATGATGTCCTGTTTGGTTCACCAGTATGAATATGCGTGTATGGTCAGCTTCAGATCAACCTGAAGAAAATAATAATCTACAGGAGGAGAAATCTGGCCCGTCGTACAACTGCAGGACGCATGGACTCATCAGCGTTAGTCATGTAAACGCCATCAACACAACAAATCTGTGACACCGTCATAATATCACACTATCAGTAGTGGCCAGCACTACGTCCAGCATTCGAGCAGGTGCTTTAATGTTAACCTGGAGATCCTGAGTTAACCCAATTACAGGCTCCTCATAATGTTGCATATGTGTTTTTTAAAAACATTTTCAGTTTCAGTATTTGTATACGCCGTCTCAGTAATAGTTTCAATTAAACATGGGACCTAAATTACACTTCTAGCTTTATTTCATTAAAGGAGCAATATGTAAAATGGCACAGTCAGTTTGTAAGACTTTTAGCTTACAGCCAAGCTGAAATCAGAACGAATCACTGTAGTTCATCATCTTTGGCTTTAGCTTTTCTGCTGGTCAGGCACATTCAGGTGACCGTCCACTTTAAAGTAAAACTAAAAAACTTTAAAACATTCCAAAATCAACTAATATCAGCAACACAATGTAAAGAGAATGTAAAGAAATATCAGTTTAAATAGGATGTGCAGCTGTCCAGGTCCAGGGAGAGGACAGGCTGAGGACAGTGGGCGTGTGCAGTCAGATCAATTAATATCTTTAACAGAATGTAAAGAAATATCAGTTTGGATGTTGCTTCAATACATCTATGTAATATTTTCCAATTGGTTTATATATGGTTTATATGATTGGCACATCACTCTATATGTATATAAACAGTATATCTTCGCTGTCCAATGAAAAGTAATCTCAAGTATCTCCAAAGTTGCAACTTTACAGGAGAGACCAAAAACTGTCTTTACTTTCAATGCAAGTCAATGGAACCAGAATTCTTTCCAAGCTATTTTGGAGCACTTCCATTGGTCCATTCATCATGATGTAAAGGAGCATTAGTGAATTCAAATGATGGAGAAAACTCACAATTTGGTCACTGTGAAGAACAAGTCTCTCCAAAAACTTTGAATGTAAGTCAATGGAACCAGATTTTTTTTCCAAGCTATTGTAAATTATTTCTATTGGTCCAATCATCCTGAAATTGTCCACAATGTAAACATCAGATGCTGCATTTAAGTGATGTAGAAACATACAAATAGACAAAAATAGAGATACTCGTTTTTCATTGGACAGCGACAATAAACAGTAGTAATATATATATATATATATATATATATATATATATATATATATACACACACACACACACACACATATATACTACCAGCTCATATCTTTCCAACCCCCGTGGGTATCAGGATCAGCTTATTAGCAGTAGCCAAACATGGAGCTGTACTAATTCAGTATCTTATGATGTTTTCAGCACAGACGCGTCAACTAATATATATGTGCACCAGTTCAGGTCCAGGGAGTGGACGGGCTGGGGACGTGTGCAGCCCAGCTCAGCTCAAAGCTCCATGCCTGCGCTCTTCAACAGATGGTAGCAGTTTGCCGATGACTGCACGGCGAAAAGTGCATGCAGTTCAGTGCAAACGCATGCACTGGTGCCCCAACGTGAACTCCTGCATCCGTGCACCGCACGCGCGGAGGGAAACAGGTTGCAACACGGGGGCTGAAGTTCGAATTGCGCCAGAACGTAACTGCTGCGCCATTTAAGGTGGTACTGACAACTCGATCCAGAAGCTCGTGAACAAAGCCGCGCGCACCTGAGCATCAGCCGGCTTCAGTCCTCGCACAACTTAAGAAGATTTTACAGGGA
This sequence comes from Megaleporinus macrocephalus, assembly GCA_021613375.1. Classification (NCBI taxonomy): domain Eukaryota; kingdom Metazoa; phylum Chordata; class Actinopteri; order Characiformes; family Anostomidae; genus Megaleporinus; species Megaleporinus macrocephalus. The sequence goes on along the minus strand of CM038723.1, from coordinate 9,772,495 downwards.
AAAAAAAAAAGAAAAGAAAAGAAAAGTAGCTTTGATTACGCATAGCATACTCACATGCCTCAGCTCGAGCGTGCGGTCCTTCATGCTTCAAACTAGGTCCAGAACTTTCCCCGAAAAAATAAAACAAAGCCCCCTTTGCTAAACCCCCCCTCCCAAAAATAAAAAGAGCTACAGGCTCCTGCGTCAGTCCACTCAGAAGAAGCGCGAGCGCGCGGAGAAGCGACAGACGGACGCGCGCATCCCTTACTAGAAGAAGAGAGATTTATTTTCCCGTCTCCCCTCTTCCCTGCCTCCCTCTCTTTTCCTGCTCGAGTTTTTTTTTCTTTTTTTTGTGAAGGGAGGGGAAAAAGAAGGTGGACACACAATGGATGGATGACGCGTTTGATAGTGATAAGAAGTTCGATTCAGTTCACAGAACCGATTCGCTGAATCGGGTGTCTGGTTTAATGACTCGAGGCAACTCGTAACCCAACAGTGAGGCTTGACTCAACACGTGGGTTCTGATGTGCACAGTGATCAGTCAAGTGGGTTAATTTCATATACAACAGTGTATGATTTAGCAAATGAATCAAAAGGATGAGTCATTTGTTCGATTCGCCATATCTCTCAACATACAAAGACATTTCTTTAAGTTTAAAACAGATGCGAAAATTGGTACCGGTGTCCAAGTTATATTTGTAACTTGTATTTCCTAATATCTCAAAATAACAAGTAATAAATAATAAAATTGATGTTGTTTCGGAGTTCGATTCAGACGGAATCGGTGAACCGGCTCAAACGAACGATTCATTCACAAAGCGTACATCGATACCGTTAAACGGTTCACGGCTGCCCACGAAAAACCAGCGGACTAAACTTGTAAAGCAGTGTCTAATATCAACTCTAAAGGTTTTTGATATCTGCAAAAGATCAAGTCAACACTGTGAAGATTAATCGGCACAAGGCAGAGATAACGCCCAGACCGGGCTCATGATTCTCGACAGGGTGGCGCCCTCTGGTGGACATCACCGGAGATACGCTGAAAAAAAAATCTCTCATTATATTTTCATTGTTAATCCTTTTCCTTTTGTTTCATTTCTTTTAGTTCTGATGATTACAGAACCAGGATTGCTTAGCTGTTACTTCCATCTCTCGCATTGGAGCTTTAGCGTTTCATTTTATATCCAAAAAGAGAAGCACAAACTTTAGTTCTAATGTTGATAAATGCATACATAGTACACACTTTTGTTTTGACCTTTTGTCAAGCTGTGGCTGGGCATCAACTTTAAATAATACTCGAATACTGATTTCATTATAATAACAAATGTCATTAAAGGAGCGAAATGTAAGATGGCACTATTAAGTTGTACGACTTTTAGTTTAAAGTCAACCTAGTAAACAAAATAGACCATTGTCGGTCTTCTTTTGACAAAACGTGGTTTACTTATTGTTTCATTTACATGTTTTGCTAGTCAGGCGTATTCTGCTGACTGGCTTTTGATTGTAAAATTAACTAAAATTGTCTACCAAATATGAAAATATAACAGTTTTGACGGTACCTTAAACATCTAGGTAGTGTGTTGCAGAGATATCTATATCAGCATACAAACCAAGCAACCTGTCCTGTCCGTAATACCACTTTGCACCTCAAGAGGTGATAGTGAGTCAAACCTGCCACAAGTAGAAAAAGCAGCAGCAGGTCCGCTCTCAGTAAGAAAAACTTGTTTGAAAGTGACAAAAAGTAGTAGTAAAGCAGGAGTTAACACTGGTGCTGCTTTAGCTGCTGGAAACGCTCATGAAGGATGAAGTTTGATGCTGAACTTGCAACATTTCTTCTAGTCTGGTAAGTAAACAGCTATTAATGGTAAAATTGAGGGGGAAAGATTGCATTTCCTTGTTTCTTACGACAGGGACAGCCACCACAACTTTCGGGTGATGTGCTTTGATATGAATCATCTTACATATTGCTCCTTAAATGTGGCTGCGTATCAATATTTTTGCTGTACTGACTAAATTAATTCAATAATACAGAATGATGGCAATTTTTTGAATATCTAGGCAGTTATTAATCTCTGTGAGCCAAAACACATGCATATTACCAAACGCAAACTGCTGATTGGCCAACATTTAGGTCATGCCTGTTATTAACATCAGGGCGTCAGGGTTAATCTAAGATCCACAATGGTCAGTAACAAACTCACAAGATGTATTCAAAACCACATACTACTACACTACACATACTACCCTGGTGTTCAGTGGGGTGGAGGTCCTATATTGGCTGGCTGCTAAGCGACCAGCCTCAGTGGTGCTGATGCTGAGAGACTAACAATTTACTCTTGTTGAGATTTTGAGACAATCTGCACTGCATGCCTTGCATTCTAATTAATTCTAATGCGTAATGACTTCTACTATTGCTTACATACTATTGAGTATAGTAGTATGTGGTTTTGGATGCAGCCATACTCTGATTTAAGCCACACCCACTTGTAGAATATAACTTAAAAGAAGGTATGCAATCCACATTGAAATGAAAAGGTATGAATATTTTTGAACCCCACCCTGCACTAATCATCAACACCAGTATTTCTGGTGTAGAGCATTCATCAGCTTGGCCAATCAAAACGTCAGAAAAGCAGTTCAGAAACAATCAGATGAGCTGAGATTGTAGTGTTCGTAGCCAAGTTGTAGAACATCAGTGTCTGAAGCTTCTTAATGTGCAACAAACATGGATTTAAAACAGCACATATTTTTATTAATCATACTTTGATCAGCTTTCACCGTATTTTAAGATATTCTGATGCAATAGCCTGTAGTTACCTCTGAATATCAGCCTCAAGGCTGGAGTAAGAGGAGCTGATGCTTCTTAAAAGGGGCAACATTAGCTTGAACAGTCAATCACGTCAGGCGTTCACGTCTGCCAGGTGTTATCATGCAGTGAGCGGTCGGCTGAGGAAAGTAAGTCCACAGAGCTTTCAGTATTGAACAGTCCATTCAGCAAGTCCATCAGACCAGGCCAAGATCCAATCCTGCAGCAGGCCTTCAGAAGTGAGGTCTTCTCTGGCGACCTGTGTACTTTGTGTCTGCTCTTACCCCCCTGAAAAATAAATAAATAAATAAACAACTATATATATTTTTTTATTTCTAAAGTTTAAAAAAAAATCAATCACAATAAAACTTTACATTCCATATTTAATTCAAAAAATAAACTAGAGAAAAAAGTGCAACTGTATAGGTTATGGTTAAGTGTTAAACACTTATTTCTAAATACTGCGAGTGACCATTTACCAAAAATGCCTCTCAGCCAATCACAAGCATCTCTTAGCACTGCTATAAGAATCTTGCTGGTTTTATCTGAAGGGGAAGTTTTATCATCTCAAACTTCCTGCTCATGGGTCATGAATAGGGCTATACCTAACGATTAATTTCTTAATTGATTAATCTAACGATTCTTTTTTTTTATTATTAGTTGATTAATCTAACGACAATTTTTAGGTTACTCTAATGTGAGTGTGTTAGAAATTAAAAATGTTTTATTTTGTTATGGATTTGTAACCAATGGATGTTTTTTGTGCGCGCGTGTGTGTATATATATATATATATAAGCTCAGAAGCACGAGGAAAACTCATGGCCATTCTAGACATATTGTATTAAAGGCTACCTTAAAGGCACGTGATCTATAAATGGTTTATATCTATAAGACTAAGAGTCTACACTCTGACTCGACTTTTAGAGGCACAAATGACACGTAGCCTACACGCCTCACACACAAGAAGTCGGACAGTTTGTGGACTTTATATATTTGGACAGAGAGTCGTTTAAGAAGCAGCTGTGTGTGTTTAAAGCTGGCGCGGTATCTAGAACAGTCTTAGGTTCTACACTGGACGATTAAGAAACGGTTAACAATGAGACTTTAAGTGACACTACTGAAAGAAACATGTTACACGTGTTAATAACCTTAAAATAATCTGCTAAAATAACTTTAGATGCTCGCAAGTGATTATTGTTCTAGCTGCAGCTTGCGCTCCAGATAAATCCATGCTTGCAGTATGCACGGCCATCTTTGCGAAGCATCGACGCACATTACCTGCCACTTTAATGTCCAGTAGATTTAAAGGTTTCCTGGTTTATTTAATGTAAACATTGTGTCTAAAATCCATTTATTAATTTACATTTTCCTGCATTTATGGACTGTCCACTGACAAACCTGTACGTCCACACTGAACAGATTATTATGGACTTTTAACTGTGTTTCTCTACATTTGAACTTTTTAGTTTCGTACCAGAATTACAGAGTCTGACAGACACAACAGTAAATAAGGGACGTGTGACTTTCAGAAGTTTGCAAACAATCAACAGCGATAAGCGCTGAACACCTGACACGGGGTCAAAAGTCTGTGACTGGTCAGAGGACTGATTAGAACATTCACCTTCTGCAAAGGCCTATAGTGAGATCATGACTTGGGGTCTTTCTGACCACCCCACCAAGTGCACAGATGATTATAGAGATACGTACTTGCCCTGCCTTCGTCTCCTCTCCTTCTTCTCCATAATCCAGTCTTTGCTCTTTTTCGCCGACTTGCCCTTCATATTTTTGAAGCGAGACCTTCGGTTTGATGAGGACACAAACACACACGTTTATTCCACTTGCATCTCCTATAATATAACTTATTTAAATCACACAAAACATTAAACAAACCCACATCCTACGTTCGTCTGGTATTTTATACCCCCGTCAAGTTAAGAAGTAAAAATAAGCTTTAGTGGAACACAGAATTTATTTTAGAGCACAGTTTCTATTTATTTACTCAGTTCAACAAACGGTCGAATAGTGAAATGTGTCATAACTGAAAAGAGCAGCTGAAGAGTTAGAGTGGCTGGTAAGCTAGGCTAGCTCCAGGTCTCAGAAGAAGTCTACAGTCTGGCGGGATTTAAAACTTTTAAAAAAGATAAACATCCACAACAAAACACTGGGGCTCTTTCTGCACTCATCTGGGACGACTTTAAAGCCTCTCTGTTAAAAAACACAACGATCTGTTCACTTGACTCTTTGGAATTTGATTATTTTAACATGGTCAATATTAGGCCTAGTAGATTTCGGCCTATTGGCGACTTTATTATTTCTATGTATTCAACCACTGATGAGAGTCTGAACATCAATCTCAGAGATATACATTAAAAAACATTGTTTTTTTAAAACCCAAAATTTCCCATTTGCTTATCATCTAAATAAACTAAATAAACACATAGAAAATAGACACATTATAGATAAACGTGGTTGTACGTTCCTCTACTTGTTCTGCAAAGTATAAAAAGGTGTCTAGAAATAAAAAATATTATATAATATATACTATTATTTGTTTTTTGCTTTCTGACAGGTCTTTGCCACATAACCCATCCCGCAGTTTTCAATTTCGAAATATCAACACTGTTCCGACTCCAGATTGTCTAGTCTGATTGTCTGATTCGGGCTTGTATGCCCCCCAGAGAGTCCTATTCATTTTTGGTCACTCCCAAACCTTATGGTTTCATTTAACCTACAGCCTCCAAACTGCATGTACTTATTTAAGGCTGATCCCCCAAACCCTGATCCACAGACATACTGACCTGCACTTCTTCATTTGTCATTTATTCATCCCTCGTTCCTCCCCTAGGATCCCATTCATTTTTGGCCAAATCCAAATATTACGGTTTCACTAAACCTACAGCCTCCAAACTGCCTGTACTCACTCGGAGCAGACCCCAAGTCTAATCCACAGACACACTGACCCGCACTCCATTTGTCGTTCCAACCTGCATTTCGTTGCACTTTTCTAGTTATGATTATGATTATTACTAATACTACACTACCGCTCAAAAGTTTGGGATCACAGTGAAATGTTCTTGTTTTCAATGGAGTATCTTCTTCCTTAACACAACAATGGACTGACGGGTCTCTAAAGAAAGTTGTTTCTTTCTGGTCATTTTGAGTCGGTCAGCAAGCCATCAACTGCTGATCTTCAGATACTAAACTAATCTAGAATGTTGTTCTCCCTTTTATACTCACTTATTAGTAGAATGTTTTTCAGCTGTGCATCACAATTAATTTAACAACCAATTAGCCCAATAACATCCTTAACTTGGATTGGTGGCCGTACCAGGAGATTTAGACAGAGGACTGAGAATTACTGATAATAGGACTATATGCAAAATAAGCCTCTATACAAAAATAGACTTTAATACAAACATTTTTATTCTTTAAAAATCACCTGATACACTTAAATTAATTGTGAAATGGACAATATTGTTTGTGAATTGCATAAAAATTGCATGAAAATGAAATTCTAAAGTGATCCTAAACTTTTGACTGGTAGTGTATGTCTGGTAGAAGGACTTTTGCACGCGGCTGTCTCTTCTATGTAAATGTCAGAGGGAGGAAAAACTGTCAGGACGAGGCTGCAGCCAGACAGAACTACTGCCCTCTGCTTCTGTTGGTCTGTGTCTATTCAGGACAGGGAGCAACTCAAACCCTGCACTGATTCACACACAAGACCGAAGACTGAAGGTGGTGTAGTGCAACATGCACATCATTAAATTAACACCTATTAAATTATGAAATTATTTAACCTGATACACTGATGATATAAAATTTAATCTAACTGTACTGCACCCTACACAATAAGATACTACTCCACAAGTACAGCACCTTACCTCTGCCCTGTGAACTGAATTTGATTTGAAACATTTCTGTCAACCGTCTCGGACCCCAAACCCTGAAATAAAGCAAAGGAACAACAGATATCAAGCTTTAGGGCTGCATCATGCTTGGCATCATGTTAACAGCTCTATTATTTCCACAGCTCATACCTTGGGCAAGACGCCAGACACTCCAGCGAACAGGCAGAGGAAGAATCTTAGGGAAGAAAGGATGCGATGATTAGTTTTTTCCAAGTTCCACAGAGTAGACACTGTTTTGATAAAGAATTAGCTGTAGGCCTGGGCGATAGGGAGCTGTAATTAGATATCGGTGATGACCACATGACCCAATGCCAACCCAATGATCTTGCACGCTGTGTGGGGTAAAGAGCTGTGGATCTCGCTCAGAGTTTTATGAAATGTCCTGAAATCCAAAGGATGGATAAGCTAACTACGACTATGATGGCCAGCTGTGCTGCATCACAACATTTACAAGCACGCAATTCTTCTCAGAAACACTGCAGTCCAGGGTCTCGTGGCGGGAACACACGTCTCCACAGGAGGGAGGAGATGTTCCCGTGTGAGAGAGCTTTGAATAGTAGCCTTTCTAAACTGTATGTCTTCCTTAACGACCATGAGACTTCCCATGGCGCTGAATAAATCTTATACACTGTATAACATCATGACACTGATAATAACTGTTCAGCTGTTAAAAGAGCTCCACTCTGACTAAATGCGAGCTGCACTGAGACCATCGTGAGTATTAGGGATGCAACGGTACAGTGTGGTCACGGTTCGGTTTGTATCACGGTTCTTGAGCCACGGTAATGGTTCGGTTTCGATATATCAATATTATCTAGCTCCAACACGCGGTACGTTTTTAGAACAAAACAAGAATCACAAATGTGAACATGGTGAAGTGCACCATCCAGTAAGCAATGCTTGCACACTGTGCTTTGACTGCTGACTGTCTTTTTGCCTTGTTGGTCATTCTCAACGCTGAAGACAAAGTGGTCCCAAACAGTGGGTTTATAAGTTGCCTCTTCAAATTTCCTTTTCTCCGTTTCACTCGCCATGATCACCCAGCCGAGAAAGTTTGGTTTAATTAGCCCTCAGATCTTCAGCGTCTGCCTTCAGAGCGCTGATTGGCTCCTGGGAAATTCAGAAAAAAATTCGGATTGGTTGTTGCACGGTTGCGGAGAGACACACAGAGGGAAGTATATAAAAAAAAGTCTCCCCCGGGTCCTAAGCAGTCCTTACTGTCGCCCAATACACGGAATGTGTCCAATCAATAACCACAAATGAAACTTTTGTCACCTCACCAGCGAGCCAGATAAGGACCAGAACCAGACAGAGACAGTTGGACAAACTGTGGGGGAGGGTGGGGGAGGGAGGGGGCAAAACAAATACACAGCGTTGGCGTGTCTGCCTCGTGGAGCAAAGACAGTCACTCTCTGCTCCTCTGGCTCTGGTTGTTATGTCTGCCCTGTGCTGAGACTGAGTGTCTTCACGCTCACCAGCAGCGAGCGCACAGCAGCCCCTCCCCCGGTTCCTGTAGCAGAGTGTGCTATACTAAACAGGCGGACTGTGCATTCAGAACCGTGTACAGCGAGAGAGTGTTCGTTTACTCTGTTAGTGCGCGCACCGAAATACCGCGGTCCATCTGGGTGTAACGAACCGGACAGGACGAACCGAACGTTTGATAAAAAACAGAGAACCGTGGCATCCCTAGTGAGTATAGTGAGTTACTGTTTGGGCTCAAGCTCTGTTGATGTATTTGGATATGCAAGCGGAAATTTGATGTCTGGGAGTCTGGGGGGAGGCACTGATCACTACCACTGGCTCCTCCAGTTCTCCTTTCTCATTTAAACGTTTAAAGACGGCGCCACTTCCATCTGTTTTGTCTCCTTAATCCGTTAAACATGGTTTATTACTATTTGATATTTAATTACCAGGAAACAAATGGATGGATAATTCTAAAAGGAGTAACACTGAACAAGTCAAATTCATGCATATGTTTACAACCAGCACTGCTCCCAGCTGACCACATATACACAGCGACTACATACACACACACTTAAAGAAAATAGATTTTTTTCCATTCCCCCTGTGCAATTAAGAAGCAACGTGCAATTATTTGTAAATATAATCTTAAGAGTTTTAATTATTTATATTATATATACTGTACTGTTTATTTATCTATTGTTTGTACTGAGTGCTTGCTATCCCTTTGCTGCTGTAACTCTGATTTCCCCACTGTGGGACTAATAAAGGATTATCTTATTTGGCTATATGATATCACCCCCACCCCGCACCCACCCCCATCCAAAAAAAAAAAAAAAGGGGCGGCAATATTATCGATTATCCCAATATTTTAATAACAGAACATCCCGTTAACAAATTCTCAGTATCGTCCAGGCCTAGTTACCTGAAGTGTTATACTGAACACTCACTTTTTGGCTTTGCTGCTGTTGGGGTAGTCCACCACCATGCCTCCTGTGAAGCCTGCCCTCATCGCCTGGGCGGTGATCAACTCCAGCTGGAGAGAGAAGAGAAGAGAAGAGAAGAGAAGAGAAGAGAAGAGAAGAGAAGAGAAGAGAAGAGAAGAGAAGAGAAGAGAAGATTAGCCCTGGATACTGAACAAGGAGCATTTAAACTTTAGAAATGTTATATCCTAAGGGCTCTCAAACAACTGCACTGAGCGTTTCGCAATCAAATATTAAAACAGCTTGTAATCAGACGTAAGAACATTAAATGAAGCATGCACTCATTTTCGGCCCAAACTATTGTTTCTTTCTATCAATGGCCAAAAAAATAATAAGAGTAATAATTAAAACAAATCAATCACTGTTTGGAAATAATTAAGCAACTACTTAGGAGCCATTGATTGGATAATTGCAGCAGTGATTAAAATGAGCTTGCAATAATTCTATTAACCCTAGCAGATCCAGTGAGCTTCTCATTTCTTAAACAACCATGTGGGAAGACGTATCCCGTCTGGTCGCGGACAAGATGTTAATGTGTTTCAAAAACAGGTCAAGTTATTGACCAGCATCAAACAAAGAAAGCAACTGAATAGGAAGTTGAAATGAACTGGAACTGGGTTCAGAACTGTCCACCAATTTACTAAGGAGCTTAAAGACTGGACTCTAGAGTGAAGCAAAAATAGGTCATGTGGTCTGCCAGAGTGATGGACACATCAGAGTAATATCAGGGAAGCACTTGAAGTGATGCACCCACCATGCATAAACTCCACCATACAGACTTCTTGAGGTAGTGTTATGATCGTGGCCTAAATGCACTGCATGACCACTGAAAGCCCTGGGATGTCCTGGAGAAGACTTTATAGAGTAGGTCAAGAATGCAACTCTGGATGGAAATAAATGTTGTGGTGTTGCATAAGGTTGTCTAAACAATGCCCAAGCCAACACGTGGCTTAATTAAAGCTAATCGCTGTCCAGCAGAATATTACAGTGTGCAATTACTATTATACTGTGCTGTAAGAAGAAGTTAGAGAAGTTTATGGCTCAACAGATTCCATTATTTTGTGCCAGGAACCTCTCAATGAAATCTGCCCCAAACCCATGAGATACTGATTAGACCAGTTGGGTCATATGGGCAGGATGGAACACGAATGCAGGCCTATAAAGGCTCATTTAAACTCAACGATAAATACAGATACGGATAAGCATGGAGCTTACGGATACAGACAGGACGGAGCAATACCGCTGCAGACCGTGGGGGCAGCGTAAGACGCGCCGGTGGGACTTTTTGAAGATTTGGTGGTGAGTTGGTTAGAAATTTTAACCATGATGTAACTTCGCCGTGTTTTCAAAGTGTTCTTTTTGAAGTAAATACAGAACTACGAGCTCATCCACCGGCACCATGTTTGATTTACTTTGTACTGCCCTCTACTGGATGTGTTGCTCAACAACCATGTCACTGAAGCTGATGTAGAGACAGTGACGGTTACATTGCTTGAAATGCTAGCAGACATTTCCGCACGTAGAGGGAGTCTGAATGAGCCTGAGACAGTTGCCAGTCGAATTCAGGCCATCAGACCTTCTCAGATCATGTCTCTACTGCAGTATCTTCAAGATTAAAGCACTTCCTCTGAACTGGTCTCCCTCTTCTGTATATATATCAAAACTATATATGGCAGCAGTGTACCTCAAATCACATTAGGGGGATCTCTCAGAAGAAGAGACACAGTGATGAGAATCAGTCACAGGGGCAGTCATGTTATCGGTGCAGCTCACCTGTTCTGAATTTTCAGGGTAAATCTGAAAGACTGCGCGAGCACCTCTTGCCTAAGAAAATAAATAAATAAAATGTATGAATTATATAACAGTAACATTACGCAACCATTAAAAGATAAACATTTCATTGTGGCTTTGTGTATTGTGGCTGTCAGTCACCAGGGAGGAGTAGAGTGAGCTGAAGAAGGCGTACAGCCTCTTGGGAGGACTGTGGGTTTTCTTATCCGCGTTACACAGCCACTGGAGCGCCGAGATACTGAGGACAGCAACGACGGTCACACTTTCAATTCATAGTTTTAAACTTCAAGTTTTAAGCTTATTTGTCATTTGCACATCATGTCAGGACATACATGCATTGAAATGCTTGGGGTGAGGCTCAGATAATAACTCTACAGCAGGGCAGCTTTATATATATGTAGTTAAAACAGTGCAAACATATCAATAAATAGACAATAATGAAGTAATAATAAGCTTGAATATATAAATTTAGTAATAACTGAAATATATAAAGGAATATACAAAACATATACAAAAAATATACATAAGATATACAGGAGGACACATGTAGAAACTTTTGCATAGGCAGGTTATCTAAGAAGATAAATACATTTAAAGTGACTTAGTAATATTGTCCATAGCAGTGATATCAGAATAAATAATATAATATAATAATATAGCAGTGGCCGAGTAAACTCACAAACCAAAAGAAATGTACTTTAAGGCTGTCAATGCATTACAGTAGCAATTCCGCCCAACAAACCACAATCTACTGATCATTTTAATCAAGTACTCAGGCTTTAACTAACTAACTAACTAACTAACTAACTGAGCAATAACAAACCAGAGGACCTTTAAAATATTCCAAAATATTCTTTGTAGCAACTATAAACCAAGCCTGAACTAAGCAAACTGTGACACCATCAGACTTTGTTTTTAACCATAAGAGACAGCAGTAGGTACAGATCATCATTAATAGTACATTAATAATTGATTTACTGAGATGGTCTTGTTTTGGTTGTGTTTAATTGTGACAGCACAGGTTTACTGCACACAGGTAACGCTGGGTACTTTTAAGGGTACAGATTGAATTGAAATCCTTGAATTAACACCCTAGAGCAGGGGTCACTAATAGGCGGGCCTCAGTCCAGATCCAGACCCAGACGTTGTCCAGTGTGAACCCAAACTGATAATCTATTGAGAATGATTTAATTCTGACTGTGTTTATTTTAAGCGGTGGAGGTTTTCTTGTCTTTACGGTATACGGGCTTTACAGCGCAGTGAACTCAGAGACCAATCACGTGCGCTGTATGATCACCCAAGTGCTCCTCAGCCAATCAGATCTGTGCACATTGGGGTGTGCGGGGAGCGCACACAGGTGAGATACGGAACGAGGAGTAGCAGTCGGAGACTAAAGCGAGTCAGAGAGAATAAGGAGCTCTAAAAACAGAAAAGTGAACAGAGAAAACTGACTGTTTAACAGGAACGGTTCTGGAATTAACCTGCTCGTCTAGTTTTGGAGAACACCGCTCTGTACAACCAACATGTTAATCTGTGAAGCTGAGTTAACAAGAAGACTCACGTTTTATTTACTTTCTCTATAAATAAACACTTTAAGATGCACTTTTTTCCAAAAGCATTCTGTTTTTTTTCAATGTAGCCCTTGTTTTTGCTTGAAGTAAGAAAAAATTCATTCTGTTCAGCATTTAAACAGTAAATATACTGAAATGTACTGAATGGTATGTGTGATAATTTGGTCTTTCAGTTGCTGATGGTAGAAGATGCTGATACTAGGTAACTTAAATATACAGGATATGGCACTGAATCATAACACAAGTTAGAAATGATGATGGTCCGGACCTTGGCCTGAGGAACTTGGACCTTCTAATTAAATACCTGCCTTAGAGTCTACCCATTCATAGTACAGAAGGGTTTTATTTAGATTGGTGAGTAAAATTCATGAGTTCGGACTTGTTACAAGTGCCAAAATAGTACAGCAGGGTACTAAAAGGACATTCGTCTGTTCTTTCTTTACCTGATGCAGCCGTCAAATGTCCCAGGTCTGAAAGGCATGCCTTGACCCATGTCTCCTAAAACAAGATCTCCATCCACCTCCCTGTCTAAGGCAACATCTTGAAGAAAAGTCATAAATCAGTGTTATTATTTCGTTCATACAGATTATTGTATTTCTATATTCTCTATATTTGAGTTCACCGGTTTACAACCAGTTTATAAAGCAGGCCCTAAAACCTGGCCTGTGTAAATACTGGCTCACTTACCCAACATGGCAGTGCTGATGTCCACCCCAACCCAGTAATGGCCTTCTTCTGATAAATAGTCTCCACTGAGTCCAGAGCCACAGCTGAAAGAAAACGAGAATAGCAATATCAATAAACGGCTGATAAACGCAGTACTGTACCATTAACGTTTTCACTCCACCAACACATTAACATCAAACCAAATCAAAGTTCATTTATCACATACAAAGTCATAAACGATACAACTAGCAGTGAAATGCTTTCATGACTGCCCTCTCACATGAAACAATAAGAAAATATAGAGTATCTGAAACATTCATCAATGCAAATCACACCAGATCTCTGATTATTGTTTTTTAACGATATATTACAACTTATTATTTGTTGCCAGATAGTCTCGCAATTTCAAAATATCAGCATCATTCCAGTTCTGGATTGGGATCGGGAACGACATGCTTGTAAACGACTTTTTGAGCAAACGCATGGTTTCCATCCATCATCTTGCGCTTTAGTCAATCCCAGCATCATCAGACGAGAGCAGAGTCCAACGCATGGTTGGTTTTTTAATACATTTATGGTTAAATTATGTTTTGGTCCACATAGGAATGAACTAAGTGCAAAGGTTTGGGCATCCAGCTAACATTACGTTGATATATGATATATGAAGTCCAATAGTAACACCCTAGCAACCACCTGGGATACCATATCAGCCTCCTGGCAACACCCCAGCAGCCACCTGACAACTGCTGAAGCTCCACAATCACGCTGCAGAAAACTAACTTTTCTAGTAAACAAGAACTCTTGGCGGAGTGCTCCATTCAACATTGTGCTCGACGGAAAGCTGGCGGTTGTGGTGGCAGAATTTTCGGTTACGGCTCCATTAAAAACAATAGACTGTCCAGGTTTCTGTTGTCCGTCTGTTGCAAGCATGTGCACGCAGCATCAGTTCACACGCTATTACTCCACTTGGCTGTGATCAATACAGATTCTTACTGTGTCAGCCTACATGGCCCAATAAACAAGCAAGCTGGCTGGACAAATACTTAATGTTAGGCTAATACTGTCAGTGGCAAATGTTTTTCCAAGCTCGGCAGGTCTGCAGGAACTGGTTTCACATTTTCAACCTTCCTCGTTCACCCCAGCTCGTTCACCTTTGCAAAGGAGTGCAAAGTCCTCCCTTGTAAAGGCAGCCAGACGGAGTGTGTTCGTCTTGCTGTAGGTGTGTCAAAGATTTAAGGAGACTTTGTCATTCGCAACACATGTGGTACATTAGATGGAATGAAATTGAGTACCAGTTTCTCCCCAATACAAATATCCAGTTCAAAATATAAAGAGAAGCAAATACAATAAATAAAATATAAAAAGTAGAAATCACTGACATTACGCGGCTGTCCTACCCGCTTAGTATTTGAAAAAATAGCCCTGTGCTGATTGGTCGAACCCTCATTCCTCTGATTTTGGGAATCATGCTGGCAGATGTGCATTCCAAGTATGTTCTCAGAATTTGTTTTTATATTAATTCTTTCTTTATCCCTCACAACTAAACAGGCTGTATTCATCACTGCGACTCTCACGTCTGGCTGTCCTGTACTAAGACACTCTGCCCAACAGGTGTGTTCATTTTCCCACCACCCAAAACACACATACCCTACATCCAGCAGATAACACGCCTGGTCTTCTGGTAAGCTGAGAAGCTCCACCGCTCTCTCCGACATTTGAGTCTGGATCTCAATCATACGAGAGCTTTAGAGGATCAAAGAGGAAAACAGTGACTATAACGTTAAAACTGAGCTTTGTTTTTATACATAACGACATCATGTAATCACACTTACTTCTGAGAGTACTTCTTGGCCTCTTCCTCGTTGTAGAACTGCAAAAGCAATCATTAAATTAGTAGCAGACTCAGTCTTAGCTACACCACCTTGGCTGATGTCTTCTTGGTCTGTGGACTATATTAGCTTTGTACGTATATGCCTTTCTTGCTGGGTGTTCATTTCTTCTAGATGATTTTAAAGCTCAGAACAACTTTCATAACCTGGTTTAAGCCAGACTTAATGGTTATGTGTGTGTAGAAAAATGCAGAGCACTGTAAGGCAAAACAGTCCCCAAAGAAAACTTTCTACGTCCACCACCATTAAGAAATCTCAGTCGGTTTGTTTCTCTATACGACCTAATATAATTCTGTTTACATTACATGGTAGAATTCTCCTTTAATTATTGGTATTTACTGAGAACTTAGGATTGTTTTGAAAGAACAGAACAGTTTAAACTTTTATATCTCATCACTGTCCAAAAGAAGACATGTATCTCCCACATAGTAATGACATATGAGGCCATATATAGAGGCCAAAACATTCCTTACTTTTAATGTAAGTGAATGTAAAAAAAAGTTTTATTCCAAGTGATTTTGGAGCATTTCTATTGGCATGGGCGGAGCCGGGGAGGCACTGGACCCCCCTGAAATCTGATGACTGACATGTTACAGCACCGCACGTCTTGTTGAAAAGAGCCCGTTGTATTTTGTAATCAGTAATACCTGCTGACTGCTAGGTCCCTCCTGTGCAGTAGTTGCCGATATGTATCACAATTATAAAGAGAAGGAGTCAACCACTCGGGAGAGATATCTCGGCAGGGAGAAGAACAGCAGCCTACTCGGTGATGGATAGTGAAATAGTCAGAGTGATTGTTTAAAGTCACTGTTATGTTCAGATAGGAGATCATTTACAGTGTGAAAAGCCAGTTTACCCACGAGTATCAAGATAACGTTAATATTACGTTACATCTCATTTCGCCTACAGATGACTATCAGCTTCCAGTGTGCACTTCACGTTAACATACGTTCCACTCTGGGTGCTATAAACTGGGCAGAATGTGTTGAGCTTGGACTCTGTGCTGGTCTTTCTTTCTCTGGTTCTCTGATGATTGTATAGGAATGCCGTTAGCTACGTTAGCTGATTTAGCTGATTTAGCTGGTTCATGCGCTGTTGGCTGAAATTAAATGTGATGTGAAAGTTGTAACAGGTCAACTAGCTGAAAAGTTTGAATACTAAACTTATATCTACAGTGGTCTCTTTGCCACGATGTCAGTTTGTGTGACACAGTATCAGTAAGTGATGGGTAGAGTAAGTTCTGTACTCAGGTACAAGTACAATTACTTATACTTACAATTAATTACACTCTTCTGGACTTAGCATTAGGTAGCTTGGCATTTAGTCGTACAGAAGTCTTAGTATATATTATATATATACTTTTTTTTTTTAACAGACAGATTATGGGGTGTTTGCATGGGTTTTTACATTTACATATTGTACATTTTGTACAATGTTAATAAACTGCAGATTTAATACACAAATGCTTAAGATGTACTTTATAAAAACAGTAGAACATTTACAGATTTTGATTGCAGTTGATTGGGTTTCTTGAATATTCACTGCAGGGCTGTGTATTGGCAAGAACCTGACGATACGATACATATTGTGATACAGTGGTCACGATTCAATATATCGTGATATATTGCGATACTGCAAAGTGATATATTGCGATTTTTCAAATCCTACTATTAAAACACACCACTATATGAACAGGTTTATCAATGCTTATAATAGCATTGCGCCCTTGTGCTGCTTGTTAATGTTGGAGTGGAGCTGAAAATGGATTACAACACTGCCATCTAGTGGTCAGAGGTTTAAACACAACACACAATGATTCACTGTCTGCCAGGAATCTGTGTATCGATACTGTGTTTTTGAGAATCAATACAGTATCACATAACATAATATCCCGATATTCGATATTTTCGATATTTTTTTACACCCCTAATTCACTGTCGTAGTCTGTGGACCCCCTACAATATCTTTGGCCACCCTGTGGATAAAGTCTAGCTCCGCCACAGTCTATTGGTCCATTTATCATGAAACTTTCCCAAAATATAGAGAGCAGCTGTCGTGTTAAAATAATAATACAGAAAAATTAAATTAACCAAAATTAAGAAACATGTTTTTTTATTTGGACAGCGACGACATGAGACTCTTGTGGGTTACAATAAAACTTGCTGTCAGTTTGTTGGAAAAGCTAAACTGCATGTTTTCTGAAGTTAGATTCCACATTAAATGGTGCAACAGTTAATGTAACTGGTAATGTAATTCTAATGTTAATGTAAGGTAGAACAGGTAATTCCAATAAGAAGCAAACAGTCTTACTTCAGGTTTAAGCTTATTAGAGCTTCGTGTTAGTTTGGTTTGCTGTTTGCTTGTTAGCCACACGGCTAACAGCTGTGAAGTGAAACAGGCTCCGGTAACGTTACTCACCACCTCCGGCGGTGCCATGTGCTCCGGTCTACGACAGCTTGAAGACATGATGGTTCTGTCCGCCACTTACAATATCAGATTAATAAATATTAACAAAATGTTTTAATCAGAAATAATCTTAGGAATATCAACAACACTGGTCACAGCGCAGCCACATGGACCACCAGCACGACGTCACTTTTAGGGGACGAAGATCTTAAAGAGACAGGAGCGCTATTACAGTCGAGTCACAATCAGTTGCTCTTTAAATCGCGGTGTTTTTGTTGTATGTATATATATATATATATATATATATATATGTATATATACATATATAATTTCATTTTATTAGATAGATAGATAGATAGATAGATAGATAGATAGATAGATAGATAGATAGATAGATAGATGTAACATTATTTTTATTATAATTAGTAGTAGTGGTAGAAGCAGTGGTGGTGGTGGTGGTATAAGACAAAGAATTAAACTATATTCTTCTTCTTCTTCTTCTTCTTCTTCTTCTTCTTCTTCTTCTTATTATTATTATTATTATTATTATAACCGTATATGTTTTATGTATTATTATAGATGTTGTTGTTCATAACAATATTTGTAGTAATGGTAAAAGTTGTTTTAGTGTAATTTAAAAAAAAATCAATGTAACTTAAAAGACAAGTCGTATTGTTATTGTTATTATAAGAAGAAGATGAAGAAGAAGAAGAGTTAAACTATATTTTATCAATATTATGAACCTATGTATTATTGTATTCATAAAAATAATTGTAGTAATAGTAAATAGTTTTTTTGTTTATAAGTGTATTTTCAAATCAATGTACCTTATTATTATTATTATGTTGTGTGTATTATATTATATTGTGTATTATTCTTATTTATGTTGTTCAGAACAATATTTTATTTTATTAAGTTAGCATAACTATAATAATTATTAATGTTTTTATATTTTGTTTGTTTACTTTGATTATTTTTTTAAATATAAAAATCATATTTTCATTCTTTTCTTCGTACGTCTCCGTTTCCTATCTGCCTCGCTCTGATTGGTCCGCGCTCCCACAGACGGAAGTTGTCCTCTGCTGTAATGGCGGAGGTCAGCCGTAAGCTGGGAGCCGGACTCCACAAACTGTCCTCTCTGAAAACTTATCATGCCGTTTCCGTAACTGACCGCCAGCCTGCCGCCGCCGCCGGACCCTCCTTTAGCGGGAGAACAGCGTTGAAGAGTGAGGGCGGCGGCGGTGAGAGCGGAGCGGAGCGGAGCTCAGCGCGGTCAGGGCTGCCGGAGTTCACCGAGAGACACGGTACCGGAGCCGGTTCGCGGTATAAGCTACCAAACCTTCCCTTACAGCCGATTTTTAGTGCCGGTGTATTGTTGTTGGACTCTGACCAGCCTTTTGACGCAGATGTCATTGACCGGCTGCTCCCTGTTCGCACTCTAGACCGCCGGATGGCATGTTGGGTAAACAAAAACACCTTGCTGACACCTGGTTCTCCCAGACTGCTGGAGCATTTCCACAGAAACTACTGTACCCTCCTGCTGCTGACCGACAGACGGCTGAGGCGGCGCCCCGGGGTCACCGTGACCCAGTCCTGCTGCTGGAGCAACAGCCACAGTCCAGACATGCCGCTTCACAGGAGCAAGACGGCATATTACGACATCCTTCAGGTGTCTCCCAACGCCACGCAGGCCCAGATAAAGACGGCCTACTACAAGCAGTCCTTCCTCTACCACCCAGACAAGAACGCCGGCAGCGAGGTGGCCACGCAGCGCTTCGCCCAGATCAGCGAAGCCTACAGCATCCTGGGCAGCGTGGGCCTGAGGAAGAAGTACGACCGCGGCATCCTGAGTCCTGCGGACGTCCAGGGTGCCGGACGACCCTCTGGGAAGGAGGCCTCGGCCACTTCACGCACGGCCGGCGCACAGCATCAGGGGCAGCAGCGCTCCCAGCAGGTTTCCAGCACCACTGTGGGAGGGAAGCCGGTGTTCGACTTCGATGCCTTTTATCAGGCGCACTACGGCGAGCAGCTGCAGAGAGAGCAGGCCATGCGCCAGTGGAGGAAGAACTACGAGCAGAAGCAGCAGAACGACTACAGGCAGTGGAAGATGGGCAAGATGATGGAAATGGGGGTCGGGGTGCTGCTGGCTTTGAGCTGTGTCATTATTATCAGCATGAGGTCTTGAAATGGTGGTTAAGAAGGGAGGCACAACTCTCTCCACAGAGAAAACAGGATGAATCTCTAATGGCTGCATGTTGTGGTGCACTGTAGGTCATGAAATAATTGCTTCTATAGCCATATAGTGCATTTTCTGTCTTACACAGAGCTGAAGACCCCACCTGGTGCACTCTATGGGTGCAGAAGTAGAGGTTTCTTGATTTACATGCACTGGACATGCAGTCATTTGGGATTCAGCCATAGTGTTTATGGGAGAGGTATCTAAGTGTGGTTCTGTAAGGCTCAGGTTTTGTTGATTTTCTTGCTCAAACCCACCTGATAGAAACAATGACCAGGTTTAGTTTGTGTTTGAACAGGAAAACGACCAAAGTGTTCTCTTGTCTGACCTTTCAGGTTCATCGCAATAGTTCAGAGTTCAGCATATTAGCCAAATAATGTGGTCGTGAGTTATTAAAGGGAAATTCCACTGATGTTTCAAACTTTCTCAGATGTAAACAGTCATTTAGAGTGGTTTGGGGGTGAAATGGTTCTTTGTTGACACTGGTGGTAGGAACCTCGGTTGCCACGTCTACCATGCAAATATAGCCATTTGATTTATTATGCAAACCCACCAGTGAACCATATGTATTTGATTATATTTTAATTTATTTTACAGCTAATGTTATTACATATGCACCAATATGGGAATCGTAGGCCAATGCCAGTATCCACTATATTTTATACACTATATTTCATTCATATAAGCATTTATAAATACATTTATACATTTAAGCCCTGTTAATATCCAGTATAGGAAATAAAATTATAACCCAGCATCACTTTAACATGCTCCTATTTTGGAGTACCATCAATATGTAGTAGTTTTCCTAACAGCATCCTCCTTGTATTCTGTACACTGTAAAAGATCAACATTATATTACTTAAAACTGTTATGAAACAGTGTTTTGGGCATCTTGTTCTATAATAGTTTTCTAGGAGATTCCATTCACAGCCACTGTGAACATGTTTGACAATTCCTAGAACAAAGCATTTCACATCAGACCACTCTGAATGGCTTTTGCATTGTGTAGGAATGTTGAAAAATTGGTGGGGTTTTCCTTTCATGATGAACGCTTCTTCTAATGATTTGTATCAGGTAGTCTAAATGAGCTTTGGGAACTGAATCCAGCTCATGTAGTTGCTTTTAAAGGAGTACTCCAGCAGTGTTTCCATTCATCTCTGTCCTATGTGTCTGTAGTTCTACAGTCAGTTACCACAGTTAACGTCTCTCTATGGTAAACGAATGTGTGAATGCAAATGCGTTTATAATAGAGGCCAATGGGAATTTCCTGTAGCAGGTTGGAAAAGTGCTGGAGTATTCCGATGTATAGTTCTTGTTTGTGATGTTTTATGGGATTTCCCAATTTTGAAAGGAAGTAAGTTATAATAACTTTAAGATTAAAGAAAGGTTAAGGTAAGAAGAGGCTTTTCTCTTGTGCAGGTACAACGATGGACCTGAAAATTGAGCTTGAAGTGATTTTAAGTACTGTTTAATGACTGCTCGTGTCTAAAGCTCTCCTTTACAACAGAAGTCCTCTTGTAATAGTAAAGTGACGTGTCAGAGTTTTAGACCCACATTTGCACAGTTTGCACTTTGACTTAATTACTTCTATTAAACTGTTGTATGCACTGGTCTATAATGTCAGTACTGTTGTAGAATTTGAATTTGCTGTGTCCAGGCCAGTTCACTATCATGTCCTAAATATTTTAACATACATCACCTCACCACATTTACAGTGGGGTGACTTGGGGGGTCATTAAAAAAAAAAAATAATAATAATAATAAAAATAATAATAATAAAGTGACCATCTGAGCTGGCCTAGCACAGCAAAGTGGGATGTGCCTTCTCATGTTTGTTGAAGTTTTAAAATCCAGTATGTATGTAAACCCAAACACTATTGTTCATAATTCTGTATCAGAAATAAATTTTATGAACTCACCGGTAGTATGTATAACTCTGTTCTCCTTGCCAGTTCTCTGTATTAAAAACATGCCAGGTTTTATTTTGAGAACCTGTAATTAAACAGACGTCCACTAGATGGTAGGCGGTATGTAGAGGACGGTCTAGCAGAGTTTGGTGATTGTTTTTTGTTTTTTTTTGTTTGGTGGTGGTTTTTTGTCACATCTATTAGTTACTGGTGGCCACACTGTTGGAGACTTCCAACAATTGGAACTACTTGGAATTTCTACTTGGAACTAATTGGAACTACAACTGGAATTTCTACATAATTTGGTTGCTGATAAGTAAACAGTAATTCTGAGTGGGTTTGGTGTGAAAGGGTTTATTGTACACACCTCTCTCTTTACAGTGGTGGTGATAGTAACCAGGGGTCACCATGTCCACAACACATATAGCTTTTTTTGCTATCCAGAACCCACTAGTGAACGTTATAATTAAAAGGAAAACATAAACGGGGACATATATTAGGGGTGTATGAAAATATTGAATATATTGATATGTAGTGAAACTATCAACAGTATTGATTATTATTAACAGTTTACAAGATTTCTGGACATTAAATCAGTGTGTGTTGTTTTTAAACCTCTGACCACTAGATGGCAATGTTGTAATCCATTTTCAGCTCCACTCCAACATTAACAAGTAGCACAAGGGTGCTGTAAATATATATATATATATATATATATATATATATATATATATATATATATATATATATAACCATTGCATATAATAACTTTCTGTGAGGGAGCTTTTAGAGGTGGACGTCTGGTTCTATTCACCACCACGGTTCTGAGTGTTGCACACCAACCCACTGAGATCATAAGTATTTATTTATGCAGGTATGGTCAGTTGAATCAATATCGTCTTCAGTGGAAGTATAGAGCCAAAAATATGCTCAAATGAATCTGCACAGTTTTATTTATACTACATATGGTTGGATGTTTTTATTTTAAAAAAAGGGCTGGAAATATTTTCATTACTGAATTTTATGTCAAATATATGAGTCTAAGATTAAGCAAAGAACAAGTACTTCAAAGCTCTAAACGAGAATGTACAAGTATGTTTTTGAAAATGTATTGCAATGTCGCAGTATACGTACATACTCATTACAACAGCGTCACTAGATTAGACACAGCAGTGCTGCTGGAGTGTTTAAACACTGTGTCCACTCACTGTCCACTGTCTACTAGACATTCCTACCTTGTTGGTCCACATTGTAGACAGTAGCTCATCTGCTGCTGCACAGTTTGTGTTCTCTAGTCCTTCATCAGTGCTCACAGGATGCTGCCCACAGGCATGGCTGGATGATTGACCGGAAACATTTTGCCATGCCTATCAATATTTATGATACAATATTTTTTTTTTTAAAGGGCCCTCATTTTAAGGATCCTTTGACTTTTAGCCATGCTTTTAGGGTCCCTAGCCATGCTTTTGGGCCCCTTATGAAAATGGATGAGGCGTTGTGGCACTGCTCTGACTTAGACCTCTGACTATTAGGGGTCCTAGGAAAGAGAGGGGCATAATTTTAGAGGGCCCTGGTTATGAAAGCCCCTACCAGGCGGCCCTAGAGAAGAGCAGGGCATACCATTAGAGTGCCCTTGATCATGAGGGGCGCGGGTTTCGGGGGGGCCCAGACTATCCTTAATCTGGATCTGGATGTTTCTGGTTTGGTGGACTGTTCTCAGTCCAGCAGTGACACTGAGGTGTTTAAACTCTCCACTAACACACACCGCCACATCAGTGTCACTGCAGTGCTGAAAATGATCCACCTCTCTAATAGTACCTGCTCTGTGGTGGTCCTGTGGGGGTCTTGAACATTAAAGAAGAGGGTGAAAGGGGGATAAATACTGTATGCAGAGAATTAGATAAGCTACAGTCTGTACATGTAGCTTCTGTATGGTCAGTGGAGCTGATAACATGGACCATGTGTGTAGATATAAGGAGGTGGTTTTAATGTTATGGCTGGTTATGGCTGATTGCTGTAGATGCTGTCCAGCCCTAGTGTTCAGATAGTGATGAGTACTGATCTAAACACCATGAATCTTCACTCTGTGGACACAAAAACCAAACCGATTTGTAAACAGGTCGTTCACAGATTTTATTCACAGAAATATAAAGTAGTATGTCAAGTACATCACTTTGTACAAAATTGCACAGACTTCTTAAAAAGCAAAAAATCAGGGGGGGGGGATCAGGGTTACAAACAGAAGAGAGATCATGACACAACTAAACATAAAACAAACATGGACATGAACAAACTGACCAAACTTCTAAGGGGCTTTATTTGTTAATTTATTGAATTATCTAAGGGTGGGTGGGGGGCATTGTTGGTGGTGATGATGATGATGCACAAATAAAAATGATATTTACAAATGGCCGAGAAATAAATATCAAATATCAGTCAAAAAAATACACTTCATGTTGGCACATGTACCACTACGAGTTACTCCTTGTCTTTCCCAGACTGCCCAGCATTCATTTTACCCCAGGTGCACGTGTGGAAGAGAGCGTAGCCCCAAATTTACACACGAAAACCTACGTTTTAACCAGTCGTCGCTCAAAACCCGCTTAAAACTCATGACTGATCAGTTATTCCTGTTATTCTTCTAGTACTGCTATACTGTCCTTACCCCTTTATACAGAATCGATAGGGATAAGGATTAATGAGTAATTACTAGAAGCCTAGACAGTATGTACAAAGAAACAGATAAGAAAATTGTTCTAATAAGACATTAAAGGGTACGGCTCATTCAGCGACAAATCAAATTCACACATTTCTCCCCTTGGTTCAGAATTAAAGCTGAATTAAATTAATTAAAAAACAGAATAAAACACTTAAAGCTAGACTGATGTCCGGTTTTGGGGATTTGGAGACCCCTCTGGAGGAAATATGTAATTGCAGCATATGTGCAGAAGAATATTTGTTTGTTGTGCAGATAATAAACCATGTTATTCGCAGCTACAGACAATGTTAGCCTGCTGTGTGCTGTGCGCTAGCATCGCCGTTAATGTTATTATGATGACTCATTTCATTAGCAAACTTGACTTTAAGTGATTTACACGTTTATTTGAAAAATAGCTGCTTATATCTTCTTTTTTGATGCCATGAGTCTCGCACAGTGAGTCTCGCATATGACTGTAGCAATGTTTGGTTGTTAGCAGTGTCAAAACTGGAAGGAAAACTTTCCAGAGTCTCACGTGACAGCAGGGAGAGGCACAGCCAATCACACTGGCCATATGTGTTACGGAGTAGGGAACGTGCCTGTGCCTCTAGGTTAACGAGACGTTGACAGATCAGGTTTTTTTGGAGGGGATCAAATCACCTCAGTCCATGCTAATTCTATGCCCTTGCGATAAATTCAAAGATAACTTAGTCAAAACTTAGCTGAGGTGGTGTTTTTTGAGAACGTGAATGAATTATCTACTAACCTCATCGTATTTTTATTAGTGTAATTTAAATTTTGTTCTTGGGAGCTAAATATCGAGCCAGACTTTCTTTTTGTGAGTGTGACGTTAATACATCACACTGTTTTATGTGTTTTGATAAACTCCCACCAGATCAGGTTTTTTCAATAATTGGTGTGGACATTTAAATAATTGTTGGATATTAGAGGAGACACGTCACTTCCGTGCATGCTAATTCTGAACCCTTGCGATAGATTCAAAGAGAACTCAGTCAAAACTTAGCTGAGGTTGTGTTTTTTGAGAACGAGAATGAATTATCTACTATTGT
Source organism: Megaleporinus macrocephalus (assembly GCA_021613375.1). NCBI lineage: Eukaryota > Metazoa > Chordata > Actinopteri > Characiformes > Anostomidae > Megaleporinus > Megaleporinus macrocephalus. Next base: position 9,747,120 of record CM038723.1, on the reverse strand, counting down.
CATCGTATTTTTAATGTAATGGCAATTTTGTTCTTGGGAGCTAAATACCAAGCCGGACCTTCTTTTTGTGAGTGTGACGTTAATACATCACAATGTATAATGTGGTTCGATAAACCTCCACCAAATCTGTCCTGGCATGTATGACTTATAAACAGAACTGGCAACTTTGAGGAATTAGTTGAGGAGCAATTTGGAGAGAGTTGTGTAAACCGGACTTCTCGCTGAAGTCGAGTGCTAGCTTTCTTGATATGAACGTTGAGTCTGTCTGTGACTGCGTGGACGTTAACGTACCAGCTAAGAAATGGTATATGTGTGTGTTCTGATATAGTGCAATTCAGTGGGCCTGATGCGCAGGAGCCGATCCGCAGTGCCTCCGTACCCGACACCGCTAAACCGAGTGCTCCTTGTTGGCTTAGTTAATTGCAACCATTCACTTCTGGAGAACTGACCCAGTTCACCCTGGCTGTCGCTATCCGGAGCAGCCACGTCCAAGTTGTGGGAAGCTATCTGCACAAAGCCCAAGAGACAGTGGAGTGGAGGGGTTGGTGGGGGTTGGGGTTGTATCCGGGACGTTCCATCAACAGCTTCACAAACATAAGTGGGGACACTCTGGGGAAATCGATTCAGCTGGGGAGCTTTTAACTTTTTTTGATCAGTTAGCCGGGCCGGAGGACGGGGGTGGGAGAGAAAAAGGCAGAGCAAAGGGGGCATCTGCAGGAAACGGCTTGATGAAGGTTAACCGCTGTCAGATGTCTCGCCGCGTCAGCTTCCTCTCCGGAAAAGGAAAAGCCCTGTATCAGAACGCCGCAGAGCGGGCTCGTCCCCACTTGGCAGATGAACGAAGAAAACAGAAAAAAGAAAAGGATGCAGTGAGTGCTTGTAGCATGCTGCAGGGTCCTTGGTAGTGGATGGGCTTTTTTGACCTTGGCCGCCAGGAACTTGTGTGAATTGAAAATCTCTTGCGTAGGAAATACGGTATTTAAATGAAAAGGGTTTACCAAAAAACAACCAAATTCCCAAAGAAGTGTATGTATCCTCTCTGCAGGGCAATGCTCACCCATCCTGGTCACCGAATATCTCCTTGCTTGGCATATTTTATTGGTTTAGTTGCTCTTACAAACCTAAACCCACTCGGTTATTGAGCTAGCCGTGGTCAAATAAAGGCATTGAGCCACTTTCGGCCTGCTTTCAAACCAAACAGAAATCTTTGGTATTGGTTTTGTATTGTGTACATTGCACTTCTGCTGAAATGGCTCCTCCCAGTGTGCATGAATTCATACCGTGTATTACTATGTGTTGGGAATCGTACCAGAACAAACAGGTGAACTGTGGCGACTCGAGATTCCGTGATGGCTCCTTAATAAAGAAAAGACGCAATGAGATCATCATCATGAGCTGGATCAGGTGTGGTTGGAGCAGAAAAAAAGAAACCCCAATAAAATATGAAAGGCAGGAGTTCTTCAGGACCAGGTTTAGGTGCCGCTGCTTGTGTTCAGGCTGGCTGGACCTTTCAGTAGAAAGAGTACTGGTTCTCCACGGCTCTTGTCCTCCTTGCACCGTCCCCATCGTGGTACTCCTCTGCGCCGGCGGCAGGGGGCTCCAGCAACCTCTCGGCGCTGTTGCTCCGGCTGTGGAGGCCTCCGCCCACACCTCCCGGCGGCTGGGCCGTGGGGGAGGAAGAGGAGCTGGAGGACAGCGGGCCGTCGGACGAGGGGGGTGCTGGAGGCTGCGGGATGCCGGGGAGGTGGTGATGGTTCAGCTGGACTGCTTCTGTCCGGCAGCTGGGAGCCTCACGTGGTGGAGTGGGAACGTAGGGAACATCTGTGAAAAGAGAAGAACAGGATGAAGTTAGAGTAAACGTAGTCCAAGGTTGATCTTTAGGGCAGTTTGTAAGGTTCACATGGCTAAGAAGTAATGAAAGCCCCATAAATTCATCACACACTTGCTTCAAACCATGGTGATGTGTTAAGCAATCTCAACTAGACGTGCTTATGTGTTTTTTTTGACACTGGAGCTTAAATATATGGATATAATAAACAAATACATACAACATCATAAACCACATGAGTCAACTTGTGATTACTTAACCAATCTTAGCCAATATTAGCACCAGCTAATATGAAAACATCAAACACATACATATAGCGAAGTTTGAGATCCTAACTTGTGATTATTAAAAGTAAGAAAACATTATATTTTGTACCAAGTCAAGGAATTTGGCTTAAAAGACTGTTTAGCCCCGCCCACTGTTCAGAAACGTTATTCGTGTGACGTAGATGGTGGACAACAACTCTAGAAGATGCACTGACGGTAATACACAATGACAGAAAGGTGTTGTTGTTTTTGGCTGCAGTAATTGGATGTACAGTAAGAGCCCCCCCGACCCAAAGACCACCAAATATCCAGAAAGTGGACTAAACCTGTCAACTTTAAATGAGCAAACTGGAGAGGACCGTCCTCTCACTCCGTCATCTGTAGATCATTTCACGTCTGAAGATTATCACAGCTATGGGACGTAGGCTTACACGACGTCTGGATCTTAAGTCTGGAGCTGTTCCAACAGTATGGGCGTGTAAGGAAACCAGTGAGAGGAGTTCAAGAGCCTCCGTGTACGTGGAGGTAAACCGGGTAAGCTCAGTTACTGAGCCTGCTTTAGCTGACGTTAGCTAACACTAGCTTCACTTGCTAAGTTTGGTGGCTCAAGTTATGCTAAGCTAACGTAGTTGAATTATGAAGATTTATAGAGTCGTATGAGAGCGAGTTCCACTTTTATCATATTTTACAACAATAACTGTACCTCTATATCTGAGTTTAGCTGGTAGCTAGGCTGTTGTTATGAATAATGTTGGCTGTTTAGCTAGATACTGTTTACACTCAGGATGAGCTGCTGTTGTGGGTGTGGTTTGACTAAAAGTCTTAGGACTAAGTGATATGGTGGTCTATTTCTACATTACAGTTCTTTCAAATTCAAATCCAGAAATATCATCAGAATCTGAAGAAGCAGCTCTAGAACATTCTCAGACCCAGTCAGTCATAATGCTGTTGTACTGTGGAGCTGTTCCCTGTTTTAAACCAGTCACGTCACACGGCGACATTTAGGAATTTACGTAGCAAGCTCCATCAATTAAAATTAAAATGATCTATTTCAAAGCAAATTAAGTCATGTTTATATATTTTCAGTTTCTAAAATACTAGCGGTGTCTATAAGTGGCGCTTAGCCTTTAAATGTGATGGCAAAAGTTTGCGTCCACCCGGTCACCATTTCTTTTACTGTCTTAAAGCTAAAGACACTGAAAGCAAGATTCATTTATTAAGTTTGGCTTATTTGTGCATTTTAGGGCTACGGTTTGTTTACAGTCATCACTAGGAAAGACTGGGTGACGTCATGGTTTTATAAATACGTGTCAAGCTTTCTCTTAAAGACCTCCTAAACACTCCTAAAGACTCCTCAAACCATGTCCAAACAATCAGCAGCCATGGTGCGGCCTAGCACTAAATTATTAATAAAATAATTGATGTCCACAAAGCAGGAGAAGCTATAAGACGACAGTAAAGCAGTTAGTAGTGTTTCTTGAGTTTGTAAAACAATTAAGAAATGAGTCCAAGTTGAACTCTGGAAGACCAAGGAATCTGAGATAGAACAAACAGATCATAAGACTGATAGACAGTCCAGACCTCTATTTGACTGCGAAGGCAGATTTAGCAGACTCTGGATTGGTGGTGCAGTGATGTACTGTGCAGCAACATCTTTGTGGAAGAGTCATCAGAGGAAAACCTTTCATGCATCCTCACCACAAAACAACAGAAGAACATCTCAATAGGCCTGATGCACGTTGAAAACAAGGCCTGTGGACTACTGGCGGCAGAATTTTCCAGCAGTCCATATACGACATATGGCGTATGCTGATAGCAGCCGTCTCTGGATCTGGAGCTGGCCCAGGGGGGGCGCTGGCGTGCGTGTAGATGTGGGCGGCGTGCTGAGGACGGAAAAGTGGTTGGATGAAGTAAAGGTCAGCTGGGGTGGCGGTGATGGGCCTCCTTGGCCCTCGGTGGCGGTGCAGGCATTCCAAGACTCCTGGCGGCATGTAGGTGGTGTACAAGATGAAACTGGCGCAACCACTTGGGGGGGGGGGGTCTCCCCGGGTGGCTTCAAGTTGCCCCTTCCGTTAAAGGAGCTCGCCCCACTTCTTCAGGAGGGCGGATATGATGACATGATGTTACAGCCAAGTTCAGCAGTCTGAACATTCACCGCAAGGGGGAGCAATTAGCACTCCTGACACTTGACTTCAGATATACTGTTCCTCTGATTCTGAGGCAGAGGAGGCAGAAGTAAATCTTTTAAAACAATGATCAGAATGTTTTTATAGATAACTCAGCTTATTTACAAGTTCTTGGCTCATAAAATAACTTTGTTAAGTCAATAAAAATTTGATTTGGTACTAATAACTTGATTTGTAGTAGATAACTTTTATTGTAGTTATATTTAAAGGCCTACATTAATCAGCCAGCCTGTCGTTTCTCTGGTCCACTTTATTCTCAGTCCCTCAGCTACACTGACCAACTGAGTGACCGAGGACATGCTGAGTTTAGGTGTCGTTCATTATGATCCCTTTAATAAAGCTAGCATGTTAATAAAGCCCTGTTACGAACAGCACCGCCGAGCTCCTGCGAATCCAGGCGTACGTGTTCGCGGCTGTGCGTGTGACGGAGCATGCCGAGACCCCTGAGAGAACAGAGAGGCTCTGTGCTGCCTCGGAGGCCGGGGCGCAGAGAAAGGGGGCCGCAGGAGCGAAACCGCCCCCGTCGCCCCCGTCCCAATGGAGCGCATTCATGCACTGCGGCTGGCCTGGCACGGAGAAGGGAAAGAGCGAGAGAATGAGGGAGGGATGGAGCGAGGTACTTTTTCACAGGTTCATCGAGTTTCTGTTGCTTGTGTGCTCCGGGCCCTGCCATCCATCAACACACACACACACACACACACACACACACACACACACACACACTACAGCAACACATTCCGCCAGTCAGCCTGCCAGTCAGTTCTCCGTATACCCATCACACACTCTCTCTCTCTCTCTCTCTCTCTCTCATTCGATCTGATTTCTCTATTTACTCCCTTCATTCATATGGGCTCCGTGAGCTTTCAGGGCTCCGTGAGCTGATGGGAAAAGCAGCGCAGCGGAAAAACAGGATTCAGTCACAAAAAGGCCCCCCGAGGAACACCGAGGTTTGTCTGTAACACTGGTCAGTATTGAGGGTCCTGTGGATTTCTCAGTGATGCCTGTCCACGTATTTACCTTCTACTCAAAGAAGTTACTAAGTTATTTATTTAGTGTCAAGAAAAAGCAGGAAACATACATTTACCAGAGAATTACATACAATTGTATATCTATCCATCCATCCATTATCTACCATTTTATCCCACTAGTTGGGGGCCCCGGGAACTGGAGCCGATGCCAGCGTCATCGGGCAAAGGCGGGGTACACCATGGACAGGTCGCCAGTCCATCACATGGCCAACACACACTCACTCACACACATCACGAGCGATCAATCTAACATGCATGTGTTTGGACTGTGAGAGGAAACCAGAGTACCCGGAGGAAACCCACTCAAACACGGAGAGAACATACACACTCCACACAGAACCACCCGGACCGGGAATCCAACCCGGATAGTCTTGCTGTGAGGTGACAGTACTAACCATGGATGACTATTTTAAACATAGGGGGGTAGGCATACACTGATTCAAACACTGCAGAGGTCACTGCCTGCATACTTCCATACGTCCTTTACGTTGGTATTGATGTTAAGCAGTGCATCCACTAGGCGGCAGTCCAGAGTCAAAAGTTTCTGACAACGGGGTGTAATGTATTATGTAAGAGAACACAGAGGCAGCGATGTGGATGATGGTGGTTTATGAGGCCGTTCAACACTTTGCGACTTGTGGACGAAGAATTATTTTCCTTTATATCACTAACCAGGAAAACTGTGTTATTTGAGCTATAGGCTCGCTGCCCCCATGATTTCTGGTGGTCTTGCTCCCTTTTGTCCATATTTGTAATCATTTGGAGAAAGGGCATACAGATGAACAGATGGCTCCGTCCGTATATCCATATTTAACATTGAGCACACCTGCAGGGTCAGTACTTAGGATCACCCCCTTTGGCATGTATCATAGCTTGGTCACACGTTTAATTAGTCTTTCAATTTTCGCCCATACTTCCTGACAAAAGGCTTCTAGTTCTGGGAGATGTTTGGCATGGCAACAACCTTCACCCTTAGGCGCTCCTTTAGGTAGATCACTGGATTTTGACGTGTGTTTAGGATCATTATCCTGCTGTACAAGCCATCCTATTTCCATCTTCAGCTTTTTTACAGATGATTTGGTGTTTGCTTCCATTGAGTCCATTCCCCCCCTCTACCACCTTCACGAAGTCTTGTTTAGATGTTCCTTTGCAAACTTCTAATGCTGATTTCTTTGGTGAAGATGCAGGAAAGGTTTTCTTCTGATGACTCTTCTATGAAGGTCATAATTGTGCAGGTGCTGCTGCACAGTAGTGGACTGCCAATCCAGAGTCTGATAGATCTTCGTAAAGGTCTTTTGCAGTCAAACAGATTTGAGAAGTCTGAATATTTGGAAACCATCATTTACATCAACTTTAGAACTATTTAGAGCTTGTTAACAGCTAGAAAAGAAGTCAGTTGAGGTCTAGGATCTTGATAAAAGTTATCTTAGAGTATGGCAGTAATAACTGTAAAGTAATTATAATCCAGTATGAATCCATAGCATTTGTAGTTTTTACAGTATGGTAGTAATAACTGTAAAGTAATTATAATCCTGTATGAATTTGTAGCATGTGTAGTTTTTACAGTATGACAGTAATAACTGTAAAGTAATTGTAATCCTGTATGAATTTGTAGCATGTGTAGTTTTTACAGTATGACAGTAATAACTGTAAAGTAATTATAATCCTGTATGAATTTGTAGCATGTGTAGTTTTTACAGTATGACAGTAATAACTGTAAAGTAATTGTAATCCTGTATGAATTTGTAGCATGTGTAGTTTTTACAGTATGACAGTAATAACTGTAAAGTAATTATAATCCTGTATGAATTTGTAGCATGTGTAGTTTTTACAGTATGGCAGTAATAACGGTTCTGTTTTGTCTTTCTAGCAATCCTATGAGCAGCTTTCCTAAAAAGTTTTCTTGGTCTTCTAGACCTCAACTTGACCTTCACTGTTCCTGGTAACTGTCTTTTTTTTAATTAACGCTTAAGACTTTGTTGTCTTTCTTATTGCTTCTCCTGCTTTGTGGATATTATTCTAAAGTGCTTGGCAGCTGCTTGAAGGAGCCCAATTACTGATTACTGAGAAAAGATTTGAGGAGTCTGAATATTTGGAAACCATCATTTACATCAACTCTAGGGCTATTTAGGGCTTGTTTACTTATCTTAGAGCTCCAATCACATTTGCCCTTATTTGTTTGAGAAACCAGAAAGTGAGACTGTTTCATTCGTGTGCATGTGTACCTGTAGGGTTGCGCTGCACCTGGACATATGAGCGGAGTGTGATGTCAGCCGAGCCACCGGACTCCAGTGGGATGGGGTGGGCGTGGAAGTGCCTCAGCATGTCACACACCGTCTGGAACCAGAGGTGATGCACGTGGCACTGTCCGTTTTCGTTCACAGATAAGCGCAGGTGCTGCCGACACACAGACACACAAACGAGAGTGAGCATTGATTTTTAGTCACTATAATTACACTTCGCTACTCTACACTGAGGAACACGTACAGGAGAGCTAAGCAACAACAGGAAGTTCCCACATGACTGACAGATCAGTTCCAGGAATTCAGGAGGAACACGTGAAGATCTCCCTGCTGAATGCGATACGCCAAAACACACTGCTGTTGACTGTTTTACCTTCAGTTACTTGGTATTCGACCAAAAATAGGAACGAGTGAGGAAGAAAACAACTGGTCAGATTTAGTGTAACCTTCACAGTCAGTGAACATGGATGGAGACTGTATGACTAAAGCCCTACGGAGGATGGACGATGTTTTCCTACAGAGGCTCTATAATTTAAATAATTATAAGTGACACTCTTTATTTATTTGACAATAAAAATTGTGGCATGATTATTGTCCAGTATGAATCTGCAGCATATGTGGTCTTTACAGTATGGCAGTAATAACTGTAAAGTGATTATAATCCAGTATGAATCTACAGTATGTGTATTTTCTCAGACTGACAGCAATCATTGTGGAGTGATTGTAATCCAGCATGAAGCTGCAACATGTGTAGTTTTTACTGTATGGCAATAATAATTGTAAAATGATTACAATCCAGTATGAATCCATAGTATGTATAGTCTTTAAAGAATAACAGCAATAAATGTAAAGTGATTACAATCCAGTATGAATCTACAGTATGTGTAGTCTTTACAGTATGGTTTAAATAATTGTGGGTTGATTATAATCCAGTATGAATCCATAGCATGTGTAGTTTTTACAGTATGACAGTAATAACTGTAAAGTAATTATAATCCGGTATGAATCCATAGCATGTGTAATTTTACAGTATGGTCGTAATAATTGTGGGTTGATTATGATCCAGTATGAATCCATAGCATGTGTAGTTTTTACAGTATGGTAGTAACAACTGTAAAGTAATTATAATTCAGTATGAATCTGTAGCATGTGTAGTTTTTACAGTATAGCAGTAATAACTGTAAAGTAATTATAATCCTTTATGAATTTGTACCATGTGTAGTTTTTACAGTATGACAGTAACAACTGTAAAGTAATTATAATTCAGTATGAATTTGTAGCATGTGTAGTTTTTACAGTATGGCAGTAACAACTGTAAAGTAATTATAATTCAGTATGAATTTGTAGCATGTGTAGTTTTTACAGTATGGCAGTAATAACTGTAAAGTAATCATAATCTAGTATGAATTTGTAGCATGTGTAGTTTTTACAGTATGACAGTAACAACTGTAAAGTAATTATAATTCAGTATGAATTTGTAGCATGTGTAGTTTTTACAGTATGACAGTAATAACTGTAAAGTAATTATAATCCTTTATGAATTTGTAGCATGTGTAGTTTTTACAGTATGGCAGTAATAACTGTAAAGTAATTATAATCCTGTATGAATTTGTAGCATGTGTAGTTTTTACAGTATGGCAGTAATAACTGTAAAGTAATTATAATCCTGTATGAATTTGTAGCATGTGTAGTTTTTACAGTATGACAGTAATAGCTGTAAAGTAATTATAATCCTGTATGAATTTGTAGCAACTGTAGTTTTTACAGTATGACAGTAACACGCTGATTTTTGACCTTCACATTTTCATCGTGGCATCTGCAGTTTATAACCATCTGCTCACACTGCAGGACAACGTCACCTTTCACACTCTGACTAAGTAGCAGTTGTATGAAATATGAAAGGAGTGTTCGCTGTACAGGTATCTATACATACACCTGGACACACACATGTAGGCTGATAATGCAGTACATGAGAGCTGGTCACAGGAGCACAAGAGCGAGGTGGGAACATTCCACCTCCACAAGCAGACAGATCAGTTAACATACAGAACGAGAGCAGGTTTCTCAATTAGTGTTACATAGCAGCACATAGCAGGCTTCAGAATACTGAGAGGGACACCGGAGTAAGACGGAATCTCGGGCAGCAGGATGTGAAAAGATCATATTTCAGCCGGATCCCAGCAGCCAAGTAACACCAGCGCGGATGCATGCTCACAGAAAACAGCTAACAGAGCACCTGGGTGGTGGGTGAAGGCGGTAGTTTATTCAGAATGAACTCAATGCCCCTCTTCATCCTGGAAGCAAACAGTTTCACACAGCAAACATTTACCAGCACCGTGTTTGCATTTGCACTAAAAAGCTTGTGTTTGTCTGCATGGGCCGTGTAAACCTGTAGAACAAACTTTCTATGGTGCTACTGGTTTTGTGAGATGCAGCTTCTCTGGAACAAGTTGTCCCTCATTTGTTTTTGATGTAATATATAAACATTTGTTGAAAAATTAAAAACATACTGCTTGTTGCCTTAGAAACTAAGCATATAGTACGCATATATGCACTTATTCGGTCTAAAGCAGTTAAGCCCCGCCCACAAACATAGAAGTTATAAAGAATGTTTCAGCCAGGACTGCTTTTTTAAAAGAGGACAGCCAATCAAAACAGAGCTCATCAATATACATCAATTTAAAGACACAGTAACTAAAATAACTAGTTTCAGTTCTAAAGATTGAACCGGGATTCTGAAAAATTATTCCTACTACGCTGATATAATAAGAACATTAATACAAGGGTAATGGATGACACTGTGCTCCACACTCTTTAAAAAGTCTTTCATGGCCAGGGATGTGTAGTAACATCTACATCTAACAGAGTTGCACTAATAGGATCCAAAATATTAAGGTAACTGTACTCCATTACAGACAGCGTTTAGATTATAGACATCCGCACTACGGCCAACAGAATCAACTCCAATGAAAACTCGTCATTTTTCGTCAAAACAAGAATTTACATTTTAAGTAATAAATGTGTTATAAATATGCAATAATTTGAGTTGAGTATGGATTTAAATAGTTTTTTTTGAAAAATCCCCCACGCTGCAGCAGTTCACAGTTCTGTATCTGCCCATTTAACCAATGATAATGTCTGAATCAGTCAAGTGCCTTGATTTTCCACACCGCCTGATCAAACATAAGCAAACATAAGCAAATATATATATATATAGTACCACTCGAAAGTTTAGGATCACTTTAGAATTTCATTTTCAATTTTCATGTAATTCATGCAATTTTCATGCAGTTCACAAACAATATTGTCCATTTCACAATTAATTTAAGCGTATCAGACGATTTTTAAAGATGATTTAAAATAAATAATGATTTTAAATAAAAATGTTTGTATTAAAGCCTATTTTTGTATAGAGGCTTATTTTGCATATAGTCCTATTATCAGCAATTCTCAGTCCTCTGCCTAAATGAGGATGCTATTGGGCTCATTGGTTGTCAGGACACCCTTGCAGTTGATGGCTTGCTGACAGACTCAACATGGCCAGAATGGCCCATCAGTCCATTGTTGTGTTAAGGAAGGAAGCTACTCCATTGAAAACAAAAACATTTCACTGTGATCCCAAACTTTTGAGCGGTAGTGTACATATATATATATATATATATATATATATATATATAATTAGTCGCTATTTGCCACTTGTGTTTGCCACTTGTGTTTTTATTTTATTTTATTTTATATACAGAGTGCAGACCTCAACATCTCTGACTGTGTTAGAGATGGTGAGAATGTGTAGTCAGCGTCTGAGACTTTGAGTCTCCTGAAAAGACTGTAATGAAGGTAGTAATTAAGGGTGGACGCAGTAAATACTAAAAAACTGGACCTTGAAGGCCGCACGGTATTGATCAGTATTGGGACTCACCTTGGCTTTGCCCTGAAAGTTAAAGGTGAGGACGTACTCTCCTGGCCGTGTCTCGCTCTGGCGGATCACGAACAGGCCGTGGCTGCGAGCACCGCCAGCCAACACTAGCTGAGCCGCCCGCACACGCGACAACGTTCCGTGGAACCAGGGGTAACCCACCAGGCTGCCGTCGCCCTCCGTCTCCCCTGGGGGCTCGCCAGGACCTCCTGAACGCATAGCAAGACAGAGAGCATTGTGGGAAGCGCAGTGGCCAAGGCTGTGCGTTTTGTTTTTGTTTTGTTATTTTTTTGCTTGGTCACAGTTGCATGTTAATACATACTGTCGCCATGTGACCATCTGCTAAACTGTCTGTATTTGCATATGAATGTCCAATGCCCAGATATGGGCTCTATCCAATAACAACAACAGAGAACGCTGCAGATAGAGACAGCGTTAACCCTTAAAAGGGGCCCGTCCACATCGTCCTCGCTCTGATTGATACAGAACTAGTTGTGACTGTTCTTGTTTTAAATGCACAGGTGGTTGACCAGTCTGTTAGACAGCACATTACTTATTTGCATGAAGTTTATCCAGAAAGCAAGAGAGTAAAGCTTCAGAGTGCATGAAGGTTAATGAAGTACTGAGCAGTCAAAGCAGGTATTAGATGAGAACTGTAAATTATACTGGGTTGCCACATAAAATCACTGAATATTTAAAAATAAAGTGTTTTGCTGAGCAAATAAAAGCTTCTGATCTGGAAAATATCGCTCTTTAAATATCGTCGCTGTCCAATGAAAAAGAAGTCTCTCCAAAATGCCAACTTTACAGGAGAAACTGTCTTCACTTTCAATGTAAGTCAATGGAACCAGAATGTTTTCCAAGCTATTCTGGAGCATTTCTATTGATCCACTCACCATGAAATTTTCCCATTTTACATGTTTTTCATTGGACAGTGACGATATGTGTACCATTTATCTTGTATGTCGGAGTTTTACAGTGGCTCCTTCAGTAAAGAGCTTTATAGCGTTTCCATTTCTAACCAATGACTGAAAACTGGTTAGACTACAACTTATATTCACAGTCGGTGACATCAGTCGAAAGTTTGGACATGCCCACCCAGAGTTTTTTGTTTTTACTATTTGAATAATATTAATAATAATATTAGTAAAAACCACATCAAAACTATGAAATAACACGTGGGACCAGAATGAAACCTCTGGTTATGATTTAAAGTATGTTTAGAGTGTCTTCTAGAAATGTGCTCATTTGCTCTGATGATTTTTTTTATTATTATCACTAGTTTAATAGTAGTAATATTAGTGAATACTTGTGAAGAGATCAAAACTATAAAATAATACTTATGGAATTATTCCTGGACCAGAATTTTTGAATTTTAGTTTACATACTTTTAACATTCTGGCCGGCATAAGCTGTTTTTCTAACCGGGCCGAAGAGGATCTTATAAAGAATATTCATTGCCAACTTCATTTAAATACAGTAAAATGTTTGTTTTAGTAATATTTTGGTACATGGGCTCCAACTTCACTATTTAAACTGTGTCTTTCAACACATTCAGATATAAATCTTTTTATGACTATAGCCATATATATTTATTTAGGTGTGTGACTACTAGTGTATCTAGAACCTCCAGAAGGACTACGGTTATGTTAAAATATGGAGCATGAATCCTCTGTTGGTAGTTAATGTAACGTGTAAGGCCTTCAATCCAGTCCTAACAAATGGAGCTTGCTTTGCTGTATGTACCAAGAATAACATCCTGATTGGACTTTAACCCATTTTGTTCTCAAGGTTTGCTATTAGGTTAGTGCTACAAAAGCACAACAAGCTTGATAATTGCTTTTAGAAAATTTATTTAAAATACACTAAGACGTATTCTTAGTTTCCAGAAATCTTTGGGCCCTGAGGATTCCCCACCGTACTTCTTATAGTGCACTTCAATCTGAACTATACTGAAATGTAAACATCTACAGTCAGTGACACCAAAAGTTTGGAAACACCACAATTTTTTCTTAATAGTCTTCTTAATAATCTTAATAGTAGTAATATTAGTGAATCATTGTGAAGAGATCAAAACTATAAAATTATACTTATTCTTAATTATTCCTTGACCAGAATTTTAGAAATTAGTCTTATTTTCTCTGATGCAGAGGAGCCACATGAGCTGCTTTAAAAAGACTGAAGAAGATAGTATACATGTGGAGTCACTGCTTGGGAGGTTGTCATGTCAATATGTCATTTTTTAATTAATTGTTAAATGTTTGTTTCAGTAATATTTTGGTACATGGGTTTCAGCTTCGCCATTTACTCTTGTTTTACGACAGATCAAAATCTCTTTATTATTATAGCCATATATATTCAATGAGGTGTGTCCCAACTTTAGACTACTAGTATATCTAGAACCTCCAGACTATGTTTTTTTTAAAATATAGAGCATGAGAGCTTGCTTTGCTGTATGTCCCAAAAAAGAAATCCTAATCGGACAATTTTAACCCTTTTTATTCCTAAAGTTTACTATTAAGTTGGTAATACAAAATAATAATTGATAATACAAATTAATGAAAAATTCACAGACGTATTCTTAGTTTCCGGAAATGACGAGGCCCTGAGGATTCCTCACTGTACTTCTCATTGAGCAATATAATCTGAACAAGAGCAGAATCTAAAGATCTACTGATTTGTGCTTGGGTTGTATTAAACACTGAAAAAAAAGAAGTTGTGTACTAAAGAAAATTAAGACGTCAAGAGTTAAGAGGAGCTGCCTAAAGGTCACTGCTTAAGAGGAAGCATGTGGGCACGTGGGTGTACCTGGCGGTGGGCTAGCACTCTGAGCCTCCGGCGAATGGAGAAATCTCTCTAAGGGCACGTGAGACGGGTGCTGTGTGAAGGGTAGTTCCCTGCAGCGGACAGTGGGGGCGCTGTAATGGTCAGCAGCCGTGGCACACAGCCTCTCAGGAGCCCGGTGTATACCTGAAAGGAACAACAAAGAAAGATAATAACCGTATATCAGCGTCTCTCAAAGTCTTTGCACTGTCCTTGATTCTCCCTGAACGGCAGCACTGGGAGAGCACTTGGGTCTAAAAGCTGTCCTACATTCCCTTTTGGGAATATATATATATATAAACCTTGACTTCGTCTTGTTTAGACTCTGTTTGGTTATTTTCTTCTCTAGTCATCTTTGGTTTTTAATCAGTGTTTCTTGTTTCATCTCCATGGTGGCCAGTTTTCCTTCTGTTTCCCAATCCCAGAGCTACTGTGGTGTGGAGACCAACCTGCTGGCATTTCACCATGAACCGTGAGCTTTTATTAGTTTCTCAAAGAAGATTAAACAGTAAATTGTATTAGAAGATCTAATAACCCACCTTCAGACAGGAGCTCACAGCTGCAGGAGGCCACCATGGAGAATTCTTTGGAAGGCTGGCCGTGTGGACATGATGCAAGTTCAATGTCATCTCCGCTGTCCCTGCGATACAGACACAAGGCAAGTGTCCTAGTCAAGATCGAGACCTGATTAGGGTTCATCTAAAAAATATATAATAAGACGTGAAAATTGTTTCTAGTTCATCCCACTAATAAATATATTTGCATATTAATAAGCTGTCTTGGTTAACTAATTTCTTGGTTAAGGAAATGAGTTCACTGAGTTGGAAACTGAATAAAGAGATCAGTGATATGTGGGTCTTTAAAATTAATTTATTTCAGACATGCAAACTTCAGTAGATAAAAGTAAAAAAATATATATAAATATATATAGAAATATATACTACCAATCAAATATTTTAGATACACTACCAGTCAAACGTTTTAGATACACTACCAGTCAAACGTTTTAGATACACTACCAGACAAACGTTTTAGTACACTACCAGACAAACGTTTTAGTATACTACCAGTCAAACGTTTTAGATACACTACCAGACAAACGTTTTAGATACACTACCAGCCAAACGTTTTAGTACACTACCAGTCAAACGTTTTAGATACACTACCAGTCAAACGTTTTAGATACACTACCAGTCAAACGTTTTAGTACACTACCAGTCAAACGTTTTAGATACACTACCAGCCAAACGTTTTAGATACACTACCAGTCAAACGTTTTAGTACACTACCAGTCAAACGTTTTAGATACACTACCAGCCAAACGTTTTAGATACACTACCAGTCAAACGTTTTAGATACACTACCAGTCAAACGTTTTAGATACACTACCAGACAAACGTTTTAGTACACTACCAGTCAAACGTTTTAGTACACTACCAGTCAAACGTTTTAGATACACTACCAGTCTAACGTTTTAGATACACTACCAGACAAATGTTTTAGTACACTACCAGTCAAACGTTTTAGTACACTACCAGTCAAACGTTTTAGATACACTACCAGCCAAACGTTTTAGATACACTACCAGACAAACGTTTTAGATACACTACCAGTCAAACGTTTTAGATCACTACCAGTCAAACGTTTTGGTACACTACCAGTCAAACGTTTTAGTACACTACCAGTCAAACGTTTTAGTACACTACCAGTCAAACGTTTTAGATCACTACCAGTCAAACGTTTTAGTACACTACCAGTCAAACGTTTTAGATACACTACCAGTCAAACGTTTTAGTACACTACCAGTCAAACGTTTTAGATACACTACCAGTCAAACGTTTTAGATACACTACCAGCCAAACGTTTTAGATACACTACCAGTCAAATGTTTTAGATACACTACCAGCCAAACGTTTTGGTACACTACCAGTCAAACGTTTTAGTACACTACCAGTCAAACGTTTTAGTACACTACCAGTCAAACGTTTTAGATACACTACCAGTCAAACGTTTTAGATACACTACCAGTCAAACGTTTTAGTACACTACCAGTCAAACGTTTTAGATCACTACCAGTCAAACGTTTTAGATCACTACCAGTCAAACGTTTTAGTACACTACCAGTCAAACGTTTTAGATCACTACCAGTCAAACGTTTTAGTACACTACCAGTCAAACGTTTTAGTACACTACCAGTCAAACGTTTTAGTACGCTACCAGTCAAACGTTTTAGATACACTACCAGCCAAACGTTTTAGATACACTACCAGTCAAACGTTTTAGATCACTACCAGCCAAACGTTTTAGTTACACTACCAGCCAAACGTTTTAGATACACTACCAGTCAAACGTTTTAGTACACTACCAGTCAAACGTTTTAGATACACTACCAGCCAAACGTTTTAGATACACTACCAGTCAAACGTTTTAGTACACTACCAGTCAAACGTTTTAGATACACTACCAGTCAAACGTTTTAGATACACTACCAGCCAAACGTTTTAGATACACTACCAGTCAAACGTTTTAGTACACTACCAGCCAAACGTTTTAGTACACTACCAGCTAAATCTTTCAAAACAGTACTAAAACATTAGGCTGGTATAGTTCTAAAACGGTTGACCGGTAGTGTTCTTGAACCGTTAGCCTGTAATGTTCTAAACCAGTAGTATATATATATATATATATATATATATATATATATATATATATATATATATATATATATATATAAACACATAAACACATGCCATGTCCAGATCTAATGCCCGCAACAAAAACTGCCCTAAAAAAAAGACAAAAATCTTCGAAAACACAGTTCAGTGCTGACCAGAGTGGTCAGAACTGTCCAGCACAGAACTGTACATTGGCTGTGTACTGTGCTCTTCCTACCCTGACTTTTTTCCTGTCCTCTGTTCAGTTGTGGGCAAATATTTACCCCCCCCCAATTCCCCACCCTCACGCCGTTTACCCGGGGTCTATGCAGTCCTGGATGTCGGCGACCCAGGAGTTTTTCTGCAGAGAGTCGATGGTCTCCAAAATGTACTCCCCGCCATTTTCCACCTGCAACGACACACAGCACAAAGCCACGGTTGTGTGAGGGACCTGCTGGGATATTCCACATCGCTCCACTACATACCAGCAGCTGAACTATTAATTACTCCACCACAAACATTCCACTGAAATGTCATTAATGAGGGAGAAATTAAACCCCTTTAACTGAGGCCTTATCAATAAACAAGAATTCCACTGATTTTAAAATCTATCCATGGCTGAAGGACACATGCTGGTCACAGTCAAAAGTTTGGACACACCTAACTTAATATATTTTTTTATAATTATAAAGACATTTCGATCTTAATGAGTAGAAATTCTATAAAACAATCATTTTAATGTACATTTTAAAAAACCAGACAATATATATTATATATTGTCGCTGTCCAAAGAAAAACATCTATCTTCATTTTTGTCGATTTTGAGTTTTCTAAATCCTTTGAACACGGCAGTGGTCGTTTACATTGTATGAAAATATCATAATGAATGGACCAATTGAAATGCTCCAAATAGCTTAGAATTAATTCTGGTTCCATTGACTTACACTGAAAATTAAATAGGTTTTTAGTCCCTCCTGTAAAGTTGCAATTTTGGAAATACTTGTTTTTCATTGGACAGCGACGATATATAACAAGAAGATCTCAGCATGTATACTACCTTCTTCAGGCCTGGTAGAAAAGCAGCTCATGTGGCTCCTCATGGAGCTGCTGGCCAGAATGTTAAAAGTATGTAGAATTACATCTTTATTGCTATTAAAATAGTACAAATAAGAAAAACATGGTTAGGTGTGTCCAAACTTTTGTTAAAATATGGAGCATGAATCCTCTGTTGGTAGTTAATGTAACGTGTAAGGCCTTCAATCCAGTCCTAACAAATGGAGCTTGCTTTGCTGTATGTACCAAGAATAACATCCTGATTGGACTTTAACCCATTTTGTTCTCAAGGTTTGCTATTAAGTTAGTGCTACAAAAGCACAACAAGCTTGATAATTGCTTTTAGAAAATTTATTTAAAATACACTAAGACGTGTAGTCTTAGTTTCCAGAAATCTTTGGGTCCTGAGGATTCCCCACCGTACTTCTTATAGTGCACTTCAATCTGAACTATACTGAAATGTAAACATGTAAAAATGTTTTGGCGTGTAGACTAACTGTCCATATTGGACCATAGATAAAATAGCTATAGTTGGGTTGCAGACGTCCCATGACCCCTGGTTCCTATAAACACCACTGCAAAGTAAATTCATAATTTACTTTGTTTACATCTCATTAAGTAACTAATCTTTACTTTAAAGCTCAAACAACTACTATGCATTCTTCAGTAACACATATGTAAGATGGACAGTAAAGTAACTCTACCTTGAGCACAAAGGTGTTGTCTTTGTCTGGCATCTCCAGAGGCATTGTGGTCCTCACTTCCACGATGGCTGACAGAGGTACACTAACCTTGGGCTTGGAGGACTGGAAAATAAAAACATGGTTCATTAAGATTAAAGCTGTAAAACACACATACAGCTCTGTCCATCCCAGATAATGACCTGTACATTTGATACATACAAACAGTATATTTGCTCTAACCATCCACAGTGAGAAGAAACTAGGCTGGAAACTCTAGATACACCACTGGCTGGGAATACGAGCTGTAGTCTAGCCAGGTTTCAGTTAGTTGTTAGAAATGTTTTATAACTATATATAAAACATTTATATATAGTTATATATATATATATATATATATATATATATATATATATATATATATATATATATATATATATATATAAACATTTATAAACAAACTTTATATATATATATATATATATATATATATATATATATATCGATCGGCTATGAATCGGTATCGGCTGATTTTTAATCAGAATATGCGATCAGTGATAGGCCAATATTTCCAATTTAGTCGATCCCAAGAGTCAATCGATGGCGTTAAATAAATGAGCCTAATTTCTGTATTTACAGCTAGCATTTTATCCAGAAAGAGGAGCCCTTCGTGAAACACCCTCTGGCCAGCTCCCTGCAATTCCTATCCGAACCACTAGGTGGAAATACATACCGTTTCATTTTCGTCAGACTGACTAAAGCAGCAGCCTCGCGAGAACAGTTTACGGCGTTCACCGCATGTGCTGACAGACATGTCTGGCAGTTGTTTTACCGTATATGATACAGACTCATCCAGGACGTTTTTAAAATGTGTAAAAGACATTAAACACTACTAATCTGATACAGCACTGCACGCAGCTGAATACAGTGAGTATCAGCAAACAGCAGAGCTAGCACAAAACAAGTAACCCAGAACTCCGTGCAGACCAGATCTGACCGGTACGAACAGAACATCAGCAACAATTCAAGATCTACATTTAATGATTGCAGACTGTCGTTAAAAATAAACCAGAGTCTGCGTTTAATGTGTTTAATAAGTTTTACTGTATTTATTTAATTCGCTTTTTTCATTTTAAATTAAGGGTCTAAATTGAATGATTGCAGTATCGGGGATATTTGTTTGATTTACTTTGATTATTTGCTGATAATTTTGTTAAAAAATAATGGTAATAAACCAGTTTCCACCATGTTTCATGACTTGCTTGCCCTTATAACTACATGTAGCCTATATGCCCTGCTGTGGCATATAGCCCCGTCCTTGTTTGTTTTCGGCTATCGGCCGTTCGCGCTGAAAGATGATCAGCGATCGGAATCGGCATCAAAAACACTGATTGGTCCATCTTTAATATGTATGTATATATATATATATATATATATATATATATATATATATATATATATATATATATATATATATATATATATACATATATATAATGATGAATGGACTAATAGAAATAGAAATTTCTGGTTCCATTGACCGCAATGATACACATCCATTATCCACAATCCATCCAATATCTTTGCTTTATCCCGCTAGCCGGGTTCACGGGGGGCTGGAGCCAATCCCTGCGTCATTGGGCGAAGAGGGGGCACACCACGGACAGGTCCCCAGTCCATCGCATGGCCAACACACACTCAAGCACGCCTATGGGCAACTGAGGAAACCGGAGTACCCGGTTTCAAGCACAGTTGAGCCTGGACCAGGAATCAAACCCCTACACCACCATACTAACCCCTACACCACCATACTAACCACTACACCACCATACTAACCACTACACCACCATACTAACTACTACACCACCATACTAACCACTACACCACCATACTAACCCCTACACCACCATACTAACCACTACACCACCATACTAATCACTACACCACCGTACTAACCACTACACCACCATACTAACCACTACATCACCATACTAACCACTACACCACCGTACTAACCACTACACCACCATACTAACCACTACACCACCGTACTAACCACTACACCACCGTACTAACCACTACACCACCATACTAACCACTACACCACCATATTAACCACTACACCACCATACTAACCCCTACACCACCATACTAACCACTACACCACCATACTAATCACTACACCACCATACTAACCACTACCTCACCATACTAACCACTACACCACCGTACTAACCACTATAGCACCATACTAACCACTACACCACAGTACTAACCACTACACCATCATACTAACCACTACACCACAGTACTAACCACTACACCATCATACTAACCACTACACCACTGGGTCGCCTATATATAAATTAACTGTAGTTTCCATTAAGCAACCGTGGACTACTGAATGAAGAGGTTCATGAAACTTTGACGTTTTTTTGTCATCGAATCATGAACACATGATAACATTAGCACTCAGGTGGTCATAGGTGTGCGCACAGAGCCATAAACCACAGAAAAAGTGGATATTCTGGTCTTTTTGGCCAAAAAAAGAAAAGAAAAAGGCTTTTGAGACAAATTTTATAGAAAATAATTGCATTTAAATCGCAGCATTGGCCAGAGCCCAGAGCTTTGGAGTCGACTCTCGATTACCATACGTGTGGGAACAAAATCAAACCTGCACCTGATTTGACTTATAAAACGCTTGATATTCAGCAGATGGGTCAAATCAAGCGTGATGAAGCACAGATACAAACATTTGGCAAGGATCTCTTCATGCCGGAGTTGAGACACAGTGCTGTAACACCGAGGCAATGATTCCGTCCCATAAGGAACTGGACACAGCAGGCAGAGAGGAAGTGCTGTGTGGACAGGCTAAAGTGAGATTGATAGCATGCTGACTGCAGCTTCAGCCACACTTTACAGCCCAGCAGAACACACACATACATACTCGGCCCTGCAATTACTCAGATCCGAGCTGCTTGAATATGAAAACAAATCACGGTAGTCACTCCAGGCTGATTTAATCAATAGACGATTCATACATCATTCTCTCCCTCTCTCTCTTTCTCTCTCTCTGTCTGGACAACAGAAAATACTAGAGGGACAGTACAGCTATGAGAAGCTATTACTATTATAATTATTATTACTAGACATAGTATTGCTTATTCCAGTGTCAGCTGAGGCTGTAATACTTTTTAAACGTAAACATTTGAAATAGCTGAAAGTTAAATATGTCTGATGAAGTTGTAGATACTAATATAAATCTGAAATCAACATGTGTCCCTACACACAAGCGCAATATTCATGTGCAGCATTTCATGGGGAACGATTTTCAGTGCATCCATATAGGGCTGGGCGATATGGGAAAAAATCTTATCACAATATTTTTTTTCATATCAATCAATATCGATATATATCACAATATAAATCAAATCACTAGTTCCTTTTTACTTTAAGTAAGAAGTGGAGATATCAATATTTTGTTAAATAGTATTTATTATCTATCTCTTATTTAGTTTTCACTGCTCGAGTGTAAACGCCTGCAGTGACCAAATTACTAGCACGTGGGTTAAGCTGCCGCTACATCTACACTCTGTATGCTGTGTGCTTTAACCAAATATGAAATGTCTGGAACTCTAGTTCAGCCACCTGATTGCTTTGGGGCGGCGCTATTGTCATTCTCATTGGCTGTTCGTGTTGTCTCTCCAAACATGGACAGAACTTAATTCTATCGGCTTTTTACCAACTACGTTTATAGTTCTATCGAGAAAACGTTATTTTGCGATAATTATCGTTACCATGTTTTCGCCCAGCCATACATTCATATAAAACTGATCGTGGTTTATTTTCTCTTTCTAGGTGGACACACACACGTCACAGTGAAATGTTCTTGTTTTAATGGAGTATCTTCCTTCTTAACACAACAATAGACTGACGGGTCTCTAAAGAAAGTTGTTCTTTCTGGCCATTTTGAGTCGGTCAGCAAGCCATCAACTGCTGATGCTTCAGATACTAAACTAACCTAGAATGTTGTTCCCTTTTATACTCACTTATTATCACAATTGAACAAGAGTGTCCTAACAACCAATTAGCCCAATAACATTTAACTTGGATTGGCGGCCGTACCAGGAGATTTAGACAGAGGACTGAGAATTGCTGATAATAGGACTATATGAAAAACAAGCCTCTATACAAAAATAGACTTTAATACAAACATTTTTATTCTTTAAAAATCATCTGATACACTTACTTTAATTGAGAAATTGACAATATTGTTTGTGAATTGCATGAAAATTGCATGAAATGAGCAGTAGTGTGTGTGTGTGTATATATATATATATATATATATATATATATATATATATATATATATATATATATATATATATAAATATATATATATATATATATATATATATATATATATATATATATATATATATATATATATAAATATATATATATATATATGTATGAAAAACATACATAGATCAACAGCAGTGTAGGAAACTACATGCAGCAGCACGGTCCAGTTGACAGCAGGCGATATAACAGTATGTATAGTTATTGTGATAAACAATCGTGAAGAAATTACATCACAATATGAGCTTCATAGGCCTCAAAATGACCTAAATCTAGTTTATGTTGCAAATTAACCACATGCCTGAATAGAAATATACCAGATCACTACTAAATCGAAGCATTTGAAGTCGCTACCTGTTTGACTGTACTGTTTTTGTGTTGTGTTGTATGATTTTGCTTTGAATTGCACCAATGTAACGAGGGAGTTGTACAGGCCACTACCGCCTAGTTTAATTACAACAGCATCGTCCAGCTCTGTAGCTTAAGCATTGACTCATAAGACTCATAAGTTATTTTTCATTGGCTTGTGTAAACCAAACACCCAAAGACCACACGGCCTTGTGCAGCCCAGCTTTCGGTTTGGTGTGTCAGGAAAAGCTAGAAGAGGGCTGCTTCCTCTGCACCACGAACTACCGTTTTATCCACCGGTCATTTGGCCAGGAAGAGGAAGCTGTTAGTGGTCACTCCTGGGAGAATCCATGAAGATTTACTCCTGATCTGATAAAGCGGATAAGGATGATATATATATATATATATCATATATATATTTATTTATTTATTTTTATTTTTTTATTTATTATGTAGTATTAGTTCATTTATATTATAAACATAAGAAGCTACTTATAATTTAACATTACAATATTTTTATGTTATAAATATTAAATATTAAAATAATAATAATATAAAATTAGTTATTATAACTAATAAAAGCTATGTGTAATTTTATATGACTAGTTATTTTATTACTATTGGAAACAATTTATATTGTAATATTATATTTCTATTGTAAATATCAGAAGCTATTAATATTTTAATATGATTCTATTCATATGACAAATATAGACTGCCCAGACTGCCAGGACCCTGGTCACCTGGTCAGGGAATCGAACCTACGCAGTACTACTCTCCATGCCACTGTGCCACTGTACATGAAATATATAGACTTAAAATAACATTGAAAGTGATATTTACCAACATACTAAAAAAACAGAACATACAAACTCCACACAGAAAGGACCCTGATCACCCAACCGGGGAACCAAACCCTGGCCTTTCCTGCTGTGAGGCGACAATTTTACCATCGTGCCACTCCAAGTGTTTGACATTAAATATTAATAGACTGTACTAAAGAGCATTTCAGCCTAACTAGCATTTAATATACTATTTGGGGTGTTGTTTAAAATACTGCATCACAGCGCTGCATCCCTCAGCCTCATCCACTTGATGCAGTTCATCACGGACCAATTGGACCAACTGGAGGTCCACTGAGAAACCAAGTTTGTGTTCTTCTAATCAAGATGTGTCACTTTTATGGTTTTATGGTTTATTAGTATTTATTCTAGTGTAATACAGTGTTTTTACAACCAACAGCTCACAGACAGCCCATATAAACCTTTTAAACTAATGTTCTCAGTTCTGCACAGCACTGTATGCCGAGCCTCTACTCTAATAAGGCACTGTCACATACATCTGTGTGGCTTTTTCTATCTGCTAAAGTAGTTTAGAGCTTTGACTGGCACAGTATCAACAATGCAGCTTGCTAATGTACACCAACATACGGTCTATAAATAACTCAGACCAGGACGTATATCTGGGATAATTAAAGGAGAAGTAATTCAATGCTAACACGGTATCTACACTTACAGATTTATGCAGGCCTATACATAGCCCTGTGCCGCTATCTGTGCCAAAAAGGGTGGGCAGCAGGACACTGACAGATCTGGACACAGTACAGCATATTCAGGCCAGCTGAAGCAAAGCCAGGCCTGACTGTCCTCAGGTCAAAACTGGATCATACACCAGCTGGCAAATTTACACACAGTCAGCAGTGCAGTCCTCACATTACTGCAGAGTTCACAGACTTCCAGAGCGCGCACCCTCGCTCTGCGGCATATACACACTCACTGGCCACTTTATTAGAAACACCTATCCTCTAATTCCACCCACTGGCCACTTTATTAGAAACACCTACCCTCTAATTCCACTCACTGGCCACTTTATTAGAAACACCTACCCACTAATTCCACTCACTGGACACTTTATTTAAAGCACTTTCCTTCACTGACCACTTTATTAGAAACACCTACCCTTTAATTCCACTGACTGGACACTTTATTAGAAACACCTACCCTCTAATTCCACTCACTGGCCACTTTATTAGAAACACCTACCCTCTAATTCCACTCACTGGCCACTTTATTTAAAGCACTGTCCTTCACTGGCCACTTTATTAGAAACACCTACCCTCTAATTCCACTCAATGGCCACTTTATTAGAAACACTTACCCTCTAATTCCACTCACTGGCCACTTTATTAGAAACACCTACCCTCTAATTCCACTCACTGGCCACTTTATTAGAAACACCTACCCTCTAATTCCACTCACTGGCCACTTTATTTAAAGCACTGTCCTTCACTGGCCACTTTATTAGAAACACCTACCCTCTAATTCCACTCAATGGCCACTTTATTAGAAACACTTACCCTCTAATTCCACTCACTGGCCACTTTATTAGAAACACCTACCCTCTAATTCCACTCACTGGCCACTTTATTAGAAACACCTACCCTCTAATTCCACTCACTGGCCACTTTATTAGAAACACCTACCCTCTAATTCCACTCACTAGTCACTTTATTAGAAACACCTACCCTCTAATTCCACTCACTGGCCACTTTATTAGAAACACCTACCCTCTAATTCCACTCACTGGCCACTTTATTAGAAACACCTACCCTCTAATTCCACTCACTGGCCACTTTATTTAAAGCACTTTCCTTCACTGGCCACTTTATTAGAAACACCTACCCTCTAATTCCACTCAATGGCCACTTTATTAGAAACACTTACCCTCTAATTCCACTCACTGGCCACTTTATTAGAAACACCTACCCTCTAATTCCACTCACTGGCCACTTTATTAGAAACACCTACCCTCTAATTCCACTCACTAGTCACTTTATTAGAAACACCTACCCCCTAATTCCACTCACTGGCCACTTTATTAGAAACACCTACCCTCTAATTCCACTCACTGGCCACTTTATTAGAAACACCTACCCTCTAATTCCACTCACTAGTCACTTTATTAGAAACATCTACCCTCTAATTCCACTCACTGGCCACTTTATTAGAAACATCTACCCTCTAATTCCACTCACTGGCCACTTTATTTAAAGCACTTTCCTTCACTGGCCACTTTATTAGAAACAACGTCCGTCTACTTCCAGTCACTGGCCTCTTTATTAGTAACACCTGCCTTGTACTTTAACTCACTGGCCACTTTATAAGAAACACATGCCTTCAGCTTCCACTCACTGGCCACTTTATTAGAAACAACTACCATCTACTTCCACTCACTGGCCACTTTATTAGAAACATCTGCCTTGTACTTCCACGTGCTAGCCACTTTATTAGAAACACCTGCCTTGTACTTCCACTCACCGGCCACTTTATTAGAAACACCTGCCTTGTACTTCTACTAACTGGCCACTTTATTAGAAACACCTACCTTGTACTTCCACTAACTGGCCACTTTATTAGAAACACCTACCCTCTAATTCCACTCACTGGCCACTTTATTTAAAGCACTGTCCTTCACTGGCCACTTTATTAGAAACACCTACCCTCTAATTAAACTCAATGGCCACTTTATTAGAAACACTTACCCTCTAATTCCACTCACTGGCCACTTTATTAGAAACACCTACCCTCTAATTCCACTCACTGGCCACTTTATTAGAAACACCTACCCTCTAATTCCACTCACTGGCCACTTTATTTAAAGCACTGTCCTTCACTGGCCACTTTATTAGAAACACCTACCCTCTAATTCCACTCAATGGCCACTTTATTAGAAACACTTACCCTCTAATTCCACTCACTGGCCACTTTATTAGAAACACCTACCCTCTAATTCCACTCACTGGCCACTTTATTAGAAACACCTACCCTCTAATTCCACTCACTGGCCACTTTATTAGAAACACCTACCCTCTAATTCCACTCACTAGTCACTTTATTAGAAACACCTACCCTCTAATTCCACTCACTGGCCACTTTATTAGAAACACCTACCCTCTAATTCCACTCACTGGCCACTTTATTAGAAACACCTACCCTCTAATTCCACTCACTGGCCACTTTATTTAAAGCACTTTCCTTCACTGGCCACTTTATTAGAAACACCTACCCTCTAATTCCACTCAATGGCCACTTTATTAGAAACACTTACCCTCTAATTCCACTCACTGGCCACTTTATTAGAAACACCTACCCTCTAATTCCACTCACTGGCCACTTTATTAGAAACACCTACCCTCTAATTCCACTCACTAGTCACTTTATTAGAAACACCTACCCCCTAATTCCACTCACTGGCCACTTTATTAGAAACACCTACCCTCTAATTCCACTCACTGGCCACTTTATTAGAAACACCTACCCTCTAATTCCACTCACTAGTCACTTTATTAGAAACATCTACCCTCTAATTCCACTCACTGGCCACTTTATTTAAAGCACTTTCCTTCACTGGCCACTTTATTAGAAACAACGTCCGTCTACTTCCAGTCACTGGCCTCTTTATTAGTAACACCTGCCTTGTACTTTAACTCACTGGCCACTTTATAAGAAACACATGCCTTCAGCTTCCACTCACTGGCCACTTTATTAGAAACAACTACCATCTACTTCCACTCACTGGCCACTTTATTAGAAACGTCTGCCTTGTACTTCCACGTGCTAGCCACTTTATTAGAAACACCTGCCTTGTACTTCCACTCACCGGCCACTTTATTAGAAACACCTGCCTTGTACTTCTACTAACTGGCCACTTTATTAGAAACACCTACCTTGTACTTCCACTAACTGGCCACTTTATTAGAAACACCTGCCCTGTACTTCCACTAACCGGCCACTTTATTAGAAACACCTGCCTGGTACTTCCACTAACTGGTCACTTTATTAGAAACACCTGCCCTGTACTTCCACTAACTGGCCACTTTATTAGAAACACTACACTTGTACTTTCGCTCATTGGCCATTTTATTAGAAATGCCTGCCTTGCACTTCCACGCACTGGCCACTTTATTAGAAACACCCGCCTTGTACTTCCACTCACTGGCCACTTTATTAGAAACACCTACCTTGTACTTAAACTCATTGGCCACTATATTAGAAACACCTGCCTAGTACTTCCACTAACTGGCCACTTTATTAGAAACCCCAACTTTGTTCCTCCACTCCTGGGCCACTTTATTAGGTCACAGGTGTACAGTTACAGACTGTAGCCCATCTGTTGCTTTACAGGCTCTCAGCCCCAGTACACCACTCATCACTGGTCATTTTCTAACCACATGACCCCTGCTGACCAGGTGTAGGTGAAAACAGGCATTAAAGGGCTGAAGAAAATCAGATTATTACCTTTGGTGGCACATAGAACTCGAGCAAGAACTTCTCTCCACTTTCCGAGCCAGCTCCCGTCTTCCTGAGCAGCAGCCTGCACTTCTGCCACTGTGCTGTCCCCACACAGTTGGTGTCGTCAGCCACCATGTACCGCAGCGCCCCCTCTCTCTGGATCTCCAGCATCTCGGCGCCCCGGTGGCTCTGTGGGCCGCGCGGCAACCTCAGCTTCTGGCTCCAGCGGTCGGGGGCGCAAGCTTCCCCTCCATTAGCTTTCCTGTCCCCTTCTGGAGATGCCCGGCGGTGCCATATCTCCCGGACCCCGTCCATCACGCACAGGCTCATGTTGCGCAGCGAGAAGCCCTTCTTGAAGCGCGCTTTGGGGTGGTGGTGGCCCAGAGACACGTCCTCTGAGCTCCGTGACTGGCCCAAGGCCGACACCTTGTGGGGGACGGAGCTTCCCGCAGCCCCTCCTCCTCCCATACTGTCCATGCTGTCCAGCGACTCGCTGGAGGCGCCCGCGTCCTTGCGCCGCTGGTAGAGGTCGTGGCCGTAGGGCGGCGGGCAGCTCCGGAGGCCGGCGAAGGGCACGATGCTGTACTTGGGAGCAGAGCCTGGAGAGCCCGGCTCTCGTGCTTGGCTGAGGGCGGCCGCGAAACAGTCCAGGAAGTGGCGGGCGAAGTGCTGCGAGAAACTGGCGTCAGCCCCCGGCGAGTCGTAACACGGGTTCTCGCTGACAAAGCGGCGGAACTTGTGGGCGAAGTCGGTGGCAGAGGCGCGGGCATGCAGCTCGCAGAACTCCTTCCAGTCGGGCGGCGGGCACGAGGAGGAGAGCTCCGGGCTGCTGGGCGCCCCGTCGCCATTCATCCCTGGGCCATGCCAACGCCCTGGCAGAGCGCTGAGGGGACACAGACAGAAAGAGAAGGTCAGACATGATACCACAGACAGGGACAAGCTCAAGTTAGCAACTGCAATACAAACAATCTTACGATGGAAAGCGAAAACATCTCAACGTCTGTTCAACGTATTATATTTTGCATAGAAATTATTATTCAACTGGATTAAATCCATTGAGCGAACACAACGATTGAGGTGGTCCCACAGATGCTCAATTGGGGTCTGGGGAATTAGGGGGTAGTACTAGGAAGTCTTGATCAGCTCTTCCAACCAATGTAGGACATTTCTAGCCGTGTGACGTGTTGCATTGTCTTGCTGGAAGATCCCATCTGCCCCAGAGAAGACAATCGAGATCTGCAAGGACGGATTCATTCCAAAATCAGTTAAGAGTGGCTTCCACATGGATGAGTGGGTCCAGAGAATGCCATGAAAGCTGAGAGATCCTATTGTATTTGGTAGATCATTCGATTGTTTCAAGACACAAACTCTTTCTCCAGCAATCGTTGAACACATCTCGCCCATACTGGCTTCCCTTCATTGGCTTCCTCTCCGTTTTAGGAATGGCTTAGCTCCAATCTATCTCTCTGAGCTTTTGCAGCCATACATTCCATCACGGTCGCTCAGATCTGCTGATCAGCTTCTTTTGGTGGTCCCAAGCTGAAGCACAGCTGTGATCGTGCCTTTTTAGTTATAGCCCCTAAACTATGGAATGAGTTGCCACTACATGTTAGGCTGGCCCCTACACTGCTAGTTTTTAAATCCCGTCTAAAATCTCATTGTTATTCTTTGGCTGGTAATGTAGTTGAGAGTTGATGTTGTGGTTTTGTTTGTTTGTTGGTTTTTATGTATGTCTTGCCTATTTATTACTGGACAGCACTTTGGTTAACATTTGTTGTTTATAAAGTGCTTTAGAAATAAAATTGGCATTGACATTGACAATCGTTCTATTAACTAACTACTCCAGCCCACGAACATAAGTAATTTTACTACTCATTACTTCTAAAACCTAACCCTAACCCTATACTTAACTATACTAGATCTATAGATCTATTAAACAACAATACACCTAAAACTAACCATATTTGGCATATACACACACACCTGTGCCATGTGTTCAGGGTTTGTAATGGCTTAGTTTAGGTGTCTGAAGTTGAAGTAGCAAAAATTTTGACCAGCTGGAAGTCCCTTCGCACTGGTATAAAAACCATGGGTGTCATCCCTCCACTGGTCCCATGGGCGTGAGAGTACAGGAGGGGTGGCCACCCAAAGCGCCACACGAAGAGGCTAGAGGTATGCGCCATGCTCATGACAGGACAGACGTACATTGTGTTGGGGTGCCTGTGTAGAATTTCTATTCACTATGTTTGCAACTACACAGTCGAGTCACATTATTATGACCACCTGCTAATGTCCAGAGTAACTAGTAACAGCTAGATGGGCTTGGAGACTCAGTAAGGTCCTGGTAGGTTGTCCCAGCTATCGTAGGAGAGGATTCATAGAGCGAACACGACAATCCAGGTGGTCCCACAGATGCTCAATTGGGTTCAAGTCTGGGGAATTAGGAGTCCAGGGTAGCAGTTGGAAGTCCTGGTCATCTCTTCTGACACTGTTCTTGAACTGGTTCCAGTCAGGCTTCTTTGTGCTACATCTGTTGATACAGATGTTTGTTTTTATCCAAAAAGCAAGCCTGGATCTACTAATGGTCAGAAGACGTAGAAGTATTTAATATTTTGCATAG
This sequence comes from Megaleporinus macrocephalus, assembly GCA_021613375.1. Classification (NCBI taxonomy): domain Eukaryota; kingdom Metazoa; phylum Chordata; class Actinopteri; order Characiformes; family Anostomidae; genus Megaleporinus; species Megaleporinus macrocephalus. The sequence continues at coordinate 9,715,822 of CM038723.1, read as the reverse complement.
AAATTATATTGTAAAGATTATTCAATTGAATTAAATCCATTGAGCAAACACAATGATTGGTGCTCAACTGGGTTCAAGTCTGGGGAATTAGGGCTCCAGGGTAGTACTTGGAAGTTTGGTCAACTCTTCCAACCAATGTGGGACATTTCCAGCCATGTGACACGTTGCCTTGTCTTGCTGGAAGATCCCATCCGCCCCAGAGAAGACCATCAGCATGTATGAGCATACGAGATCCCAGATCTGTGTGTACGGGATCTGAGATCTAGGAGTCCAGGGTAGCAGCTGGAAGCCCAAGTCAGCTATTCCGACACTGTTCTTGAACTGGTTCCGATCAGGCTTCTTTGTGCTATTCAGGGAACCAGTCTGCATTTGCACCAGTTTTTATTGGAATCAAGAAATCAAAGAATACGCCATCAACAGAGGGCATTGCACAACATTAGTAAACAGTAGTAACAAGATGACGGAGTGCCCAGAGCATCTGTGCTGTTATTACAGGTGTTTGTTTTAATGGTCAGAAGATGTAGACGAATTTAATATTTTGCATAGAAATTATATTGTAAAGATTATTCAACTGGATTAAATCCATTGAGCAAACACATTGATTGATGCTCAATTTTGTTTAATTGTGGGGAATTAGGGGGCCAAGGTAGTACTTGGAAGCCCAGATCTACTAATGGTCAGAAGACGTAGAAGTCTTCTGCAGACCACCACATGCTCTACGAAGGTATCACCATTGTTGCCTTCTCTTTTTCGTCACGCTTCGTGCTGAACAAGCCGCTATTCTTTGGCTCCAGCTGGGATCAGTTCCAAACTAGGTGCACAAACTGGAAACTGAAAAGAGCTGATCTTGATGTTTAACCGTGTGTTTATTATATTCACTTGGTGAACATGCGGCTTAACAAATTCCTTTTATGTGAAAACGAAACACCTAGAAACCATCATTACCACCATCTGTATGGTGTGGTGGGGGAGGGGTGGTCAAAGAAAGGGAATGGAGAATGAGGGAATGAGGAATTCGCGCCTGCATTGGTCAGGAGACGGACTCGGGCAGCCCGTTGGTTAGCTGACACTGAGCATCTTTGAGTAGCTGCACAAAAGAGTGGGAGAATACAAAAAGAGAGAATTGGTACACAAGAGTGAAAAAGAGACAGCTGCAGCGAGTACTGCTAATGAACTCTGGTGCCTGGAACTGAGAGGTGGTTTGTGTGTATGTATGTGTGTGTGTGTGTGTTCGTTTGTATGCTACATGTGTGGTCCTTTCTTGAATGTCTAACAGACATGAATACCATTACATAGCATCGGTTTACCCTGATCTCTTTACTTTATTATTAGTGGGCTGAGTATGTCTACTAGTGCTTCCTAGCAAAACTCTGTGGGAAATTGAGCAATTAGTGAAGTGGTGCATTCATGTTCCCCTTCACTGGGTTCAGTACTGCTCAGACCAGCCCAACTGAAACACGGGCATTTCAAGAGTTTGTAGCTTGTAGGAGGCATTCAATTCCTTAATCTATACGTTGGCTTATTTTCAACACACTCTAAATTAGAGATGGAAGGATTGATCGGCTATGTATCGGTATTGGACGATTTTTAATCAAAATATGCAATCGGTGATCGCCGATATTTCTCTAATTTAGTGACCCCGAGAGCCGATCGATGGCGTTAAACAAATGAGCTTAATTTCTGTATTTCCAGCTAGTGTTTTGTTGAAACCCCCCTCCATCCAGGTCCCTACAATTCCTATCTGAACCGCTAGGTGGAAACAGATACTCTTTCATTTTGTTTTATATGAGCTTGTTAAAAATGGTAATAAACCAGTTTAGACCCTGTTTCATGACTTGCTTGCGCTAATTACTACATGCAGCCCTGCCGTGGCATATAGCCCCGCCCTCGATCGGTATCAGCTATCGGCCAATCACATTGAGAGGTGATCAGAAATCGGAATCGGCCTCAAAAACGCTGATCGGCCCATCTCTACTCTAAATGTAGGTACTGTATTAGCCCGTTAGTCTCCTAGATGTCTGCTGAGCTGTTCAGCCTATATTTAACTGAAACCTTTTATTCATATACATGCAGTTTGTAACATCCTGCTGGTGTGGGTTTCCTCCTTTTCAGTAATGAAGAGACTTATTAGCACATTATTGGAGAACCTCCAGACCAGAGGTCACTAATAGGCGGACAGCGGTCCAGGTCTGGACCTAGATGTTGTCCAACGTGGACCCAAACAGATAAACTATCGAGAAGGATTGTCTTGTCTTTACGGTATGCGGCCTTTGCGGTGTTGCAAACCCACAGACCAATGGCGTGTGTTGTAAGATCACCAAAGGGGCTCCTCAGCCAATCAGATCTGTGCATATTCGGGAATAAGTAGAGCACACAGGTGAGATACAAAGCGAAAAGCAGCCATCGGAGAATAAAGCGAGTTGGAAAGAATAATGTGCAACCAGGAATAGACCGAGACATACATATTTATTATTCCCACAGTCAGCTCCAAACGGAGTTAAGAAGAAGGCTGCATGTTTTATTTACTTTTTCTATAAATAAGCACTTAAAAAAAAAAACATTTATTGGTAGTTTTATTAATTCATTAATTCATTCAGTTCAGCATTTAAACAGTAAATATACTGAAATATACTGAACGGTATGTGTGATGTGTTGGTGTTTCAGTAGCTGATGGTATAAGACGCTGATACTAGGCTACTTCAGTAAACAGGATACTCCACTGAATCATAACACAAGTTAGAAATGATGATGGTCCAGACCTCAGCCTGAGGACATTACCTCTAACTGGACCTTACTGAACTCTAATTACACACCCCTGCTCTAGACTGTTAAACATGATGGTTTTTTATGACCAGCAGGCTTGACAAGTATTGAACACAGTGGGTCATATTATTATGACCACCAGCTGATATCCAGAGTAACAGCTGTGTGCAGGACGGACAACAGCTGGATGGACTGGGACTCAGCCATGCTGACTGCAGTGCATCCCACAACTGCTTGAGGGCTCATGAGGGGGATCCATGATGTTCCCAAAGATGCTCAATTGAGTTTGAGTCTAGGGAAGTCTGGGGAAGTAGGGGGTCTTTGGTAGTACTTGGAAGTCTCTTCCAACCAATGTGGGGCATTTCTAGTTGCATTGTCTTGCTGGAAGATCCCATCCGCCCCAGGGAAGACAATCAGCATGGGTGTATGTGATCTGTAAGGATGGATTCAGACCCAAATTGGTTGAGAGTGACTTCCACAGTGGGAAAACATTCCCCAGACCATAACACGTGACTTCTTTCATGAGCTACGTGCTGCTGCTGCCGAAGGTAGGACGGTAGGAGGTCATAATAATGTGACTTAACTGTGTAAGTCGAGTAAAACTGTAACCGAGTCATTGTGTCAGCTCTACTTGTCAGCCACTTCAGTGAAAAATGAAATAAGCAAACATCTGAGTGTGTTTGGGATCAAGATCGATGACTTTTAAACAAGCTATCGCGTCAATCTGCCTGTCTGTTCTCCTCCAGGTCTGACAGGCTTGGTATTCTGCTGCTTGCGAGCAAATACCAGCACAAGATTCCCCCCAAACCCCCCCCCAAACTTATCTGAGTGATGGCAACACAATCCTCTGGCCTACTTCTTCCCAACGCGAGCGCGGGAGAAAAACATGTTGAGGAGCGGAGGTGTGAATCCGTGAGCGTTTTCTTCCCTGAACGAAGCTGACAGTCAGCTACTCTCGCCCCATTGAGACTGAGAGTCATTCATTCTCTCTTTCACTCTTTCTCTCTCTCTCTCTCTCTCTCTCTCGTGCTCTCCCACAGGCCTCAGCAGGCTCCGCCGCTGCCAAGCCTCATTGTATCACAGATAAGCCCTCTTTGTGGTTTTGTGGTGTCAAGCAAAACAACACATTCTATTATCGCCAGCCAGCGTCACACTCCTCTCTGCCCTCTCTCTCCTCTTTGCTTTTCTTTGCCCCTCCTCTCTTCTATTCAAGCTGCTCTTCTTCTCTGCAGATTACACCATTTTCTCTGTTTTTTTTTCTTTTCTTCTCACCCCTCCTTTCATCCCTGCTATCCGGGACCGTCTTCATCAGCTTTCGTCGCAGCCGAGGTCGAAACAGGGCCCGTTCTGTCGTGCACGTCTTCCGAAGACCCGCTTTATTTTTAGCTTGGCGGCGGGACGCTTCCAACGTTCTCGATCCATGGCCAAGTAGGGTCTCCCGAAGGACTGTGAAAGTACAGCTAGCGTCTAAACACTCTCCTGCTGATTTATGGAATCTGCACAAGACATCAGGAATGTCATAGAGTGCGCTCGCACAAATTCCAATGCTCACTCCGACCTTCCATCTACAAGTACATGTTGTTAAGTACATGTTATTCATCTGGAGGAGATGCTTCTGAGGAGATCAGATGTTAGTCTAAACAAAAGTTTTCCACAAGAATGACCAGAAAATAGGATCTTAACAACCACCTAGCCAACCCCCAGCCAACCACCGAACCTGCCCCCAGCAGATGACTGTGGTCATGAGGGCGTACTAACCACTACACCACCGTACTAACCGTTACACCACCCTGCTGACCACTACACCACCGTACTAACCACTACACCACCGTACTGACCACTACACCACCATACTAACCACTACACCACCATACTAACCTCTACACCACCATACTAACCACTACACCACCGTACTAACAACTACACCACCATACTAACCACTACACCACCATACTGACCACTACACCACCTTACTAACAACTACACCACCATACTAACCACTACACCACCGTACTAACCACTACACCACCGTACTAACCACTACACCACCGTACTAACCACTACACCACCGTACTAACCACTACACCACTGTACTAACAACTTCATAGAGTCTATGGGGAGGTGCCATAACCTTATCAATCTGATGATGCTGGGTTGATAGAACTTGTCATGGCAAGGATCTTCATGACAAAATCAAGCTCCACTCTTGCTTTAGATCTGAGAACATCCACAGGTGTTTTAGTCCATCCTTCCACTGTGAGAAGATACCTCATCAGTGTTATGGGTCTGTCAAGGACGTGTAGCTGTTCGAGAAGCTCCTCACTGAGTAAAGGAGATACAGATACAGCAAACAAAGAAGCTGCTGGTGTCCTCAGAGCAACGGACTGACCATCCCAGAGTCCACAAACTCAACACAAGGGATTTGAGAAGCAGAACTAAGACTAAGGGAGTGTCTCAAAACCTAGTGAGTGTCTAAGTAGGCTGTCTAGGTAGCAGCTGTGTAAGTATCAGTGTTCTCTCCTCATAAAACAGATTACTGAGACGCTCTAGTTAGAGAGAGACTGCGTCACGGCTTGTTCCCGCCCACTGCAGCACGCGACTGGTGTTTTAGCTGGTTGCTAAGCTACCAGCCGACATCCAAAACAATAGCCTGAGGCTTAAAAATCCGCTAGCATAAATGCTAATGGCTCAAGGTTAAAACTGCAAAATGGTGAACGACTCGTTACAGAGTTGATAATAAAATACTGTTCTGTGTGATTATATGACCAGAAACACATTAAAACTCCAGAGAGAATCAAAATAACTTACATTTTAAAACCACTTCACTGCTCGTAGATTTGCCTGCGTTGCATCATGGGATTGTCTTAGTGGCTGAGGAAGCGTTCGATGCTTCCTTAAAATCAGGTCTAAATAAGGTTCCTCAGTAGACAGTATGTTTAAGGTATGTAAGAATTGGGACAGACTATATGTTGGGAGCGCAAACTATAATGTAAAATGCTGCCTATGTAGGAGCTGACTAGGTTTTGAGACACACCCTAAATTTTGGAGGTGTGGAAAAATAAATAAATAAAAAAATTAATTAAATCAATGAAGGGTGGTCTCTGGAATTTGGACAGCACATGGTATGTTTACCGAATCAACTACTGACTACTGTCAACTACTACTCAACTACTTCTGTTCTACTTCTGTACTCCTGATACTGGTGACCTTTCCGAAACTCACTGTCCGGTCTCTGTTTATTACGGTCACCATCAAACCGTGAGAGTGTCCTAGTCTCAGTCTGACTAAACAAGCCAGGATTATGCAGCGAACAGACTTGTCTGTGTTTCAGAGTAAGCTCCATCTTCAGGGACCAGTCACAAAGAAAACTGATACAAGTGATGAGTCAGCATATACCAATGACACATGAATCATGGGAACAAATTGACCTCTCTGGACTCTGCCTTTCACTGGCCTGAAAAGAATATCACACACATGGAATAAAAATAGGAGATCTGCTGCCTGAACATCAACTCCAGAGGCCTTCAGAGGATTCCTTGAAGAAGCGTTCCATGCAAAATCCATCATCCGCTACATGATTCTCTACATCCTGTGTGGATTTTGATTGGCTTAAGACCACAGTTTAGACCGCAAGACTGCAATTCTGATAGTGTCAACAAAAAAACAACCAGTAAGGAGCAACATGAAATGGTGTGAGTGCATGTGCTATAGAGGACAGGTGTTCAGTATGACTATATACAGTACTGTGCAAAGGTTTGAGGCACTTGGGGACATTATTATATTTAAAAAGCTATTTTTCCAGACAGGAAGCTTTTATTTGCTCAGCAAAACACTTTATTATTTAAATATTTAATTAAATAGTGCTAAGTAGTGTTTATTCAACCCTTTCTAAGCTTCTCCTTGTGGAAACAACACAGTGTTATTTACAGTTCTCATCTAATACCTGCTTTAACTGCTCAGTACTTCATTAAGCTATATCAAGATTGCTGCTGAATGAAGCTTGTACCTTGACACTCCACAATGCTACTGGGAAAATGTTTTTTGATTAAACCAAGGTTGAATTGTTCACGCAGCACTACGTATGGCATAAAAAGGGCACTGCATACCAACATGAAAACATCATCCCAACTGTGAAGTACGGTGGTGGTAGCATCATTCATGATCATCATGATTTGGGGCTGCTTTGCTGCTTTGGGGCCTGGATCACTTGCCATCATTGAGGGGGAAATAAATTCTCAAGTTTATCATTGTACCCTACTGAATAACGTCAGGGTCAGTAGAAGTTGGATGATGCAGCAGGACAATGACCCTAAATATTAAAGTAAATCTAGTACAGAATGGCTTCAAAGAAAGAAAACCCAGACCTGAATAATCTAATAGAGATGCTGTTGAATGACATCAAGAGAGCTGTTCACACCAGACATCCTAACAATATGAGCTGAAGCAGTTCTGTAAGGAAGAATGGTCCAAAATTCCTCTTGAACGTTGTGCAGCTATTAGAAACACTTGTTGGAGGTTCAACCAGTTATTAAATCCAAGGTTCAACTTACTTTTCCACCAATGTTTAATAGATGTGTCCAGTAAAGACATTATTATTAGGTTAAACGCATCGTGTTTGTCTATACTTGGACTATATATATATATATATATATATATATATATATATATATATATATATATATATATATATATATACAAATTAGTTTGTACCTCCACTCAGCTGAACACTCTAAAACTAAATACTGTAAATACTTAGTAGTATATGTGTTCTATATAAACTGATTAGATAATATAGATAATAGATAACATAGATTAGATAATAAACTGATAAGAAAATACTTTTTCCACCAGCACTGAATGTTTATTGGATGTGTCCAATAAAGACATTATTATTAGGTTAAGCACATCATGTTTGTCTATACTTGGGACTATATATATATATAGTCTCCCAAGTATAGACAAACTATAGTATTAAAGTGTTCATCAGCTGTATATATATATATATATATATATATATATATATATATATATATATATATATATATATATATATACAAAATATATATATACTAAATACTGTAATAGTAGTATCTGTGTTCTATATAAACTGATTAGATAGATAGATAGATAGATAGATAGATAGATAGATAGATAGATAGATAGATAGATAGATAGATAGATTGTGAGTGATGGAGAGATAGATAGATAGATTGTGAGTGATGGAGAGAGAAAAGATAAAAGAGGTAGAGAGAAAGAGCAGAGAACAAGAGAGTAAAAGCAAAAGGAAAGGAAAGAGAGAGAGCGAGAGACAGAGAAAGATAGACAGAATGAGATAACACATGAAATAAACCAGGCTTCAGCATATTGTCCAATAATGGATCTGAAAGCTTAAGAGACTTCCCCAAACCTATTAATATTAACGAGCGCCAATTAATCCTAACGGCCAAGCGTGAGTGTAAGAGAAACAGAGAGAGAGAGAAAGATGGAGAGATGGAGAGGTCCTGCGGTGTGAAAGCGCTTGTGACTCATTATCCCTTCTGTCAACCAGAGGGAATTCTGGAATACTCTTTCCAGCGCTAACAGCCTGACACGGAACGTTTATGAGTGAGAGACATTAATGCATGAGCTCTGGCAGGCGGACATTAATAACCATAACCGCGTCCCCACGGAGCTCCGCAAGCCATATATGAATGAGGACTGTTGTATAAGAGCTACCTGAGCGATATAACTGACGCCGCTTTTACTTTAAGGGTGACTGAGGGGCCAGAGAGCAGTTTGAACAAGCACTATTCAAGAGGTTCAGATCGAGCAGGCCACAGCAGTGACCCCAGCAAAGGTTGTGTTTATACATTGCATGGACACGCCATATAATACACAGTACTGCACAAAACGTCATTATTTAAAGACATTTTTACAGACAAAAAAAGTTAATATATAGTGCATATTGACGGTGTCCAAAGAAAAAAATTTGTATTTTTATTTTTTTACAATTTTTTTTTTTTTTATCCATTGGACGCAGCAGCTGCTGTTTACATTGTGCACAAATTTCTTGATGAACGGACCACTAGAAACACCCCAAAATAACTGAAGGAAGTGAAAAAACTGCAATTTAGAGATACTTGTGTTCCACACTGGTTCTAACGATTCAGTATGAATATAAAGTAACGCTATATAGAAGTCGGTCCTGATAGGGAACGTCTTTCTTTGTTTTTTGCCCTAAAACTGCATGAAAATAAACACGCACACATAAACACGTGCATGGATTGAGCTCCCCTGTGAGGCTTCCTGGAATTCTCCTCACAAGCGGCTTTATTGTGGTTTGTAGAGGAAAAAAAACCCATCAGGATCGCTCAAGTTGTCGCACAGGCTTAGTGCAAAACGCTCCTACACCAACTGTAACTAATTCCCCTGCTGCGTTTCAAGGGCAACACACCACAGTTCTGTAACGGTACAACTGCTTCATAGGAGACCACCATACTAACCACTACACCATCGTACTAACCACTACACCACCATACTAACCACTACACCACCATACTAACCACTACACCACCATACTAACTACTACACCACCATACTAACCACTACATCACCATACTAACCACTACACCACCATACTAACCACTACACCACCATACTAACCACTACACCACTATACTAACCACTACACCACTATACTAACCACTACACCATCGTACTAACCACTACACCACCATACTAACCACTACACCACCATACTAACCACTACACCACCATACTAACCACTACATCACCATACTAACCACTACACCACCATACTAACCACTACACCACCATACTAACCACTACACCACTATACTAACCACTACACCATCGTACTAACCACTACACCACCATATTAACCACTACACCACCGTACTAACCACTACACCACCATACTAACCACTACACCACCATACTAACTACTACACCACCATACTAACTACTACACCACCATACTAACCACTACACCACCTTACTAACCACTACACCACCATACTAACCACTACACCACCATACTAACCACTACACCACTATACTAACCACTACACCACCGTACTAACCACTACACCACCGTACTAACTACTACACCACCATACTAACTACTACACCACCATACTAACCACTACACCACCATACTAACCACTACACCACCATACTAACCACTACACCACCATACTAACCACTACACCATCGTACTAACCACTACACCACCGTACTAACCACTACACCACCGTACTAACCACTACACCACCGTACTAACTACTACACCACCATACTAACTACTACACCACCATACTAACCACTACACCACCATACTAACCACTACACCACCGTACTAACCACTACACCACCATACTAACCACTACACCACCATACTAACTACTACACCACCATACTAACCACTACACCACCATACTAACCATTACACCACCGTACTAACCACTACACCACCGTACTAACCACTACACCACCGTACTAACCACTACACCACCATACTAACCACTACACCACCGTACTAACCACTACACCACCATACTAACCACTACACCACCATACTAACCACTACACCACCATACTAACCACTACACCACTATACTAACCACTACACCATCGTACTAACCACTACACCACCATACTAACCACTACACCACCGTACTAACCACTACACCACCATACTAACCACTACACCACCGTACTAACCACTACACCACCGTACTAACCACTACACCACCGTACTAACTACTACACCACCATACTAACCACTACACCACCATACTAACCACTACACCACCGTACTGACCTCTACACCACCATACTAACCACTACACCATCGTACTAACCACTACACCACCGTACTGACCACTACACCACCTTATTAACCATTACACCACCATACTAACCACTACACCACCATACTAACCACTACACCACCGTACTAACCACTACACCACCATACTAACCACTACACCACCGTACTGACCTCTACACCACCATACTAACCACTACACCACCGTACTAACCACTACACCACCGTACTGACCACTACACCACCTTACTAACCACTACACCACCTTACTAACCACTACACCACCATACTAATCATTACACCACCATACTAACCACTACACCACCGTACTAACCACTACACCACCGTACTAACCACTACACCACCTTACTAACCACTACACCACCATACTAACCATTACACCACCATACTAACCACTACACCACCATACTAACCACTACACCACCATACTAACCACTACACCACCATACTAATCATTACACCACCATACTAATCATTACACCACCATACTAACCACTACACTACCGTACTAACCACTACACCACCATACTAACCACTACACCACTATACTAACCACTACACCACCGTACTGACCACTACAGCCCCGTACTAACCACTACACCACCATACTAACCATTACACCACCGTACTAACCACTACACCACCGTACTAACCACTACACCACCGTACTAACCACTACACCACCGTACTAACCACTACAGCACGGTACTAACCACTACACCACCGTACTAACCACTACAGCACGGTACTAACCACTACACCACCATACTAACCACTACACCACCGTACTAACCACTACACCACCGTACTAACCACTACAGCACGGTGCTAACCGTTTCATGGTATCCTGCTCTCTGCTGCATGTCATTCTCAAAGTCATGCCCACTAAAACACGGAATGCAGCCGTGAGAAATCTCTGAAGACTGCTTGGAGGAGACAGCCCATATCAGATGCTTCGTAGATAAGCGGTGCTTGTGAAATCTGCTGAAGGAGCTCCTCCTCACACGAGTCATCTCTTTCCTCTCCTTTTTCCGGTGTTATGGACAGATCAGTGTGGCGGTATGAACAGCTGCCTGGGGCTCCACGCTGTAGCAGAAAGCCATGAGAGGACCCTCTTAGCCCCTAGCCTGTGGGTGTGCTCAAAGCACTTGAATGCAGACCCGTAGCGCAGACTTGCCTCGTCTTGTTCCGAGTCTTTTTGCCTCTGACTCAGTTTCTTAATATTGAGCGACTGCTGATAGCAAGATTAGCAAGATTTGCCAGTGCGCACTTGCTTGTCTTAGCTAAATCAGTGGGGACCTTCTAGGCCTCATAACTTCTGGAAAGTAATTATTACACTCACCGAGGACTTTTATTCGGAACGCCTGTACACGATGACGTGCATATCGTCATGCACATACAGGTCAGCAGCTTCAGATGTTGCTCACATCAACCATCCGAACGGAAGAAACATCTGACCTCAGTGATTTTGAGTGTGGCATGATTGTTGGTTCCAGAATTGCTGGTTTGAATATTTCTACAATGCATGCTTTTTCATGCATGGTAGAGGTCAGCAGAGAATGGCCAGACTGGTTCAAGCTAACAGAAAAGCTTCGGGAACTTGGAAAAACTCTCTGTACAAGTTTGGGGAATACGTCAACGTTGATCAGGAACAGAAAGCTGAGGCCACAGGCTCACCAAAATCTGAAGTCTGGTCTGATGAATCTGGATTACTACTGATGGATACTACAGACGGTAGAGTAATAACGCAGAATGAGGTGCTCACAGCATGAATCCACTGATCCGAAAGGTGGAGGCGGAGTATTGGTATGGGGAATGTTCTCTTGACACACTTTGGGCTAGTTAATACCAAATTAAGTATTGTTGCTGACCATCTCCTCAGGGCCACAGATTATCATCTTCTAAAGGCTACTTCCTGCATGGTAACACAACATGTCACAAAGTCGTCTTAATACAGTCTTTATGTACATAACACAATATACAATATACTGAGCCAGTACTCTTTTTTCAATGTTAAGTTGTGATGAAAAAGTGGTCCAAGCAAGTTAGATCTCCAGGACCAGGATTGGACAGCCCTGCGCCAGCGCTTCTCTTCCTGGGTGTGAATATGTGCCGTAATCTCAGTGAGCTTCAGTCCGTTAATAGAAACGGTAAACAGTGCTGACAGATCTGTATCGGGTAAAAACTGTAAAACTGATGCGTAGAAAATGAAATATGAGTTAATGTCTAATAATTTTCAAATGTCTATGTTTAATCTAGAATGGCCAAAAAAATGCCAAAAACTTGGTTTAGTGGCAACATACTACTGGAAATCCCTTAGGGGTGCTAGCTATATGTGCCTGATCTGAAGGCCTAACTCTTATAATCAGGGTTTATGACTGAGTGAAATTACATAAAAATGCTACAGTGAAATCATTTAGAAATGCCATACTATCTTTATTGATTTACAGTCTGATTGTGCTCAACAATAACAGAGTTTACAATTTGAAATATGTGCATAACGTCAAAACCATTTTATAGCATCTTGACTATGTTTCCCATTATAAATCCAGGTGGGGTTAGTTTTACCAGAGGAGGTCCGCTAATGTGTGCCGCTAACTGCCATATAGACTAGTAGAGAATTCATTTTCTTTCTCCTTGTAATCCAGTCATCACCAAAAATGTCGTTGATTTCTTGGGATGGAATCGAGGACTATGGGTCAAATCCAGCTCCATCGTGTGCCTGGTTCACACTACACGACTGGTTGAGTGGTCAGGTCTTTGTACCTGGTTCACACTACACGACTGGTTGAGTGGTCAGGTCTTTGTACCTGGTTCACACTACACGACTGGTTGAGTGGTCAGGTCTTTGTACCTGGTTCACACTACACGACTGGTTGAGTGGTCAGGTCTTTGTGCCTGGTTCACACTACACGACTGGTTGAGTGGTCAGGTCTTTGTACCTGGTTCACACTACATGACTGGTTGAGTGGTCAGGTCTTTGTACCTGGTTCACACTACACGACTGTCTGAGTGGTCAGGTCTTTGTGCCTGGTTCACACTACACGACTGTTTGAGTGGTCAGGTCTTTGTGCCTGGTTCACACTACATGACTGTTTGAGTGGTCAGGTCTTTGTACCTGGTTCACACTACACGACTGGTTGAGTGGTCAGGTCTTTGTACCTGGTTCACACTACACGACTGTTTGAGTGGTCAGGTCTTTGTGCTGTTCACTACACGACTGTTTGAGTTGTCAGGTCTTTGTACCTGGTTCACACTACACGACTGTTTGAGTGGTCAGGTCTTTGTACCTGGTTCACACTACACGACTGGTTGAGTGGTCAGGTCTTTCTACCTGGTTCACACTACACGACTGGTTGAGTGGTCAGGTCTTTGTACCTGGTTCACACTACACGACTGTCTGAGTGGTCAGGTCTTTGTGCCTGGTTCACACTACACGACTGGTTGAGTGGTCAGGTCTTTGTGCCTGGTTCACACTACACGACTGGTTGAGTGGTCAGGTCTTTGTACCTGGTTCACACTACACGACTGGTTGAGTGGTCAGGTCTTTGTACCTGGTTCACAATACATGACTGTTTGAGTGGTCAGGTCTTTGTACCTGGTTCACACTACACGACTGTTTGAGTGGTCAGGTCTTTGTACCTGGTTCACACTACACGACTGGTTGAGTGGTCAGGTCTTTGTGCCTGGTTCACACTACACGACTGGTTGAGTGGTCAGGTCTTTGTACCTGGTTCACACTACACGACTGGTTGAGTGGTCAGGTCTTTGTGCCTGGTTCACACTACATGACTGGTTGAGTGGTCAGGTCTTTGTACCTGGTTCACACTACACGACTGTCTGAGTGGTCAGGTCTTTGTGCCTGGTTCACACTAGTCACAGAACTAATCACATGTGAGACACCATGTAGAACATACGCTATTTCCTAAACCGACGTCAACAAACAAGCAATAAAAGTTGTTACTGCGCTAATCTGCAGTGACGAAAGTAAGAAGAACAAGGAACGAATATGGATTAGAAATATGTTATCAATAAAAACTTAGAGAGATTGGGTCAACGGTAACAGAGTTCTCTCTCTACGCGATCCCATTGGCTGTAGCTAGACACGGTTGTTGACTCGCCGACTGGCCTAGACATTAAACATGCTAGATGTTTGCTTGCTGGACGTCTGTGATTATTCGGTGACCACTCGGCGACAGCTTGGCGAGAGCTGTTAGCAGTTCACACTACATGGCTCAATAAGCACCGAGTGATCGTGTAGGGTGAACTAGCTGAAGTCACCTTTTCTAGCTAAAGTCAACGGTGCAAAAGTTATTATTATTATGTCTCTGACCCCAGGTGGAGCAAGAAAATTCTAACAAGAAGCCGGTGAATGAGAAGCCGACTTCAGACTCGTCTGTTATCTGTTACCTGTTATTACATTACGCAGATGTTCATTCGAGCAGGACAGGATCATCACTGAGGAGCTAAGTTAGCTAAATTTAAGGAGGTAATATATGTGGAATTGTGGTAGGTTCATTCTGGACTGAGTTCAAGTATCTTGTTGATAATCACTTGAATTACACTGCATGCCCATGTTATACTAATCCCACTCCATAAGGCTGTAGTCAAACTCAATCTCAAACTTTACCAGCGACTACTGTAACTGAGCTTTGGCAAATACAGACTACAGACAGGCCACATACTAACAGGTGACACTGTGGATATTACCAAGTGGCTGTTTTCATATTCCCCTTAAAAAGAATCCCACAGGTAAGACAGAAAGCTCAAAACGAACGCGATAGCTTGCCTAAAAACTCTCCAACCCTAATGTGGCTAACAGTGAACGAAAACCTGCGGCTACCAGTTAGCACTCGCATAATGCTAACTTCTCTTTTTTTGGTTCACCTCAAATACGCACTAAGGAATCAAACGTTTGTGACTATTTATCTTTCCTAGGCCGGGGTGGATGTGAGACTATATTAAACAGAGTGGTGGACTTTCAGTATTCTAGCTTACTCACCCTTACGAAAAAGACGTTTATTCAAGTGTACCATTAGTTTACTTCTTTTAAACTAAAAGGAAGTGAGAATGCTTTCAGTTTACTTTTTATGTATTTCCCAGTGATATACTAAACACAGTTATACTTAAGTATGCTTGGGTTATACTGACAAGTATAGAACAGTCTAAGTATATTTGGCCTTTACTTGTACTTAATCTTTTGATTGAGATAGTAGAAGTAAGTATTCTTGCTCTGCACAAAAACACATCCAGTAGAATATTTATTTAAAATTTGATTTATAAAGATTTATAAAGATACAAATATGTTTCTTAATCTGAGTGTGTCTAATTTATTTTACGTGTGTCCACTGGTGAGTAAGTAAACGTTGTTAAGTTCTATTTTAAGTAGAAAAAAACCTTAAACCTAGTCATATACTTTAAAGTACAACAATAATATAAGCAGTAAATTATAAGTATTATGTTTAGTTCACTTAAAGAAAACTTACAAGCTAGTAAACTAACAGTAAACCCATAAGTTTACTTTTAGTGTAGTTGCAGTACAAAAGATGTAAACTAGTTGTATACTTGGTTTACTACTCTTACACTTAAAGTGTACTTAAAAGTATACTTTTAAAAACTAGAAAGTGGGCCAATTTACTCCCAAGAAATATTAAAATAGTACACATACGAGCGTACTACTAGTACAATGACATTAGTATAGTAACTGCATAAAGTATACTTAATAAAATGAACTTTAAGTATACTTATGTTCTGTAACAGATAAATAACAGATATTACAATATTTAGTATGTGCATAACGTTATATCCATTTTATAGCATCTTGACTATTTTTCCCATTATAAGTGCCATTTAAGTGGGGTTAGTTTTACCAGAGGAGGTCCGCTAATGTAATAAGTGCGTAATTCGACTGCCCAATTCACATGGGACAAAGGATATCGTAATTTCCCCAAATTATTTTACACGACATGACTGAGCGGGTGCTGAGTGATCTATAAAAAACAGTCAGCAACTGGAAAACCAGGCTAAAATCATGTAGGGTGACTTAGCTGAAGTCAGCTAGCAGAACTTATTATTATTATGTCTCTGGCCCCAGAATTTAGATGCTGTGCCATTTAAGATGGAGCAGGAAAATTCTAACAAGAAGCTGGTGAAAGAGAAGCCGACCCCAGACTCATCTGTCATCTGTTACCTGGTTTTGTTATTACATTACGGAGATGTTAATTCGAGCAGGACAGGATCATTACAGAAGCGCTCCAAGATTCATTCTGGATTGAGTTCAGTTAGCACTTGCATAATGCTAACTTCTCTTTTTTTGGTTTCCCCCAAATAGGCACTAAGGAATCAAATGTTTGTGACTACTTATCTTTTTTTTAGGCCGGGGTGGATGTGAGACTATATTAACCAGAGTGGTGGACTTTCAGTATTCTAGCTTCCTCAGGTGAGCTGTGAAAAGAGGAACGAAGAAGGGCCAAAACATTTCATTTCAGGGACTGATTCTTGATAGATGCACAGTCCGTGTCCATATGCTCTGTGTATGTAATGCTGAACAACAGAACCCATTGGGGTCTTGACTTTTTCCATATACACAGTCGAGTCACATTATTATGAGCTAATATCCAGCAGCTAGAAAGCCCGGAAAGCTCAACAAGGTCCTGCTAGGTTGTCATAGGTATCTGGAGCCATGCTGACTGCAGTGCATCCCACAGTTGCTTGAGGGCACTTGGGGGAGGATCTATAGAGCGAACACAATGATTGAGGTGGTCACACAGATGCTCAACTGGGTTCAAGTCCTAGGAACTAGGGGTACTGGGTATTACTTGGAAGTCTTGTCTTGACATGTCACACTGTCTTGCTGGAAGATCCCACCCGGCCCAGGGAAGACAATCAGCATGTATGGTGTATGTGATCTGCATGGATGGATTCAGACCCAAATCAGTTGAATATGGGAATTTTGCCCCAGGGCTGACGATTTAAAGTTTTTAATGTCTCACGCAAGAACCTGTCACCAGCTTGACTGAACGAAGGATAAAAGGTTTCTGACGAGTATAAAACTACATCTACAACCTAACCTATACAAGTCAACGACATAGTTGTGAACACGAATCTATTTTGCTTCACAACCTGCGAGCTGTCTGCTATCAAAACCTCCCACGAGCCTACAAGTAGCATGTACCAAAAATAGTCTGAGGGACTTTGTGACTAAGCCACAGCGTCAGGTGCTCAGGTTGTGAGGCAGACCTTCCGCGCCGTGGAGCTGGAAACAAGAAAGTCGATCAGCATGCGCTTATGCAAAACATCCGCTCTCAGACCGATTTCCATGAACGCAACACAAGAACAGCCAGAGAAGTGAGTTAAGCAGACAGTGTTTCATTAACTGGCTGGTCCTGGTTAAAGTCAATGGTAGCATATAATGAAAAACTGGCTTTATGAAGCCCCTGTATACTTTTTACTCTGTTCTTTAATGATCAGGACCACCACAGAGCAGGTATTATGTGTGGGGTGGGTCCTTCTCAGCACTGCACAGACATGGCGTGATGGTGGTGTGTACGTGTGTGTTGTGCTGGCGTGTATAGATCAGATACAGCAGTACCGCTGGGGTGTTTAAACACTGTGTCCACCTACTGTCCACTAGGGGTGTAAGAAAATATTAAAAATATTTAGTATCAGGATATTATGTTTGGTGATACTGTATCAACTCTCAAAACAGTATCAATACACAGATTCCTGGCAGACAGTGAATCCCTCTGTGTTGTGTTTAAACCTCTGACCACTAGATGTCAGTGTTGTAATCCATTTTCAGCTCCACTCCAACATTAACAAGCAGCACAAGGGCGCAGTGCTATTGTAAGCATTGACAAACCAGTTCATATATTGGTGTGTTTTTATAGTAGGAGTTAAAAAATCACAATATATGACTTTGCTTGGAATATCACAATATATTGTGATATATTGAATCGTGACGGCTGTAAAACAATATGTATTGTATCGCCAGGTTCTTGCCAATACACAATACTCTCTCCTAGCTTGCTGGGTTACTTTGTAGATGCCCAGTTTGTGTTCTCAAGTCCTGGATAATGTAGGTTGGTGGACTATTCTCAGTCCAGCAATGACACTGAGGTGTTCAAAAACTGATCCACTCACACCAGCACGACACACACTAACACACCACCACCATATCAGTGTCACTGCAGAGCTGAAAATGAGAATGATCCACCACCCACTTTGGTGGTCCTGTGAGGGCCTCTGACCACTGAACAACAGGCTTGTATGCAGAGAAACAGACGGACTACAGGCTGTAATCACAGAAATACAAACACTTCGTTCTGTGATTACAGCCTGTAGAGCTGATAATATGGGAAATGGGTGCAGATAGAGGGGTGGTGGTTTTTAAGGCTGATCAGCGTATCGTGCCTATAAGCTAGAGAGCCTGACTTACAGTGAAATGAGAAAAGAGGAAGAGGTCAGTGGAAAGGGCGTTGCGGAAAGTTTCGTGAGAATCTAACATGGTCAGCTCCTTTACAGTTCACTACAGAGAAGTTTAGCACAATGTGAAACAAAGCACCCACAGTCCTGTACAAGCAGTAGTTCTAGACATGAATCAATGAACAGAGTTCATACACAGCCAGGGGCGTAGATAGCCCAGCACCCCTAAAGATTATTGTAAAATATATATATATTTTTTCTTCTAACAATGATTTGACAAGCTTGTTAAAACTATGTAGAGTATATGGTTAAACCAACTAACAATAAAAATACAGCAGCCCCTCCTTTCCTTGTAAAATGGTATGATCCAGCTTCTCTTTTCGCATCCCGTGTGCACGAGTGACTAGTAAGCTTTGTAACGGGGTATTTTTGTTCTTTATCTTTTAGAACCAACAATATAAAGGAGTGAGAGGAGCTGTAGCTGCTGTGCTGTTGGTTAGTCTGTGTGTTATTAAAGCTAAGGTGCTAGAGTAGTGCTGTCTGTATGTGTATTAGCTCATTAATGTTATAGAATGATAAGATATGAAGAGATGATACTATAACATGTGTGTGTGGTCAGCAAGTCAGCTATAGACATTCGATTCTTATAATTGAGTGAGGCCAACATGATCTTGATCATATGTTTAGAATATGTTGATAATAGTAATAATATTGATAAATTGATATATGTTAAATTGCTATATGTGTGTGCATATATATTTATATATATATATATATATATATATATATATATATATATATATATATATATATATATATATATATATATATATATAAATATATGAAATCCGGTACACTCTTAAAATTCACTAAGACCTATCTGAGAACTCACTGGACATGGTCTTGCACCCTCTGTCAATGACTCTCCCTCTATCACTGACTCCCCCTCTGTAACTGACTTGCCCTCCATTACTGACTTGCCCTCTTTTACTGACTCTCCCTCTATCACTGATTCTCCCTCTATCAATGACTTACCCTCCATCACTGACTCAACCTCCATCACTGATTCTCCCTCCATCACCGACTCTCCCTTTATCACTGATTCTCCATCTATCAATCACTCACCCTCCATCACTGACTAACACTCCACCACTGACTCTCCCTCTATCACTCACTCTCCCTCTGTAACTGATTCTCCCTCCATCACTGACTCTCCCTCTATCCCTGACTCAACCTCCATCACTGACTCACCCTCTATCACTCATTTCCTCTCTATCACTAAATCTCCCTTTATTACTGACTCTCTCTCTCTCTCTATAACTGACTTGCCCTCCATCACTGACAGGCCTTCTATCACTGACTCACCCTCTATCAATGACACGCCCTCTATCACTGACTGTCTCTGTATCACTGATTCTCCCTCTATTAAGGACTCGCCCTCCGTCACTGACTCACAGTCCATCACTGACTCACAGTCCATCACTGACACACACTCCATCACTGACACACACTCCATCACTGACTCTCCCTCCATCACTGCCTTGCCCTTCATCAATGACACGCCCTCCATCACTGCCTTGCCCTCCATTACTGACTGGCCCACTATCACCGACTTTCCCTCTATCATTGATTCTTCCTCTATCTATGACTCACCCTCCATCACTGACTCACTCTCTATCACTTATTCTCTCTCTATTATTATTCTCTCTCTATCACTGACTCTCTCTCTATAACTGACTTGCCCTCCATCACTGACTGGCCCTCTATCGCTGACTTGCCCTCTATCAATGACTCGTCCTCCATCAGTGACTCGCCCCCCCCCAATCATTGACTCCCCTCCATCACTCACTCTCCCTCTATCATTGACTGGCCTTCTATCGCTGACTCTTTCAATGACTTGCCCTTCATCATTGACTGGCCCTCTATCGCTGACTTGCCCTCTATCAATGACTCACCCTCCATCACTGACTCATTCTCTATCACTTATTCTCTCTCTATTATTATTCTCTCTCTATCACTGACTCTCTCTCTATAACTGACTTGCCCTCCATCACTGACTGGCCCTCAATCGCTGACTTGCCCTCTATCAATGACTCGTCCTCCATCAGTGACTCGCCTCCCAATCATTGACTCCCCTCCATCACTAACTCTCCCTCTATCAATGACTGGCCTTCTATCGCTGACTCTATCAATGACTTGCCCTTCATCACTGACTTGCCCTTCATCACTGACTCAACCTCTATCCTTGACTCTCCCTCTATTACTGACTTGCTCTTCATCACTGACTCTTCCTCTATCACTGACTTGCTCTTCATCACTGACTCAACCTCCATTACTGACTCTCCCTCTATCACTGATTCATCCTCTATCACTGACTTGCTCTTCATCACTGACTCAACCTCCATCACTGACTCTCCCTCTATCACTGATTCAACCTCCATCACTGACTCTCCCTCTATCACTGATTCACCCTCTATCACTGACTTGCTCTTCATCACTGACTCAACCTCCATTACTGACTCTCCCTCTATCACTGATTCACCCTCTATCACTGACTTGCTCTTCATCACTGACTCAACCTCCATCACTGACTCTCCCTCTATCACTGACTTGCTCTTCATCACTGACTCAACCTCCATCACTGACTCTACCTCTATCACTGATTCACCCTCTATCACTGACTTGCTCTTCATCACTGACTCAACCTCCATCACTGACTCTCCCTCTATCACTGATTCACCCTCTATCACTGACTTGTTCTTCATCACTGACTCAACCTCCATCACTGACTCTCCCTCTATCACTGATTCACCCTCTATCACTGACTTGCTCTTCATCACTGACTCAACCTCCATCACTGACTCTCCCTCTATCACTGACTCTCCCTCTATCACTGACTTGCTCTTCATCACTACATTGTATCTGATATCTTCTACAGGCAACACTAAAACCATGAGGCAATTCATAACATGCACCGAGATCACTAGTCATGTAGCTATAAACAGTAGCAGCTAACCTGGACCACCGCTGGAACAGCTCCAGCAAGCGGGGGCTGACCACATATTAAGAGGCTAAGCATTTAAACTGCTGATACTGTGTGAGCTATATAACATGCTGCACAGCGACGGGGGGTGGAGAGGTGGGGGGTTACTAGCCAGCAGTGTAGGAGACAGAATCTGTTCCAGCCTGGAGATACAACAATCACTGAGAGAACAGGAAGACAGAGAAAGAGAGAGAGAAAGAGAGAGAAATAGAGAGAGAGAGTTCCCCATTCCAGCTGCTAAAACAATCTGTGTACGTGTGTGTGTGTGTTTGCGTGTGTGTAAACGGCCCTCTCCGGGTCGTGCGGGTGAAAGAGCGGAAGGGTGGGGGGTGGTTGGGGGGAAGTGTAATGAGGATTCCAGAGTGCAGAGGGTACAGCATCACTTTTACAGCACTTCCGCCAGTCCATAACGACTGAGCCGAGATCTTCAGCACTGGGGCTGCACAACACTGGCTAAAATAAAACCAGTATGTATTAGTAGTAGACAATATTAGAGAATATATTTTAATCTGGAACTAAAGTCATGACAAGGGGGAGCAGACAGAGGGGCGGACGATAATATTATCAGTACTTAAAGACACTAATTAGTTTCTTTTGCTTGTAAAACACTGAATAAAAATCTCTGTACTCTATGTTTGTTTGTATGTTTATGTATGTTTCCTGTTTTTATTATAGTATTTGTTACATCTGGCTCTACAGCTTCTATATCATCTGTTCCAACTAATTTATTCCCACAGAAAAGAAATACTGTGATTCATATAATGTTTGGTGAAAATTCTGAATGTCTTTATAGAAGATTTGTCATATTGTCCACTCCTAATTCTTTCTTTCTTTCTTTCTTTCTTTCTTTCTTTTTCCCTTTTTTCTCTTTTCCCTTACAGTCTTTCTTTCTTTCTTTCTTTCTTTCTTTCTTTCTTTCACTGTCTTTTTCTTTCTTTCTTTCTTTCTTTCTTTCCCTTACAGTATTTCTATTTTTCTTTCTTTCTTTCTTTCTTTCTTTTTTCTTTCTTTCTTTCCTTCACTGTCTGTCTATTTTTCTTTTTTGTTTTTTTCTTCTTTCTTTTTCTTTCTTTCCCTTACAGTCTTTCTAATTTTTATTTCTTCCTTCTTTCTTTTTTCTTTCCTTTTTTCTTACTTTCTTTCTTTCTTTCTTCCCCTTACAGTATTTCAATTTTCTTTATTTCGACCTTCTTTTATTTGTCTTTCTTTCTTTCCTTTACGTTCCTTCTTTCTTGCCTTCACTGTCCTTCTATTTTTGTTTCTTTCTTTCTTTCACTGTCTTTCTTTCACTGTCTTTCTTTCTTTCTCTCTGTCCCTTACTGTCTATTTTTCTTTCTTTCACTGTCTTTCTTTCACTGTCTTTCTTTCTTTCTCTCTGTCCCTTACTGCCTATTTTTCTTTCTTTCACTGTCTTTCTTTCACTGTCTTTCTTTCTTTCTTCCTTTATTTAATGCTTTCCCTTTCCCTTTGTTCCCTTTGTTTCTTCTTTCTTTCTTTCATCCCCCCCTCCCTTTTTTTCTTTTCTCTTTTTTTTATTCTGTTGAATTTCATTTACTCATTTCATTTTCATGGACCAATAGAAATGCTCCAAAATAGCTTACAAACATTCCTAATTACATTCACCTAAATTAAAAGTAAAGACAGGTTTTGTTCTCTCCGGTAAATTTAACATTTTGGAGATAATTGCTTTTCATTGGACAGAGATGATCCAATGTATATATATATATATTCCCACAGAAACATATGATTTAATGTACCAGATTAGATGCACTTCACCTAAACGTTTAAATGTTTAATTATTTGAGGGCCACAAAAAATTCTCATCACAATTAAAACGCAAGATTGCGCAGCGTCCCCGGTCCAAGACTGATCTGAGGACGCAGTAACAGGCCGTAGTTTGGAGAGGAGGCCTGGATGTTATCATAAGGATAATACAGCGGCTCGTCTGTCTGCTGGAAACGTTTCTATGAGCTGCTTTGTCCCTGAACGCTCCTTAGGGGGAACTCCCACCACACGCTGGAGCCTTTTCATATGTGTCGAACAGCCTCCCCGTGATTACAACCGCAGAACTCAATTTCCCATGGAGCCGCTCAAGAGGACAGACCCAGGCTATGACGCTGCCTCTGGGCCCTGAAAACAGATACATGTTGATTATCTAGTGATAACTACGAGACAGACTGTGTTTGAGAGGTTAGTGTATAAGATCAGATACAGACAGGTATTACTCATTGGCTTTCCACCAGTCAGGTATAATGTATTAGCCATTGTCTGGGTTCAAACCCTCACTCAATCAAACAACACTGATGGAACTTCTGATCCGAATTCCTTTAACTCCAATCCGATGGTTAAGACGTCCGGGTCCAGGCTTCTACAGCGTTAGCTGAGGCTCTCATCTTTTTAACATGCTGTGTTTCTTGTTCTTTATAATTGACTTAACGCTTTCCTTGTGAGGAAAATGAGAAAGCTGAAGGAAACGAAAGGAAAACCAACATGAGTGCCAATGAGCTGCCCAGCTAAATCTAAAAGCTAGCTATTCGAACTTTATTTAGCTAGCTTCATCAGCCCTTGTCTGACCAACAAGCCTGACAGCTTAAGATATGTGTTTACGTCAAGAAACACCCTTTAAAGTGTTTTATCAGATTTGACACATGCAAAATTGTCCCCTAGTTATATATATATATATATATATATATATATATATATATATATATATATATATATATATATATATATATATATTGTCGCTGTCCAATGAAAAACAAGTATCTCCAAAATTGCAACTTAACAGGAGAGACCTAAAACATTATTTACTTTCCATGGAAGTTAATGGAACCAGAATTTTTTTCAAGGTATTTTGGAGCACTTCTATTGGTCCCTTCATCCTGAAACTTTCAAACAATGTAACTACCATTGGCGTGTTCAAATGATGTACAAAACTCAAAATCGCCAAAAATGGAGATACATGTTTTTCATTGGACAGCGACGATATGTATGTTTTTAGTGAAAGACTTATTTCTAGCATCCGCTCTAATGTTGGCGTTTGAGTATGTAGTTCTTATTTTTAGATATAAGTTTGTATTTATTATTGTTGTGTTTCTGTAGTAAGTTTAATGTTCATAGATAACATGTGATGTAAGTATGTCAACCTACATAGCTTAACACATCGACACCTCCTGACGCTGGTATGTGAAGAAGCAGTTAGCTCGATGTTTATTTGTAGGCCTTCCAGCTACATTAGATTCACAGATACAAATAGGAAAAGGTCTACAGATCAAATTTTTAAGAAAAGAGATAGACAAATAAAAAAAAGAAAGAAAGAAAAAAGGAGGAACATAAAGAAAGAAAGATAGAAAGAAAAAAGGGAGAACAGAAAGAAACAAAGTAAGTGATAGAAGAAGAAAGAAAGAAAAAAGAACAAATATAAAAAAGATACAAAGAAAAAAGGGAGAACAGAAAGAAACAAAGTAAGTGATAGAAGAAGAAAGAAAGAAAAAAGAACAAATATAAAAAAGATACAAAGAAAAAAGGGAGAACAGAAAGAAACACAGTAAGTAAGATGGAAAAAAGAAAGAAAGAAAGAAAGAAAGAAACAGAAAGAAAGAATGAAAGGGAGGACAGGAAAAGAAAGAAAGAAAGAAAGAAAGAAAGAAAGAAAGAAAGAAAGAAAGAAAGAAAGACAGGGAGGACAGGGAGGACAGAAAGAAAGAATGAAAGAATGAAAGAAAGACAGGAGTAACATAAAGATAGAAAGGGAGAACAGAAAAAAACAAAGTAAGAAAATAAGGGAGAACAGAAAGAAAGAAAGAAAGAAAGAAAGAAAGAAAGAAAGAAAGAAAGAAAGAAAAAGGAGGGAGGACAGAAAGAAAGAATGAAAAGGAAGACAGAAAGAAAGAATGAAAGGGAAACAGAAAGAAAGAATGAAAGGGAGGACAGGAAAAGAAAGAAAGAAAGAAAGAAAGAAAGAAAGAAAGAAAGACAGGGAGGACAGGGAGGACAGAAAGAAAGAATGAAAGAATGAAAGAAAGACAGGAGTAACATAAAGATAGAAAGGGAGAACAGAAAAAAACAAAGTAAGAAAATAAGGGAGAACAGAAAGAAAGAAAGAAAGAAAGAAAGAAAGAAAGAAAGAAAGAAAGAAAAAGGAGGGAGGACAGAAAGAAAGAATGAAAAGGAAGACAGAAAGAAAGAATGAAAGGGAAACAGAAAGAGGAAAAAAGAAAATATTTAAGGGAGGACAGAAAGAAAGAATAAAAGAAAAATTAAAGAAAAGACAGAAAGAATGAAATTGGGACAGAAAGAAAAAAGAAATAAATAAAGGGAGGACAGAAATAAAGAATGAAAGAAAGAATTAAAGCGAGGACAGAAAGAAGGAAAGAAAGAATATCTGTCACTCATCTGTATGCTAGTTCAGATCATGTGCATCATCACTCGTTACACTTCAGCTCTAAGATGTACTCGCTACCGGAGAGAAAGCCTGGAGGAACCCAGAGCAGCAGAAGAGAGGAGAAGGGTAAAGGCATGCGAGCCCCCCGGGGACAATGGGACGGACGCGCTTTCTAAGATTAGCTCTGACTGTTCGGTTGTACACAGTCCTGCACATGACCAACACAGTAAAACCCCTCATACGCACGTACAGCCACTTCCACCTCCAACAAACCACACACGCCTGTTCAAGCACATTTCTAATCACACACACAACACAAACCATCAACCACACTCGTTCTCCGTCTTCCCTCTCTTCCTGAGACACTGCTGCATATCCATCCGATCAGATCGAGGGACCAATCAGCCGGAAGAGAGCAGTTATCAAAATGTAGAGCCGTCCGGTTCCTTTATTCACTGTATTTACACTTCAGTCCATCACTACACCAGCACAGTCACTCTTCAGAGAGGTGGAGAGCAGCTCACACTGACTCATCAACATGTGAGAAAACAGAACAATCTCAAACTGGCTTACACTCAAACAATGCACTGGATATGAAATGTGAAAAGAAAGAAGGACAGAAAAAAGAAAGAAAGAAATAAAGAAAGTCAGAAAGAAAGGGAGGGATGGAGGGAGGGAGGGACAAAAGAAAGAAAGAAAAAAAGAAAGTCAGAAAGAAAGGGAGGGATGGAGGGAGGGACGAAAAAAGAAAGAAAGAAAGAAAGAAAGAAGGGTGAAAGAAAGAAAGAAAGAAAGAAAGAAAGAAAGAAAGAAAGAAAGAAAGAAAGGGAGGGATGGAGGGAGGGACGAAAAAAGAAAGAAAGAAAGAAAGAAGGGTGAAAGAAAGAAAGAAAGAAAGAAAGAAAGAAACAGATGGAGGGAGGGAGGGAGGGATAAAAAAGAAAGAAAGAAAGAGAGGGAGGGAGGGATGAAAGAAAGAAAGAAAGAAAGAAAGAAAGAAAGAAAGAAAGAAAGAAAGAAAGAACAGAGGGAGGGAGGGAGGGAGGGATAAAAAAGAAAGAAAGAAAGAGAGGGAGGGAGGGAGGGAGGGAGGGATGAAAGAAAGAAAGAAAGAAAGAAAGAAAAATGGTAAGACAGTAAGGAAAGAAAGAAAGAAAAATGGAAAGACAGTAAGGAAAGAAAGAAAGAAAAATAGAAAGGCAGTAAGGAAAGAAAGAAAGAAAGAAAGAAAGAAAGAAAGAAAGAAAGGAAATAAATAAGTAATAGCAGAAAAAAGAAGGGGTAAAAGAAAGAAATAAAGAAAAGTCTGTCGCCCAGTAACACGTTATAATAATAATAATAAGCACAGCCCCGACCTGTGTGCCTCGGCGCGCGCTCACTCCACCTCGCGCGCCGCTCACTCTCCTCGCGCATCCGCCGCGCGGCCTCGTTTAGAGGGGGGGGGCTGCTCGGCGTGGGAAGAGCTGCGTCGTGATGCGAGCTAACTTCCTGTCCGCTTATTCTTCCCACCCGGCGCGATCAGGGCGCAAGAGCGCGCGCGCGCTCCCTCCGCGAGCAGCACGGTTCAGATGGCCGCGCGAGCATCGGCACGAAAAGTTGTCTGCCTTTTTTATTGGAACCGTCGGATCCACCTTAAACGTAATGTAACTGCTGCACCATTTAAGGTGGACCGGAGGATTCCTCATAAGAAGCCAGCCGGCTTCATCTCTTCATCAGCTGCCGGAGCCTCGACTGAGCTTTTCTCATGAATGAAACCCGCGCGTGTCTCTTTAAGAGCGTGAATGAGGCTCGCGTGCTCACATCCATGCACATCAGCCAAGGTCGTCGAGCGATGAACAATTCGTGGTTTATGAAGCTTATGGTACCCCACATCCCCCCTTTACCACCCCCCACCCCCCAGCTCCCTGTCCCTAACAGGATTAGGCAGAACCCCCTGCCCCCCTCCTCCTGAAGCCCCACCAACACAGTGCAGGAGAACCACACAGCTCGTGTATGGAAGTATGCATCGCAGGCCAGATGGGCACCTTTGGGTGGTGGACCACCCCGAGCACAGCACTGACTCTGACACGAGTTTATCAGGCATGGATGCAATGTTTAAGGTTGGGGGTGAGAAGGTGGGGGCTGACGCACGTGAAGCGGTCCACCACCCAGCCGAGCGCAGCTCTACGGTCAGGAACTGACCACCGATGAAACGCTAGAGGAGGATGGCTGCCACAGAGAGTCCATGGCAGAGAGAGGCTGCGCGCGCCCCGGTGCTCACCTCTCACATCCGAGTCAGTGCATGACGCTGTCGGTGGACGCGGTGCGGCATTCGGTGTCCGTCAGTGAAGCATGTTTAGTCCGGCAGCGTGGAGAGAGAATTCCCGGTCAGAGGAAAATAAAGAACAACAGCAGCAGCAGCAGCAGCAGCACTGGTCGGCTTTCCTACACGAGCTCCATGTCCGTCTGTCTCTGTGCGCGCGCTGCAGCGCACAGGGGGCGCCCGCGGACCCACATTCGGCTCAGCTCTCTCTTAAAGGGGCCGCGCGGGCGGGGTGAGCTCAGGTAAGGTGGGATACCAAAGCTTAAAGGGCCCATATGTGTATATTTTTGCACAGCTCCTAATTCACTTCTGCATGCTCTCTATTCATGAATAGTCTGTTTAAGCTCTTTAATCTGTTTTCTTCTTATTGTATCTGTATGAATATTAAATAAACAGAAAGAGATAAAGATGTAAGGACCACAAAAACATATTAAGTAAGTTCAGTAAGGTCCTAATTCATTTCTCTGTGCTCTCTATTAATAAATAAACAAGCTGTTTTTTCTTATTGTGTCTATTGTAAAAATGACCTCTTATCTGTAAAAGAAGCGAGAGATGAAAGAAAGAAAAAAGGAAGAAAGAAAGGGAGGGAGGAAGGGAGGGAGGGAATAAATTATTAAATAAAGCAACAGTAAGGAAAAGCAGAAAGAAAGTAAAAAAAAATGGAAAGACAGCAAAGAAAGAAAGAAAAAAAGAAAGAAAGAAAAATATAAAGACAGTAAAGGAAAAAAAGTAAGAAAGAAAAGAAAGCAAGAAAAATATAAAGACAAAAAAAGAAAGAAAGTAAGTAAGAAAGAAAGAAAAATATAAAGACAATAAACGAAAGAAAGAAAGAAAAGAAAGAAAAGAAAGAAAGAAAAATATAAAGACAGTAAAGGAAAGAAAGAAAGAAAGAAAGAAAGAAAGAAAGAAAGAAAAATAGAAAAACAGTAAAGGAAAGAAAGAAAGAAACCAACCGTAAGAGAAAGCCGAAAGCAAGAAAAATAGAAAGACAGTAAAGGAAAAAGTAGGACAGTAAAAAAGAAAGAAAAAAACCAAGAAAGAAAAATATAAAGACAGTAAAGAAAAGAAAGTAAGAAAGAAAAGAAAGCAAGAAAAATAGAAAGACAGCAAAGGAAAGAAAGTAAGAAAGAAAGAAAGAAAGAAAGAAAAATAGAAAGACAGTAAAGGAAAGAAAGAAAGAAAGTAAGAAAGAAAGAAAGAAAGAAAGAAAGAAAAATAGAAAGACAGTAAAGAAAAGAAAGTAAGAAAGAAAAGAAAGCAAGAAAAATAGAAAGACAGCAAAGGAAAGAAAGTAAGAAAGAAAGAAAGAAAGAAAGAAAGAAAAATATAAAGACAGCAAAGGAAAAAGTAAGAAAATAAAAAAGGAATAAAGAAAGAATGAAAGAAAAATAGAAAGACAGTAAATTCAGGCCCTGATTTATTTCTATGTGCTCTCTATTAATAAATAAACAAGCAGTTTTTCTTATTGTGTCTTTAAAACTGATTTATGCAAATGACCTCTCTTCTGATTGGCAGACTAGTACTATAGCAAACACACACACATCAGAAAAAAATAATTGGTTGAAATAAATAATTCTATTCTTTTAAGTAATAAATAAATTGAGTATAAAATCAGATTGATATCAAATAAACAGTCAGAGATGCAAGCAATAGTTTTTCCTTATTGTGTCTTTGTGTATTGGTGTATGTAACTGACCTCTCCTCTGATTGGCTGGCTCAAACACTCCCGGCGGTGCACCTCCTAGTATCTACGCTTATTATCCGTTTTATTTCCGCCAGAAATGAAACTGCAGCTGGGACTGAATAAAAGTGGGTGGGCCGCAAAATTCAATATAGCTCAATCGCGTTTACAGTACATTACAAGAGCAACAGAGTTCTGCTTTGTTTTGGGCTGCTGTGTCATCATACTGTCATCCCTCAACAGCCCTAAAAGCAGTCCCATCCACTCTGTTCCGTCACTACAATCAGATACTATATTCGGAATCCGAAGAGCAAGCAGCCCATAGCAGATGATGGGACACTGAGATCACTGAGTTCCAAAATCAAACTTTTAATGAGCCTGCCTGTTTCTTTCACAGCTTCCACAGCAATACAACACAAGCAGATTGTAACATACATCCATAACATGAGCAGCAGTTACAACCTTTGCAAACAGCATTACTTTAATATGATGCAGAAAAGACCACATAATACAGTGTGAGATCAAATGAATGATCAGTATAAGGGGTGTCACTGATGTCTTGGGGTCATAATAGACCTATGTGGGGTTTATTTTGAAGAAATTATTAAGAAAGAAAGAAAAAGAAAGAAAGAAAGAAAGAAAGAAAGAAGGAAAGAAAAATAGAAAGACTATAAAGTGATGAAGATATAAAGATGTAAGGAATGCAAACAACATATTTAGTAAGTTCAGTAAGGTTCTGATTCATTTGTATGTGCTCTCTATTAATAAATAAACGTACTGTTTCTTCTTATTGTGCCTTTAAAAATGAAGAAAGAAAGAAAGAAAAAAAGAAAGAAAGAAAGAAAGAAAGAAAGAAAGAAAGAAAGAAGGGATGGTAGAAATAAAGTATTAAATAAAGCAACAGTAAGGGAAAGCAGAAAAAAGAAAGGAAATAAGAAAATAAGAAAGAAAGAAAGAAAAATAGAAAGACAGTAAAGAAAAGCAAGAAAGAAAGAGAAATAGAAAGAAAGAAAGAAAGAAAGAAAGACAGACAGAAAGAGATGAAGATATAAGGAATGCATATTAAGTGACATATTTAGTAAGTTCAGTAAGGTTCTGATTCATTTGTATGTGCTCTCTATTAATAAATACACACTGTTTCTTCTTATTGTGCCTTTAAAAATGAGAAAAGAAGGAAAGAAAGAAAGAAAGAAAGAAAGAAAGAAAGAAAGAAAGAAAGAAAGAAAGAAAGAACAAAAAAAGAAGGGATGGTAGAAATAAATAATTAAATAAAGCAACAGTAAGGGAAAGCAGAAAAAAGGAAGAAAACAAGAAAGAAAGAAAAATAGAAAGACAGTAAAGGAAAGAAAGAAAGAAAGAAAGAAAGAAAGAAAGAAAGAAAGAAAGAAAGACAGTAAAGGAAAGAAAGACAGTAAAGGAAAGAAAGAAAAAAAATATAAAGAAAAAAAAAGAAAGACAAATAGAAAGACAGTAAAGGAAAGAAAGAAAGAAAGAAAGAAAGATAGATAGATAGAAAGAAAGAAAGAAAGAAAGACAAATAGAAAGACAGTAAAGGAAAGAAAGAAATAAAGAAAGAAATAAAGACAGTAAAGGAAAGAAAGACAGTAAAGGAAAGAAAGAAAAAGAAATATAAAGAAAAAAAAAAGAAAGACAAATAGAAAGACAGTAAAGGAAAGAAAGAAAGAAAGAAAGAAAGAAAGAAAGAAAGAAAGAAAGACAAATAGAAAAACAGTAAAGGAAAGAAAGAAAAAAAATAGAAAGAAAGAAAGAAAGACAAATAGAAAGACAGTAAAGCAAAGAAAGAAAGAAAGACAAATAGAATGACAGTAAAGGAAAGAAATAAAGAGAAAGAAAGAAAGAAAGAAAGAAAGACAAATAGAAAGACAGTAAAGGAAAGAAAGAAAGAAAGAAAGAAAGAAAGACAAATAGAAAGACAGTAAAGGAAAGAAAGAAAGAAAGACATAGAAAGACAGTAAAGGAAAGAAAGAGAAATAGAAAGAAAGAAAGAAAAACAAATAGAAAGACAGTAAAGGAAAGAAAGAAAGAAAGAAAAATAGAAAGAAAGAAAGAAAGAAAGAAAAGAAAGAAAGACAAATAGAAAGACAGTAAAGGAAAGAAAGAAAGAGAAATAGAAAGAAAGAAAGTATGAATGAACAGTATAAGGGGTGTCGCTGATGTTCTGGGGTCATAATAGACCTATATGGGTTTTATTTTGAAGATAGATATGATGCCGATTGAGAAAAGTCTCTTAACTGCACATGCTGTCATTGACAGTCACATTCTTTAGGCGCCGCTGCTCCCAGCGTAGGCTGACTTCGAAGGCCTTGTGGATTTTGATGGTACATTAGATTCTGTAACGTTAGCGGTGGCTTCAGGTATTGATAGGTTAACTATGGTCACCAGGCTACATAAGCTACACTAACATTAGAACACACAAACACGACACACGTGGTCGCAATAAATCTGATTTTTGCCTTCATTCATTACCAGAACGTTCCAGCCGTCCTCCTTAGTTTATAACAGTATTAAATGAAAATGAGGATGAAGAAGTGATGCTAGAAAGAAAGTATAAGCAGAGATGAAGATATAAGGAAAGCAGCTTCCCCAGCCAGGCCCACCCACATCCATGCCACTGTCTCCACTTTGTAGTTCTACATGTTGGAATTTTACTCCATCTGCATCTTTTGTTAACCTGTTCTTTAGTGGTAAGGGCCCCCACAGGACCACCACAGAGCAAGTACTATTAGGGAGGTGAATCATTCTCAGTACTGCAGTGACACCAACGCAGTGGTCACAGGACACTGTTGGCTGGATAGTTCTGACTATTCTCAGTTCAGCAGTGACACTGAGGTGTTTAAACACTCTAGCAGCACTGCTGTGTCTGATCCACTCACACCAGCACAACGCACACTAACACACTACTACCATGTCAGTGTCACTGCAGCACTAAGAATGATCCACCTCCCTAATAGGACCCGCTCTGTGGTGGTCCCGGAGACTTAGACTACAGTCTGTTGTTATTTATTTAATTTCAGATCAAAATGGACCAGAAACCTACTGGGTTCTTCAGTTTATGTGCACTATATAAGAAGCAGATATAAAATGTATTTAATGATTCAGTATTTATTGTGTCCATGCTTCATCTTAATTGCAGCATCCATTCTTTTCAGAAGACTCGAAGAAATCCACAGACACAGCTTCAGATTAAAAGATTCAACCGTCCATGAAACCAGTCCACAGAGTCCAGTTCCAGTGTTCTAGTGCAAAAGATCTTCTTTGTTGGACGGGTCTGTATCTTCTTTTCTCAGCGAGGAGCTTCTTGAACAGCTACACATCCTTTCATACCCATAGCTCTAAGGTGTCTTCTCACAGTAGAAGGATGGACAGAAACATCTGTAGCTGTTTTTTTAGATCTAAAGCAAGAAGTAAAGCTAGATCTTCTCCTCTCTTTCTCAAAGATGAAAACAAAAAAATAAAACCCCAGAGTACAAGTCAATCTGGACACCAATTATTAACAGTGACCATCTCCACTATAAACACATGTATACTGAGATCCAGTACCAAATTCAACACCACTCTATACATTGTAACCAGCCTGGCCACTAGCTGTGCTATGCCTCCTTCTATCCTCTAGGGGTGCTGCAGGAAGGTTGCCCTTCCTGGGGTATAAATAGGGGAAGCCAGGTAGGAAGTAGCAGAGAGTTGACCTACAGCAACATGTACTCTCTGCTTTGGTGACCTCCTTTGTTGGGAAACTTTGTTTCGTGCTCATTAGGGTGGTTCTTAATGTGCGAGTGGCTTGGACTGAGGACTGGTTGAAGGTTTAGCCGTGCTTTGCTCCAGCCCAAGTCTTTTAGGTGTACATCTCCCACAGACTGCTCACCCATCTGGCCTGGTACACGACTGGTGGGGCTAATAAGCTACCTCTACCTCAAGGATTCTTCCCAGACCTAGGGTCATGCTCATACAGACTTGAAATACTGATCTACTGATCATAGTGGCATTTCTGCAGCCCCACGTGGTATCCCCCTCATCCTTTTGTAGCATCATCCTATTGAGTGCTTTAGGCTAATGGTTACAACATAACAACAAATAATACCTCTCTATGTAGACACACCCACATGTATTTGTGTGTTTTTGATTTCCATTGCAAAATACCTACCTTTTGTTTTCTACTGTCTTAATATATTGGTTACATTTCACGATATTTTTATCTT
The DNA here is from genome assembly GCA_021613375.1 of Megaleporinus macrocephalus. Lineage (NCBI taxonomy): Eukaryota > Metazoa > Chordata > Actinopteri > Characiformes > Anostomidae > Megaleporinus > Megaleporinus macrocephalus. The sequence continues at coordinate 9,681,159 of CM038723.1, read as the reverse complement.
CCCCCTTGTTTGTTTAGTAGTTTTGTTTGTTTGTTTATTTGTTTGTTTTTTCTCATTAGTTTGTATAAGTATGCATATTTCTGTTCATATCCTCTCTCATGAACAATACATTATAAATAAAAATAAAGTGTAAATAGTGATGTTGGTCTTCCAGGTGAAGTTTAGGAGCCGCAGCTTTTAACCAATCTTTGAACTCCAGGCCAGTCCTCACATGTCAGGCCCCTCCGCCTGCCAAACACCTGTTTCATCTACCTGTGTGTTGAAAGTGGATTGCGAAACACTGGAATATACTATAAAGACATGGTCCAGGATCCTCTCGGATCAGTGCCCGGGAAACGGCCAGGAAACTCATCAGTCACTTGTAGGCCCTTCTGTAAAAGGAGCTTGGGAGGATTTCGGCTCGGGATTAGCGGCAAATCTAGATGGGACTCCCCGTGCACCGTCTCACGTCTCGGCCAGGCCTAATATCCAAGATAAATAATCTAAAATTGGGAAATAAGCGGGAAAATCCTAGTGCGAGAGGCAAGAGGATTAATCGGAATAAATCATATGGCTAGGAAGGACTGTGCTCCACGTGCCTCATGAGCAAGCTGGGTGTTAAGGGTTAATGAAAATGCTGTCAGGACTAGTAAACATCCTAAAAACTATTCACACTCCTTACTGAGAATTGATTAGCGTCCCAGCAGGACATCTGTTAACACATCCCAGTAATAAAGCTCTCGGAGGGGCAACAGCATTAACGCAGGAGGAGTGAGTTTCCAGAGGGTGGAATGTTTTCGTGGCATTCTCTGAGCCCACTCATCCATGTGGAAGGCACTCTCAACTGATTTGGGGTATGAATCCATCCTTGCAGATCTCGTACGCCCATACATGCTGAATGTCTTGCCTGGGGCGGATGGGATCTTCCAGCAAGACAATGCGACACGTCACTGGGAAATGTCCCAGATTGGTTGGAAGAGCTGACCAAGACTACTACCCTGGACCCCCTAATTCCTCAGATTTAAACCCAATTGAGCATTTGTGGGAGCACCTTGATAGCGGTGTGGGCTCTATTGATCCCCCCACCAGATCCCCTACCTGTCTACCTGTGACAACTTACCAGTACTTTATTGAGTTTCCAGGTCCGTCTAGCTGATGTCTGTGCTGCACACGGTGGTCACTCTGGACATTAGTTGGTGGTCATAATAATGTGACTTAACTGTATATAAGATGATGTGCATATACAGAGCAATGCTTTATATCTGTAACTTCTCTTATATCATCCATTTAATTATCCTCTCCAGTGGCTTCTAAATTAGTTTTTATATTAGTTGCTTCTCTTAAACTACAAATGAGTGAGTATGCTGTGAGTTTACTTTCCATGTCCTTAACTAGTAGTGTCACAGTACTGGGTAGTGCTGCCCCTTTAGGACAAGAAGGCTCTGGGTTCGATTCCCAGTGACCAGGTTCCTTTCTGTGTGGACATCTGTGTGAATGTGTACAACCTCCAAGTACTACCCTGGACCCCTAATTCCCCAGACTTACACACAAATAAGCATCTGTGGGACCACCTCAGTAGTGTTGTTGGCTCTATAGACCCCTCCAGCAGCTTTGTGATGCACTGCAGTGAGTATGGCTCCAGATACCTGTGACAACCTACCAGCGCTCCAGACACTGCGGTTACTCTGGACACAGTGGTTACTCTGCACACAGCGGTTACTCTAGACACTGCGGTTACTCTAGACACTGCAGTTACTCTAGACACAGCGGTTACTCTAGACACTGCAGTTACTCTAGACACTGCGGTTACTCTGGACACAGCGGTTACACTAGACACTGCAGTTACTCTAGACACTGCAGTTACTCTAGACACTGCGGTTACTCTAGACACTGCAGTTACTCTAGACACTGCGGTTACTCTAGACACTGCAGTTATTCTGCACACAGCGGTTACTCTAGACACTGCAGTTATTCTGCACACAGCGGTTACTCTAGACACTGCAGTTACTCTAGACACTGCGGTTACTCTAGACACAGCAGTTATTCTGCACACAGCGGTTACTCTAGACACTGCAGTTATTCTGCACACAGCGGTTACTCTAGACACTGCAGTTACTCTAGACACTGCGGTTACTCTAGACACAGCGGTTACTCTAGACACTGCAGTTACTCTGGACACAGCGGTTACACTAGACACTGCAGTTACTCTAGACACTGCGGTTACTCTAGACACTGCGGTTACTCTAGACACTGCAGTTACTCTAGACACTGCGGTTACTCTAGACACTGCGGTTACTCTAGACACTGCAGTTACTCTAGACACTGCGGTTACTCTAGACACTGCGGTTATTCTGCACACAGCGTTTACTCTAGACACTGCGGTTACTCTAGACACTGCAGTTACTCTAGACACTGCGGTTACTCTAGACACTGCGGTTATTCTGCACACAGCGGTTACTCTAGACACTGCAGTTACTCTAGACACTGCGGTTACTCTAGACACTGCGGTTATTCTGCACACAGCGGTTACACTAGACACTGCAGTTACTCTGGACACAGCGGTTACACTAGACACTGCGGTTACTCTAGACACAGCGGTTACTCTAGACACTGCAGTTACTCTGGACACAGCGGTTACTCTGGACACAGCGGTTACTCTGCACACAGCGGTTACTCTTGACACAGCGGTTACTCTGCACACAGCAGTTACTCTGGACACTGCGGTTACTCTGCACACAGCGGTTACTCTGCACTAAGGGGTACTCTAGACACTGCGGTTACTCTAGACACTGCAGTTACTCTGGACACAGCGGTTACTCTTGACACAGCGGTTACTCTGCACACAGCGGTTACTCTGCACTAAGGGGTACTCTAGACACTGCGGTTACTCTAGACACTGCAGTTACTCTGGACACAGCGGTTACACTAGACACTGTGGTTACTTTGCACACAGCGGTTACTCTAGACACAGCGGTTACTCTAGACACTGCGGTTACTCTGCACACAGCGGTTACTCTCGACACTGCAGTTACTCTAGACACTGTGGTTACTCTAGACACAGCGGTTACTCTAGACACTGCGGTTATTCTGCACACAGCGGTTACACTAGACACTGCGATTACTCTAGACACAGCGGTTACTCTAGACACTGCGGTTACTCTAGACACAGCGGTTACTGTAGACACTGCGGTTATTCTGCACACAGCGATTACTCTAGACACTGTGGTTACTCTAGACACAGCGGTTACTCTAGACACAGCGGTTACTCTAGACACTGCGGTTACTCTTGACACAGCGGTTACTCTAGACACAGCGGTTACTCTAGACACAGCGGTTACCCTATACACAGCGGTTACTCTTGACACAGCGGTTACTCTAGACACAGCGGTTACTCTAGACACAGCGGTTACTCTTGACACAGCGGTTACTCTGGACACAGCGGTTACTCTAGACACAGCGGTTACTCTGGACACAGCGGTTACTCTAGACACAGCGGTTACTCTGCACACAGCGGTTACTCTAGACACTGCGGTTACTCTGCACACAGGGGTACTCTGGACACAGCGGTTACCCTAGACACAGCGGTTACTCTAGACACAGCGGTTACTCTGGACACAGCGGTTACTCTAGACACAGCGGTTACTCTAGACACAGCGGTTACCCTATACACAGCGGTTACTCTTGACACAGCGGTTACTCTAGACACAGCGGTTACCCTATACACAGCGGTTACTCTTGACACAGCGGTTACTCTAGACACAGCGGTTACTCTAGACACAGCGGTTACTCTGGACACAGCGGTTACTCTAGACACAGCGGTTACTCTGCACACAGCGGTTACTCTAGACACTGCGGTTACTCTGCACACAGGGGTACTCTGGACACAGCGGTTACCCTAGACACAGCGGTTACTCTAGACACAGCGGTTACTCTGGACACAGCGGTTACTCTAGACACAGCGGTTACTCTGCACACAGCGGTTACTCTAGACACAGCGGTTACTCTAGACACTGCGGTTACTCTGCACACAGCGGTTACTCTAGACACAGCGGTTACTCTGGACACTGTGGTTACTCTAGACACTGCGGTTACTCTGCACACAGCGGTTACTCTGGACACAGCGGTTACTCTGGTCATAATAATGTGGCTTGATTGTGTACAAGATGTGCATATCGTCGTTGTCCAATCATAAACATGTATTTCAGTATGTCTATAAACTTATACTGCACCTATAAGTGTGTGGAGGTTTACTACTAGTACTTTCATGCTTTCATTTCCAGCTGATTAGAATACTGTAACTGTGGTCTCTTAGGTCTTCTACTGTCGGGCCTCTAGATGACCCATCATCTAAACATCTAAACTGGATTTGGTGATCGGGCAGTTTCCAGACTCGCTCCTTGACTATGGAACTCTTTCCCAACAATCTCTTTCCATATTGAAATCGAATCTGAAGACTCACCTCTTCTTTCTCGGCTGCAGACTTCCCTCTTTAATCTATTCTACCACTCATCTCTGATGTCCAGTTGTTATATTATTGTCAGGTTGATGTTTCTACTAACTGTTGAACCTTTACTCTCTGAGTCTCAAAACTTAAGGAGCTGCCTACATAGGCAGCATTTTACATCTTAGTATGCGCTCCCGACATGTAGTCTGTCCCAAATCTTATATACCTTAAACATGCTGTCTACTGAGAAACCTTATTTAGACCTGATTTTAAGGAAGCATCGAACTTATCCTCAACTGCTAAGACAATCCTATGATGCAACACAGGCAAAGCTACAAGCAGTGAAGTTATTTTGATTCTCTCTGGAGTTTTAATGTGTTTCTGGTCATATAATCACACAAAACAGTATTTTATTATCAACTCTGTAACGAGTCCTTCACCATTTAGCAGTTTTATACTCGAGCCATTAGCATTTATGCTAGCGGACTTTTAAGCCTCAGGCTATTGTTTTGGATGCCGGCTGGTAGCTTAGCAACCAGCTAAACCATCAGTCGCGTGCTGCAGTGGGCGGGAACAAGCCTCTACTCTACCAAGTCTCTACCAAGACTTATTGCGCATGCGCACATGACGATAACATCAAGATTTCGATGGTTGGCGAGTTTGTGCATAATTTTATCCTTCTTGTTTATCATGTTTTAATGTTTTAAGCTTGTTATCTAAATTTTGCCTAATGTTGCTGTCTGCTTCAGTGTTCCAAAAGTGTTCGTGGCGCTCATAATCCTTGACAAAATAGCAGAGGGTACTGTTTTATGACCATATTTACACTATCAAATAATCCTACCTGTGGTTTTAATGCACTTTCAGTATTATTTTCCACCAAGGTAGCACAGATCGACAGAACACCGGCATCCAGAACAATAGCCTGAGGCTTAAAAATAAGATAGCATAAATGCTAATGGCTTCAGCATAACTGCAAAATGGTTAACAACTTGTCAGCTTTTATTATTACAAAGACATTAGTATACTTACTACATAAGGAGTACTTGGGAACTATACCTCCACTTTACTTAAGTGTACTTTCAGTTTGGAAGAGTGTGTATAGAGGCTGGAGACCAAGTTCTACCACCCAATTAAACGGTTGACTCTTCCAAAGCAACCAGTGTTTAATATGGACACACGTCCTAGAAAACTAAATACAGTGTCAGTCAAAAACCTTTTCTTTCCAAAACAGAACAAAAAAAGGAGGAACACCTGCATGGAAAATCACTGAGATTCTCTAAAACGATCTGCAGTGTGTGTTGTTTTGATGCGTGTGTAAATAAACTATCTGAGAAAAGTTTCTGGGATGTTTGTTTGCTGTTGTTTACTTGTTGTTGATAACTCTCTTCTTAGTGACACATGCAGCTGCTTGTTGTTCTAGATGCACTAGTAACATGTACCAACGTTATCTGTATATACAGAAAGTCTATTTTTATGATAACACTAACATACCAAACATTCCCAAATCTCCAGACTCGTTCACTTCCGTGATAAACTCACTGCCCGCTCAGCTCCTTTTAACTCGCTAATGTTGGAGTTATTTTTGATGCAGCAGCTACTGAAGCTGCTTTTTACTCTGAGTCTCTATACAGTACTGGGTAAAGGTTTGAGGCACTCAGGAACATTATTACATTTAATAAGCTATTTTTTTTACAGACAGGGAAGCTTTCATGTGCTCCGCAAGACACTTTATAATTTAAATATTCAAACAGTATTAATGCAGTAAGTAGAGCTTTTACATACGTCAGTGTGTTTATTTAACCCTTTCCAAGCTTCTCCTTGTGGAAACAACCCAGTATTATTTAAAGTTCTCATCTAATACCTGCTTTGACTGCTCAGTACTTCATTAAGCTAAATCAAGATTGCTGCTGAAGGAACTGAATACATTCATACAATGTCTTCCTCCTGCTCTTCTCCCTCCTCAGGTTCACTTTTAGTATTTGTTGTTGTTTTCCTGCCCTACTACTCCAACTGTCTTGTCTTTTTCTTCTTTTCCTTTTAATCTCATTATGTTGTTCTTGTTCTCCTTTCTTCTTGTTTTTCTTCTTGTTATCATTCTTATACTTTCAAGAACATGATTAGTAAAAGTAAACTTTGAAACTTGAAAACAATCATAACAATAACAACAATAATAAAAAAATAATAATGTTGATTATATAATTTTATAATATTATTATTATTCACATATGAAGATACTGTATGTAAGCTTAGATTATTATTGTTATTATTATTATTATTATTGTTGTAATTTTTATAATTAATATTATTATTTACACATAAAGTCACTGTAAGTGCATTGTCTTATTATGATGATAACGATGATGATGATGATGATTATTATTATTCACACATAAAGGTACTGTATATAAGTGTAAGTTACTATTATGATGATGATGATGATGATGATGATAATGATTATTATTATTATTATTATTCACATATAAAGACACTGTACGTAAGTGTAAGTTACTATTATGATGATGATGATGATGATTATTATTATTATTATAAGACACTGTATGTAAGTGAAAGTTACTATTATATTATTATTATTATTATTATTATTATTATTATTATTATTATTACTATAAGACACTGTATGTAAGTGAAAGTTACTATTATATTATTATTATTATTATTATTATTATTATTATTACTATAAGACACTGTATGTAAGTGAAAGTTACTATTATTATTATTATTATTATAATTATTATTATTCACATATAAAGACACTGTACGTAAGCGTAAGTTACTATTATGATGATGATGATGATGGTTATTTTATTATTATTATTATTATTATTATTATTATTATTATTATTATTATTATTATTATTATTATTATTATAAGACACTGTATGTAAGTGAAAGTTACTATTATATTATTATTATTATTATTATTATTATTATTATTATTATTATTATTATTATTATTATTATTATAAGACACTGTATGTAAGTGTAAGTTCTCAGACGAGGCTGCTGAACAGTGTGAGTGGCTGTAATACTAGTTGTGGTTCTGTGTGATGAGAAAAACATGAGGAGATATGTGTGTGGATGGTGTATATGGGGTTTATAGACTCTGTGTCTTCCGCTCCTCTCTTTATCCCTCCCTCCTCTTCTCTCCCAGCAGGCCTCCTTCTCCTCCTCCTCCCCCTCCTCCTCTCAGTCTCTCTCAGGGTTCTGTCTGACAGCCCATGCTGTGAGAAAGTGTGAGGGGGTGATCGCTCCAGATCATCACTCTTCCTCCCTTTTACAGGACCAGAACCAGAACGCAGTCTGTCTCGAGTTTGTCAGTGACAAATTGAAACCACAGTCATGTGGTTCAGAATAACAAACCAATAGAAAACGAATTTTCTGACTCAAACTACAAGCAAAGACTGCAAACGTAATATTTAAAAACATAAACAGAGAGTAGCACATTATTACTGACCACCTTTACCTGAAGAGTCTGTGTGAGTTTATTTTTTTACACATGGTAGAAAAGAACTGCTGGAAACACTGAAAAGGCTGAACTATGAAGAACTATGCTGTACTGAACTGTGGAGTACTGAGCTGTGGAGTTAGACACACTGGAGCCATTCTTAGTGCAACCGCATCCATAATATTATAAGAACTACAAAATATTATTGTTATAAGACTACAATATTATAAGAACACATTAGCACCAGCTGTATTTTAGTCCACTTGTTTCAATCCCTGTCTAAGGTGTACATTGAGGGCATTGTGGGGCAAAATAAAATGGCCATATTTATAAATTCAGAATTCTCCTTTAAATTTCTGCAACTGACTGTGTTATATGTGGATTACAAAACACAATATTTATTGTGCATTAGATAGATGATAAAGATAGATGATTTCTTGATCCCAGAGAGAAATTCTAGCCCTCTGCATTTAACCCATCCCTGCAGTGAAACACTACCATATGCACACTCACTAGTGAACAGGCACACTAGGGGGCAGTAAGCACACTTGCCCAGAGCGGTGGGCAGCCCTACCACAGGACCCGGGGAGCAGTCAGGGGTTAGGTGCCTTGCTCAAGGGCACTTCAGTCGTCTCCTGTCGGCTCATGGGATCAAACCATCGACTTTCCGGTCACAAGGCTGGTTCTTAATCCTCCAGCCCTCAACTGCCTCAGTAATATAATTATATACTGTATATAGATCTTACCCATCCAGATCTGAATTCAGATGTTCCAGTCCCTTCCATGGCAACAGGTGTATAAAACCCAAGTACCTAGTTATGTGACTGCCTCTATGCACATTAGTGAAATAATGAGTCGCTCTCAGGAGCTCAGTGAACTCCAGCTAGTACCATGATAGGACGCCACCTGTGCAACAAGTCCAGTCGTAGTTTCCTCACTACTAAATATTCCACAGTCAGTGGTTTTATAACAATGTGGAAGCGATTGGGCACAACAGCAACTTAGCCACAAAGTTTAAGCAACATAAAATGAGAGAGCAGTGGTCACTAACTTTCTTCAGAGCCTAGAGTAGTGGAGACATTTCCTGTGGAGTGGCAAATTATGTTTCTCTGTCTAGGAGAACGGTACTTTGGTTTGGTGGAGGGGGGATTATGGTGTGGGGTTGTTTTTCAGGAGTTGGGCTCAGACCCTCAGTTCAAGGAACTTCAGCAGACCAAGACATTCAATTTCATGCTCTCAACTTTGTGGGGACAGTTTGGGGATGACCCCTTTCTGTTATAACATGACTGCCCACCAGTACACAAAGCAGCTCCATAAAGACATGGATGAGCGAGTTTGGTGTGGAAGAACTTGACTGGCCTTAACCAGACCTTAACCTGATAGAACACCTTTGGGATGAATTAGAGCGGAGACTGCGAGCCAGGCCTTCTCGTCCAACATCAGTGTCTGACCCTGACAAATGCCCTTCTGGAAGAACGGTCAAACATTCCCATAAAGCATTCCCATAGAGCCTTCTCAGAAGAGTTGAAGCTGTTATAGCTGCACAAATTGGGCTGACATCATATTAATCCCTATGGATGAAGGTGGGGAGGTCACTAAAGTTCACATATACTGTGAAGGCAGAGCAAATACTTTTTGGCTATATATATATAAGCAGAAGTAATCCCAAATACCTAATAAATAATACAAAATACTAATAGTGTAATTTTAAAGAAATTTGCAGCATCACACAGTCATGAACAGTAAAAGTTATTGGAAGAGGTGGTTTCATCTACAGTGAATGACCAGGACGCTGTTTAAAACAAACAGACGGTGGGGGGAGGGTGGGCTTACAGTCCCAACAGATGGGCATGAAGCTTAATTTTAGTGGGAGATGACAGCATATGATTTTATTCTACTAGAGATTGAATCCTGTTTCCAGGTTGGTGGCGTTGAGGTGTTGCAGAAATGGGAACAGCTGGAGTCTACACCGTAGAGCAGTGGTAGAGAGAGCTGTGTGTGTGTGTGTGTGTGTGTGTGTACCGGGTTTACGCCACATTAGGCCACATTCAATTTTATAGTGAAGACATGTATAGAGGTTATGTTTAAGCTAGTAGAAATTATAATTCAGGGTTAGTTAAGTGTGTGTGTGTACGGAAAAGATCGAATTATCTTCGTGCAGATTTTAAATGCAGGTCACCGAGAGGTCCAGTCCATAAATATTCAAGAGCTGTAGCTTAAAAAATGTCATATATGTTATATGTTTGACCAGAGAACCTGTCAGAATGGCCTGATTCAGACAGGGTCACATTCATGTGTAAGGTCGGTCATCAAGCACTGCTACATGACCACTGTTAGTGCACCAGAATGTTAATTAGTATTTCATTTAAATGGGCTGATTGCTGTATTTTAGAATATTCATGTCGCTCACAGGAATCTGTTAAAGTGCAGCAAACCTGAAACGTGACCAAGCAGTGGACGTGACCTCCTCCCTGGACCAGGGTACATAGTCATTATAAAGCGAATCCAGTGATTTGTTTGTTTAATTTAGCTATTTTAATTTATATGTTAATTGGTAGCCAGCATGGTGGTGTAGTGGTTAGCACTGTCGTCCCACAGTAAGATGATCTGGGTTCGATACCCGGTCCAGGCTGTTGTGTATGGAGTGTGCATGTTCTCCCCGTGTTGTGTGTTTCCTCCCACACTCATGCATGTTAGGTTAATCGCTCACTCTAAATTGGCCGTATGTGTCAGTGTGTGTTGGGCATGTGATGGACTGGCGACCTGTCCATGGTGTACCCGGCCTTCGCACGAGGACACTAGGATTGGCTCCAGCCCCCCATGACCCCAACTAGCGGGACAAGCGGAATATAAAAGCAGGATAATGGATGGATGGATGTATGGATGGATATATGACTCGAGACTTGACTCAGACTCACATACCACAGACTCAAGATTTGAATCAGACTCACACACCAGAGGCTTAAGACTTGACTATGACTCACACACCAGCGACTTGAGACTTGACTATGACTAACACACCAGAGACTTGAGACTAGGCTCAGACTCACATACCACAGACTTGAGACTTGACTTGAGATTTGAGTCGAAGAGAGACATGAACCTCTACTCAGACTGACACGCCAAAGAACTCCAGATACTCAAGACTGTGACTCTGACTTCAGTACCTTTCGACTCTAACTTGGACTCTAAAGACTTGAGACCAGTGACTAAAGACTGTGATATTACTGTAATATTACAGTTTGGGTTTATTTCTCCCCTTTAAGAAATCCGGTCTTAATTGTCTTTAATTGTAACTGTCCAAAGAAAAACATGTCCATCTCTCCATTTTTGAAGATTTTTATTTTTCTCCATCATTTAAACATGACAGCTGTCACTTACATTGTGTGATTTCATGATGAATGGACCAATAGAAATGCTCCAAAATAGCTTGAGAAAAAAAATCTGGCTCCATTGACTTACATTGTAAGTAAAGACAGTTTTTGTTCTCTCCTGTAAAGTTGCTATTTTGGAGATACTTCGTTTTCTTTGTACGGCGACGGCAGCATCACTGACCCCACCCATGTACCCCAAAGACATCATTAAACCTGTTTTTCAGCAGGCTTCCGTATTTCACCCTGCAGTGTCCACTGGGTTATTTTGCCCACCGGCAGTCTATTTCAATAGGCTTTGCATGTAAATCCAGAGCTAACAGTACTTACAGCCGTAGTGGAGCCGGGGGGCCGAGTCAAGTTGTTCAGACCAGGCTTTCTGGGTGAAAGTGGCATAAGTGCTTATGTCTTCTGCAATATATTTAAATATATTCAATTCAGACAATGCTTTGTAGTATTATTATTAGCAATCCCACATCCCCGGAGTCCAGTGCATGTGAAGCCTGTTACGGCTACTGAACTGAATCTGGACAATAGAAGTGAGGGCTTCGTCCAGCACTAATACAATGCTGCTCCATTCAGTGGTTTAAAACAGGAGAGGATAGCAAAAGCAACATGAGGCCGTAACCCAGAGCAGCAGTGGTGTGGGTTCAGCCTCCACAGGATCTTATTGATCCTTCAGCTGTTTTCTGCCGGAAGGATGAATTGACGAGATCTCTGGAAGGGAGGGAGAGTATACACGCAGGCACACGCACCAAACGGGAGCGCCATGGCAACCACGCTCAGCACTGGTAGCATCCTATCAGTTAGAGGTCCGGGAGGTGTGATTACGTCTTCTCAGGATGAACATCACAGCGTCTGAAACACATGCATGATACTCCAGTGATCCATACAGAGGAAACGGAACAGATAGTTGTCAAAAGGCCCCCTCAGCAGAGCTGGGCTTTAAGGAGAGGGTCTCTCTGGGGAGCCCTGAGGATCAATGCTCTCCTATTGGCGGATGCAGGACAGAATCGGAAACGCAAGTAGACCTTTGAGGTTGTGTGTCAGTTTGTAGTCTGTGACGCCCGTATGCTAGGATCTCTTCTCGCTCTGGGGGGATTTATTCCAATTCATCTTTTAAAAATATTAGAACTATATCACACAAAATCCTAATCATACTTTATCAAACCTTCTGTCCATACGTCCAGTAACACAGAGATTTAGAACATTAAACATCAGTCATGACCCAGATTTAAGCAGGAGGATAACTGTACGAGGCTTTACCCAGAATCCCAGAGGTGAACTATATAGGTCACAGTCACTGGCATTCTAAAGCTGCCATGAAATCTATCTATCTATCTATCTATCTATCTATCCGTCCATCCATCCTTCCATCCATGCCTATCTATCTATCTATCTATCTATCTATCTATCTATCTATCTATCTATCTATCTATCTATCTATCTATCTATCTATCTATCTAGCCATCCATCCTTGCATCTATCTATCTATCTATCCGTCCATCCATCCTTCCATCCATGCCTATCTATCTATCTATCTATCTATCTATCTATCTATCTATCTATCTAGCCATCCATCCTTGCATCTATCTATCTATCTATCTATCTATCTATCTATCTATCTATCTATTTGTCCATCCATCCTTCTATCTATCTATCTATCTATCTATCTATCTGTCCATCCATCCTTCCATCCATGCCTATCTATCTATCTATCTATCTATCTATCTATCTATCTATCTATCTATCTATCTATCTATCTAGCCATCCATCCTTGCATCCATCTATCTATCTATCTATCTATCTAGCCATCCATCCTTGCATCTATCTATCTATCTATCTA